>JAIPUX010001232.1:32804370-32827270 GCA_020142125.1 Phrynosoma platyrhinos
TTGTCCTTCTCAGTAGGCACATGCAAAAGCAAACTGCTGCACTCTCTCTTTGCTTGTGTGTCTCTCCTCATTAATAACTGTGAGAGTGGACTAACCACAGTTCACATGATCAAAAACAGACCCCATATTTACAGAATGTCTGTTGTCCAAGAACCAGACATGCAGAGTTTGTGACACACCAACAAGACTGTTAGCCACTCATTTTTGCATTCCTACATAAGTAGCATGAATTATAAATGTATTTTTCTAGGAATACCTATGTTTCATTTAAGTGTAATAGACTTGGAACACTGGTGGGATATATTCAGCTTTAGTATGTCAGGTGCCAGGCAAATGTAATGTACAGGCTAATTCAGCCAATCCCAAATTAGCTGCTCCCTTGTTAAAGATGCTTTATGGCTTATTCATTATACCTGTTAAATTTTGCTCCTTGGTAAACAAAGCTGTTATATGGTAGCTAACCCTCAACTGAAGTAATTATCTCCAAATTAACAGAGGTATTTCATAACATCTCAGGATAACTTCGTGCATTGTAATAAATCAAACAATTTTGCTTGATTTTATGATACTTTAAAATACTTTCTTCTAAATCTACAAGGGTGGTTTCAGATACAGTATTTAAAAGATGTATCTTACATTTCATACTTTTCCTATAGGTTTCAAACATTTCCTTTAGGAATCTGGAATCTTCCTCTTGTTATGCTTCAATGGTAATTTATTTATTTATTTATTTATTGTATTGCATTTATATACTGCATTTATCTCGGCATAGGACCCAAGGCTACGTACAAAATACTAGAAGGGTGATGCATCTTGTCCTTTTGTACACTATTTTTTTTTTCTTACAAATCAAGTGGCACACACAAACACCTCACAGATGAGCCTTACTTCATGTATTGTTTCAAAAAGTGAGATGATGTAGAGTCTCTGGTATTAGACACAACTACTTAAGAACATAATACATGAGCATATGTTCCTTCTTAACCTATGCATACACCACAAATCTGGACTTTATATACGCAATTTCTGTTCTAATACTATGCAAAACTCTATGTACTAAAAAAGAGGCCCAGCAATTTGTACTTACATAAACAGCTCTCATATACTGCTACACAAAACCCTACTTTTTAAAAAAGGAGATACAAAACTATCTGTTTAGGGCCATCCTTTCATACACTGGCTTTTCATATCACATGATTTCACTGTGGAATTAAATTAATATTCTTATTTCTTCCTCTTCTATATACTGGCTTAGATCCAAACATGCATCCACATAACTGGGGGACTTCTTCTGCTGATAAGCCAGGCTAACAGAAGCTCCCCTGCTCTGTCAATTCCCGTTCCTCCTAAAGCCCATTTAAACCTGCTTTTGAATCTCCTCTAACCTTCAACCTGGGGAGGGTCTGTGGTTGACAAAAGCTCCCCCTTTCTGCACACTTTTCTGAGAGTTCATCTCTCTGAAACTTCAGACCCACCTCAGATGATGGTGGTGATGAGGATTATGATTGTGGTGATGGTGTACAAAATTAAAACAATAAAGCAGACAGACTTGTGGAAGGCATACAATCTAATTCCTCCCCCTCTCAAAAAAAGGGGGGGAGGTAAAGAAAAATAAAATATGAAATGAACTAATACAAATATAAAAACAAATGCAATACATTTTTTTAAAAAAAAAAACCCTATCCAAATAGTACATGTGATCATACTGGTGAATTTTACTATATAAAAATATATTTCATTAATCTAATTAAAAATCACCTCTCTGTTTTTGTGGACTCAAAGTCTGGGGTCTTGGTTCTTCATGGAGGGGCAAGTCCAATTGGTTAAAATGGCACACACACCCATGGAGCATGTGGCCATTCAAGCCAATGGGGCTTGAATATTGGTGAGTTTCCCTTTTCATGGAAGAGGAGTCCAGAACGGATCTCCCACGAAAATGAAGGGGTGAGTTTACTCAGTTAGAATACACACACACACACACACAGATCAGTGAAATGCTGATAATTCAATAAAATAAAATTAGGTATAAATCTATTCAATAGTATTTGGAATAATATTAAGAATGAATGTTATAACTGACATCATGTAGATTACATATATAATATTCCTAAATATACTTTCACTGCCACTGTGACCCCAGTGGCCCCTTGTTATGAAAAGACTTAATATGGGACCTGAATTCAAACAATCATAGGATGACCAAGGTGGGATACTTCAGTCTACGTAGATCCTGAAAGAGGACTGATGAAACAAGTAGTGGTAGGGGTGGGGGTGGCTGGGGGGGGAGTGGGATTTATTTGATGGGGAGAAGTAAAGCGGGGAGATGACAAGATAAACTACTCCAATGTACAACTTAAAGTCATCAACATAAATAAATGCCAACATAAATAAATGCCTTCCTGGTGTTGAAGGAAGAGGTAGGGACAGTTCTATCATGCCTATTCTCAGAAGCAGATGAATGGCTCTCCCTACATCCCAATGGCCACTATCCTGGCACCGGACAGAGAGAAGAAGCAGCAGGCACAGCCCCACCATGCCTAGGCCCAGAAGAAGATGAAAGACTCTACTCTCCATCCCAATTGCCACTGCTTGAAAAGGAGAAAAGAACAGAAAGTATCCCCACTGCCATTCCCTTTTCCTTGTGTGTCCTGGCTTATTTAAATCATAAGGCTGAGACCAAGGAACTGTCGCCTTAATGATTTGAAAATTACTCTGAGGGCCTTTCTGGCTGAAAAGAGGCTGCAGTCAAAAAATCAGATGAAGATTAGGAATGGGAAGGGCAGTTATGAAAGAACTAGACAAAATCCTAAAGTGTAAAAATATATAGCTGAACACTAAAGTTAGAATCCTACAAGCCACTGTTTCCCCTATTACCATGTATGGATGTGAGAGCTGGACAGTTAAGAAAGATGATAGGATGAAAATCAGTTCATTTGAAATATGGTGCTGGAGAAGAGTGCTGAGGATACCGTGGACAGCCAAAAAGATGAACAAATGGGTCCAAGAGCAGATCAAGCCAGAAATGTCCCTGGAAACCAAGATGACTAAACTAAAATGGATGGACTAAATTAGGGAGACCACAGCCTGAGCCTACAGGACCTGAACAGAAAGATAGAGGATGGCAGGCTTGGAGATGTCTCATTCACAGGGTCACCGTGAGGTTGACTTGAAGGCAACTAACAACCAACAACAAATATTCCAAATAAATAAATGCCCAATCTACAAGGGGAAGCAGCAATGGGCTTTTGTTCATGGAGGGGAGGGGGGTTGTGACGCTAGCATGTTTTATTAGGGCACTATTGAAAAGAAAGTACCATCCATCTGTAAGTAGTTATTTATGCCAAAAGAGACAGAACTGCTGTATTAGAATAATCTGGATACCTTTATAAATAAATATATTTATAAAAGGAAATAATTCCATTCATACACATACACTCACACAGTATGTATATATTTATATAGAGATAATTTATTTAAATATTAGATTGCTAAATAAAAAATCAGCTGCTGCTAAGTTTGTTTTAAGAAGTAATGTAGAATATTTAATCTTGACCAGGTTTGCACTGACCTCTCTGTTGACATGCCTGGCAAAGAAATTAAACTTGCTTTCTTAATCTCACCTACTGGCAGAGAAAATAAAAATAAATGGCATGCCTTGATGACTCTACATCATTATGCTATGACTAAAAAGTCTTAAATTATTATTTCATGAAATCCTATGGATATCACATCAGCTGCTTATGTATTCCAGAATGAATTCAAGTTACAACAATTCAAGACTTGGTTCCTCATTTCTAATGGATCCCAATGCTCTCAGTTTTTGTCCAAGTCTAGCTGAAAGATCAGGCTGTGTTATGTGTGTATTCTTTCAGCCAAATCAGAGAGGAAATGGGTAGGGGCAAAACTTTATTACTATAGCTTCTAATCTTTGCAATCCTTTAGTAATTGTAATTAGGCAATATTATTATTTCTTTCCCCTTTTCTCAAGTATTATAGACCACTTTTCAAAAACACAGTTTGTTGAGTAGCATATTTATTGATCATTTGCATGCTGATTAACTCTTGTTGGATTATTTTATTTGTATTTTAATTTAATATTTTTTTCATTTGGCATTTCAAGGCAAAAAGAGGAGGAGGAGGAGGAGGAGGAGGAGAAGAAGAAGAAGAAGAAGAAGAAGAAGAAGAAGAAGAAGAAGAAGAAGAATTTGTATTTTAATTACAGTCGTCCCTCCCCATTTGTGGACTTGGAGTCTGCAGTCTTGCTCCTTCATAGACGGCAAGCGGGGAGGGACAAAATGGCATGTGCATCCTCAGCACACATGCATTGCCACGTGCAGCCATTTAAAAAAATGGGGACTTGAATATTTGCAATATTTCCAATTCGCTGGGGGGGGAGGGGGTCTTTAACAGATCCCTCACGAATCAGAAGGTATAAGTGTATATGCTTTTAATTTTGCTAAACCACACTGATTTCAACATTCCAATATATGAATAGAAGAAACAATGTAGATTTACACTGTGAGGTATTTATACTGTAATTGTGGAAATTTGGCACAGGCAAAAGTCAAATTCTCCTACTTATAAAACAACTATCAATGACCCCATTTAAAATGTCATGTGACTAAGATATTTCTTACCTTTTAATTGCTGATATGGTTCTATGTCTCATCAGTCAAACCTATGAATGGGTGACAGTATTTTCTAAAACAAGCACCTAAATACCCTAAAGGCACCACATGTACGGTATTTAGGTGCTTGTTTTTTTTGGAAACTAAGCAGTGTCAACTATGATTAGTAGTTGGATGGGAGACAACCAATGAATACCAGATACTGTAGCCTGTATTTCAAAGCAAGGAAACTGACAAATACCTCTGAGTATTCCTAGCCTTAAAAAACTCTATGAAATTCATGGGGTCTCCATGAGTCAACAGGTAACTAGAAGGAACTTTCTCTCTCATACACACACACATTCCTGAAACAGTGCAAAATGTGCCAGCACAGTATTGCCTTGATGTCACTTGCAAAAACCTGGAAATTTTACTTTTGAGACATGCCATACTGGTAGTTCCAAAAAGTACCTTTTCCAAGCTCTGGTCCCTGGCTAAAATTGAAGTAGAAGATCACACCTGAGTTTGTATTTTAATTATTTAAAAACTGAACTGATGTTGATGGGCCAATGATCTCAAGATGGGTTTGTGAAAAGTTAAGTACAGTCCTAAAGGGATTGTCCAAGTGGCCAATGACAGCAGTTTTAGAAAAAATCAAGATTTCTGATCACTCTGGAAAGGACATAAGTGCTCCTGCCCTGCCTATAAAACAAATAATTATTTTTATATCTCCATGATTATCTATGACAATTGCATTTGGTACCACACAATTGGCCATAAGTTTGCCGTAATCTCCAGTTAACCACGAGGCTATTTCTTCAAACCATTAAAGAACTAACCAAAGTAATTAATTGATTAAAACCTGCATTTAAGATATACAGTTGTAGCAAAATTCTGCTGTAACTAAAAGTACAATGGATTTATCTCCTTAATAAAGAGGAAACATTTTTTTTTAAAAAAAAAAAACAGCAATGAATTTCATGGGTTTCTACGCCTTCAGTAAACACAACACATTGTAAACATAAAGTCTCCATTATCGTTGTTCTTATGAAACTTTATTTTTTTATTGACCTAGTAATAGTTTAAATAGTAACAGTTTAGCAGATCAAATTAAATGAATATAAACATTTCGCTTAATGACATCAGCAGTCAACACAAAACATCTGCGTTTTACTTTAACAGTGATCAGAGAATATTCTTTTGTTTATACTAAAGATAATCACAAGGTTTATATTACTGTTTTTAATTTAAGAGTGTGGAGGGGGGGGGGGGGGGGGGGAGGGAAATAAAAGACCAGATTACCTTCAGGGTCCAAAAAAGCAATATGTTACGAATGCACTTTTTCCCCCTGTGTTGTAACCATGGTTAAACAATAGAAATGAACTTTCCCTGAACTCTTCTCCTTTAATGGCCTCGGTCCATGTTGACCCTGTGGTTCATGCTAGAGCCTGATACTATCAAACCTACTGCTGCTAAAGCAATCAGATTCAATACAAATTATACACACCCCATTGTAACACTAATTTTAGGATCTCATAAAACCTATCCAATGGGAAACCATTCTAGCCATTTACCCTCTATTGTTTAAAAGTGGGACAAATGCACCCAAAACACTGAGAAGAACACTTGTTTGTCTATACTAATATGTTTACTAATTATATCACAGTAGCAACTACAATTTCAAGAAAGGTTTCCTCCCCTCCTCCCCCAAATGAAAAGGCTATTGGAGGAATCATTAGCAAACAGATGGCTCCAGCCAGTCTAGGATCACATAAGCTTCCATGTGAATGGGTCATATAATTCAGTTATCAAGCTTTACTTTTGAATACTTGGAAGAGGCAGCTAATAGTAGCCGTGTTTTAAAAATCTAATGCTATCGGTAAAATTAATATTTCTATACAACAATGGTAGCGCTTTTTGCAGTACGTCTTCAATAGGGTTTTCTTAGGCAACGAATACTCAAGAGATGGTTTTCCTCTGAAATATAGCCTACAGCACCAGGTATTTGTTGCCACTCTCCCATCCATGTACTAACCAGGCTGACTCTGCTCAGCTCTGAGGATCAGACAAGATCTGGTGCCTTACGAATATTTGGGCCCTAATATTTCACAGAAGAAAACCAGGACCCCATGTGGCCAACCAACATCAGGCAGTGGTCAAAATGGCAGAAGTTATTAATGAGGAAGAGGCTGCAGCAATTTACTTCTGCCTGAATCTACTGGGAAGGGCAAGACTGCCCCGCTCTTCTCTTCTCCCTCCACTGAGTTGAGTACAAATTATTTTTGTACTTTGAACTCAGTTTGCACCAATGAACAAAGGGGGGAAACAGATGGAAGAGAAGAAAATTAGGACATTTTAAAAGCAGATGAAAAGGCAAGATGACAAAAGATAATTGAGACTGTCCTTGCTAAGTCAAGACAGTTGGAGGGTATGATGTTGTTCACTAGACTAAAGAAAAGATGTTTTGGTTTGCTTCATTTACCTAAGTGATAAAAATAGGAGACAGAAGGAAAAATTAGAAGTATTTACTTACATATTAGAAAAGGAAGAGCTTTTGAAAGGAACAATTGAAAAGGGGATATTTAGTAGCATGTACCATTTCTGACTTGAACTCAATGTGTGGCCTTGTCTCTCAGCCTTGCTGATTTGTTTTAAGTAAAATAAATATTTCAGCAACAAATGTGGAATCAAAGGACTTTCAGCATTTCCTTCTCTGTATTCAGTTTCTAATCTGGGATTATTTGTTTCCACCTAGACCAATACTCTGTTTCTACTGAAAAGCCAAAGGCTATTGGGAATCTTTCATGCAGTGCACAAAGGCAAATGCATTCATTTCTTATATATTTCTCAGAATCTGGTGTTCTCAGACCACTGACCATGGATCAGGGATATTCATATGGCAGTAGCATGTAGAAGGAGTTTTTAGTTAAGGGAAGTGAGGAATGAGCATTTTAGCAGAGTATGGAACATTTGTAGTACCCAAATGTATTGGAAATAGATGCTGTTAGTACAGAAGGAAATAAGTATGAAAGCAGAATTAATAAAAATCCACCTTCTCAGGAAACTTTGCTGAGGGACTTTTGTAAGCTTAAAAGCTTAATAGGTTGTACCTAAAATGTGACATGTCTACACATTTGTTGATATTTCCAACTAAATATGAAAATCAGGTGAAGCAATAGCACTCTTTCAAGGAGCTGTTCAGACTGTTCTCAGAAAAGTGTGTACTATTATATCTTTGATTATCCTAAGGCTCATTCCCACTCGCATTTAAACCGGTTTGCGAGTCATATTGATACAGGGTTGCTGAACTGATTCATACCAATGTGTAGTTCACACTACGTTTTCCATTACCGAATGCATTTGTGCATCTCATTCACAATTACATTTGCTTCACTTCAAAATAGATTCCACTATTTTAATGTCAATTATATGATGCACATGGTCATGTTTCTGGTTACGCAAGCACTCAGAGATGTGGCTGTGTACATCACCTGTCGCTTTTACCATGGGCTTCTCTGTGTGTATGTGTATGTGTGTTCCCTCCTCCTCCTCTTATCCACTGACCCAGTCAGAAATACACACACACACCTTTTCCATGCCCAGGGGCTACTCACCTGGACCCCATTAGGGTCCACTGCCAGAGGGTCACCCTGAGGAGGAGCGGGGGATGCCAGGGATCCCAGGGGTCCTGGGGCAGCTTCAGGCTCTGGGGCTGGGGCTCCCAATGGTGCGAAGATGGGGAAGAGGAGGAGAGTCCCTGGGCAATGCAGAGCCTCTGGTGGCCCAGCTGCCACCCAGAAGGAGGAGGAGGAGGAGGAGGATACAACTCTTCCTCCCTTCTTTCCCTTCCTCCTCCTTTCTTTCTTCCTTTCCTCTGTCGCAGCCTAGAGCCTCCTCTTCCTCCTTCTCCACAACCCAAGCAGCTGATACAGCCCAAGCAGCTGATGCAGACCCAGGGGAACTTTTATTTCTATGGGGTCAACAGCTGATTGGAGTCAGAAAAACACACAGAAATGCAACTGGTCACATAAACTGTCATTTTTTAAAAAAAAATCATGCTGCAGCACACCACTTGGTTGCGATGAAGATTGAAATGCACAGCCCCATGGAAGCCCAACAACAGCCCCACAGCAGCACTGTAAGGAGGGAAATGGCAGTTTGCCCAAGACCTGTGGTGGGATGCGTAGCACCCCTCTGCCCACCTTCTGGATATTGTCCTTCCCCTCCAGTGAACTCCGATTGAGATCAGAAACTTGTTCACATTTGTTCAACACGTTTGCAACACAATTCTTTTCAAAATAACCATCAAAGGATCCATTTCCTAAATACACTATTATTTTGGATTGCCTCGCTTCACTACAATTCACCATGATTCAGAATGAACACAGTCGGGTCTGAAATCGATTCAAGTGTGAACAAAGCACATATAAACCGGTCTGCAAACCAGTTTAAATCATAGTGGGAATGAACCCTTAGTTTTCTTTCCTTAACTGTTGCCAATCATTATCTGAAAGGTCAAATTACAAGTCTGCTCTAAAAAATAAACTCCATCTCAAAGAGAAAGGCATCTGCCTTCTTCATGTTATATAAGGTGTTTTTGCTGCCATTCCTGACTTTGTGGGTGATTTCCTAAACCAGTGCTTATCATAATGACAAACCAAAAGATTAAGTGTTAATAAAGGTATATGAGACAATCCTGATCTTACGTCACCAGAGCACTGTGGGAGCAAAGAGAAGGATAATTAACTATTTTGTAGATTTTATTCATCCTCACCAGAACTAAGCAAAAAAAAAAAAAAAAACCACCAAAAAAACCCTGATTATTTGTTGCAATTAACTTAACGTGCTCATTTCTTAGTCAAGATTAACATGCAAAGTTGCCTCATACTAAAATAGTCCATTAGTCAACATAGCACATTATCATCTAACAGAATAAGAATTCTGTGACCTTTCACATGTGGTTAGATAGTTACTCTCCATTGGATGTGTCAGCTGAAGCCACCAGCAACTGAAGTCTAAGATCTCAAATGTGTCATGGTCCTACTGCCCCAATCTAACTGGTAGAAGTTCTCTGAGTCTGGGGCCCATCTGAGCTTTGTCAATTTGAATTCTATTTAATCAAAGATGGAAGGAGCTACCTTACATGTAAGCCATTTCAATAAATAGACGTTATAGTAGGAAAGCAAAGACTGTTTCAAACTCAAATACCAGCAGCCTTTTAAGAAACTGGGGGAAGAATAGCTGTGGTAGAAAGAGAGAGGTTTTTAGGAAAAGAAGTAGTTGTGATGAGAGCTACTGGTCTGACTGTTGGACTAGGACTTCAAGAGACCAGGGTTTGATGTAGATGTCATACTGACCAATGGATGTCATATTGAGGATGGAGCAAGTTTGTTTTCTGCTGCTCCAAAGACTAGGACATGGAGCAATGGATGCAAATGACAGGAAAAGAGATTTCACCTCAACATTAGGAAAAACTTCCTGACAAAACTGTCCGACGGTGGAACACACTCTGACGGAGAGTGGTGGAGTCTCCTTCTTTGGAGGTTTTTAAACAGAGGCTGAGAGGCCATCTGTCAAGGGTGCTTTGATTGTGTATTCCTGCATGGCAGGGGGTTGACTTGATGGCCCTGATGGCTCTATGGAGTTTATCACACACACCCCAAAAAAGCAGCTTACCCCTGGTGGGATAGAGTCGCTTATGGGATGCAGTCGGTTATTATCTCATGGAAAATGCCACCAATGTCTTCAGGCAACAGCATCCTGACTAAATCCTGGCTCCCAGTCATGCTCAGCTGGCTGATTTGCAAAGAGCTGAGTGAGGCTGGGAGCCAGGATTTAGCTGGGAGGCAGTCACCTGGCAGCATTGGCAACATTTTCCATGTGATCATACCCAACAGCATCTCGTAAGTGACTCTATCCCGCCAGGGATAAGTCGCTTTTTTTGGGGGGGGGTGCACTAAACTCCTACGATTCTATGAAAATATGCTCACCCATGAAAACTGACTCGGTGACCTTGGGGAAGTTACACTCTCTCAGTCTCAGAGGAAGGTAAAGACAAAATCCTTCTGAACAAATCTTACTAGGAAAACCCTGTGTCATAAGTTGGAACCAACCTGAAGACATGAAACAACAAAAAAAATTAAGAGACCCTGGCATTAGATAGGAAACATACCATAGGCTAACAACTGGCATTATCTCAATTGCAATTATACTACTACTATAGCTAAACTACTATAGAGACAGTTCATAAACTGTTAAGCAATACCTAAACTGAAACTTGCCAATTACTGAAAATCCAGACTTTTGGCAAGTGACCAGTACAGATCACTGGTGGCAGTCCTGGAGTAAAAGAAAAAAAGTAATAAATATAATAAACACTTTCAAGTTGTTAAAGCCTACAGGCCACCTCTGACAGTTAGCCCAGCTCTAGGTGGTGGTAGCTGAAGGGAAGAAATTGGGGTGAGAAATGTGAAATCCAATGTACTCTAAGCAAATACTGAAAGAGCCAAGTGCTATAAAAATAGACAGAAAGTAAAGAAACAGTTAAAGAAAGAGTAAGCAGATTCTGAACAATTTCACCATTGTTGTCTCTGGTTTGGAGTGGAAGATTAACCAATTAAGAGATTTTTCTGTGTCACTAAGCTGCTTTCATTTGTGAACACTGAGATTTATCTTACTTTGCAGTTAAAGCGGAAATTGCTGTTTATCTCAAAGGCACTTAAATGAACCACACTATGAACCTCATGATTTTCTAAGTAACCACCAATTCCTCAGACCTACATGAAAAAAACTCTCCATCTTTTTTGCCATATTTATATTTATTTATATTTATTATTATGTATTCTTCTTTTCTGAAATAAAGGAAAATTACATGTATGTATGTGTGTGCACACACGTGTCTTCAAGTCACTTGTCAAGTTACCCATGTGTGACCCATGAATTTCATAGAGTTTTCTTGAGCCAGGAATACCCAGAGGTGGTTTTGCTTGTTCCATCCTCTGAAATATATGAACTACTAACCAGGGCTAACCATGTTTAGCTTCCAAGATCAAGCAGGATTTGGTACCTTTATTTCTGGGGCCTAAATACCCCAAAGGCACCAAGATCCCATTTGAGACAGAACAATGACGAGGGGAATAACAGCTCCAAATCATTGTGATCTGTATGCATTCCAAGTTATGCTTACATCCAGGCAGCGTACTACTAGGCAAGTGCACAAGTTCTCCCTTTCAAAGTCCTACTGGCAGCACAAAACACAAGTGTTTCCTCTTATCATGGTTATCTTAAATGTGACAAAATAGGGAAGAGCTAGTGTAGCTAAGGAACGCACTGGCAAGGGGGAAAGAGAAACATCTTTCAAATCTTTGATGGGCAAAAGTAGATAAGTATTGATTTCCAGCAATGGGACTAATCATAATTTGGGGGGCTGAGAACCAAGAAGAAAGCTGAGTTTATGCCAAAGTTCTTTTTTTATCTTCTTATACTGCTAACCAAATGTGATACATGTCTGCTTTAAACCTGTACTTTCATGTAATCTGAGAATTTATACAACTTAATTTTAATGAAATAATTACCAACAACTACCAGCTGTGTGCCAAGACATCTGTCTTCTGTTTACATTCAAACTATTAAATGTTCCAAAATTGTATCCTATGAACAGTATGTACATCTTTAGGAATAAAAACTAAAGATGTAGCAGGACTTTGTTAGAGAACAGATTTTGACATCTTAATACAAACAGCAAAGTCAAGCTATAAAAGTGAAATAAACTACACTGTTAATGTCAAAGACTTGTACTTGAGCAGAGAGGAAAAAATTAACTAAAATCCTATGATAATCCCACTGAAGATATTTTTAGTTTGAGAAAGAAATTTCTGGATGGTGTAAAACGGCCTAAAATATTAAGTTGTCATTGCCCTTTTAAATCCTTTCAACTTGAATTCCCTAATTGTTCTCTCACTTTATCTCACTGTACCAGTAAGTAAATAAATTAACAAAATAGCTTTTATCGCACAGAATAACCTTTTAACTGAAGGATTATCTCTGGTTTATTTTTCATTTCTTTCACTGCAGATAGCAGTTCATGCCTCATTGATTAGTTTGCTGAGGTGGTGACCAGAAATGAAAACAAGGTCTCTCAGATATTGCCAGGACCTATAAATGTTTTGTTTTAATGCACTAAAGCTAACATATCTTACATTTTTCAAAATTAATTCTATAAGGTACTGTAAAACAATAGTGGAAAAAAAAGTTTATTTGTATAGACGATGCCAGGATGCAGATCCCAAAACATCACTTATTGGATCTATTTTTTAAAGAGCTTTTTTAGGGTGACATTTAATGTTATTTTTAATCAGGGATTGGAATAGTTATTTTTGGACTACCTTCTTTAGAAGGTCCCAGCCAGCAATCCCTTGGCCACCGTGTTATCAGCCATGCTGGCTGGAGAATTTTAGGAGCTGTAGTCCAAAAAATTTAACTTTTTCAAACTCTGTGTTTGTGTGTGTGTATTGCCAACTACATTTGCCTTTTTTTAAAAAAAAAATTGAAAGTAAGCACATGGATCCAATCCAGATTGGGACATATGAAGGACAAAATATGGGGGTAGTCTAACCCTTTGCCTTCCACTACAGTCACAATCTGGAACGGCCTCTCTCTTACTTACACAAACGCTCTCTCTATTGCACACACACAATTTCAATTTACATGGGAAAATTCTCTATTTGAAGCCCTTTTTCCTATGGAAATTGTAGATGCAGAATACTAATCAAAATTAAAGCTTGCCTTTCCCACTAGATTCCAATATAGACGAGATCTCTAACTTTTCCTTTTAAATAACAGAAATAAATATATCATACATTAAAAGGAAGAGCTAGCTTGGAGATTGACAGACATTTATGTCTTGGTGAATCATGGAAATGTCTGAAACAGGATTTGAATTTCTCTGCCCTAAATATGGTCCTATGCCACCATAGCATGACACCCTTACTGTTTCCTTACCTTAGTTCCAGATCAAGAAAGATACTGCAGTTCATTAGAAACAGTTCCATTGTTAAAAATCATAATTTGGCATTTTTAAAAGATAAAGGAGAATTTTAATTTTGCATATTCAAATCCTCCAGCCTCATTGCATACCAATAATGAGAGAGAAGATGCTACTTATTAAGAGCAGTCACACAGAGACCCTCATACAGTGACACACAAAACTACTCTAAGGCGAAGGGAACGCCTTAAAGAAAGCCCTCTCTCAATGGTCTGTCAGATCTTTGCAGGTTGTTTCTTTAAGAAGTTTTCTCCTTGTAGAACTAAATGAATGGGGCAGGTTCACAACAAGACTGGTAGAAGTAGGGGGTTGCTGACTGCCAGAAATAGTGCAAATTGAGTCCACTTTTAGGGTTAGGGTTAGGGAATCATGGGGACTGTAGTTTATTGTGGCACCAGAGCTCTCTGATAGAGAAGGCTCAATGTCTCAGGGGGAAAAAATTCCCATGATTCCCTAGCACTAACCCTAACCCTAAAAGTGGACTCAATTTGCACTATTTCTGGCAGTCTGCAATCCCCAGTTGTCCTTTGGATACCCAGGTATAAGGCATTGTTGTTCTGTAAGTTAAAACCAAAGCCTTGAAGTGCATCCCAAACATCAATGGCAACAAGTGTAGGACTTTAGAATCAAACTAGTATTATCCGAATACCTTATACAGTACCACTTAGCAGACTAGCTGCCATATTTTATTTTTTTATGGGAGGTACAAGGTGATATCTCTGCATTGGAAAAAAAAAACAATTTGGAAGAATAATAAACACATAAGTAGCATTTTGGGCACAGGGCTATGCAGTTAATGTCATTCATTAATCACTAGCAGCCATACAATATGGCCATTACTTCTTTTTTAAGACTGACTAGCAAGGCTTCACTGTAAATACTTTTGATCAGATTACTGGGTCAAGCCCAAGTATCTGCTATGCTTTATTATTAATTTTGCTAAATCTAATAACTTACTATGATAATATGAAATGCTTCCTGCACCTAACATAGAAATTACTTATCTTCAGTATTAAAATATTGTGTTCAGCATCAAGAAAACATCTAGCTGTAAGATGTCAATGTGGCACCTTGTACTATGGGTAGATTTTCAGTCCTTGTTGAGGGGACCAAGATAAACACTCTAAGGCAGAAAATAAAATCTGTCATGAGTGTATTTAATTTTAAAAATGGTTTTAAGAAAACGAGCAGTGTCTGAAACATAATGTTTACACAGGACTAGTGCTACTGTTAGGCAAAGCGTGGCAGCTGCCTCAGGCAGGATATAGAGCATCATGAAAATGAAATGTTGGTAGCTCTTTAAAACTATTGTTATTATCTTTTTAGGGCCTAAATATCCTAATAGCCAAAGATCCTGCCTGATCCTGGAAGCTAAGCAGGATCAGTCGTGGTTAATACTTGAATGGGAAACTGCCAACAAATACCAGGTACTTTAGAGGCTATCTTTCAGAGGAAGGAATTGGCAAAATACCTCTGATTATTCCTTACCTAAGAAAACCCTCTGAAATTCATTGGGGATGTTGTAAATCAACAAACAACTTAAAGGCACATACAAAGAGATTGTATTTTAATACAAGAAGTAAGGAGTAGCATATGTGGGGTTTTCTGCCTCATGTGGTTTTGCATACTATGTACTTTGACCTTTGGGAAATAGGGGAATATACCTAGCCATGTGTCTTGTCAGCTATAGATTAGCCCAGACCCTTCTCATTTATGAAAGGTTGTTGGGTTTCTGCATAAAGTAAAGTTATGCCATCTGTTATAGGGAGAAAGTTTCATGGACTGGCCTGCTGCTAATTGTCCATACCTTAATATCCAAGTTGATATTCTAGCTTTAATTATTTTGTATGTTTTAGTTGCATTTGTTTTAGTATGATGTAAGATGTTATCAATGCCTTTAGGCTACGTAAGGACATACACTTGATATGCCTCTATCTATAATGTATCTGGGTGCAGCGTATTGTCTCAAGAACAGGAAAGAGAAGTTGGGGGTCAACATAAGATTATGCTGCATTGTTAAAGAAACCTTCTTCCATATGAAAAAAGTGATGGTGTGCTGTGCTCTTATTTTATTGGAATTATTCAAATTAGAAGAGACTAATGAGGGCACAAGCTCATAAGGGTACAGGCTTCCATCAACCAGCATAATCCTATTCATGTTCATTGCTTCAAAAGCCAATTTTAGGTAGTTTCTAAGGCTGTAACTGCAGATTTACTTGTCGACATCACTGTATGCTCCTAAAGAAACCAAAGTAAATGTCCTACAATAGTAGCTAAGATGCAGATGTTGGCAGAGTTGATTCTGCATTTATTCCCTGGTGCAGCATTCCTGGTCTGGGACATAATCACTCTGCCTTATTCTTGAGATATAGTAATGTGACCATCCAACAATCCTAACTGTTGACTATGCCACTGAAGAATACAAAGCCTACCTTTTCTTATTAAATAAAAACTGAGATTATCTCTTTAAATTCCTTTTTCTGTCTCTTTCTGAACAATTTGCATCTTGTAACAACAGTTTCAAGCATCCCAAAAATTCAGAATAGTCCTTTTTTTGTAGAAACCTTTAACAATTCCTGAAGATATAAGAGCTAAGAAACTCCAATCATTCAATTTCAATTAATTATTTCAATTATTAAGAACATTTATAAGATATCCTTCAGTGGAGCTACAAAAAAAATGTAATAAAACATATGTCTTAGAGGAAAAATACCTTAAAATATATGTAAAAGTCAGAAAATAAAGGAACATCATTGCCTAGTAAAGAAAAGATAACAGTGTTGGCACTAGGAAGGCCTCTTTGAAGAAGAAATTCCTCAAACAAAATACCACTACTGAAAGGCTCTCTCACTCAGGTCACCATCTGTTTGCCTCAGATGGTGGAGGTTCCCAAGAGATTCACTCAAATTATGGGCAAGTTGTTATGGGAGCTCGTATCCTTTGGGTACCAGGGTTCTGAGCTATATAGATCCTTAAAGCTTTAAAGGTAAGCATTCCCTGAATTAATAGGCAACGGAACCTATTAAGTTCTTTCAATACTGGAAAGATATGTTACCACCAACCATCTAATCAGCCCAGCCAACAGCATGGTGTCTGTATTTTGGAATAGGAAGTTTCCAAACAGTCTTCAAACACAGTCCTGCTAACAATACAAACCTAAGAATAAGAGCCATGCTGGATTAAAAGGAAGATTTACCAGCCCAGCATTGTGGTGAAGTAGAGACCAACCAGATGTCTTTGGGAAGCCCATAAGCAGGACATGAGGACAACAGCAACCACCTATTTTTCCTTCCTTGCAACTGGTATTGATGGGCATACTGTCTTCCATACTAGAGGGAATACAGTATCCACTGACAAACTTATGCTTCATTAAATTGTCCAGTTCCTTTTAAAACCTTCCAAGTTGGCACCTACCACACTGCCTGATGGCAAATTCCACAGGGCAAAGGGGGGAAAAGCCTTTTACTGAATAGATATAAGAAATACCTATTTCCTGTGACTGACCTGAATCTCCCATCAATCAGCTTCATTAGATGCGCCTGGGTAATTATATTATACAAGAGAGAGAGGGATGGAGGGAAAATACACTACAGTAATCACTCTCCAAAATCCTGAAGTCATTTAGGGCCTTTACAGACTGCCAGAAATAATGCAGCTTGAGGCCACTTTAACTGTCCTGGCTCAGTGCTAGGGAATCATAGGAACTGTATTTTTTTTTCTGGGACATTGAGCCATCTCTGTCAGAGAGCTCTGGTGCCATAATAAACTACAGTTTCCATGATTCCTTAGCATTGAGCCGGGACAGTTAAAGAGGCCTCAAGCTGCATTATTTCTGGCAGTCTGTAAAGGCCTATAGTCTCCAAAAGCCTGCAATCACATAGCCAGAGTCAGGAGTCCAGTTATCATGTCTTTACGAGTTGCATGGTCTCAGTGGTTCTCTGATCTGCACAATGAGGAACTGATAAGCTTCTCAAGAATGCTAAGACTCCCTGAAACACAATCTGAAAACTACTTATATGTCTGATAAAGTAATCTTCTAGACTATCAAAGCATGTGCAATAAATGAGGACTGATATAATACAGCCCTGTTTGATGCAAAGGACTACTTCTAGAGAAAGAAACAGATTCTTGCCATTCTCTCCAACTGTTGACACAATGTTCATTGCAATAATGGTTTGTGAAATCATCATTTTACATTCCAAACCCCACAACTTGGCTAAATTTTGTATTTTGTCAACTGGATAGTGTCTCAAGTTTAATGAAATGTGAGCCCTTTTCTCTGTTAAATTGTCCTTGATATAAAGATTATGCTCTGTTAACAGTGCATTATACAAAAGCCTACATTCACTCATCTTTTGTCAGTGCTTTACTATCCACTTAAAAGATCAAGATCAACATAAAGGCAATAAAATGATACATAATAGCAGACACTTATGTACTCTGTACTTTACTTATCAGTTTAACTAAGATGACTTTATCTAAAGGTTCATTTCCATACTGAGTTTATATCAATCAGCTATCCTTTACACCTGTCAGAAGGTTCCTATACCCAGATAAATGTGACTTATTATATAGTGATGTGAGATAATGAAAAAATCTTATGAAAACTATTCTTTATTACTCTTCCACAGCTGTTTCCTGTTATAAATATCCTACACAGTAACAAGCACTGCTAATGATATGTTGAGGGAAAATGAACTTTGAGGATGGGGGAGATGGATTTAGAGCAAAGAACGTGGATCAAGAATTACATCTTTGGACATCATAAATACAGTATCTAGTTTCTCTGCACATCTGAAATCAAAATAAGTCATGGAAAACCTATTTCTCAAACATTTTCACATGAAAATACTATTCATGAACATTTTTTTTCCAAATGTGTTTTATTTTCAACTGTATGTTACTAAACTACAGTTCCCAACATTCCTCATCATTTGGCTATGATGGCTAGGGCTGATGGATGGTGTAGTCCAGGGGTAGGCAATCTTTCTCCTTTAAGGGTCGAGGGACTTCAGCTCCCAGAAGCCTCAGCCATGTTGGCCAATAGTCCCATGTTGGTCAATAGCTCCTGGGATTCTGGGAGCTGAAGTCCCTCAGCCCTTAAAGGGGAAAGGTTGCCTACCCCTGGTGTAGTCCAACAATATCTGGAAAGCCACATAATCCCCATTCCTATTATAATCAAAGTGCAACACTATGTACACCATAATGATGTTTCTGGTTATGTAACTTTAATATGTTTACAAGTATATAGGCAGCACCTAAAGAAAGCTCCAAAGTCCAAAGTCGGATTTGTAGGGGCAGGCACCTGTGACTCCCAGGGCTTTAATCACCCTGATTAAATCAGGACACCTTACACAACAGAGGGAAAATACATGTTTTCTGCTAACAAGTTTAACTTACACAATTTTACATGACATAATGTAGTTGTTCTTGATGTAGAACTTCATGTAATTTGCCTCAGATTTCTTGCTGTTGGGTCTCCCTTTGAATTGATGTACAATATACATATTCCTGTTGACCACACCAATTTTCCTAAACTTAATATTTGCACTATATCAGGACTGGCATGAATCATAAATAGAATTCTCCAATGCAGGAGGGCAAAGGGAAGTGTCCTCTCAGTGATTATGACTGATGCCTGTGTATTATGAATACTAAAAGTTAAGCCACTGTTGAGATCAAATCTTATTTTGAAGAAATCCAGTGGTTCCCCCCACCCTGCATTAGGTCACTGAACATCAATATACTATGTGGTACTTAACGACTGTTTATTTGACATAGCTACAATTTGCAAGACAAAAGAAAAACAATTAACTCTGCCAGGATTATTTCAGCATATGCATGATATAACTGAAATCTGTGGAATATGTTGCCATATTCCTTCTAACATTTTTGCAGCATTCCAGCCCTTCCTAGGTGGCATGAACAAGCTTCTGTGTACTATAGTGCCAAATTACATGTGCAATTACTACATAGTGATTGCACCCATGACTCAACTAACACTTGAAATCTTTCCTCCTAACACTTATGCTTATGATCCCTTTACCCTAATTCACAGTAATATATGTAGAGAGATCTTGTAGCACCTTTGAGACTAACTGAAAGAAAGAAATTGGCAACATGAGCTTTCGTAGACTTCAGTTTACTTCCTCAGATGCAGGAAGTAGACTGAAGTCTACAAAAGCTCATGCTGCCAACTTTTCAGTTAGTCTCATAAGTGCTACAAGCTCTCTCTACATTCTGATTCTACAGACTAACTATATCTTTGAATTCTATATATAGTAGAAGCATTAATAGTAATCTTCAGCCTTGGGCCTGTTACCATGTAAAAAAATTTAAATGAAACATGAACAAGACAACATATTCATGTGATTCCTAGGGATCCCCCCCAAACAACTTTGCAATTGATCAGTTCCAATGCATTTTCTACAGTTTTTTTTATATGACAATTATTATTCCAGAAGGTGCATTCCTTTACCTAAAGTTGACATTTTAATGTTGCAACATTTCTAAGGCAAGATGCAATCAAAACTAAGCACTTTGGAAGTCTTAAATGTTAAATATACATTTAATTTCTGCCATTGCGATCAATGACATTTAAGAGTCCTTGATGCTTTATAAATTGTATTCCTAATATTTATGTGTTCATGTTTTGTGTAGATTCTTCAGTACCAATAAACAGGTATCAATATTGATAAGCCACTGTGTATGATAATTAATCAAATTTGATTGGGAAATATTAACACATGAAACAGGCTCTGTCTATAATGGAGTGTATCCCAAGAATATCATAGGGTATTTCTGCATCAACTTAGCTCCACTTGGAGCTGGATTTTCTCTACATAAATGTTGTATAATTTCTCATTCCAGGGAAAATTCAGTTCAATGGGGCATTCCACTACATTTATGTCATGCCCTGATTTGCATTGTGCAGGGCATCCAAAATGCAATCAACAGCAATTTCAAATCTGGTGACATGATTGCATGTACATGTGCACAATGGTAAGTCTAGTGGGCTTCTTCCTCTCCCAATTGCTTGTTACCTGTGATTGCAACTGGCCCACCACATACAGTGCCAATGAGGCATGATTTGTTAGTGCCTGCATTTCCACCCTTGCCACACTTTGTAGTTTCTGGAGCCACTTCCACACCATTTTCTTGATCAGTACGCCATAAAAATGAACCATGGTTCTCTGCCTCCAACTGATTCTGGGATCATCCAGACTTCTGAAAAGTCTTGGGAGTTGTGCCTGTATATTTTTTTGGATTTTCCAAAAGATCCATACAGTGCAGACCTTTGTCTACTTCCTGTGAATTCCAGGGACTATTTGTGATATTTTAAACCCCAGGGCTAGAGGCTTATTTTCTACTCCTGGGAGTCGCTGATAACTCATAAGTGAGTTAACACTCACATCTTCTCCATTGTCTTGTTTCCTCCTGTACTCCTGGATAGCCACACTAATGGTGTTATGAATGGGCATGCAACCATCACTAGGGAGACCTTCTTTCCCTTATTATAGTTCCTGGGAGGGAAGGAAACCCGGTTAACATCGTAATTCAAGCAAAAGGGGACAGAGAGGAATGGACAAAAATCAGGAATGAATGAGCCCTAACTGAATGTGAGGACAAGAACAACCACCATGAGGAAAAACAGAACAGCCCAACATCAGGTACATGGGCTGTCAGAAGGAGCCCTCTGTTAATTAAAAAAATAATAATTAAAAAAACAGTACTAAGGTTGCTGTATTTATAAAGGGAAACTATAGACCCCAACTACTTACCCATTCAAATAGTATTAAGTTCTTTTTAAAGAAAAAGTATTTAATCTTCAAAGCCAGTAGAATCAAACACCGATGAAGGCAGAGTGTTCAATCTGATACCTGAAACCACTGTGAGATATTATCCAGAGTTTGGGGTGTGGTGTCACCAATATGCTGATGGCATCAACTCTATCTCTTCTTTCCATCTGATTAATCTCAGTATTGAACCAATGTCTGTTGTCAGTAATGGACTGAATGAGGGGAAACAAATCTTAATCCAGACAAATTCAGCCAAAAGGCTGATCAGGGAATAGGGACTCCACTTGTGCTGGATAGGGCTTAACTCCCTCTAAAATCTCAGGCTCAGAGCTTGGATGTTCTCCTGCATTCAACTCTGAGCCTGGATGTCTAGGCTTCAGCAGTGGCCAGGAGTGCATCTGAACAGGTAAAATAGTGCCCAGCTTCACTTGTTCCTTGGGACATCAGATCTGGCTATGTTGATACATTTCTTAATTACACCCCATTTGGACTACTGTAACATACTTTACATATGTAACATACTTTATGTGGGGCTACCTTTGTCCAGAAACTTGAGTGGGTATAAAATCCTGCAGCCAGAATATTGACCAGGCCAGTTATAGAGAGAATATAGGAGATTATCACACAGGGCAAAAAGTGCTAGAGAATAGCATTGTTTCAGTCATTCTTGCATGATCAGGGGAAAGATTTTCACATGACATCATTCTCCTATTGTTCTTGTAATGTCCTTGAAGCGTCATGCTACTGGAATAACTCATAGATGATTTTTTTTAAAAAACATAAATGGCTTGCCAATCACAATTAATTTGCACTACTGCAAAATGTGTGAAAGGCAATCACATTTCAATAGTAATACTGAGATTTCTTCATTTCATTTTCAGGACAGTAGATTATCATACTACACTAAACAGGGCTCAAAAACTCTTACTGCTCTGGCTGCCTCCTGCTGCATTTTGGGGTTTGTTGTTCATTGAGGTTTAAGAGCTCTCTGGCTGAATATTCTAAATGGCCCTTCGTACCAGAATGCAACAGAAGGATAACCTCCTAAATTGAATCATCCAGTCCAGGAATCACTTTCTTTATCACAGGAGTTCTTCCATAAGGAGAGAGAGAGAGACCTATTTTTCTCTCTGCTAAACAACTCAACATGTGAAATGCAAAAGCACTTTCTTACTGCTTGTGAATCATTAATGCCCTGTTTTTGCGACCAGTGTGAAAGTAAGTGTTTTAATATTGGCATTGTATTGTTCTTGCTTAATAACATTAGAATAACAGTTTTTAAACTGTGATAGCCCTCATGTGATAATTTCCTTGTTAAAACAGCTTCACTGGTTACTCGTTTTTGTTTTTTTGTGTTTTTTTCATGCATAGTTCAAAGTGCTGTTCATGACCTTAAAACCCTATATAATAATAATAATAATTTTTATTTGTATACCGCCCTATGGCGAACC
>JAIPUX010001232.1:32827370-32840439 GCA_020142125.1 Phrynosoma platyrhinos
CCATTTAGGGCTTTAAAGGTAATAACCAACACCTTGTACTGAGCCCGGCATAACTCCAGACTACCTGAAAGACCATATCTCCCTATATGAATCTGTCAGATTCTTAAGATCGTCAGGGGAAGGTTTTCCTGCCACCATCCCAGTCTTGCTTGGTGAGGACATGAGAGAGAGCCTTCTTGGTGGCTGCTCCCACCCTCCGGAACTCCCTTCTGTGGGATGCTAAGCTGCCCCCCTTCTGTCTTTCCTTCCACTGGCAGGCAAAGACATTTTTGTTTAAACAGGATTTTAATGTTTAAGCAGGATAGTTTCTGATTGGGACATGTGCTTTATTTATTTCTATCTATCACAGTGTTTTCTGGGGTTGAGTGTGTGTGACTTGCCCAAGGGAACCCAGTGGGTTTCCATGGGCAGGAAGGAATTGAACCTTGATCTCTAGAGGCATAGTCCAATGCTCAAACCACTACATCATGCTGGTTCTCAAGCTATGGTGGACTAATATCCCCCCCTCCCATGTGCTAGGGACTGGTATCGTGTCTGTGCCATATTATTATCACATTTTTATTATGTTCCTGGAAACACACAGCAAATCAATAGCTGATGGCTTGAGGACCAGAACACATCTTATAAATGCAAAGCACATAGTATGGCCCTTCTCACACTTTGGAGATTATCTGACTTCCTCCCAGACCCAGCTTACCTCTTGCGAATTAGAGCCTAATTCTGGCTGGAGCCAGGTCTTGCACAGCTTTTGTCACTAAAAGAGCCATCCAAGATGCATCCCCTCTCCCGTGTGAATTGGGAAACGTGCTCCGGTGGCCTTTCTTTCAAGTCAGGAGCTTCCAACTTAGAAAAATGGCCACCAGAGTGTGTTTCCTAATTTGCATGGGAGAGGGGATGCACCTGGATGGCTCTTTTAGGGACAAAAGCCATGCCATAAGACCCAGCTCCAGCCCAAATTGGGCTCTAATTTGCAAGAGGTAAACCGGGTCCAGGAGGAGGTGTGATTATCCCCTTTGCCAGCAACCAGGAATAGAATGAGTGACTACAGGGATACAGTTATCATGTGACCTGCATATTTTTAAAATACAATACATGCTTTGCTGATAACTGTTTTTTTCCAAATGTAATTATATATTCAGATAAAATGTTGAAAAGGACAAATAAAAAATGATTTTAAGCAAGACTGCATTCAGTAGTGAAAAACATTGACATAACCAAATCAGATACCAATAAACTTTTCAGCACTGGTACATAGTTCTTGAAAGTTTTAATAACTTTTCCTTTAATTAAAAATAGCTCACCAATATTAGACGCCAACAGCAATTACAGATAATCAAATTTGGTGAAATGTGTAGGAAGTATAAAAAGATCTGCAGATATCCTGGTTAAATGCCTATTATCAACCGAAGGGCTGTTTTGCTGTATAAAAACTGTACAATGCTTATCGTTAAAATGTAAAACATTCATCCTAAGTTCTTTTGCTTGATTTTCCACTTTCATAATATGCAACTGCAAGAGGAGAGGGAGGGAGGGAAAGAGTCTTCAAATAATAATAAAAAAGGCCTAAAAACCCTGACTACTCAGGGTGCCTTTGAGGATATTTAATTAAAATCTAATCCTGCATTCATTAAGGCTCACATAAATTAAGCTGTCATTCATAAGATTTATGGATTCTCATTTGCATATTGCATACAATTCATCAATTACTCAAGTATGAAAGGAGCACATTTCCCTTGGAGCTGCCTGCTACCCTGCCAACATTTGAAATGAGGGGAAAGAGCAAGACTGTCAGGCATTCGCACAAACTTTTTTCCAAATGTCTGCTCCTTGATTAATCTAATTTTCTAGCTATTCCTTACAAGATGCAACAACAGACCTTTTGCAATTTTCTATTATTTCTCCTGTCTTCATCACAAAATCTTCTTGTCTTTTAATACTACTTGGTGTCTCGGTGATTATTATTTGTTTGCTAATGATATGGCATGATTGTTTGCTTTATATTAAAAAAGAAAGGCTAGAATCTTTTTTATGATTCTGGTTATTTGGTTTACACCACTCTTAATTTGCTTATTAGTGGTTCATATTTATGAGATGAACAGAAAGACAATATTCTTGTACAAGTTTAGAAAACTTCACAGGGATGTTAAATTTACAGATACACATAACTAACTGAAAGGTTTTGAAAATTCAGTTTTCAGTAAAACAGGAAATGTTCCCTTCTTATCTACAGTCCTCACACATAAATAAGTTTTTTTAAAAAAAGTCCTAGGTACAGCAGCAAGTGTAGATTAGTTTGTTTTTGTTGTAAAAAAAATCATGCCGTGTTAATTCAACTGTGGTCTCAAAGGAGATGATGTTCATTTTTTTGTGTATGGCACAACTAGGAAGTAACTTAGCCCTTACTAGCCTTGGGGTATTTTTTATACTTTTTACTATTTTCTAAATATCAACTATGGCTAAAATTGTTGCTGGGTTTCAAAAGATATTTGCACATTGTAATTTGTCAGTTAAATGGTTGAAAAACAGCACCACAAAATGGACAGCATACTTTTTTGATCATAGAGGTATTGTCAACAAAGGAGAATGAGGCACATATGGGCTATAACCCTAAACATCATTAGGCTGCATGAATCCCATTTACTTTGATGGAGTTTAACCAAGCTAATCATGAGTAGCACTACAGCCACAACTGTCAACACAAAGCTTTCCTTCTGACTTCTGAGGCACATTTGATCATATGCACAATTACCATTAAAAGCTTATAGACCTAAATTAGGGGTGATTTCCCCCCTCAAATGATGATGGAAGCCCTTTGCTTTGACCTGCATATTCTGAAACAAAATATTCTTACACCATGTGCCCTGCAAATTAGAAATAAGTGTTCTAATATTAGTTTCTAATAGATTATTATTCATTTCTGCTCAGACAATGTTTAAACACGGACTTCCTCAGCATTCAGGGATTACTAGAAAAATGTGGCTGGACTATTACACAACAAACAGTATTCTCTTTCTTCGTCCCCATCCCTCGTTTTCCTCTTTAAAACATCAGTAAAACAGAAGAGAACTTTCAATCTAAACATAATTGCTAACATACTCCCAAGTGAATAAATTTAACTAACCCTGGAACAATAAACAGATGACTAACTTTAATCAGAGAAATGAAGTCATCACTATGCACGGTTTAGAAAATGATCTTCCAAATGAAAGCAAACAGATCTGAATAACTCTTTTTGGTCTCTTGCCCCTTGCCTGAACACCCTGCTCTACTGTAAACCATTGAAGTCCATCCATGAATTACTAGTCCATTTATTGTCTGTCTTTTTAAACTGTTGCTTTTTCATAGTTTCAAGTTTCTCAGCATGAGCTGTCTGTTTAACTCTTCTCAACTACCATGTAACAAGAAAAGAATTTTTCCTGTCTATAATAATATTGCTTATTTTATTTCCTCAACCCAAACCACCTGTTCAATTTTGCTGCATCAAGCTCTGCAAAATGACTGGCTAGCTCAATATATTTACTCTGAAATGAAAGACAGACAAGATGTAGTTGCTGCTCTTCTCTGCTTAGAAACTAATAAAAAGCATCACCCAGTGTATACTTTCCTGACTCAAAGGGAGAGTAAAGGGGTTTGTGCATTAAACTGAGAACAAAAAGAGAGATACTTCTTAATTTATGTAAACATTACTCAAAATGGTGTCCAGGTCCTTTCACATCCAATATGCTCAATTATGAAAATGAAAGCTGTCTTCCTGAAAGCTCTTTGTTGATCTCTGTCATGTGGGCACCAAGTATGATTACTCAGTGGTAAGTATTCTGCACACACAAAGGAGAGCTTTCTTGTTTTATGATTCCTCCTCCTGCTGCTATACAACTGCAGAGCTGAGGCCTGTCCCAAGGCCTGGCGTCATGGGACTTAAACTAGTTGTGACTAATGTGTCCCATGGCTTATGGAAGAACTGTGGCTGGATTCAGGGATGAGACTTGCTGTTTCCTACTTCAAATTAAACCATGCTAAGAATTAAACCATAATAAAATTATTATTATTATTATTATTATTATTATTATTATTATTATTATTATTTTGCAAAATTGACCAAAATGTTAAAACTACAGTTGGTCCTCTGTATCCATGGACTTCTTATCCATGGATTCAACCTTCCACAGCTTGAAAATATTAAAAAAATATATAAATTCTAAAATCAAACCCAGATTTTGCCATTGTATATAATGGAAACCATTTTATTACACCACTGTATATAATGGGACTCACAGATTTTGTATCCACAGGGGGTCCTGGAACACTGTATCGTGATATCTAAGGGCTTAAACAAACACCAGCATCAGCTCAGAGTGGGGGGGGGGGTGGCGACTGCTCACTGC
Organism: Phrynosoma platyrhinos; assembly: GCA_020142125.1. Classification (NCBI taxonomy): domain Eukaryota; kingdom Metazoa; phylum Chordata; class Lepidosauria; order Squamata; family Phrynosomatidae; genus Phrynosoma; species Phrynosoma platyrhinos. Next base: position 32,831,753 of record JAIPUX010001232.1, read on the forward strand.
ACGCCCCAACACAGCCCTGATGCCTGTGTCATGCCACCCGCCTGTCCGCAAGGCAGGTGGCATCACACCATTTCTTTGGCACAGTGTTTAGATGCGCTGCACCAAAGAAACCTGGAAAAGCCACAGCAGCAGCGGCAAGGATGGGTTTTTTGTCACTTTAAAAAGAAGCAGCATTTTGCCGGCCCTTTTTGGGCCAGCAAAGCACCAGGTCAGTGCTGTGGCATGTGGTTTCCTCGGCCCTGATACAGCGATGGTCTGTTCAGCCCCTGAAACTCCAGCTCTACATTTTCATCTCCTCGTTGACTTTTAAAATATCATTTGAACAAGTGTGTAACATGGTAATGACAACAACTGTTACATAGATCTTACATTTTACATTTAGGATATTTAGGATATATGTAAAGGGCCTGTAAGGTTTTTAACAAATATATAAAGGTCCTGTGAAAGTCATTATGGCAGGAAGAACAATATGTGTTTTGGAGGGAACTGCAATGTGTTTCTGTCTATAGCCTCTTTGCTCTGAAAAAACTTTTCAACTATTTAGATTAAACAACATGATCAGACTGTAGGAAGAAAATTATATGAAGATATTGCAAGGTATTACAATACCAAAGATGTGTGCAGAAATGACAAGATCCTTGAAAATCTGAAATACATGCTGTAGCTAAAGCCAGAAGAAACTAGCAACCCGGATGGAATGGAGAAAAATCCTTTCTATTCCAAATATGACATGATTGATTAGTTGGTTTGCTGACTGAAAATCATAAAATAAATAAATATTAAAACCTTTAAAGACAAGCCAAAGCCATCCATCAATCTGAATTGGAAAAGACTGATTTACAGAACAACTCTATGTGGAGCTGAAGAGTGGAATTCCCAACTCTTTCCAGGCTCTAATAGCTTACTCTAGCCAAGGTAGAAGGTGTGAGATTTGGTTCTGCCAGGACTTTTCAGTCTGGCCAACCTTTCCCTTTTATGCTGACAGCGATGAATGGGGACAAATCAGCTATGCAAGGTAACAGACTTCACAGATCTGGATCCAAAACTGGCTGTTCTATCTTCCTACCACACTGTGCCCTTTCAGGGGCTTCCTACCTGTTTCTTTCCTGCAGCAGGTTCCCAACACTATTGTGACAGTGACCTCCATTCTAACATCTGGGAGAGGCTGCTGAAAGCCACCAAGGCACCATCGAGAGTAAGGGTTAAGCCTACACTCTCAACTATCCAAAGGGAGAAAAATATTCTTCTTTCTCCGTTCTCCTTCATTGTTTCTATCTCACAAACATAAATTAAAAAAAAATGTACCTTGCATACTAGTCTGCAATAAATAACAGAAGGGAAGCCTTTCTTAATACACACACACTTTATTATAACAGATTTTCCATAGATACTATTAGGCAATCTAGTTGAAAACAGATATTTTCAAAAAAGTTTTAGCTAGCTAGTTCACCTATGGGCTAGATCTTTATTATTTTCAAAAAATAATTTTACTTTCATAGAAATTAAATCAATATAACCTTTCAAACAATTAAAATGGAAAAATAAAAAGGTGTATTAAAAAGTCATACCATATTTCCATCGATGACTATGTACTCTAAGAATTGGTGATATGTTGGACATCCATCTATAAATGGAATAAGTATATTTATACCAATTCTGTGTAAATTACCTATGGTCTGGTTCTGACTTCTAAGACTTAGCAGAATAGTTTGCTTCTCTCTGGCTCACAGAAGACAACAAGCAAGTCCTTTTGAAAATGTGTGGAAATCATCTGGTAAAATGTAAATTGAAAAATCTGTGTGATATGTTTTCTCCTGTCCTCAGGCCACCACCCTGGCAGAAGTTTACCAGGACCATTATCTTATGCTTCCCTCATCATCACTGATGATGCTCTTGCTTTTTACTACAAAAACAAAAAATAGGCAGCAGAAGGATGTTTTTTCTCTTTCTTTCACACACACACACCCCACATGCACATATGGATATATCAATCACACTGTGTTTTCCCCCCATTTTTGAATGAGGTAGGCAGTTTTTGTGGTGTGACAGGCTGACCTACATGAGGGAACTCTGACTCAAACCCCTGCTTGTGGCTCATTTTGTGACCAATCAGTCTAATCTACCTCACTAAAAGTTGTTGAAAAATAAAGTAGAACAGTTTATACATATTCCAACATGAACATTATAGACAAAGAGTAATATAAAAATATGAGAGAATAAACAAACCTGAAATAATTCAACCAAATGTATATTTACTTCCTAACAAAAGCTGACGATCCCAGCAAATTATGTCAGGATGTTACAATCTTGGTTCTCCTCTTTTCTGTTTTGAACTTCTATCAAAGCTTAATACTCTGTGTTTATTGAAAATGCTTATTTGGCTGTTTCTTGGGAGCATGGCTGCACACTTAGTTGTTTTTATGTACACTAACACTCTCCTATGGGTTTGCTCTCCAGGGTTTCATTTTTGTAGTCCAAAAAATACAGTCAAAATATATTTTTACTAATCTTTGTGGACATCTCTTAGTCCTCCAATGCAATTCTATGGTATGCTTGGGCCAAATGCTAATCTCCTTCCCTTCCACTTGTTGTGAGGAAGAGACAAGAAGAAAGTTAGGAGTGGATTGAGAAGGTGAGCAGGGAGGACCCCTCTCAACCCCAGGAACAATTGTTTCCACCATGATCTGAAAATATAGTCAAAATATATGGTTCTGTACCATCCATGGTTTCAGGCAACCAAAGAGGGGGTGTTTGGGAATATGTTCGTGAATAAGGAGTCTTTCTGTACATGTTTTTTTTTTTATTTCTTTAGTCTGGTATTTTCCTATATTGATACCACCCTTCTTATTTCTCAGAGGCCAGGCATTGCCTTAATTTCTGTCAACAGGATTGGTTTTTCTATTAGAATAGCAAGGCCTGTTCTCTAACCATCATTGTAGTTCATTACATCTTGGTCTACAAAGAAGCAGCATCCCTTGAAGTAACAGATTCTAATACTTCCTTCTGGAGTTTATGGATAGGCAGGACGACAACAAGAAGAACACAGGAAGCTGTCTTATATGAGGCAAGACTATTTGTCCCAGAACTTGGAAATGCATTGGAGGTAATTCTGTAATGTTAAAAGGGTAAGAAAATATACAAAATTAACTGTTATATTAAGACTTGATAAAAATAATTAATCATTAAAATGCTGCAGTAGAAAATAATTTAAATTAACTAAAAATGTAAAACTCCCTTAAAAAACCTAAAAAGGGAAGGGAAGAAAGAAATATTAAAATATTTTAAAGAATAGTTTGAAACTGGTACAGCCCACAAGTGAAAATTAATCACCCCTGATTTATAAGAGTCCAGGACTATGTAAATTTCTTCCACACTTTCAGTAAGGATTTGATGTTGATAGATGTTAGCACGTCCAGTTCAACTATGGCCAAAAAAGTAGAGATTCCATTCAATGTTGTGCCAATGAACCTCCTTTAGCTCACCCCACTAAAGCCTGTATTTCCCCAAATTCTTTTCCAAAAAGTTTCCCAACTGTCCAAAACAGCTGTGGGCTTCAAGTGTTAACCAGAGTAGTGCAGTAGTTTGATTGTTGAAGCAGATCGCTGGGGAAATCCCTGCACAGCCATGGAAAACCAGTGAGTAAACTTGGTCAAATCACAGTCTCTCATCCTTAGAGGAAAGCAATGGAAAATATGCTCTGAATAATTCTTACCAAGAAAACCCCAGGATAGGGTTGCCATAAATTGAAGTTGACCAGAAGGTACATAACAACTACACAACAAGAGGTTTCAGAGAGGAGTAGAATACATGAAAGGAGAATGAGGACACCCTCCCAAGTAAGAATTCTGTCCCCCAATTATATTTTCCCTCCAACCCCAAAGTTTTAGCCTTATATTTGCTGTGTTCTTTTTTCCCTTGGTATAGTGTCTGCCCCTTTTCTTTTTTGGATGCCTAGATTATGTTTCTAGATGCTCAACTGAAGATTTAAATTTCTGCAGTGCTAAAAATCTTGGGACTGAAGGAAAAAATCATTGAGGAAAAGACAAAATTCTAACCGGGGGTAATGCCCTAATTTTACCCCCTCTCCAAACTACACCCTGGCTTTTCCATCATTGGAAGTTGCCAGTTGGTTGATCCTAGGCTCACAAATTCACTGATCCCTTCTGTCACCATATTCACTTGCTAGCAGAGCCTTTTTAATTTTAGTGCTGATAGATACATGCACAAACTTTGATATTGTTCTACATACTGCAGAACAGATGTTTTACAGAACGTTCTGCAAACAGTACAGTAACCAAGGCACAATTATCTGCTCAGTTATGAATACTTGAATATCTCGCCAAACACACAGTGGCAGAAAACAGTTTTAAGAGGAGTCAAACCTACCAATTTCCTCATTCAAGACATGATAATCTTTATTTTGGGATCATCTTCAAAATACACCTGAACAGGCATTAAACTCACTTTTTAGCTTTACTTTATTTTACTGTTTAAGGCATATGGCATTCTCTCTTTGTTGTATGCACCATAGATACATGATGTCTTCTCTGCTTAACATTATAATGTACAACAAGTATGAGTGCCAAAGGTGTTATCATATCAGTCAGGTTGGTTTGGCAGACTATTATGCTAAATACCACCCAAAGAGAGACTGCCTATCTTCTCTTGCAGAGGCCATGCATAGAAAGTGAGTCATATCCAGTGTGAAGAAATATTCCAAAGCAGTACACAAGATATCCCTGGAGCTATAAAGATGTTGTACAAGCTGCAAATATGAAAACCATTTACTTCTTTGCATTCTTAACCCATGATTTAAGGACCTGCAGCGAACAGCTCATAAAATCTGCATGAATGCAGACATGAAGAAACTAGGCTGGAGAACCACATGGATCACCAATCAAAAATAGGGGGTTTTTTTCAGCTGAGAGAAATAGTTGAAAGATTTACTGATGTGAAGGAAAAAATTAAACAAATCTTAGTAATGAAACTTCATTAAAAGTTCATACTATGCTGTATGATTTTGCTCAATATTTTTTAAAAAATATTAGCATTTTACTATTTAGCAGGATTCCATAAATGAAAAAAATATATGGAATATACATCTTGAGATGTAAAATGGAATGCTAAAACAAACAAATAATAAATAGTGTTCACTGACTTATTTGATTTTGCTACAATCTCATCATGTGCTCCAGCACCTCATCTAACTTGCAGTAGTAGATATATAATAGGACTATCCAAAGGTATTGAGAATAACAGATAAAGATTCACTAAGCAGAGTCTAACCAGAATGGGGGGTTGGGTCTGATTTTGAATTAGGACAAAATACTTTTTATCTTTTGAGGAAAGCAACTGAGTATATTTTTCAGCCAAAGAAGCATTCAAATACAAGGGGGGGGGGGGAGCAAGACAACCAACTAGAATCAACTTCATCTTCCAATCCTGAACTTTTCTCCTACCTAGTCTGTATCTTTTGACTGCCCTCCTTTCCTGGCACTGTTCCCACCCCATGATTCTATTCAATAACTCTTTTGCTCAGGAATTATTTGTTCTGGATTAAACCAGACATGGTACATTGTGTTTAACACTGATAACTTTACATGTCACAGGCATTTTAATCAAGTTTATCATATGCAGAAAGCTCCAAAGTATTTGTATCTTCTATTTATGCTTTGAAGTTTGCTTTACAGGTCGATTATCAGGAAATGAGCTCTCAGTTTTATTATATAGCATCAAACATTTAATGTTCCATATTATTAATTATAGGAAGTGCCATTAGAATTTTTACCTTGGCCATCAAAATGTCTTGGACATCACTGGCCAAAATAGGTTGTATAATGACGGTTTCAGTCTTATCAGGGGTGCCAGGAATTGAATCTGGGACCTTTTACAATTTACATGCACAAAATATGCTCTGGCACAGAGCTATGGCTCTTCCCTGATGTTCTGCTTTTATAAGTAAATACACCTAGGAGCACAAAAATCTGTCTTTTACCAAGTCCAACTATTTCTCCATCTAACTTGCTATTATCCATCAACAAGGAAGAAGTCTTTCCCCTCACTTGTTACTTGATCCTTTTTTCCCTCCTCAATTGCTGAGATCTGTACAAAGAAATATGCTTGTAGAGGCATTTCTAAGAATTTATTACCTTTATGTGCAAGTCTCTTAAATGAAAGTGAACAAATATTAATCGTGGCTATATACACAAAGCAAGTCTCTCCGCAACTTGTTTCAAATTCAAGCCTCTCCAGTTACAATCACTTAAGCCACATGCAATTATATACTAGAACCTATTGGGGGGGGGGGGCAACCTGGCTATCCAGATGTTGCTAAAGTGCAATTGTCATACTTGCCCTAGATAGCCAAGGGCGATAGCTTTCATGGAAGCTGACATCTCAGCAACATCTAGAGGACCACTACTGTCCACACCTTCAGGCAAACAACATAAACTGAAAATGTACTGAATCTCTAATGGTGTTCTTACATGTGGCTAGTGGAGTGAGCACTATTCAGCTTGGTGAGACTTAGGCTGAACTACATTTTTAAAGCACAGACATCATTATTAAAACTTCAAAATTAACAATGAAGAAAAGCTGAATAAGACTTCCACATTTTATTAGAAAAGCATCTGGAATAAGGCTTTTAATAAAACACAGGAGTGGACAGGCTAGGGATGCAGACGGCGAGAAACGCCGTCCTCAATCCAAGGAAGGGGAGGGGCAGCCATCCCCTTCCTGAGCACGTCATCAGAGCAACGGCCCATCCACATGATGGGCGCTCCGATGACATCCTTCCAGTTCAGCATCCTGAGCTGGAAGAGATGCCGAAGAGCCGCGTGGTGGCTCTTTGGGTGCCCCTTTCGCGGCTTGCGGAAGGAGCGCTATTTTAGCACTCCTTTCACAGGCAGCAAAAGGGAGGATCGAGGCCAAAGTGTCTGGCAGGCTCAGCCTCAATCCTCCATTTTTGGGGGCAGCCCAGGGCTGCCCGTCTGCTTCCCCCCATAGACTCTGTGGCTTAGTGCTCCAGTAAAGGAGAGTAATATAAAGCCATCTTAGCATTGATGGGAACATGGTTTGCTTCCCATTTCACTTTTAACTAGTAAAGTTTCCTACTGTCAGCTACCATTATTGTGCATGCCAAAATAAGCAAATAATAGCAATGCTGAATATGCACTATGAATGCTAGATTTCTTTAATAAAAAATCAACTCAAATGTTTAAGCATCTCTCCCATTATTTACATTAGGAATAAATCAATGCTATGATGCAATTATTGCATATGTAAGTTTCTTTTGACCAATTAGAACAAGTTCAAGATAAAGAAACTGTTTGTTAATTCAAATGGCAGGAGGATATTGTAACTGTTTTATGTATCTGAACTGAGAAATAAACTCTGGTACATATGAGTGAAATAACAGGAACTAATTTATATTAATGGAGTCAGAAAACGTTCTTTCTTCATAGTCATATTTCTAAAAAGATAATTACATTAGCAGTTCACATACTCTTATGTGCCACAGTTTAACATTAGAGAATAGTGTTTAGATCATGGCATGGTACAGCAGCCATTACATATGTCACACATGTTGCTTCATTTGCCCCACCATAATCTCTGCTCAAACATGGACTTTAAAAACTGCAAAACCTGTGTGAAGACAGAAGGTTTCTCAGCCTGAGTTAAGACAACCAATCATAGCTCTTGGGATGTAGGGAAGGGAGGGAGGGCATAAGTCAGGAAGAATATAAAAGGAGAAGTCTGGCTGTTTAACTGTCAGATAGGGTTAGAGACTTGGGAAAACTCAAGATGAATAAGATAGGGCCCCAGCTATTAAACTGCGAGAGTGGCTTATTGGTTTTAGGGGCAAGATGCTCAAGAGTTAGTACTTGTATGAGAACAATCTGAGGGGGGATTGTTCACAACCTGTTTGACCAGCAGGACAAAAGAAATAAGTTACTAAAGTATAAGCAACAATGGCTGTATTTCACAATCTTCAACCTCCTTAAAATCTAAAAAAGTGTTGGCTTCCGTAAGACTGTTCAGTCCCCTCACCTTGATAACAATCTTCAAATGATTACCACTTATGTTGGCTGTTTGAGGCTTTTCATTTCCCAAATGATAGCTAAGTAGATAGATTCACTCTATTCAATAATGTCATATAGTATTATCATAGCATAGATTAGGGCGTGGGGAGAGATTAAGAGGCAGGAATACATTTCAAATGGAAAGAGCCCACTGAATACCAAAAGATACATCTAGAACCACACTCACTCCATATATTAAGAAAACTCACAAAACTTTTCCCTTCCCCATTCTATGCTTACTGCTCTGCTTAGTTCCTGTAGATTTAGGCCTGTGACCTCCCTGATTTAAGTGTATCCATCTGGTCTTCCTCTCCTACCTTTCCTAGCATTATTGTCTTTTCCAACGAGTCATGCCTTCTCATGATGTGGTCAATGTATGGCAGCCTCAAGTTCATCACCTATACTGTACATTAAACTGAAGAAAAGCATTCTCCATCTGGTGTTAAGTGGGTGGTGACTATTGGACAGTGTTCTCACTTATGGCACCTGTATGAACTATGGGGATAGAGGCTCAAGTCATTAAGATACTGATTCTTTTGATTGCAAGATCGGCAGGTGGGCAGTTTGAGGCCCAGGTGCTACATGATGGGGTGAGCTCCTGTCACT
>JAIPUX010001232.1:32840539-32850898 GCA_020142125.1 Phrynosoma platyrhinos
GCAGCTGTTTTAATTGTACTCGATTTAATAACTTTTTAAGGGGGGAGGGGGATTGATATTGTCTTAATTTGGCTGTATTTTTACTATTTTTACTGTTCACCGCCTAGATTGGTTTTCCACTGGGGCGGTATATAAATAAACTATATTATTATTATTATTATAAATAGGTACCACTTTTTGGTGGGAAGGTAAACAGCATTCTGTGCAATCATGCTGGCCACATGATTACAGAGTAGTCTCTGACAACGCTGGCTCTATGGCTTAGTAACAGAGATGAGCACCACCCCCTACGGTCAGACATGACTTGACAACATCGTGAAGCACCCAAGCCTCGAATTGCCAACCTGCCGATCTTGCAATCAACAGAGTCAGTGTCTTAACTACTTAACCTAAACGGCTTAGAGACTGTTTAGTTCAGTATGAAGCGGTATAGAAATGTAGCTGCTATTGCTATGGCTATTGCTATTTATAAAGTAGAAAAGTGACTCATAAAAACACGAGACAGATGCTTAACTGTTTCCATGTCTAGGTATGTTCTGTGCCTCCAGTGGAGTCTTTATGAATGGGTACTGAAACCATAATTGTAGCCCCAAATCTGTCCAGATGTTCTGTGGAAAGCACCTTTCAGGAAGAACAGTTATAACTTCTCTGTTTAATATTGGAAGTTAGAACTGATGGCATAAATCAACAGAATGCATAGGAGAAAGTAACCTATTAACACTCTGTTAAATTAAATGTGAGTACAGCAGGATTTGAAGATGAAACAATCACACCATGACTGCTTATTAACTACAGCTATATGGGCTTGGCCTGGCATGATGCAATAGATCTAGGGATTGAATAACCCACCTGTTGATATACCTCCACTTCTAACCTGTCTGCTAGTGGATAACTATGGAGTGACACCATGGAATCAAAATGGACATCAATCACTGTGTAGCTTCCATGCCAACTGGGACAAAGCCTCTAAGGTAGGCCTAGCTCCACTACCCTGAACCCCAAGGTCCCCTAAGGAGACACTCATAAAGTTAAGAAGGATGGACACACAGAGCCCTTCTCCCTAAAAACTGGATCTAGCCACATACTATGGTGAAAATTTGTGAAAAATAGCTTAACAAGATACTAAGCAAACACTAGCCTTCAAATAAGCCCCTTAATCTCCTGAGATGGGGATGGAGAATAGAGACAGGAAGGCACTGAAGACCAGAAATGCCAAGCTGTACTAGGGAATTCATTTTTACTCCCACTCAGTGGATCTGAGTAAAGTTTACACTTCACTCACTTAACACTGCCCTCCTCAGCTGCTGAACTGAAAGCTCCTGGAGCCCAAGAAAGCAATTTGTGACCTCTTGGGAGTAAGGTGTATGTCCCCTCCTCCCGGCAAATGGCAGTACCTTGCCCCCTACCTATTCGCAGTACTACCAATAAACCAGCTGCCAATGAATCAGGAGGCTCATATTTGTTCTGAGTTTAGCTCAAGAGAAAGCCTGAATTTATAGAACTTATGAAGAGTTTGAATATCAACATTCATCTTCTGATTAAAAAATATTAAAGTTATTGCACAAATTATTGCATGGTTTTTATCTCCCATTTCCCCACCCTCATCAGATAATTAAGGAAGGTGAATAGTCAATGAAGTCTGAAACGTGCCACTGTAACAAAGTGTTGTGGTAAATGGGAATTGGATATTTATGGAATATCCAAGAACATTTTGTATGGGGGAGGGAGTTGTGGGGGAGGTTATAAACTGGCTCCTTTTGCCTGTTCAAAGTCAAAACTAATGGTGTCTGGTCCCCAAAGGATTCACTGCAAGAACTGTTTGCATATTCAGTTATTGTTTCTGCTGCCTCAGTCATCTGCTGAAGTTCACTCTAATGTGGCCCTGATCAATTCTGCCAGCTGTGCTTAAGTGCTGTTTACTATAATAACATCACACTGCATTCTTATTTGGCAACAACAGCTATGACAGTACCTAAATGCACTGAGAAGGGAAGATTTTTTTTTATCATGCACACACATCAAAATGCAATTGTTTATAGAGGCCAGTGATGTTCTATTTCTGTCTTTTCAAGTGAATACCAACAGCACAATAACTGCTTTGCCAAAAGCATTACTCTTCGGCCCTTTCTAATAAGTGAAGGTCTTGTTGATTTAAATACTCTATAGGACATGGAAATGATTTCATTATTGCACCCAGCTATGCTTTCTCTAGAAGACACAGAAAACATAGCATGTGGGTAGATTACATAAAGAAAGGTGAGCCTCTATGGTGCTAGAAGGAAACACTGGTTTTAAGGCACATTCTATTTTACCAGGGATTCATACTTTTTTACCCTTCTGAAATGCTAATTAAGCATGAATTCAATAGTAACATTAACTGTTTCAGCTAAAAAATGAAAATGTTACTATAGGATGTACACAAAACCAAACTGTATGAAAACCCTATTCAAGTAGACAAAATGGAATATACTCCAAAACATTCCTCTAGCACAGGGATAGGCAACCTTTCCCCTTTAAGGGCTGAGGGACTTCAGCTCCCAGAAGCCTCAGCCATGTTGGCCAATAGTCCCATGTTGGCCAATAGCTCCTGGGATTTTGGGAGCTGAAGTCCCTTGGCCCTTAAAGGGGAAAGGTTGCCTACCCCTGCCACGAAGCCACATTTCACATGACCAGAAGAACCACAAGGCTATGTACCCAGTACAGTCACACTACTATGCTAGTGACAAAACAACAACAGCACTGCAATCATCTTAAATGCCCTTCACATTTTTCTTAAAGTGACTCTTTAAAACCAAGTCTAAATAGCAAATTTTGAAACACTAGTTTAAAATAAGTATTTTTTTCCTTCTATACCAATGTACCTTTGGAAATATGAAGTTCCATAACCATGGAAAAGTCAGCAAGAATGTTTTCTTCTGAGGTACTGTCAATTAAACATGAGGCACAGATGATACCTAAGAATACTTTTAATTCTTAATTTTAAGAATGGTTAATTTAAGATGCAAGGGTAAGAACATGTCTATTCAATAAAAATCCCACTGTCTATCTCTAAATTTTAGTCTTCAGGGCTTTATACGTCAAAATCAGCATGGTGAATTGTGCCTAAATAGCTTAGGTTTCTGCAGCATCTGGAACAACGATGTAATGTGCCTCATGGGTTTCCAGGAGGTGAACGACCCTGTTCTTCAGCCAGCAGCAGACTCTGAGCTGACTTCAAAGGCATAGAGGACATCACCATGTACAGTGTATTTCAATGCGGAGATTATCTCAGATTTCAGTACTAACCAGAAACATACTTATTCTAAGTGATAAATAAACATTCTAGATATTCCAAGGATCAGTGTTAACTGCAGTAACTTTGCCATCCCCCAGCCAAAACAACGCTTAGCTGTTAGAAGAACTACGAGCATCACACCTCTTGTCACTGGAGAACTGTGGGGCAGGTGGTGTGTAAAAATGTGTGTGCATGCATAAATCTTGCCACAGCACTAATAACTCTAATGTGTTCAGGTATCAAGTTCAAACCTAGAGAACCCACTATAAGGATCTCAGGTAACAAAGTTGGCCAATATCCCCGTTTCAAATGTAGCAAATCAACTTCCACTCAAAGCAGATAAAACGTATAAGGGAGCTTTATTTTATTTTATTTTATAGGACTGTATAAACATATTGCAAATCTAAATTAAGAGGACAATAGCTTTATAATTTTTAATGGCAGAGTCCCTCAAAGGTCAGGTGGACTGGATTAGTTTTAAGGTAATAATTCAACAGATAGAGAACAGAGATTATAGTCTTCTCTCCCTGCTCATGGACTTGAAGTCTGCAGTCTTGGTCCTTTGCAGACCGGCAAGTGGGGAGGGATAAAATGGCATGCATGGTGCGCACACAGAGCTGCGCACAGGAGCACGTGCCAATTGAAAACAATGGGGACTTGAATATTAGCAATATTTCAAATTCACAAGGGGGGTGTCCAGAACGGATCCTCTACGAATCGAAAGGGACAACTGTATTTCAAACCTATTTCAATAAGAGGAAATCATAATTTGAAAGAGTTTTCTATTTTTCCTTTCAAAAGAACCTGTATTTTTTTAAATGTAAGGACAAGTTCTAATAGTGGACATCTTCTGGAGGAATGGTAGAACCCAGAGAAGTGGAAGGGGTAATCCCCTCTACCCCAGGAGTGTCACATCTTCCATAAAACAAGTTCAGGGTGTGTGTGGAAATCCTTCTGGATCCAATACCTAGGTGGGAAAAGGGGATGTAAGAGGAAGAGGAGGGGATGAAAGTTTTGATATTTCCACCAATGGAACACTGGATTTTTCTCTCAAAGTTTATAGAGGAAGCCTAAGATTGTCATCAGAGGCTGCATAGAGGCTGCACAGTACTGGGCCAGTGCCTAGATGCTGTAAAGTTCTGGATAAGACCCAATAAACTGAAGCTGAATCCCTTAAGTTGGAGTGTCTATGGATTGGTAGTTCTCAGGTCTGCAAATTGGGTAAGCATCCTACCTAAGCATCAAATGCACTCCATTTGAAAGAGTGGGTGCACAGCTTGGGGGTACTCTTAGATACATCCTGGTCACTGGAGACCCAGGTGAGCTCTGTGGCTTGGAATGGTCACTCAGGCCTATGGGATAATTTAGCCACAGTAGTCTGTGTGCTGGCAACTTTCCAATTCTATTGCAATGCATGCTACATGGGAAAACTGCAGCTGATGAAAAATACAGGAGCTAGACTCCTGACAGGAACATGGTACAAAAATCACATAACACTGATTTTAAAGGAATTGCACTGGCTATCAATATCCTTCCATTCAAGGTGCAGCTAATGATATTTAAAGCCCTAAACAGCTTGGGACCTTGACACTTGAAGGAGCTCTTCTATGTATATATGCAGCTGCTTAAGTTTAAAATCTGCTGAAGGGGCCCTCCTCTGTCAAGGCAGTATCCTGTGAAAGGACATGAGAGAAGGCCTTCTCTGCTGTAGTACCCCAGTTATGGAACATGGTCCCCATGAAGGCAACTGATGCCATTTAGTTGCCTAGTAAAAACAAGGTTGCTCATGGAAGCATTTTGGACTTGACTGATTTTACAAAACCCTTCCAACACACATGGTTTTAATTAATTTAAAACTAATTTAATCTTTTAATCTATCTTTTAATTTGTTGATTGTTTAACTTTCTTAGTCTTTTAAAATTATAATTATTTGTCCTGACTGAAAATTGATTAAAATTGGTTTTACTGTACACTGCCCTGAGTTATCTGAATAAAAGGTGGAATATAAATAAATAAATAAATAAATAAATGCCAAGCCAAAGTTCTACTGAGTTAAACCAATGTTCCACACTCTCCAGTTTCAAAATGATGTTTTTTTTCCAAACCAACTGGAGATTTCAAGGAGAGAACATGAGGCCTTTTACTTGTATAGCATGTACTCTACTACTTAAGAATCCCCCCTCATCCTATGCACATATCTTTGCAAATAATATCCACTGAACACAACAGGAATTTCTTCAGGTGAAATACGCTTCATATCATAGCTAACAACATAATGGGTTCCAGTAGCATCACTTGGGTGGTAGGGGGGTGGGGGGTGCAGACTGCACCAGGTGACACCCTAGGAGAGTGGTGACACCCCAGAAAGGGGGGAGTGACACCTAACACCTAGTTGGCCTCCCACCCCTGCAGGTGCTTCCCAAGCCTGTGCAGGTGCTCCTTGGGGGCTACACAGTGGCTTCTTGGGCCCACATGGCTGTGGCTCCGACTGAGCAGGCATTGTTTCATCCCATGCAGGTGTGCCTCCGGCTGTGCCTCATACCCACATGGCTGGTCCCATGTGCACCCACACATACCCAGAAGTCGTCCCCCCCCGAGGTCCCCTCCCAATTGCCACTGATGGGTTTTAGACAAATATTCCTAAGTTTCCAATCCCAAAATGTTTTGCTCCCAATTCTGTGACATGAAGAATCTAGAAATTACTACAGCCATTATAAATCATCAGCACGTCCTGGTATCTTCTTAGAAGTGCTGTGTATTTTGGAGGTCCACAAACCTAGTTCTGTTTCTTCCCTGTAGTTACTGTGTTTGTGAAGTTAGAAAAAGAGAGAAATCTCTTTTTGTATTATATCATTCATTTAGTAGGAATGTTTTGTGTTAGATTTAAAGCAATAAAAACAATGGTCTGATATATAAGACTCTTCTTCCCCAAATTAACAGAACTAGGTAGCACAGGTTATATGTAGAATTAAATCCTTCTTTTGCCATTGTACTATGAAAAAATTGCACCCTTTAAAATTCACCATAAGGTTACGAGTAAGGCATCAAAACAAAACAAAACAAAATTCATTGAAACTATTTAATCTACTGAGGATAGATTGACAATATCTCTCCATATTTCTGAAAGCTCTTTTAACATTAACTGATACTTTAGTGTGAGAAGAAACTAAAAGCTTTCTACATGTAAAAGTTCATCATTTACCTTCTCCCAGCTATCAGATAAAAGCATTAGGGCAATGAAGCCACAGCTTTCAGATTTATTACTCCTAGAGGAGAGTACCCAAATGCATCATCATCAGTAAAGGCAGCAGGTGTGAGCCCTGACAAAAGGACAATGTTATACAAAAGATTCAATACTGAGACCAGTTCCACCAAGGCTTTTGAAGAAGATGCTTGCAGAACAGGAAGGTTTTGTTTCCATACAAAAGCTGGACTCCATCTTAACTAGAAAAATACATAAACCAGAACACAAAATATAACATTTTTTTCAAACTTTCTTATGAATAGATTGCAACACAAAATGGCATAACTCCTTCAATTGCACTTTTCAATAACTCCAAGGCACTAGGGATGTGACAACATGATGAATACCACAACAGACAGCTCCAATATGGTACCATTTTACCAGATCAATATCTCAGTGCAATATAAGAAAAAAGGAGCTGATATTAGTCTACACAGTGTATTACAGATGAGGTACATTTCTTCTTACTGCACTCATGCTGAACCAAAGCAATAATTCATAGATGCCTTTAAAAGGTTTGTACACTAGCACATGCAAAGGGAAAAGAAGAGAGAGCTAATCTTTGCTTCTATATCTGCTTGAACATGTAGTAACTTAAAGCAATAAGACTGTAAGCTTCTGTGTAGATATCTCTTTTTATCCCTATATTATTCTGCCAATGTATGTTACAAATACAATGATTACTCATTCTTGTAAGACATATAAATTTGCAATTTTTCAGGTCTAGAGATATGGGGAGGGTGGATCTTGATGTCAATACCTCAGACATTTCAGAATAAGTTTATACCATTCTTTTCTGAAGTAGCAATTTAAACAACTGTACTGCAAATGAAAACTTAAGCATGGTGGCCTGAACACTATATTACTACTGTACCATCATTGCCATAGAAATAACATATATTTGGATGCCAGGTTAGTTATATTATCTTTTGTTGTTGTTGTTAAATGTCTTCGCATTGATCTCGACTCATGGCAACCCTATGGATGAGACATCTCCAGCCCCCCCCCCCCATCCTCTACTGCTCTACCCAGCTCCTGTGAACTCATATTTGTGGTCTCTTTAATAAAGGCCATCCATCTATCATGTGGCCTTCCTCTCTTTCTACTTCCCTCCACCTTTCCTAACATTATGCGTTCTCATGATGTGTCCAAAGTATGACAGTCCAAGTCTTGTTATCTTGGCTTCTAGAGATATTTCTGGTTTCATCTGCTCTAGGACCCATTTGTTTGTCCTTTTGGCTGTCCATGGAACCCTCAGCACTCTTCTCCAGCACCACATCTCAAATGCGTTGATTTTCCTTCTAATCTTCTTTCTTGACAGTCCATCTCTCACATGCATACATGGTGATAAGGAATACAATGGCTTGTATGATTCTGACTTTTCTGCTAAGTTGTATATCTTTGCATTTTAGATCTTTTCTAGTTCTTTAATAGCTCCTCTCCCCATTCTCAATCTTCTTCTGATTTCCTGGCTGCAGTTCCTGACTGTTTGATTCCAGATATGAGAACTCTTTTACTATTTCTATTTCCTCATTGTGTAGGCTGAATGTGTGTAAGTTCTCTGTGGTCATTATTTTTTTCTTTATATTCAACAGTAAGTCTGCCTTTGCACTTTCTTCTTTGATCTTCCTTAATAGTTGTTCCAGGTCTGTTAGGCTTTCTGCTATTATTATGCTGTCATCAGCATATTTCAGGTTGTTGATAGTCCTACCTCCTATTTTCACTCCTCCTTCTTCTGTGTCCAAGCCTGCTTTCTTTACAATATGTTCTGCATATAAGTTGAATAGGTAGGGTGATAGGATGCAGCCTTGTCTGACTCCTTTGCCAATTGGGAACCATTCTGTTTTTCTGTGTTCTGTTCTCACAGTAGCCTCTTGTCCTGAGTACAGATTCCTCATTAGGACTATCAGATGTGTTGGCACCCCCATGTCTTTAAGGGCGTTCCATAGCTTTTCATGATCTATGCAGTGAAAAGCTTTGCTGTAGTCCATAAAGCACATGCTGATTTTCTTGTGGAACTCCCTGCTACACTCCATTAACCATTGTATATTTGTAATGTGATGCATGCTTAAATGTAAACCCACTGAAATCAATGGGGACATGTGGGCATGACTAACCTAAGTCCCATTGGTTTCAATAGTCTGCTCTTGCCAAGAAAACCCCATGAGTCAGAAATGACTTGAAGGCACACAACAACAACTTCTCTAATAATGTCTGGCTCCAACTCATTGTGTTCCAACATGTTGATTTATCTATACTACCATCCATAAGGTACACTAAGAACAGCCTCAGGAACTAATGACTCCTTTAGAAACACCATCTGACAAACTTTGCGGAAAATATGTGTAGTGCTATTATAGTATATGCAAACACCTAAACATGCTTAGTAATGTACTCATAACTTGAAAAAACATTTGTAAGAGGAAAGCCTAGTACATCATGCATACTAAAATGTTTCCTCTCACAGCTTCACCAACTTGCAGTATGTGCACAGTTGGTTTCTTCCTATTAGAAGGAAATAGGGAAGAACGAATGTCTACAGCTTTATATCTTAATGGCAGATGAAAATTTGTCAGGACTGAAGTGCTTGCCACATGGACATAAAACAGCTGTTTGGTGTGGCAATCATGTCATTTCCCCATCAAGTGGCACAGCATGTCACCTACTGTGCCAATAAGAAAGAAAAAGACCCTTCCCCTCAAGAATACTACAATTTGTTTTTGGAATACTCTTGTGACATGGAGCACAAGCCGAATGGATCAAAAACTTGGTGGTGGTGGTGGTGGTGGTGGTGGTGGTGGTGGTGGTGGTGGTGTGTAAACAGCTAATTTGTCTCATGTTGGCAAAGTGGGGTAACTGACATCCTGAGTATCTGAACAGTGTAGAGAACTGGAAAACACCTTGAAAATCCAAACTGTAGATAAAACTATCCTAAAGCTGGTCCTGGGGTCAAGCAGACGCGCTCCTCATTCGGTGCAAGACTGTGGCGACCAGACACCACAGTCCCACAACATACTGTTGTCACGGAGGACTTCTTTTGCACTCTTTTTGTGGCTGGGTTTGGGCCACCTTAGGGAGCCGCAGCGCAGCTTCAGTGTGATCTGAAGAGAGCTTTCTCCTCTGCACGTATTGCATCTGCAGAGTCCCGTCCAGCAGAGCTGTTTAAGGTGGTGAGGGAGATGACGCAGGTGCCCCCAGCGCCAAATCCCTTGCTTAACCAGATGACAGCCTGCTGTGACGCATTTAACAACTTCTTTGCAAACAAAATCTCTCAGATAAGAGCCGACTTAGATGCCACCATTGAAACAGAGTCGATAGGCGAGGCGTCCAGTGACTCCGCCGATGTAGTTATACTGGATCAGTGGCAATCTGTGAGTACCGAGGACATGGACAAGCTGCTTGGTAAGGTGAGGAAGACAACTTGCCCTCTCGACTCTTGCCCATCATGGCTGGCCATCCGGGGGGGGGGGGGATGCATTGATGAGATTCCTCACGGATATCATCAATGCATCCTTCAGGGAAGGACATGTTCCATCCTGTCTAAAGGAAGTGGCTGTTGGGCCGCTTCTGAAAAAATCTTCCCTGGATCCCCTGGATATGAAAAATTATAGGCCTGTGTCACTGCTGCCATTCTTGAGCAAGGTGATTGAGAGGGTGGTTGCTCTTCAGCTCCAAGCTGTCTTGGATGAAACCGATTATCTAGACCCATTTCAAACCGGCTTTAGGACAGGCTTTGGGGTTGAGACTGCCATCGTTGCCTTGACCAACGATCTGCGTCTGAGCATCGACAGGAGTAGTGTAACCCTGTTGGTGCTCCTAGACCTCTCAGCAGCTTTTGATA
>JAIPUX010001232.1:32850998-32867436 GCA_020142125.1 Phrynosoma platyrhinos
GGAACTTACTGCAGCCTCTAAAATCTAGGCTTGCAGCGACCTCCCAGATTGCATTCTCTGCCCTCGCCCCCAAACTCTGGAACGACCTGCCAGATGAGATCCATCAGTTGACATCATAAGACAGCTTTAAAAAAGCTGTCAAGACGGATCTCTTCTGGCAGGCCTTTCCAGATTAACCATCCCGGCCCAGGCTCCCTGATCCCCTCATTCCTCCCATGGCCCCATCTTTAGTGATGGTTGAGGATCTCCAGAGGGACACCAGGGTTTTTGGTTTGTTTTAATTATGGTTATATTTTACTCTTGCTATATTTTACTGTTGTCAACCGCCCGGATTGGTTCGCCACAGGGTGGTATACAAATAATAATAATAATAATTATTATTATTATTATTATTATTATTATTATTATCATCATCATCATCATCATCTGGGAGGGTGCATCATCTGAATGCCATGCTCCCGGATTGGACTGAAGCCTGCACTTTTGGCCTGCCTGTTTTGGGTCCCTGATCTTCTGAAGCAGTTTGTAATTGCTATCAGGATTCCCTACTACTAACAAATCCTTCAGCAAGCTTTGGTGACCAAAATTTTATGCATTTTGTTCTCTTTTTAAAATATTTAAAAAGTAATTAGGTGGAGATGTCAACTCAGTTGTTGACTTTTGTTTCTACATCTGTCTCTATGTAAGAAAGTGATGAGGTAGAGAAAGTCATAGTTCTATTGTGAGCAGTTTTAGCAGAGTTAGATTATGCCTGTTCTTATTGTTGTGTGCCTTCAAGTCATTTCTGACTTATAATGATGCTAACATAAACCTATCATATGGTTTCATGACAAGCTTTGTTCAGAGGTGGATTGTCATTGCCTTCTGCTGAGGCTGAGAAACTGTGACTTCCTCATGGTCACCTACTGAGTTTCTGCCTAGTTCAGCACTCAAACCACTATATCACACAGGTTCTTGGCCTATAGCAGGGGTAGGCAACCTAAGGCCGGGGGCCAGATGCAGCCCTCCGAGGTCTTTGGACCGGCCCCAGGCCAGTCCTGCCACTGCCCATCGCCACTGCCACTGCTGCCGCCCACCATGATGATATTGATTATTGTTGTTATTACTTGTTCTTGGGGTTTTCTTGGCAAAATCTCCACAGGGGGTTGCCATGGCTTTTCTGGGGCTGAGAGAGTGTGCATGCATTAAAAAAAATAAAAAATATATTTTAATTATTTATTTATGGTGCTTCGGCCCCCCAATTGTCTGAGGGACAGCAACCCGGCCCCCAAAGGTTGCCTACCCATGGCCTATAGGAAGACATAATTCTTCACTGAATAACACTCTTCCTGCAGACTTTCAGAAAAATCTCTCTAGGTTTTGCATTCTAACTTATTTCTAAGGTGGGGAGAAGGCTAATATGGTGTACACTCACTGTTACAATATAGCAGTTGCTAATTACAATCATGATAATAGAGATAAACAAAAATTAAAAAATGTAACAGAAAGTATCATTTTATAACAATCACTGCAATCTCAAATTTTCAAGTGTTTTAATTCAAGAAGTCCCTGAGTTTTGTATATTGCTATTCCAAGAGGCCAACAGAGCTCATGGGCATCAGATTAGGGAAGACTATGGGCCTTTGCAGATTGCTAGAAATACTGCAAATTAAGTTCACTTTAACTGTCCTGACTTAGTGCTAGGGAATCATGGGAACTGTAGTTTATTGTGGCACCAGAGCTCTCTGACAGATGTCTCAATGTCTCAGAAAAAAATACAATTCCCATGATTCCCTAGCACTGAGTCAGGACAATTAAAGTGGACTCAATTTGCACTATTTCTAGCAGTCTGCAAAGGCCCTATGTTAGTTGATTAAGAGGTTCAAGTAATTTCAATCAAAATGGTGATAATATATATATATATATATACTTTGTTGTATTGCTTTTAGCCAATTTCTGCTATTATAGGAATTGAAAACATTAAAAAGACCTTTTTTGTTAAAGAAAAACTGTTAGCCTTTGTTCATGAAAATCTAACATAACCTAATTTTGTTTTCAAATGTTCCTCAAATACAGCTTTAGTGAGTTTTTTTATGTAGAAAATTATGTAATGGATTATCTCTTTTTTTAATACTAGCATTCATGCCTTGCATTTCTATCAACAACACTCATGGGGACATACATGTAATTCTTTGATTAAGTCAGCTAAGAGACCAGTTATTAATAATTTTTAAGGTAATCATTTTTATATTAGCATTCCTTGAATGATTTAGTGTATATCTGTGATAAGTAGGTAAAGCAAAGAGTTGGCAGGCCTAGCTTTATTCAAAATGTTTTTTTTTAAAATTAAAAGGTTTAAATCCATCCCTTTCAGGAGTGAGAATAGTTCTGCTAAATTGTTCACCAACACAAATCACTGAGCTCTCACTCCCACACAGTGGTTCCTAGTCTTTGTCTCTTTCTTCTGTAGTCCAGTTTAAATTCTCACCTTGCTCTGCCCTTGTCATCAAGTCATTCAAGCACAAAGCAGGGAGTACAGGAGTGTTTACTCATTTCCCAAGTCCATTATCTTACACATTAATCACTGGTCTGGAACTTTTGGACAATGCTGAGTCTGTTACCTCTTTGCCTTCTAGCTGCTTTACTCTTGGGCATGACAGCTTAGTAGTTCACCCAGATACTCAGGGTGATCTTTTCCATCCTCTCTTCCCTAAAAAAAAACCCAACTTATAATTTCTATGAAAAATTTAAATCATGCAAAGGAACAAGGGCATACAGGAACAAACAAAAGTAACTTTTTTTTAATCAACCTATTTAATGCTTTGGTGAAGAAGACTCTTAATAATAAAAAGGGGACATATTAAACACCAGAAGACCATGGAACATTTTGTTTTGTTCTAGTTTGTTTTACAATAACAAGCATCCATGCAGTAAAGCAAAGCAACAATCTGTCCTTAACAACAGCAGACTAACTAAAGTGAATGGGCAAAATAATGATTTCTCAATAAAAATGTTGCTTTTGCTCAAATCTACGGGATTTTAAAGTAATTCTGAAGGACTGCAGAGGACATCTAATGTTTATTTCTGATCATGACTGAGGACTAAAATAGAGGGAGAGATGCAAAGCTGGAGGCTCTTGAACTATACTTGTTAAAAGATTTGTTTGTGAAACATGCATTTTATTGCCTTGTGTGCATGTTATAATGAGGCATGGACAACTGCAACATTACACTTAATGATTGAATTTCTTGTTTCAACCAGCTTCCTTGTCCTCTTGCAATTAACGTTTTCCCAGATCACCCAAGGCTACTTTGTTAGAAAGGGAGGGGGGATCTGAAATTCACATAAATGAGCAATGTCAATAGTTTAGAAAGAGTTTACTTAGAGAACAAAAGAGCCCTTATGAGCCACTAGTGAGAAGAAATGGGGAAAAAATGAATCCTCACAATGTAGGCCTTTTCTAACAGCGACTTGTTATCAAGCAGTTTGCTAGAGTCCCTCAAATCTGCATTAAAATACATTTCATTCCATTCACTCATTTGCATTAATTTCTCCCATTATATCTGAAAATGGTTGAATGTCTACCCAACACAATGCAGCAGCCTATCACAAGCAGCCATTGCTACACCAGGTGCCAATTTACTCCTCTTGGTTCTTTTCATTCTGTTTGCTGATTCTGACAACTGGAGTTTTCTCCCCTCGGTGGAAGGGACTTTTCAATTGGATTTGCTTGTGGTGACAAAATTGTTGCAGTAAGGAAAGGAGGGGGGGGAGACTCTTTGACTGAGTGTCTATCACACTGCCATGGGAAAGGGAGAAGCGAATGATTCTCAGTAGCTTCTGATTTCCAGTATTTGTTCAGCATTAGGCCCCACTTATCTCCAGAAGAAAAAGCAACATATAGAGAGAAAGTGACAGGCAGAAACACACTCGCTCCCTCATTCATTCTAGCTGAGCTCTGTATTCAAACAAGGGAGAGGGGGGCAACTATTACATTGAAAGCTCCAGATCAACCTCACTCAATTATCTCAGCTAATCCTTATAGCTCTATAAAGTAAATATTTCATTACAATTTCAAATAAACAGTCACCCAATCTAATGAAGCAAGATCTGAAAAGTGGCAAAGTCATAGAACATGTTGCCATCATCTAAAGAAAAGGACACAGGACTATCTGCTATAGTAATATAAAAATGGCACCAAGCAGATGTTGAAGGTGATGTTCACATTAGCCTTTGCCTTCCTTCTCTCCTAAATCCATTCGACAATGGGGGGGGGGGAGATGAGGGAGTTGAGAGAGAAAGAGGGAAAGTAGGTGTGAGCAAGACCTTTTTGTACTCTTTCCTTTTGAAAAAGCAGTGTGCCCTGAAAAATGGAGTGTCCTGATTCAGGAGAAATGGGGCAAGGGAAGGGTGCAATCCAACTTAACAAGTGATAAAATTTTTGTTGATTTACCACAAGTTTTGAGGGGACGGAATTTGTATTCATGAAAAGATTATGCGCATCCCCCCCCTTTATATTATGTGGTAATGCTTTGGATCTTTATTACAGAGTAAGATTTGCCCACCTACACCACAAAATTTACTCCTAATCCTGTAAACTATCAGTATTAGTAACTGGTGGGACCTAACACTGAGAAGATTTTACTTCACTCTTATGTCTTCAATTGTTTCTAAAGAACTGCTAAGCATTCCCACTTTTCTGATGTTCAGTTTTTATAACCTTTAAGATTTCAGATGTTTTGGCAAGTTCTATCTATAAATATGTTAGATTTTAACATCTTTAGCTCATTTTTATTTTTTTGTTTTTGTTTTTTAACTGACTTATGTTATGTTTTGTACAGGGACACCTATAAATTAAACTCCTGTTTACTTTATTTACAGGCTGTTGTTGTAACTAACATGATGTAAACCTGTTACAGGATGTTGCTATAACTGACATGATGGAAATACAAATGAGGGAGGAAAATATAAAGGCGGAGTATTACTCTAGTCCATAGTTATAACAGTAAGTTCTAAAAATGGTCAGATGATTACTATATACTTAAGAAAAATGGAAGGAGGCAATACAGTCAGCAAATGTAGTTATAGTTCTGAAATTATGGTTCTTCATGATTAAGGGGCTTGATGGAATGATTATATATATGATTAATTTTGATTTTTAAGGTGTGACATTACACACAATAGATTACTCTGCAGACTTAAAGGCAATGCAACAGAGGATTTCACTGGCTTTAAAACAATCTTTTAAAGAGTGAGGCATTTTTCCTAAGCAAAGGAAGCAACAGAAAAGTGAAAATATTATACTTGTCAGTATGAAATAACTTTTTAAAACTATGCAAATGTATTAACTCTTAAATAAAGAATCATAGAAGTTGTTTCCAACAAATGGAAAGGCAAGTTACCAAAATTCAGTAAGACAAGTGGGACAGCAGCAACTCAAAGTATATCACAAAGTAAAACATAGCATTGTTGTGCTTTAGTATACGTTTATTAACCTCAGCATGGCATAGTGGTTCAAGTCTGGGACTGCAACTGAAGATTAGGGTTTAATTCTCCACTCAGCCATGAAAACCACAGGGTGACCTGGGCAAGTCATATGAGCTCACCTCAGGGGAAACCTTCTCTGACTAAAAATCTTGCCAGGAAAACTCCATGATAGGTTTGCCTTTGGGTAACCCTAAGTCAGAAACAACTTGAAGTCACACAACAACAATACTCTTACTAGTGTTAACCTAAATCAGAGATGAGGAACAGAACTCAGGGTTTGTTTTTTTCCAGTCCTAGCCAGCATAGCCAGTGGCCATCCATGATGGGAATTATAGTTCAGCAATATCTGGAGTGCCAAAGATTTCCCCATGAATGTACTAAATGATTTACAAGGATTAGGATGGAGGAGATGCAGACTCCAGATGCTGGCAGACTCCACACAACAGACTTCCACTTTTCATCATTGGATATGCTTGCTTGGTTGATGAGACTTGTAGAACAACATTTCTAGGCCCACAAGTTCACTTCTCCTGATCTAGATGCTTTCTATATATATTCTGTTCCTTGTCCCCTTACACTATAGATTTCACATGCAAGAAAGCATTTACTGCTCCTGATAATCACTTCAACACTTGATGACATGGACATTCATGGTAACAATTAGTGTCAGAAGATTAATACAGTAGGACCCCCATATCTACGGACTTGCCATCAATGCATTCCAGCATCCGAGGATGGCAAGCCCACAAGGGAGGTGGGAGAGGAGGAGGAGGAGGGGCAAGAGACGGAGGAGAAAGAGGAGGCAGAGGGAAGAGGAGATGGAGAAGGAAAAGGAAGAGGAGGAGGAGGCAGCGGGAAGAGATGAAGGAGGAAGAGGAGCAAGAGGAGGCAGAGGGGAGAGGAGGACGAAGAGGAGGTGGTCCTTTGCCACCTGCCATGGTCAGAGCAACAAGGCGGACTTCGAGTGACTGGGGCCACAAAGTTCTATTTTGCCCAATGGTTGTGTAGCCATGTGGCTGCACCACCATTGAGGGCAATGGGACTTGAGTATCTGCAGATTTTGGTATCCATGAAGAGGGGGGGATCCCCTGCAAATACCGAGGGCTGATTGTATAGGGTTAGAGTTTCCAGGATTCACATTTTTGACTGAATATCCCATTTATTTATTTATTTAGAGTAGCTATACCCCGCTCTTCAGCCACAAAAGCTCTCAGAGCCATCAAAGGCTTATAATCTAAGACATGACAAAAACGGAGAAGGGAATGGCAGTGGGGAAGGGGAATAAGTCCAGTAGTTCTTCTATCCCTCTAAAGCCTGGACCATGGCAGATGGACTGAAGGGAGGGCTCTCCTTCCTAATCTAGGCTAGACCTGATGGAGCTGGCCTGCCTCTCTTCCTTTGAGGCTGAGGAGGTAATGCAGGTAACAGACCCTTGTTTCTGTCTAGCAAAAGGACAAACCTTTGCCCTCTATACCCAGTGCAAGAATAAAGTGCAAGTGCAAAGAGCAGTGCCTGTTAAATCAGGGCGTCAGTCCTGCAAAGAGCTAGACAACTGAAGGAAGCAGAGGTCCAAGGCAGTAGCAAACACAGCAGCCTCTTCCTTTCTACAGCCCCCTGATGGTCTCTGTGATCTTCAGTCTCTCTGCTGGGTGTTGTTTGGTAAGGCCTGTTTATAGTTCAGACAGGCAAGGCAGCTGTGTGTAGGTCAGTGCCTGCTGAGAGAGAGCTGCAGTCCTGCTAAAGAGCAAGACCTCTGAGGGAAGGAGAGGTCCAAAGCAGTAACCAATACAGCAGCCTCTTCCTTCCTACAGCCCTCTGATGGTCTCTGTATTCCTCAGTTTCTCCCCTGATAGCTCTTCTCTCCCTCAGAGGCCACAGCAGTGGCAGTTGGAAATATTTGGAGTCCAAAAGTTGGGTACCATGTTGAGGTGATATGGAATGCCCTAAATCATATATTTTAGAGCGGGCAGCCTTGCTCCAACTAAGCATGTGATATGTGTGCAGCAACCAGGCCATACATACCAAATACTGGGGATACATCTGCTGAGATTTCAGCTGACATGGTTCTGGTGGTGGTGCTGCTGCTGCTGGGGCAACAGTTATTTTTATTAGTTACTATCTTTTCCCCAGTAACAGGGCTCAAAGAGACTTACATACAAAAACAATACAAATTAAAAACTAAGCAAAAACATCAACAAAAAGTATAAACATTTAGAATTCAAAGATATAGCCATGTTAGTCTGTAGAATCAGTACATAGAGAGATCTTGTAGCACCTTTGAGACTAACTGAAAGAAACTGGCAGCATGAGCTTTCGTAGACTTCACATGCATCTGAGGAAGTAGACTGAAATCTAAAAAAGCTCATGCTGCCAATTTCTTTCTTCCAATTAGTCTCAAAGGTGTTACATGATCTCTCTACATATAAATATTTAGCTATATTATAATAAATAAATAAATAAATAAATAAATAAATAAATAATATAGCAACTCCTTGTCATAAATATAAAATAAATATAAATATTTATAGGTTATGTAAAACACAGTTATAGTATTTATAAAGTTAACATCTTTAAAATTCATTAAAAGACTATATATACAAAGCACAGCACACTATTAAAATCACATCCCAGTCAGTTGCTAAAAGCCTGATGGCATAAGTATGTTTTGACTTGCTGGAAGAATGAGAGCACAGAGGGGGCCATTCTAGTCTCCCCAGGGAAGGTGTTCCAAAGTCTGGAACCAGCCACCATGAATGTTATTTTCCTTATTCCCACAAAACAAGCCTAAGAAAGTGGTAGGCCAGAGAGAAATGCCTCTGCTGAAGAACCTAGAGCTCTCTTTCTCCTCTCTGCCCATCTGACACCAAACAGAAAAAAAATCTCATCTCATGATACCTGGTCTTCCATCACAATCCATGCATTTTGAGTTCCCATGAGATCTGGAATCTCACAGGTGCCCTTAGACTTGAGACAGGAATTGAGGCAACCTTATATAGGCCTACCTCACAAATCCCATACTGCTCTGCACCCCAACCACTCTATATAGGGTTGAATATAAAAATATTGTTTTGTGTATTAAGATATGAGGCTTTCCTCATTTGAAAAGGTCTTCTTGAGAATCATGCTGTTGCCAATGGTAGCCATCCAGATAGGCCCAGATGTTTACACCAAAGGCCTTGCTCCTGGCCACCTCCATTGGACAATTCAGGTAAACATATTTGGATGGATCACTGTGACAGGACACTAGAAATTGGCATTATGGAGTACACCACTATTTTAATTTCTATTCAGAAATTAATTTGTAAAAATAAGGCCATATTGAATTTCATAAATCCTACATTATGTTCTGTTCATGAAAAATGCTCGGTGCTATATAAGACTTAACATTCCTCCAAAATATAATTTCCGTACATATATAAAATGACCGGACATGCCATTTTACAAATGGCATCAGGGTAGTTCCCTGTCACTCATTTACCAATCTTTGTAACTTTGGTTTTCATGGGAAGATCATTTTTTCATTTCATACCTATCGTAACAGCCAAGTTCCATTAGTATCTCAAGAGGAATGTACAGACTGTACAAAAGATCTGATGTATAGCTGTCTCAAAACATAAAAATGAATTTCATAACTAATTAATTAATGGACAGTTCAGATTGGCTTGACTGACAATTTGAGGTGCTAAATGACCCAAACATAACCTGAGCTGAGGACACAGAGGTCTGTAAAAAGCAACAAATGAGTTGTTTGATGAAGCCCCCGCATACCTGCCCCCCATGAGTTCATGACATTCACCCTGCTAAGGGTCAGGTCTGCCAACATAATGACATAATAGCTAGTCATTGTGCTATGAATATTTACCCACTAAAAGTGGCCTGGGGTACACATATTAATTCTGTAATACCACTAGAGTTGCCAAAGGTATGACTATCATACCTTTGAACTTTCTACTTAGTGTTGAAAGAAGGATGTACCCTAAGAAAGGGTGAAAGTTATTGCTCCCTTTCCAAAACCAACTATAAACTCACTACATGGAAACTCTACTGTGATTAGCTTTAAATATATATCACAAAGATGACAAAGACAATGAAAGTATGGAAAACCTGTCTATTCTAATGAAGCTCAAGAGTGCATGCTAGAGAATCTAGCAAGTTGACACCATGGCAAGAAAGGCCAGATCTTACATTGTGCTTCTCGACAAACATTTACAAACCAAGCTCTCCACCTTCATCTTTTCTGAAAGAAATAATACCCAGACAGCTGGAATAGGCTAGGTCCTTTATCATTCAAATACTGAATCAAAACCCTATAAAATCCATAGTGTCAGCCTAAATTAGGTTTACCATTTGTGCTGGAAAACCAGTAAAATCCCAGATTAAAGGGTTTGAAAAATGTCCCCACTAGCTGGGCTGGTTGAAGCAATAAACTACAAATCCCAGAATGTAAATTGATGGCAATATATAAATAAACAACAACTGAAATACAGTGGGGCCCTTGGTGGATTTGGTTCCAGGACACCCACCCACCCTTGGATACCAAAATCCATGGATGTTCAAGTCTCATTATATAGACTTGCATAGTCAAATAGGGTGCCTTATATTTAATAGCTAAACCAAGGTTTGCTTTTAGGAATATATATATATATATATATTTATATGAATGTTTTGAAGCCATAGCTAGTTGAATCCATGGATGGGGGGGGGGGGCTAACTGTATGCAATATTAAATATCAAAATGTGGTTTGTGGGGTGGCTTTTTATAGGCAGGTTGTTGTTGTTTTTAATATAAACTGCCCCAATCTTATCTTGCATACTTTTGTCCTGGTTTTGTGGAAGAGAATGATGGCAAGCCACTCTAAGTCAATTTATAACTTGAAGGAACACATTTGTTGTTGTTAGCTGCCCTCAAGTCAACCTTGACTCATGGAGACCCTGTGGATGAGATATCTTCAAGATCCCCCGTCCTTCACTTCAAGTCCTAAAAGCTCATGTCCATGGCCTCTCTGACTGAATCCAACCATCTGCAATATGGTCTTCCTCTCTTTTGACTGCCCTCTACCTTTCCTAGTGTCATTCTCTTTTCCAATTATTCATGCCTGGCCAGAGTACACATCATGTACTTTAAATTAAGTAAATCTTTATTTATAGTCACCCTGGCTTCCAGGGAGAGCTTGGGCTAATTTTTTTTCTAGAATCCATTTCTTTGTATTCTTTAGCTATCCATTCTTTAGTACTCTTCCCTAGCAACACACTAAATTGAACTGATTTTATTTCTATCAGGTTTCTTCAACTTTCCCATCCACACATGGTGATGGGGAATACAATGGCTTGAACAATCATCAGTTTGTTGTTCAAGTTATATTTTCACACTTTAGGATTCTGTTCAGTTCCTTCATAGCTGTCCTTCCCATTCCCATTCTTCTTCTAATTTCAGGGCTGAAGTCTCCATTTTGATCTATATTTGATCAAATATATGAGAGTTCCTTGACTATTTCAATTTCTTTGCTATCTAGAATTAATTCTTGTAGATCTTCTGGGGTCATTATTTTTGTTTTCGTAATGTTCAGCATTAATCCTACCTTGACACTTTCCTCCTTGATATTCTTCAGTAATTGTTCCAGGTCTAAATATCTTAGGTTGTTAATGTTCCTTCCTCCAGTCTTCACTCCTCCTGTCTCTGAGTCTAAACCTGCTCAGCACATCATATTTTCTGCATATAGGTTGACTAGATAGGGTGATAGATAGTATGCAGCCTTGTCTGACCCCATTACCAATTAGGAAACATTCTGTTTCTCCGTATTCAGTTCTCAAGGCAGCCTCTTGTCCTGAATACAGGTTACACATCAGGACAATTAGATCCCATCTCTTTGAGAGCATTCTATAGCTTTTTTATGGTCTATGCCAGGGGTAGGCAACCTTTCCCCTTTAAGGGCAGAGGGACTTCAGCTCCCATGTTGGCCAATAGTCCCATGTTGGCCAACATGGCTGAGGCTTCTGGGAGCTGAAGTCCCTCGGCCCTTAAAGGGGAAAGGTTGCCTACCCCTGGTCTATGCAGTCAAAGACTTTGCTGTAGTCAATAAAACACATGAAAAATTCTTTTGGAATTCTCTGGTGCTCTCCATTATCCATTGTATGCTTGCTATGTGGTATCTAGTGCCTCTTCCTTTCCTGAATCCAATTTGCACCTCTAGTATTTCTCACTCCATATAGGATATGAGTCTTTGTTGCAGAACTTTGAGCACAACTTTGCTTGTGTGGGAAATCAGTGTAATGGTCCTTATGTCACTGCAATCTTTTGTATCTCCTTTTTTGTGTAAAGGAACATATATTGATACACAATGTATATTGTGTATAGGAATGTATGTTGATCACTTCCAACCTATGGGCTACTGAAAGCACATATACATACACAGAAAGGTTTGCTATCTCAGCCACAGACATCAGAAATGAAGCCTTGCTAAGAGGCTAGATTTTCACTGATGTAATCTGCACAGATGTTACTGAGTCTTCCCAGCTACATGGAATCAGAAGGCCAAGATACACTCTCAGGCACTTTTCTCTGTGGAACCCAACATGTTAAACTTTATTGATTTCATTTCGAATTTGTATGTGTGATTGATGGCTTCTTGTGATCTCTCCTTTTCTCCAAACTCTATATGCATTGTTTTAAAATGGAGTTTCTCACAAAAAATGATCCACAAAGGCAGGATGGCACACTTGGAAAACTACATGTGTGTTCTTAAGGTATTCATAACTTTTTAAGTTACAACATTTTTGGACAAAAGGGATGCAATTCTTCACTAAATTAATTCTTGAAGTAATTTACAAGTAATTCTATAACAAGTAATTTTAGCAATTAAAATCTTTGTTCAGAACTTAGTCTATGCAATATTCACATGGAGTTATTTGCACAGAAATACTGTTTCTGTGCAGAAAATCCCTTTACTGTACACAAAATTAACGTGTGTTCAATGATTAATCTGTTATGGCAGTCTTTATCAGGAACTAGGAAAGAAGCTTGAAGAAAATGAGTCCAACAGTACAGAAATTTATCCTAATCCCAATCTTCAGCACAAGATACCATCAACTGAGGTAGTGGAGGGACCAAACACAAACTTTAAAATTGAAAGATTATCTATGTAGTCAGTAAATATTCTAGGAGTGATGTAAGATGAGGGCCATGAGGTCTTAAATTAGAGATATATGCTTCAGACAAAGATTACTATTCTTCCCTCATTAGACACTCAGATGTACAAAATAGTAGCTAATATCTCTGTTATTATATCAGCAATGTTTGCTCTAATGCCCAGTTTGGTATTTGTAGCCAGCAATTGATATTAATAACTTAACAGTAACGTAATATTTAATAATAACTGTGAAAAGGCCATTTCGTATATTAGCTGTGTAAGGTGCAGATGCAAGCGCAAACCCATCCATTAATATTTATTCCCTACTTTTAAGACAAGAGCTTACAAAGATCTTAGAATTTACAATTATAATCCAAAGAAAGAAAACAGTGGGTTAGGACTTTATGGCTGGTCCCAAAACTACATCAGACATGTAAAAGTGGAGGAATATGGATGTTTGCATCAGTAAGGGGAATTCTGTCACATCAGATGCAAATATTTGGTAACATGATCTTCTGTAATTATCAAGACAGTTATCTAGACCACAAATATTTTCTACATGCCACAGATTCCACATAAAAACCCCAAAACTGGATATTCTGGGCATATCAGTTCATGCAGGAGAACAAAAATGCTCAACAGGACTTGCTAGTAATTCATTAAAAGTGGCTCCTATAATACCTTTGATTGTTCACTGTGCTCCATCACATAGGGCCTTTGCAGACTGCCAGAAATAGTGCAAATTGAGTCCACTTTAAGGATTAGGGTTAGTGCTAGGGAATCATGGGAATTGTTGTTTTTTCTGAGACATTGAGACTTCTCTGTCAGAGAGCTCTGGTGCCATAATAAAATACAGTTCCCATGATTCCCTAACCCTAACCCTAACCCTTGAAGTGGACTCAATTTGCACTATTTCTAGCAGTCTACAAAGGGCCATACACAGGTTTTTCAGGAGCAAAGTGACTATGGAAAGGTTCACTAAAAGTAGAAAGTTTTTAAAGCATTACGCTATGGCAACAAATAAATATAACTATCCCCTTGTGTTTAGGTAAAATTGAGCCATCTCAATTTCCCACTGGATCCCTGATGCTAAAAGGATAATGTATTCTCCCTATGCAAATACCAGTGGGGTGTACATTTTTCTATCCAATCTTTAAAATTATTTTCTTCACTGTGCATATGAAATGATATCTTGACCTCATTTTGCTCAAAAAAGCAAAAACAAAAAACACTTAACAGTAATGATGGAAAAACTTATTTGTTTATTAAGGCAGTCAAGATGTCTTTGTTTGTTGGACTGAAATCATTAAACCTAATCTTTAAAACAAATATTGTGCCTTTATAACAAAAGAGCAGTATGCTGAACTTAATTCTGATAAAGAGATTTCATCTTATTTAATAACATGTGCTTGCATATTAGAAAACTAGGTTTGATTTCAACGAATAAAGAGCTCACCAAAGCTAGAGTATGACATGCAGAGCAAAACCTGGTGGGATGAGTCTCATGACTGGAATGTTGTAATAGAGGGGTATAACCCATTTCAAAGAAACAGGCCAAACAGGAAGGGAGGTGGAGTATATATATTAAGGATGTATAAGGACCCAAATAATTACCACCCAATCAGCCTGACATCAATACCAGGAAAGATTTGGGAGTAGATCATTAAACAGACAGTCTATAAACACTTGGAAAGGAATGCTATTATTACTAAAAATCAGCATGAGTTTCTCAAGTCATGCCAGACCAGGCTTTTTAAAGATTCACCAGCTTGGCAGATGAAGAGAATGTTGTGGATATAGCATATCTTGATTTCAGTAAGGTCCCTCATATCCTTGCAAGAAAGCTATTAAAATGTGGGCTAGACAATGTGACTATTACATGGATTTGGAATTGGTTGACCAACTGAACCCAAAAGGTATTCAATAATGGCTCCTCTTCATCCTGGAGAGAAGTGATTAGTAGTGTGCTACAGGGTTCTGTCCTGGGCCCAGTTCTTTTTAACATCTTTATCAGTGACCTGGATGAAGGCATGCTTATCAAATTTGCAGATAACACTAAATCAGAAGGGGTAGCTAGTATCCTAGAGGACAAGATCAAAATTCAGAATGACTAACAGATTAGAAAACTGGGCCAATACTAACAAAATGAATTTTAACAGGAAGAAATGTGGGATACTACATTTGGACAGTAAAAAAGAAATGTACAGATACATGACTGGTGACACCTGCTTCACAACAGTACATATGAATGGGATCTAGGAGTCTTAGTAGACCAAGGCTGAACATGAGTCAGCAATGTGATGAGCCAGTTAAGAAAGCCAATGTAATTCTAGGCTGCATCAATAGTGTCTAGATGGAGGAAAGTAACAGTGCCACCTTATTCTGCTTTGGTCAGACCTCACCTGGAATACTGTGTCCAATTCTGGGCACCACAAACCAAGAAGGATATTGCCAAAAGGAATGTCATATTAAGGATGGAGCAAGCTTTTTTTCTGCTGCTGCAGACACTAGGGACGTTATCACATGGGGAGTCGCGGGGAGAAAGTGGAAATAAACCGGACGAACGGAAGACATTAATTTACGGGATTTGTCCTATTCCGCCTCGTCTGATAACTAAATTCGAATTTAAAAGGGGGTTAATTCGAACAAAAACCTGATCTTTTCATTTCCTCAAACATCCAGAAAATGAAAAGATCAGGTTTTCATTCGAATTAACCCCCTTTTAAATTCGAATTTAGTTATCAGATGAGGCGGAACGGGACAAATCCCGTAAATTAAAGTCTTCTGCTCGTCCGGTTTATTTCCACTTTCTCCCCGCAACTCCCCGTGTGATAACGTCCTAGGACACAGAGCTGTGGATTCAAACTACAAGAAGATAGATTCCACCTAAACATTAAAAAGAATTTCCTGATAGTAAGAGCTGTCTGACAGTGGAACAGGCTGCCTTGGAGATGGTGGAGTCTTCTTCTTTGGTGGTTTTTAAACAGAATAGCCACCCGTCTGGAATGTTTTGATTGTGTATGCCTACATGGCAGGGGGATGATCTGGATGTCCCTTGTGTCTCTTCCAACTCTGTGATTCTATGATTTAAAAAATCTAGAATGCATTAATACCATCTCCCATGTCCTGACCCGGTAAAGCAGCATCAGCAGCCACTGTTAAATACAGCTGCTCTAGAGCCACTTTGGTAATGATACCATAAAAGCAAATGTTTTTATTTTAAATGAATTTTCTGTCTTTGAGTATGCATTGAACACTACAAAATTCCTGCATCCTGGCAGATTTAAAGAGCGTTGAATTTGGTTAGGAATGAAATTACATGTACAGTGATTAAATGCCAATGTAATTTTGGGTAAGATCATACACTTGACAGAAGCTGAAGGTTGAAATGTTAATCCATTTGTATGACAGAGATCAAACTCCACATTGCTTTTTATCCTCTTCATAATAGAAGCAACAGTTGTAAACCATGATGTTACAATTCAAACAGTGCTCCCCCCCAAGACTGCAAATTTATTATAGCATTCATCTCCAAGACAAAAGACCTAGTATAGGGGAAAAACTCTTTTTAGCAAAAACCATGGTTGTTATTTATGGCTCAGATGTGAAGAATGAGTTTGGGGAATTTATCAGAGATGAAGGTATGAAATGTTTTAGCTTGTTCTTCTTTCTCTAATCCATAAACCATTTTCTCAGCCACCCAAGTGAATTCTAATGGAACAGGAGTGATGAAATAATATTTTCCTAGCTCTTTAACACTTTGTCTACTATATGTAGTGTGCAACTTGTTCAGAGAAAAAGCAGGGTCTGAAAGTCACAAGCATTGTAAATCAGGAAAAATGATT
>JAIPUX010001232.1:32907461-32940522 GCA_020142125.1 Phrynosoma platyrhinos
CCAAAAATGATACGTCTCAATTCATGCACAAATCTACCACAAACCTTCTAGACTGCACAGTGGTTAAAACATGACACCCTTAACAATATTAATGATTCTCCTAATTTTAAACAGGGGCTTAACTACTAGCAACTAGTTTAATTAGTTCATTGGTGTTTCATACTGCTTAAGTAGACAAGAAATGTCAAACTACACAGACAAGAAGCCAAAGAGCTCTACTGGTATCAGTCTGAGTGATTTAAGTAAATGGTTAACTGATTATAGTCGGATCGGTTGAACATCTTCCTCATTATCAAAATAAAATCAACAGAAGAGGGAAACAAGAGAGGTGCATGTTTACAAGGCCTTGTCCACACAGGCCAAATAACATGCCCTCTCCCCATCTGCACAGTGATCAGTCCCAATGACAGAGGGCCCAGTTGTCAAGTCTGGTGCAAACAGTCCACACAACAATGTCAACAATGAACCCATGGTATACCACACTTAAGATGAAATTTTAAAAGTCACCTTTTGTTCTTGATCTTCCAAGATCCAGGACACTCTAGGGCAGGGGTAGGCAACCTTTTTGAGCTGGGGGCCGGGTTGCTGTCCCTCAGACAATTGGGGGGCCGAAGCACCATAAATAAATAAATAAATAAATACTGAAAATTTAAAAAAAATTAAAAATTTTAAAAATATGCATGCACACTCTCTCAGCCCCAGAAAAGCCATGGCAAAACCCCTGTGGAAATTTTGCCAAGAAAACTCCAAGAACAAGTAATAACGACAATACTCAATATCATCATGGCAGGCGGCGGCAGCGGTGAGGGTTGGCAGCGGCAGGACCGGCCTAGGGCCGGTCCAAAGGCCTCGGAGGGCTGCATCCGGCCCCTGGGCCTTAGGTTGCCTACCCCTGCTCTAGGGCAATGGTGGCTGGCTTTTTAACATGCACATCCTGCTAAGCTGGCCACTGCCACCACACAAATCATTCTCTTTGAGATCAGACCAAGGAGCCGAGCCATGTGATCAACACTGAGCACCTTGTTTTAGGCCTCAAAGGGAATGACTCATGGTGGCATCAGGTGTGGCACAATGGGACATGCATGAAAACAGCCACCCATCACCACCACTCTTGAGTAACCAGGTAATGGGGGGGGGGGAACGGGACATCAGGGCAGCTTTGGGTCTAGAACCCTCCAGGCTGCTCTTGGAGAGTTTTGGCTCATGCAGACACCACCCATGCCTTATTCAGATTTAATATTAATCAATCAATTTGAAATTTGTGTTTTGTTAATAGAAGATGCTAAGGTTTGTTTCTGTTTCTTTTCTGCAGGCCTCAACCTCTGCCTCAGGGTCTTGTGTGCCAGGTAGAGCCTCAGACTTTCAGCATGTGTCATTTATCATGACCAAAAGCAGGAGTAGGTAACCTTTCCCCTTTAAGGGCCGAGGGACTTCAGCTCCCAGAATCCCAGGAGCTATTGGCCAACATGGGACTATTGGCCAACGTGGCTGAGGCTTCTGGGAGCTGAAGTCCCTCGGCCCTTATAGGGGACAGGTTGCCTACCCCTGACCAAAAGGAAGCATTTTGAGAGTAATCTGGAAATACATCTTTCAACCTAACTCACCTGGAGAGAAGCTCATTCTCATATTAACCATGTTCAAGGGCCATTAGAAAATTAGAGTTTCTAATGTAATAATAAACATCAATTTCCTTTACACTGATGTAGTCAGTGGATAGGAATGTGGCTGCTGAATCTAGGCTATTTTAATGTCACACAGTGCAAAACGGGGAGGGGGGAACACAACAACGAAGTACCCATTTGCAATATCATATTTTTATTTTTATTTTTCCCTTCTGCAACCCACATTCCAGATATACCCTGTTTTTATGTCAACAGATAACTTTTAAGTTCTTAGTTTAAGTTTACCATTTAGATGGAAACAGGCATATGTTCTCTGAATTAAAGCAAATAATTGGCTCCTAGCACAAAAATGAACAAGTTCTGATTTTGCAGTTTTGAAAAAATGTCAACTGTTCCTTTGTATTTTTGTGAATAACTTGCATAAAGTGTACTATGAAATACAAGTATAATTTCACAGATAACAATTTGTACAGGCTGTATGTCCAGGGAAAAATGTGTGTGATGAAATGTAAAAGTCATCACAGTTTGAGCTGTTATTAGGAAAATGTCAACTATATGTCTTGGATGACAAATAAGCCATCTCTAACAGTAATACAAAATAGATGTGTACATTGTACATTTTAATTTGTATCACTGAGTCCCTTTGTAGCAAGAGACTACTATTTCAGAATATTTCATTATATTGATTTCAAATACTTCTGTCTCAAATATTTCATTTGGGTCAGCTTAAAACTTCATTCAGCAAAATACATTTTTAGGAATCAATTTGGTGCTGGATATTGTGAGCGCACCTCATTCCTCTCTTATTATTATTCATGGAATATAAAAATTATCTATCAGTTACACATGCTCCTTGTAGACTGTTTTTAGACCAATGAATTATGATGAAGATGAACATACTTCCTGGAGCTGTGTTGGTGCAGGGCAGCAGACAGAGAATCAATGGTGACTGTGGCTGTGTGATACATAAATGAAATTATTCTACAGATGAATCTGGCTATCTGATTATTAGGTTGCTATAAAGCAATAATGAATGTTCTTCAAATATCTTTCCATTTTGGAAATTAAACTTAAATATATCTGGAACAGGACTTCATTCCTTGCTGTGAGTCTTGCCCCTTCTCACACAAATACTAAAACCTCAAATACAACCAATGGCTTTGGAATAGCTCCACGTGGACACATTACTCTGGAAAGATATAAGGTCGATAAGAATATGAGTACTGACATGGCATACTCTCTCATCTGCTTTGTCAATTACAGAATTTCCTATGGGAGTTGGGACACCCAGGGTGTTATAAGATGCAATGATTCAACCAATCAGTAGAGGCTGTCAGCAAGAAGTTCTAAATAAAAATTAGTTGCGTAATTAATCAAGGTTTGGCAATTCAGCCTAATAACAATGAAATTTACCAGATTACAGGGGTCATTCACGCATCGTTTTTTGTAGGGGAATGATACGAATAACCTCACTCACACATTCCAAATTTGTTATTTACACCATGGAATGGCATTGATCCACATCCTTCATGTTAGAAGCAGGAACTGGTGGCTGAGATGGGATGTGGGGGCTCATCCTCCATGGTCTGGGGGTGGGGGAAGATGCCATTTTCCTCCCAGGAAGCCACCCATACCTAAAGGTGTCCAGGAAAAGAGGAAGAGGAGGAATGTCTCTTCATAAAGCTGGCTGGAAGGAGCCTCATTCCCCCCCCCCCCGAGTCATCGATGCAAATGTGTTTGAAACACACTCAAGTTTAATCCAGGTCTGTTCACATTGTTATTCACACTGCCGATTATGTGAATCTGTTTAAAAAAAAACTCAGGAAAAGACCCAGTATCGAATATCCCAGGTTAAGGGGGGGGGGTGTTGGTAGCCCCCCTCAAAAAAAAAACTAAATCAGGTGCATGGGGGGTGAACAATAGGGATTCAACACAAATTCATGCTGGGGTATTTTCACCACGTGAATAGCGCCAGAGTCTCTGATAAATGTGGTTATTGGGAGTTAAGTCTCTCTGAATTTTAAGGTATAAACTATGAAGTTTAATGTATTAACAATCATCTATGTTTGCTTGTGTATAAAAAAAATCAACAATCTGAGAGGGTTGCTATTTAGGCTTTATATGTATATATAGGTTTCT
The DNA here is from genome assembly GCA_020142125.1 of Phrynosoma platyrhinos. Lineage (NCBI taxonomy): Eukaryota > Metazoa > Chordata > Lepidosauria > Squamata > Phrynosomatidae > Phrynosoma > Phrynosoma platyrhinos. Next base: position 32,911,223 of record JAIPUX010001232.1, read on the forward strand.
CAAAATACATGTCAACATTTAAGCCTCCATCCAGTTATTAATTCCAACCTGAGCAGGCCTACAGAATTAAGAAAATTTGCATAATATTGATTTACCACATTCCTCTACAAATTTTGATGTTAATTTTTGTATGGTTTTGATTTCCCTCAATTATTACTGTATCAAATATTAATACAATGAAATACAAAAAAAGAAGAAGGCTATAATATTGGAATGGAATGTTGGAATTTAACTCAGCAATGAAACAGACACTGCAAGCAAGTGGGTGTTTATCTACCATTAATTTTTTTTAAAATCTACTGAAATTTCAGTAATCATAAGTTTCCATCTCATGGCTACAGCTAAAACACAAGCAGACAGAGGACATCAGAGGACATCCCCTGAACACACCATGGTGAAATAAAGCAAAATGATGCAAAAGCACTACTGTGCCTTTATACCACTCCCATTGATTTCAGTGGGAATCTATGGACTCCCATGACTCCCTTCCTACTGTGCTGTGCTAGTTTGTATTGCTTAAACTACCAAAAATGCAGAAGTCACTTTGTTATATTAAGAATGTCAAATTTGGTAGTTTTTTTTTTTTTTAAAGTACATATACGGTAAGGAGTTGATAGTTCTTAAATGTTCCTTTCATCTTTTTCCCTCCCTTTACTATCTTTATGAATGCTTATGAAAGCCTGGGGGGAAAATCTAAATGGTATTTCCTCATGGCAAGTTCAAATAAATTAGTGTACCAAGCAGACAAACAACACAATCAAATTCCCTGCCTTTTTATTAAGCGACTACTTGACTTGGTACACATTTGAAAACAAAACCAAAAAAAAAAAACCAAAATGGTCTCTCTCAGGGTCTATGACATTACAGGCCATGAGAGATTCAAAGTCACTCCCGGCATACAAATTTATTAGTCTATAAAATTTGACATTCTCTTATTTATTCACAGAAAGGACAAATAAGATTTTTTTCATACTTACCAGAAATATCTGGGAGTGTTTATATGCTGCTCCATCTGGAGGATGCAAATAGTGGAGGCTGCTTTACAATTCAGCAGGCAAAGACCCGCTGAAGGATAACAAATGACTTCATGGTGAAACAGCTATTGAAATTCTTTCAGTACGTGATATTAAAAACAACTGAACAAACAGAGATAAGGGGCAAATAGGATTTGAAACAGACTTTTCTAACTAGAAGAAAAACAAATGGAGCTCCTAGTTGAAGCTTTAACATAGCAGTAATTCTGTAGATAGTTTCTGCTTTGGCACATGTGATCAATCACTACATGAAAGGTCACTGGCCAAGGTTCATTAGGACAAAATTTGATGGGTTGCATTAGGTTGTTATGGTGTGGCATCCCCCCTTGCTTTGAAGGAGAACCATTTCTCCTCTAGAGCACATTAAATATACTTCAGTTAGTCTTAAAATTTAACCAAGATTAGCTAATCCTCAATAAAAACTAATACTGCATAGGATTTATCCATCTCAGTGTTCTTGCTGCATGGTAACTGCAAAGCACAAAAAGTCACAGACCTCTACTGCATCCATCTCTAAACTATGCACCCAACTCTACCAAGAAATAATTGCAATATTAGTTATTTTTAATCCAAGACAAAGTAACATCCATTGTTATGAAGTGCATTTAGAATCATAGAATCATAGAGTTGGAAGAGACCACAAGGGCCATCCAGTCCAACCCCCTGCTATGCAGGAACTCCCAACAGCCTATTCTAGAGTCAATGTACAGCAACTTTGTAGCTTGGAGCAATAAATTCTATTTCATCTATATTCCAACATGCAGACTTCTACCAGCTGGGGACGCGTAGAAGTAACCCAGAATAAATTCTCAGTTTACAAATACTATACAAATGACTTTTGGAATTTGTGAAAAGTGCATTTTAGCACTCTACCATATTGTGTGCTTTTGGCTTTTGGTGTGGTGACTTTCAGATAGGTTCTTTGTTTTAAGCAGAACATATTAAACTCCCTTCTGAGCACATGATTTAATCCCAACAAAAGTACCAAATTATGTTGGATTGCAACTATAGCTTGGAAATAGAAAACCAGTGTCAGGAGCATGCCCTTTCCCATTCCCTTCTTTGGTATGAATTTGTCATCTCATACTTCACTGGTGTTCATAGAAATTTAATGTAATCGAACATCTATATAAGTACTAACTAAGTTACTTCTTCACCAGCATTTTTGGGAGCCTAATTCAAGCCCTGTTTTAAGATAGACACAATTGGTTCATGTGCAGTATCAAACCACAGTTAATGCTCAAAAGAGAAAGAAAAAGTAGAGGAAATTTGTACCAAGGAAAGAAAGGAAAGAAAGAGGAAGCACACATTTCTAAAGCTGGTTCATAATTTGCCCAAAAAAAAATGGATTACAAGATGCCAGGACTATCTCTGCACTAGGCCAATATGAATACTGTGTGCCAGAGGCAGTAGATAGATTCTTAAGTTAAGCAGGCATTTTCTGTGAGTGATGTCTGAAGCTGTTCAGTACTTAAAGGGTCAAAATGTATTATCATCTCAGTTCATCTAATAAGTAATGTTTTTGCCAAACAAAACCAATTCCCAATAAATTCTCACTGTATTTGTGTGCACCAATTTGATTTACAGGCCTGTGGGGAGACACCATTTGGTAGCTCAGGAATACAGAGGGGTAGGTGGTTTGCTGAGGAGAAAGCACAGCTCATGTGCCAGAAGTGTTATTGTGTCAGGTTGATTTATTGAGTGAGCTTCACTCCACCGAATGTTCCAAGATATTTATTTCCCTAAAGGCTCTACAAAGATATGAACAGACCTGCATCCACAGATGTCATCATTGCTCATTTTACCGAGTCATGAAATTTCCTCAACTGAAATTTGTCCATCTAAAATTGCTGTAACAGGACAAAAAGTCAACGGTGCCTTCCCATTCCAGTCCCACCTCTTTGTAAAGTACTACTCTGTAAGCACTGTCTTGAAACTTCACTGCACTCTCTCACTCTCTGCTTATATATATGGCAATTCAAAATTGGGGGTACTGACCTTATGGGAAATAAATGTGATCCATTAATGTGATGACTACTTTTTGATAATTTGCTGCACTAATCCTTCCCAATCTATTACATTCCAGACATGTTGGACTACAACTCCCAGCAGTGAACATGCCAATGGGGAGATGATGAGAGGTATAATCCAAAATATCTGGAGAGAGCACCATAACATACCATATTATAACTTTCAAAAGCATTACACTGAAAAAGTAGATAAATAGTATTACAGGTAAATGGCTTGTGGATTTTTATAGAATGTAAACAACTGTTAAATATCATAAAAATTGCTATCAGATTATCTTATTTGGGCTCCACAAACACTCAAAAACACATATTCACCAACAGCACTCTCTTGGTTAGGTTTTTTTTTTTGGAGGGGGGTTGTTTTTGTTTTTTGATGTAGCATTTTCAGTGGATGCACATTTGCCTTCCATAAGAACACAAGCAGTTAGCTGTACAGGTTCCTCCCCAATTTTTCCAATTTGGAGGGGGGTCGGGAAGGATCCCCTGCAAATCAGGTGAGATGAATGTATATTTTCTGAACAGGTGGCCAACTGTTTTCCTGACCCCAAAATGGACCCTGCCATTTTAGGAATACTAGGCCCTGGAAACATTCTGTAGGTATGGGTATTTCCAGTATACCATGGGGGCTGTCAGTGGTCCATCCCCCTTTTGTCTTCTTTATCCTCAACTCTACAATGAGTAAGATCCTGGTGCCACTCTGCACAGAGTGGGAAAGAGAAGTGAGGATAGGTGTGAATAGATGGAAGAACTACAGTATATTATTTTAGTTCTACCTGGTCCTCAATATTATCTGCACACCCATAAAAGAAAATCAATTTATCTTGTGTTATTTTTTGCTTTAATATGCTTACAGAATAGCTAGAATAGGCTGTTGGAATTTGTATTCCTTTCTATCTATTATATTATTTAACAGCTTTCTGAAAGAACTCTAATGTTACCACCTTTACGTGCTAATAAAACCACATTTAACTCAACTGTTGTTTCCACCCAAGTCTTTTTGAAGTTGAGTATATTATGAGAATATGTTAAAAACAACTTGACTAAAAGCAAATGTAACTGTATCACATTACAAAAAGTTATAAACAGAACAAGAAAGATCTTGGAAAGGAAGGAAAAATGTACTTATACAAAAGTATTTATAAACTGTATTTATACAAAAATATTTTTTTAAGCATTTAAGAATTCTGCTACCGAGTAAGGAAAGCTGCATTCTGTAATAAACTAGCTTAATACATAGAAAAAGTCATGAAGTACCTGGGAAGGATATTTTAATAAGAAACCCTTTCTTTGACAACAAGGTGAGTAAAATTACAAAAAAATGTTGACGTGAAACAAATACATCCAGTTACAAAGCAGATCAATACAATTTAAGAATGGGAGGGGAAGCTTCATGCAAAATTATCACTCTTCTGCAGGAAAAGAAGTAGTTTATTGAGGCAGATGCATCAAGTGAAACCTATGTTAGCATCTTATGACAGAATATGCTGGCTTATTTAAATATGTTAATATTTTTCATTATGCAATTAACAATAACCTTCATTCATTTGTGAAAAACATTTTGCCAAGCATGCACATAAAAAATTAGCAAGTGAAGCAAAATCACCTTAATTTGCTTTGGACCAGCAAATAACCAACTAATTTGCAGAAATCCCTGCCAAGCACTCATATTAAATGCTTCATGCTTATTTTATGACCTCTGCTGCTCCTCTCCTTCCCAGGCCCTGAATCATATGATCATTAACATATTGCAAGGTCTGAAACTTTATTTTTTACATTCTTTAATTAATGCCTGTTTATAGAGGGCCATAGGACTTCAGATCCAGTTAATGAAACTTCTCTCCCCCAGGCCCCTAGAGCCCAATAGAGAGATTTCTCCTCTGTTGTTTTAGTAGCTTTTTTCCAACTGTTTGTTTATACACACTTAATTGATCTCTTTAGTCCCAGAAGCATTCCAGAGACACAACCTGTTCCAAGGCAAGCTGAAGTCCTCCCCCACTCCTTTTTTTTTTTATAAAAGCTCTGATTGCCCAAGGTTATCAGTTTTAATTTGAAAGTTGAAGATTCAGCTTTATTTACACTGTCTAAAAGACAAAATTGATATGGGCCCCGAAGTATTCTGGTTTCATAGAGTGGCTACAAACATACACTGTATATAATTATTCTGATGTAGAACTAAGTAATTACTAAACGCTGCAATGTCTTGTTTTATTGCATTTAAGAAACTCACTCTTCATAACAAGTTGAAAATAAGAACAAATCAGACTGCCAATGCATGAAATTTTCATGGCTCTTCAATTTACATTTTACATATTCCCTATGACAAGACTTTCTATTATGCTATTCTCTTTTTTCCTAACATAATTAAATTAAAAAAGTAATTGGATGGTGCTGCACACTGCTGCAATGTCTTAATCACATAGACAAACAGTTTTACAATAGCTTACACCATTTGCCACATGGGGCAATGGCATCATTGTACCAGGCTATAAACTAGAGAGAGATATCACATACCAGCTACCAGGCACTGTGCTGATTCTCCTGGTGCCTGTTTGTGAAAACAGAAGAGAGAAGTACATGTACTATCTTGATTGGTAACTTCATGTCTGAAATCTTAATTAACTCCAAGTGACCAAAGCTGCCAACAGAATAAGAGAAAGAGTCTGTAGTTATAGAATCCCATTGTTAAAAATTAATTCAGGGTCTAACCATTCTCCAAAAAAAGCCAAAAAGGCCATAAGCAAGCAGGCAAAGAAATTCTGGAAACAATCCCCCCGGCCCCCCATTTCTGGATGCAGAACTATGGCAGCAGCGCTGGGATCTGCAGAGATCCTTTGGGGGTCTTGGTGCTTTTGTAATCATCATGTTGCCAACATGGGAAGGGAAGGATTGCCAGACCTTTGTCCAATTCTGGTAGTTCACTGTGGCACAAAGAGCATTATAAGGTGGCCTCTGTGTGTTAAAGTAAGGGGCTTTGCAGATGGGCGGCCATGGGCCGCCCTGAGAAGTGGACGATTGGGGTCGAAGCTGCCCCATGCCTCAGCCCCATTCCACCCTTTGAGCGGCCCTGGAAGGAGCACCAAAATGCCGCTCCTTCCAGAGCCGGCAAAAAGGGCGCCGGAAGAGCTGTCACATGGCTCTTCCATATCTCTTCTGGTGCAGCACATGCAGAGGCTGCGCCAGGAGGATGTCATCAGGGCACTCGCCACGTGTAACAGCATGCACTCTGATGATGTCCTCGGGAAGGAGTTGAGGTGGCCGCTGTGCAGCTGCCCCTCCCCTTCCCAGCCTCCAAGACGGTGCTTTGCGCCATCTGCATCCCCCCTCAGTTGGAAAGGGGGTTTGAGGGACTACACAGAGAGTAAGGAAATACCACCCTCCACAGCACATGAAAAAAGACCTCCACTCATATAAGGAGCACTTATGCATGTAGCTGTCCCTATCTGAATTCTGGCCAATCTGTATAAATTCACCATTTGAACTAGTTGCAAAAACAAAACAAAAAATAGGAAACAAGACAGTTGAGACTGCCTGTTTCATTTGATTTGCCATGCTTTTTTTATTTCCATTGCAGATGAAGATGACAACTACAAAGGGGACTCAAACAGAAAGTACAGAAAGCATACCTTTGTACATCAGTACAAATTTACTAGCTACATAACATATGTAGCAGCATGACTATTAGCGTTGGTGTGCATAAGATACATTACACCAATGCTAATATACCTTTGCCATCAACTACTTAATTTTCAGGCCAGATTAAGAGCATGATAGTGCAACACAAGAGAGAGCTGGTCTTTGAACAGGAAGATCTGGATTCATATTCACCCTAAGCAACAGACCTAATCAGAGAGCTTGGACTGCCATTTCTGCTCATCCTGCACTATCCTCTGTGTTCAACAGGCTCTTGCAAAGAAAAATGAGAGGAGGGATGTCTATTGCTCTGATCTCCTTCAAAGAAGAGTGGCATAAAAATACAAAATGTGAAATTAAAATTCATGGTACTGTCTTTGACATGCAAGTCTCTAATCTAGTATGGTACCAGAATATCTAGGAGTGCATGTTCCTATATGATTATCCCTTGTTTTGGAAATATTCAGATAAGTCTTACTCTTGGTGCTTTCCTTAACAAGATAGACTGACCTCTACCAGAAACAAAGCATTTTTTAAAAAAAAAATGTGGGACTTTCCTTGTTGGCTGACCTCCTACAGATCCATTTCCTATATTAATTTGAGACAAAGCAGAAAGCCACTATGCTGGTTTGTAGATTACATCAGAATTCTAGTGCATTGTCAGTTTTCTCTGGTTGCTTGGGCTGAGAAATGTTTTAACTATTGTAATGATTTCTGGTAATCTTGACAGTTCTCTGCTGAAGCAGGAGAACTGCAAGATTACACATATTATTATACAGAGTGTGTGTATGGTCATATGTGATATTACATTGTAAATATGGTTAAGCGAGGTGTATGAAGATTGATTGCCAAGTGAAAGATATTGGATGGGATGCAGGGCCAGCCCTGCTTTTTTGAAGCAACCACCTCAGGTAGTGGGTCCCTGGGGTGGCATATTTTCTCTGTTTTGCCCTGACTTGCCCTGTTCTGGCAGTGCACTTGCCACTTCAAACATTTGCCACCAATCTGATCTGGAACTGCAACTTAATTTCTCAGTGGCAAAAAGTAATTTGCTCTGTCTGCCCAACTCCAATAAGAGCCAAGGAAAGCCATACTTCTTGAGCCAGCAGTAGCTCTGAATGCCTGGCTCAGAGTCTTAAAAACACATCCTGTAAGGGAGCAAGAGGGTCTAGGAAAATTGCCTGGGATTTTTCTTCAGACACTGCTGCCTCCCTCGCAGAGTCTGGTTCTTAAGAACTTGCACAGAGCAATCAGAAACTTGCCAAAAATGGTAGTATGGGAGTGACAGTATGATTCTGCCCTTGCTGCCCCAGCCTTTACGCCTCCTATTTTCGTTACTGCCATCTTCTTCCTCCTTCTGGAAGAAAAGTAGTTGCTTTGGTGGGATGGCAATGCCTGGAAGTCCATAATATTAACAATAATAATAGAAGTAGCAATGGTGATAATATCCTTCTGAAATGAGGCCCCATTCTCAAACTCTTAACATTAATTCCCATCCTAAATGATTCACAAAGAAGTCCACCTATCATCAGCTCCCTAGGAAAATTATCCTATCCTAATCCCTCTCACACAGTCATTCTCTCTAACTACCTTCCCCAATCCATTCCACATCTCATTTTTTCATTGGAGGGGAGGAGGAGAAGGGATCCTGAATGGAAGGGGGCACTTCTGCAACATCCAGCTAGTCAAGATGCAAACAGAAGAAGGGAATTACTTGCAGCCAAATCCCTCCTTCTCCTCTATGAAGTTGAATGGATGTGGTGTTCCCTGGTATAATGGGTTGCTGGTGCTTTGCTTATGTCTCAGGTTCAAGAGAATTTGGGCTGACGAAAAGGAGTGTATTTTCATATGGGGACTGACTTCACAGTTCACAGAAAGAGAGGTAGAGAGGGGCTGTTGCAAGGATGTGATGAGAGCAAAGCAAAAGCAGCTTCATTCATTGCCCCCCAACAGCTGGGTACTCATTTTAGTGACCTCGAAAGGATGCAGGCCTGAGTCTTGCCTGAGCCCTGGCAAGTATTGAACTCGCAACCTTGTGGTCTATGAGTGAGTGGCTGCAGTACAGGCATTTAACCACTGCAACACCAGGGAGACAGAAAGAGAGGATCTGGGTTCTAAAGACAGGGAGCTTGTGTGAGGAAAGATTGTGTTAGGTTAAAACTTATTTTGTTACTATTATCTTAAATATAAAAGGGAAGAAATAATGCTCTAAAGAATAACAAGTGAAATCATATCCATGTAGTAAAATTTATTTATTTATTTATTTAGAGTATTTATACCCCACTCTTCAGTCACAAAGGTTCTTAGAGTGTCTTACAAATTGTTACTTTGATAGTTCCCTGTCCTCAGATTTACAATCTAAATAAGACAAGAAACACAAAGAAAACCGAACAACAGTGGGAGATCAAGTCCAGCAGAGACTGACAGTTCTTCCCCTCCCTCTAAGGCAGGGGTAGGCAACCTTTCCCCTTTAAGGGCCGAGGGACTTCAGATCCCAGAATCCCAGGAGCTATTGGCCAACATGGCTGAGGCTTCTGGGAGCTGAAGTCCCTCGGCCCTTAAAGGGGAAAGGTTGCCTACCCCTGCTCTAAAGCCAGGACAATGGCAGTTGGGATGGAATATAATTTCATTTTCAAATAATTTTAAATAATTTATTTAGCAAATGTAATTTAATAAAATTATATTTATTATTTCTTACTACACTGACTGTAATGTCATCACTGTAGGACTGTTACAGGGAAGCAAAAAGATCAGCACCTCAAAAAACATCCTTATGCTAGGATCAGCCTTGTAAAAACACAGTAGTGGAAATGGATCCAGTAGGGAAATTGGTTGCAGAAATATACTAGGGAACAGGATGTGGATCTTAAAGGGGATCATCACAGGAGCTGATTAGTTGAATGATCACTTGAGTGGAGATCACCACAGGAACCAACAATAATAAATATCTCCATGTTTTAGATGGCTGCAGGGGATTAAGATGACTGTACAGGTGGTTCCCCAGCAGCCTCCATCTGCAGAGAGAAGTTTTGCTTCTGTGTGTGAAGAGGTGGTGGAAAGCTACTAGCAGTAGTGTTCCCATTTGTGGTAACAAGCAGAAAACTCTGAAATGGAGGGATTGTTGAACTAGAACTAGCTTTGGAACCACTGGATCCAAAGCCACTCCATTCCCTTGAGTCTCACTTTTGGGGAAAAGATGGGACATAAATAAAGTTGAGTGATTGGACTCATCACCAATGTTGTGACCAATGGAAGGGAAGAACATTAAAACACCCCCTCTATGAGGAAGGCAGCACAGAAAACAACCCCTCAGTTTTTTGTTCTGGCTAGTAGCAGCCAGTATGCCCATGGGTGAAGAGATCAGCAGTCCCTCTTACCCCAGGGTTGTTTTGTCTGCCTTTTTGCCAATTCTTTTTAAGACAGAAATTAGGAACTTTCTTTCACCCAATATTAATTGGTCAAGGTCAATCTGCATATCAGCCACCTTCAGGGCTTATTCTATGTAGAAACAGAAATAGCAAACAGATGAAAGACTATCCAAACATCTGTATTTTTGGAATCTGGAAACCACAGTCACCAACTTGATATACCAATTGGTCCAATGAAAAATTCACACTGAAGAAGCACTCAGATTTAAGTGGTTAAAAATAGGGGAGGGGGAAATGCATGTGCTAAAGCAGGGGTAGGCAACCTTTTTGAGCTGGGGGCCGGGTTGCTGTCTCTCAGACAATTGGGGGGCCTAAGCACTAAAAATAAATAAATAAATAAATAAATAAAATTTAAAAAATTAAAAAATATGCATGCACACCCTCTCAGTCCCAGAAAAGCCATGGCAAACCCCCTGTGGAGATTTTGCCAAGAAAACCCCAAGAACAAGTAATAACAATAATCAATATCATCATGGCGGGTGGCGGCGGCGGCGACAGGACCAGCCTGGGGCCAGTCCAAAGGCCTCGGGGGGCTCGCATCCAGCCCCCCAAGGCCTTAGGTTGCCTACCCCTGTGTTAAAGCATCTCTCATTGGGATATGTAAGCGCTTAGATCTTGCTTTTTTAGTCTGGATTAAGGTTTCTGATGATTTAAAATAAATGTGAGACTACCTAAAATGAAGCTCACAAAATTATTAATCTGTGAGTAAATCTAGTAGTTTCAGACATTAATTAACAAAAGATCAATTACCATTTTCCACACAACTCCAAGACAAACAGAAGCTAAAAGAAGTCTTTATGATATAATTATTTATTCACTCTAGGTTAACCTCAGCTATGTACAGCTCAAGGTGACAGATTTAATGATTGACAATTTACAGAGCTTCCATGGGAAACAAACCAATCAGAGGTGTGCTTCCACACTGCACAGTACTTATTGTCCTAATATATCAGTTTCTGAAGGGTTTTACTGATTAGGAAAATATGCACACTGTGAGCAAACATAATTTTCATCCCTATCTGTTTCAAACTTGAAAAAAGCGCATGCATATTTCATATTGTTGTTTAAAAATAGAATTTCCCTATTCTGGTGGGATGGCAATTGGGAATAATCATCTGGTAACAGTCACAGGGAATTACAAAGGGGCCTTTTGCTCAGTTAGAGCTGGTGGGGGAGGATATTTCCAAAGGTTTGGGATCCCGAAGCCTGTAAACAAAATCTGTGGAGCAGATAAAATTTTAAATGGCACAATGCAATTAAAGCTGAATTCAATTTGAGTGCACCTCTGTCCATCTGTCAGAGGGAAACAAAAGCTGAGAAGCTCCATTATTGCTGAATCCCTGCTCTTGTTAATTTGCTTGCAGAGAGATTTCAATTTCTAGGAAGTGCACAAATTAGTGTTCAGCCAGGGCTAGATCCTCAGTAAGTATAAGCAGATGGTGGAAATCAGCCCTAATCAAGTGGCCAAAGCCTTCCCTCCATCTGATTAAGGTATTTTAATCCTTTCCCATTTCTTGCTTTAAAACAAATTATTCAGAAGCATATTCCTTTAATATTTAGTGTTTTTGAATAAACAGAAACAAAACTGCATGTGTATAGGGGATCATTAAAGCTCATCAAGAATATTTTGCAGTTATATTATCTTTACTTTGCTTTTAGGACAAGAAATATTTGGGCTTTAACTATTAAAGTTAACGTATTTGTATATTTGGCTTGCTGTTGTGTGCCTTCAAGTCATTTCTGATTTATGGCAACCCTAAAGTGAACCTATCACAGGATTGTCTTGGCAAGATTTGTTCAGAGGGGTTTGCCATTGCCTTCCTTGGTGTTTGAGAGATTGTGACTTGCACAAGGTCACACAGCAGCCTTTGGTGGCTGAGAGGGTAGTCAACACCTGGTCTCGAGAGCTGTAGTTGAACACCAAACCATTACACCATGCTGGCTCTCTTACTTGGCTACTATACTATTTTAGATTGGGTGAAACAATGTCTTAAACATGTTTTAGGTTGCAAACCTATTCTCACCTACCTGGGAGAAAATACTACTGAACTCAGTGGGATTAATTACTAAGTAGCCATGTACAGGATTACTCTGCTTTTCCTGAAGAACACAACAGCAGCAGCAGCAGCAAGTTTTGCATGAAAATTTTTAGCTTTCCACAGAAAATTTCACTTTTACACTTGTATAAGTAACAACAGTATCCACTGCAGGAGTGGGGGGGGGGGGTAGATAGTCAGATAAAAACATACCAGACTAACATTTGGTACTTGTAAGACAATTATTTGAGACACCAGAACTCCATAACTGGCCTGGGTGATTCTACAAATTGACCAGCCTACCACTGCAATATTGAGAAAAAGTAATACTGACTTTCTTTAGAGTTCATGAAAAGTAGGACAAAGGAGACCAGGAATGGTGAATTTATTTATTTATTTATTTATTTATTTATTTATTTATTTATTTATTTATTTATTTATTGTGCTTCGGCCCCCCAATTGTCTGAGGGACAGCAACCTGCTCCCTGGCTCCAAAAGGTTGCCTACCCCTGTCCTATACCATGAACAGATGTATAGAAGAAGGATTTCTGTAGGTAAAGGTGTCCTGACAAGGTGTAACAGCCGAAATTCCCTCTTTTCACCTATTAAAAGTTTTCAGAAAGTATTTTCGCTATTTAAAACTCTTAGATTTTTTTGTACTCCTTTCAGACAGAGAGATGTGTACAAATAAATGATGAAGACAATGAGGAGACCTGCTGAGAATCTGGAGTGACAGGATTTCACTTAGCTTCCATTTCCTTACAATGCAACAGAAAACTACAGTCTGAAAGTCTTCTGCACTGTTACTTATAATTTCATTTCATTGTTTCATAAGGTGTGGCAGTGCACACTCAAATCCAAGACATCAAGCAAATGAAAAAGTGGGACAAGACTTCTATTCTGGGCAAAGCTATCATTGCCAGACAAATCTGGGAACATGGTATAAAAAAAATCAGCAAAGACAAGGCATGAAAGAGCAGCAGCACTGGAAATGACTTAGCTTGGAGTTTTATGTAGAAAAATGCTGCCTCTAAAATGTAAAGTAAGTGGGTTTAACTGTCTTGCACAGGCTATAGAGAACATCATTCTGATCATAATTTGACTTACAAAAGACTTCTATGTGAACATTCCTCATTATGTGATCTGGGTTCATCTGTCTATAAAATAATTTGAACATTTTATATTGGTTGTGAACTGTTTTCCCCCTATCTTAACAAACCAGGCCCCAACTTTCAGTAAGCCAAATCTGAGACAAATTTTGGGTAGGAGAACTTGAGAGGCTTTGGTAAGAGGCAAGGAAGCAAAACCAAGTAGCAAAAACCAAAACCAAGTAGCAGAATAAAGTAGAAAATGACCTATAAGACCTAGAAAGAAGGAAGCCAGTGTACTGTTATGAAGAAAACAAGTAATTTAGAGGATCCCAGCCTAGGCTGGGGAGTCAAGGGGGTATATTATTGCTAGGCGAAAATTCTGGCACACGTTTTCTTTTATAGGAAGCAAGTGAAAAGGCAATAAGAAAAATCAGGAGGAATGGAAATTGGTTGTGAGCTAGGAAACCAAGAGAGTGATGTTAAATCAGTGTTCTGTACCTTATAATAGCTTGAGAGGGCTGCAATACCCTTAAAGTTTAACGGAATATGAATTTTGATGGTGGAAACTTATATGAGTACTGCAATAAGAACTAAATGGCAAGAGAGAGGAGCTGAGACCTAAATCCAATTTCAACTTCTGGTTGCTTGAATCAAAGGAATTCCCATTTTTCAATAGTCTACTCTAGTTGGGACTAACAATTGGATTTAGGATTGAATTTCACATACAGTTTTGAACTAGCAGGTATGCTTCTAATACAGTGGGCCCTTGGGTTCCAGGAACCCTCTTGGATACCAAAATCTGTGGAGGCTCAAAACCCATTAAATACAGTGGCATGATAAAATGGTGTCCCTTATGGATTGCTGCCTCCATGGATAAAGAATCCATGAATACAGAGAGCCAAGCTTAAATGTTAAATTACTCCAATTTTCATGCACAACAGCTCAGCCAAATTTTCAGTCCTATACACACTTCCTTAGGAAAAACTTTATAAAAATCATTCAGTTGTATAATATGTGCTGTACTGAGCTGTATCATGAATTTCAGTTTTTTTATGCTAGTTTGCCCTAAAGAAGGCTGATTGCTTAAATGCAGAGTCTGGATAAACTACAGTTTGGACTACAACTCCAACCAGCTGGAGAATTCTGGAAGATTTAGTACCAAAAAACCCTTCCTTTCCCAACCTCTGGTTAAATGTCATCCAGAACCTCCTATGTATCTACTTTAATCAACAGAAACTCTCTTTCATTATTCAAAGTAAAACTTTCATTAACTGATGTTAAAATAATCATGGCCTTCTCTTCTTCAGGAAATGTGTTTAAAATCTTTATTCCCTCTGGATAACAATTTGTCTAAATTTTGTACAATAAATGAAAATCTATCATTCATTTCTATTAGCAGAAATGGTAAATTTCGATGGCACAACTTAATATCTCACACAGTTTAAAACTGTAAGACTGAAAGACTTTAAAAAGGCTGCCTTGCATCCTGAATAAGGAGAAAAGTGAGACATAAATTGAATGGAATAAATAAATAAATGGCATATCAATAAGAGGCTATTCATTTGAAGCAATTTCCATCCAACTTAATATTTTAAATGAGGAGCACAAGTTTATACCTTGCAAAAGTATTTAGTTGGAAGAAGATGTGGAATACTAACCAACAGTTCCACAATATATTAATGCCTTCTGTCTCGCAGTGATTTGTAAATGACTTTGTGATAATCCACATTTGATTAAAAGTAAGGCTACTATGATTTTATTATAGAAAAGTAAGCATGATGATAGAATGGCTGGATTAAAAATGAATTCTAGATATTTTAATTTGTATTAGAGAAAGGATTATGTCCATTTGTTAGAGAAAGTTTGCCAAATTTCAACCTTACAAAGACATCGTTATTGAAAGGAACTAGGAAAACATCAAACAGAGGAGAGGGAAAAAATGTAAAGTGAGGCAGTATATATATATATAGGTCTAGTGCAAACATTATACTCCTGATAGGAAACCAGCAACATACCACTGACTTCTGCACTCCTCTGTCCAACCCCCTCATTCTAGCTCTTCTCTCCCTCTGTTCTCATTTCAACCTAAATACATCTTGAGAAGACAGTTTAATCATACTTGTAGACTACTTAGCACCAAAGAGTTAAATACCAAAGGGCAAATTTTGTAGTGAAAAACATGAGTAAAATTCAAGCACATTCCAACTCATGTGTCCTTGATTGTGAGAGAAGAAATGTCAGGTCTGAGCCATACTGTGATCTGAACTCTAGATGTCACTCTGTTTTCCCACTGCCATCATAAGCCTTGTCTTTTTAATAATGGGAAATCAACCAAGGAATGTATTCTCTTTCTATTATGTTTTTCAAAGTCTTTATGTTACTCACTATAATTATGCTACAGTGATTTTAAAAAAAACTATAAGCTTTAGGATTATATTTTAACTATTATATCAATTATTGCTTTAGTAGTCTAAAGTTTCATGTTTGGTGTTTTATGAAAATAGTGTTTTGGTTTGTAAGCTACGGGTGGGGGGCAAAATTCCAATGTATATACTTTTCACTAACTGCTGATTCTGCAAAAAGCCTTCCTCCAAACCTAAATGAAGCAGAATACAAAAAAGTATGATCTAGCAGGTATTTTAACTCTATAGTTTATATCCACCCAGACCCTTTATTTAAAAAAAAAAACAACTGGTGTTAGGGAAGATAATCTGAATGGCACATGGAAGAGATTATTTTCTGTCTGTTGAATATTATCATCATTACACACAAAACTTATTTTTACTTTACAGAATTCCTACCATTAGATATATTTTATTATTTCGAAAACTCCACAAGTAAAAAGGTATTTCTTTTTCAGAAGGGCTAAGGGTGTTCTTGAATTTCTCTGTAAGATTTGGTTGGTTGCTTTTAAACTTTTCTATAATAATAATAAGGCCCTTTAAGATTTTATCAGTAAGATTTGGTTGGTTGGCTGGCTAGTTTTAAACTTTTCAATAATAATAATAATAATAATAATGCCCTGCCACATCAGCAGGATAGTGATCTGCAGATTGGAGCATCTGTGGTTCACATGCCCAATATTATTCAATGATGGCATGTCCATGTGGATGAACTGATGTGGATGCGCACACATTGCTTTCCACTGAATAATATGGGGCACAACCATCCATGGTTTTTTTCCATTTTCAGGGGCCCCCAAAACCAAATTCCTGTGGATGGGAAGGGTCCACTAAATGCAGTGGCCTCTTGGTATCCAATGGGGTTTGGTTCCAGGACCCACCTGTGGATACCAGAATCTGTGGATGCTCAATTCATATTAAATACAATTACATAGTAAAATGGTCCCCCTTATATATAATGGCAAAATCAGGGTTTGTTAAATGAAATATATGCCTTTTATTTTCAAAAGTCATGGATGGATGAATCTGTGGATAAAGAATGCATGGATGCGGAGGGCCGATTACACAGCAACAAATAAGCATATAACAGTTAATAACATGAATACCAATTTAAAATATTTAATCAGATAAAAGAACATAATACCATTTTAAAAATCATACTTATTAAAAACAAACAATTCATAATTTAAAACTCATAATTTAAAAACAATCTGGATAGGAATGGGTGTGACCAGCCATCAAACATGCAGACGCATAGTCAAAGAGCTTGCCTCAATCCTGATGATTAAGTATAAATAAAAGCAAGAATTTCAACTTAAAAATCAACAAGACTGTGGGTATTGATGTCCACATTAAAGAGGGCAGCTGATCAACTTATTACAGATTTTTGTACATCTGCAAAAGAAGCAAAACCACAACTGTAAGAGAGAGACCCAATAACTACCAACATGAGGTACTGCTCTAATAAGGCAAATAAAATGGAGAACTCTGGATCTCCTGTTGTCTCAGAACCCTCAAATGCTAACCCTCAAATTGGAAAATAATGTGGGCAATAGGAAAATAAATCCAATTTCTCTTTAGAATCCAGTATAGCATTACATGGATTCCTTGAGAGTCATTTCCTATAATGTTAAGGGCTTACACTTAGCAAAAAAAAGAGAGGGGAAATCCTAAAACAAATCAAACAACTACATCCAAATTTTCTTATTCCTTCAAGAAACACACCATAAGGGTTCTGATCCCATCCTCCCTAAAAAAACCAATATGTAGTGGGGGGCATAGGAAAAGCCAAAGGGGTAGCTATTCTGGACAAATCATGTCCTTTCATGGTAAACAATGATGCTGGGTGCTACTTAATACTGACAGGGAGAAATTTGGCCAACCCTACACTCTAGACACCTCCTATTCACCCAATACAGGTCAGCACCAATTTATGTCAGCTTTTTTACATCATCTAAGGGCCTCAGAAGACGGAGGCCCCGGAGACGCCGCCAGACGGAGCGCCGCGGGACTGCAGCCTCCGCACCGTGGCGCTCCTGCGGCGTCTCTAAAAGGAGCTCCAAATTGGTGCTCCTTTTAGAAGACAGCGAAAGTGCACCCTAAACGCGTAGGGCGCACTTTCCCTGTCTTTTCCGCCGCAGCGCATGCGGTCACTGCAGCGGGAGGTTGCCCTGGGAGCGCCGGCCGTGCGGAGGGCCAGCAGCTCCAAGGGCAACCTCAGGAAGAGGAAGGAGCGCCGCGTGTGCGGCTGCTCCTCCTCTTCCTGGGCTCGGAGACGACTCTATTAGTCGTCTGCCGAGGCCCTAAGTGAAGTGGTTGTTAGTTACATGGTGTTGGGAGGTGATTCTAATGAAGTTTTGCACTCCTATCTTGATAAATTAAAACCTCCTAAGCATACAGGTCCAACCCCATTGATACACAATTAAAGATACAGGATTACTTGACCCTTGGAGATCTCTACACCCCATAGAAAAAGACTTCACCTTCTACTCAGCAGTCCATAAGGCATATTACAGAATTGATCTTCTTCTTTGTTTTTTTTATCTCCAGGTCCCTATTAAGCAAAACTTTCAATCCAATCTTATATTCAGACCACTCACCAATAATACTAGACTGGGTGCAAGAAGGGCTTTCCCAGACTTCAGAGTTATTTTAATGTATTGCAATCAAGATATTTTGCAATAGCTTTGAACTACAATTTTATGAAATTGTACACTAATTTAGTAGCATTGCAGTATTGCTGTCATGTCTTCTATGGTAAATGTGTTCTGTGCCATATTTCAATACAAAAGACTAGCACCAAAATCTAGGGCAGAGTAAGAAGTTCATTCATTTCTATGAAGTAGAGCACAAATAATTCTTGGTTGGATGGTCACCAAAGACTTTCTTATTGGAAGCCTCACTAAAACAAAGATATAAATTTTGAAAACGGGAAATATTGCAAATCTGCTACTGACCATTTTCAAATTTTACTCACTTTTTATCTGATATAAGGGATGTTCAGGCAAAAGGTGGGAAGCTAGGGTGTCAAATAAGACTAATTATCTAAAAGTGAAAATGCAACCTGAGAAATAGACTCACAAGGAATGTAAACTCCATGGGGAGGAAGGTCTGTAGGTGTCAATCAATAACAAAATGCAAACTGTCAAGCTTGCTTTGCTAACAAACTGTCACATCAACAATATGCAGTTAATGACTACAAATTAACTGTATACCAGATGCTTGACACTTTGTTATGACACTTAGCAAGCTAGTTGACATTTGGGGGGGATCAAAGCTTCATTAATTATACTTTGTATAACATGTACAACCTTTATGCTAATGTCCAAATATTCCTTAAATTGAGACTATACAAGAGGTAAAGTCAGTTTTTAGAGCTTGGAAACATTCTTTAAGGAGGTATACTTGAGGACAAATCCCAAGAGTAGTTATTAAGATTTATCACTTAGTCTAAAATACTCTTTCCCTTTAATTTAATGCACTACCCTAATGCACTCTCATTTTTATTTACAGATACACTGTGTGAGCAATTGTGCATTTTTTCAGCCAAGATTTTTTTGTATTTTTTACAAATGAACAAATATACTGTATTTAGAAGGGAAACTTTCTTTAAAAATCTCCATCCATGTAGCTATGTATCACTTACATATAAATAAGTAGTATATTTTACTAAAGCACCTTCTTAAATAAGGTCATGCCCCATAAATGCAGGCAAAATTTTATACACATGACACATGAGAAGCACTGCCATTCCCAACTGCACCAACTCACATTAGAACAAATATATAACAACTCAGAAAAAGAAAGCTACTCTTGGTATATGGTGTTGAAAGTATAAGAAAAGGATGGAGTTTATCATCAAAGCCTTTGTAGCAGCTGGCATACTCTAGCAGCCAACTCTGTCATACACACAGAGGCAAGTGTAATCATTACTAATATTTGTCTGCATTAAGTAGTATATACAGCTATCTTTCAGAGTAATTCTAAATGTGATTGGCCTAGAAATGAAACTGAAGATCCTCTTCTGCATCCAAAGCTCCATTGGCTTGCCTAGTCAAGCTGTGAGAAGAGAGAATACCCACTTACCCATCCCACTGACTTCCTTTTTCTATTCTCTCACCCAATTGGATGTAATAAGGAGATTAGGTATATTTGTCCCAATGTGGTAGAGTAAATGGCCCTAAAATGGGAGCTTCTGGCTAATAAAATGCCTTTGCAGACTGCCAGAAATAGTGCACATTAAATTGAGGCACTGCCCTGGCTCAGTGCTAGGGAATCATGGGAACTGTAATTTATTGTGGCACCAGAGCTCTCTGACAGAGAAGGCTCAATGTCTCAGAAAAAAAACACAATTCCCATGACTCCCCTTGCCCTAGCTACAACCAGCAGCCACATCACTGGAAGGGATTTCCACAGTGAACAAAGACCCCTATTGTCTGAGCACTTGTCTGCCACCCAAAGGGTTCCTCTGCATCATCCAAACACTTTCAGATAGCTCTCCAAGGGCCTAAGCAGACGGGCGGCCATGGGACGCCCTGGGAAGCTGGGCCACGGGACCGAGACATCCCCATTAGTGCTCCTTTCACAAGTCAGCGAAAGTGCGCCGCAAAAGGCTGCTGCACACTTTCGTTGACTTTTCCGCCGCAGCGTGTCCGGAAACTGCGGCGAGAGGTCCTCCTCGGAGCGCCGTCTGTGCGGAGGGCCGGCTGCTCCGAGGACAACCTCGGGAGGGGGTTGGGGCACTAAGCATGCGGCTGCCCCTCCCCTTCCCTGCGCCGAGGACGGCCTTTTAAGCCATTTGCTTAGGCCCCAAGACATTGTTCTGAAAACTGAAGCTATCATTTCTCCAATTTACACATTTAATAATAATCTTTGACACACAAGTAGCATTCATTGTAGCGTTTGAAGTTACACCTTAGTACTAATGAAGCCCACAGTTTTGTAATGAAACAATAAAAATAATTTCCTTCAAATTTAGATTTTAAAATTTTGTATGATTTCCAAAGGAAACTAAATTGCACTATCATTTCTCTTTTCATGAGTTATGCTGTTTAGCAATTTTAAATACCTATACAAGGAACACATTTACACATTTACAATTTATTGTGGCAAAGGAACCATTTTATTACAGTCTATCCACACCAGGAGTTTAAAGTTATGTACAATTAAATCTGTACATTAGCCAAGATAAATATTGCTTGTTGGTGGTAGAAGGATGAGAAGGATGAGATTCCAACAATGCACAGAAATACATATGTATGGGGAAACATTTTTTCCTGATTAGAATTCATTTTCCTAATACACCAGTTTCTAAAGACAGCTCTATTTTAGTTCTTAAGCATGAAAAAAGACACATGCTCAATCAAATCTGAATCTGAAATTAACCTGTCACTTTTAGACACCACATTTTAGAGGTGAATTTTTTTAAAAAAACAGGTCTTTCTTTTAAAAGTTTTAGTACTGGAGAAAAGGCTAATAGTCTACAAGAACTGTACAAATTGACAACAAATTCGATAATAATATTCAGAAAATTATTTCCCCACAAGCAAATGGATGTTAAGGTTGGATCCATGGTTGGAAAAAAGTAATTTTATTCTTTCTGCTCTGCTGAAATCTCAACATTGAAAATATATACAAATTTGTAGGAAACTGTGGTTCACATTATCCCAGCCTCTAGAATTCTCACTGCATTCTGGGTATAATATATGGCCTCTTCACTATTATGAATGGGCATTTGTAAATATATGTATCATACAGAAACATGTTAGAAAACGTGAAGCTACAGATCCTCCTCTTAGTTACCTAAATCCAAAGATTAGTCCCTAGCAGACCCACTAAATAGATTAGGGTTTAGACTCTCTGGGACTCAGAGCCTCTGCAGTGGTGAGGGGGCAGATTAAGATGGTTCAGCCCAGGATGCTTATGGATCTGGATAGGTTCCTGTTGGCTCTTGGGAAGTTTCCTGCTGCTTTTGCAAGTGATCCTGTTGTAACCCTGGATGATCTCTGAGATAGGGAAATGTATGATTTTGTATGATTTCCATTGGACATGATTGCCCCTAAGCATCCCCTCCCATGGAGTGGAGCCAGACATGCCCCCTGGTGTACCATGGAGCTGATGGTGATGAAACAAGCAGGGCAGAGATTAGAGCGATGATGGGAAGACTCAGAGTGAATCTGACTGAACACGGGCTAGAGTCCACTGGAAAGTCTATGTTATGGCAGTGGTGGTTGCTAAGAATCCATAGGCCTTTGCAGATTGTCAGAAATAACGCACATTAAATTGAGGCACTGCCCTGGCTCAGTGCTAGGGAGTCATGGGAATTGTATTTTTTTCTGAGACATTGAGCCTTCTCTGTCAGAGAGCTCTGGTGCCACAATACATTACAGTTCCCATGATTCCCTAGCACTGAGCCAGGGCAGTGCCTCAATTTAATGTGCACTATTTCTGGCAGTCTTCAAAGGCCCTAAAGTTCTCTGCCACCATTGCATCTGCACAGTGTCATCCAGCAGATCTGTTTTGAGTCATCAGGTGTCTTTTATATTCTGGCCCCCAAGAATGAAACAAAGAGCACTCAACAACTCACAGTGAAGAATTTGCAAGACACTTTGCAGACAAAATCACTCAATTTGCTCTGACTTGGATGCTGAAGTTGAGACAGGTCTGGTGGATGTAATCTTAGTCCTATATTGTTGGACCTGCTTGTCCTATATTGTTAGATAAGTTTCAATTTGTGAAGCCTGAGGATGCGGATAGGATCCTTGGAGAAGTGAAGGCCACTATATGCATACTGTATCCTTTGCCCTCCTGGCTTCTGAAATCAGCTAGAGGGGATCTGGCTGAGTGGGTAAAGGGAGTGGTGAATGCTTCATTACAGCAAAGCAAATTTCCACCCTGCCTAAAGGAGGCTGTGGTGAGGTCGTTACTGAAAAAGACAGCCTTGGATCCCACTATTTTGGATAACTATCCACCAGTCTCTAACATTCCATTCTTGGTTCTGAAGTGAGTAGTGGCCTCCCAACTCCAGGGGTTTCTGGATGAAATGGATTATCTAGATCCATTTCAATCTGGCTGCAGACCTGGCTATGGCACAGAGACAGCTTTGGTCACCTTGGTGGATGACCTATGCTAAGAACTGGACAGAGGAGTGTGTCCCTGTTGGTCCTCCTAGATCTCTCAGTGACTTTCGATACCATCGACCATGGTATCCTTCTGAACGGCCTTTCTAAGATGGGACTTGGGGGCACTTTTATGCTGTGGTTCTGGTCTTTCTTGGAGGGGCAGACCCAGAAGGTGGTGCTCGGGGACTCCTGTTCTCTATAAAAAGAATGCTATTTCCAATACTGGAGATAACATACAGCCATAATGACTAGTAGTTAGTTAATCTTATCCAGGATTCTCCATTAATTTGTCTAATCCCCAGTTAAAGCTGGTGAGTAACACTGCGTTTCATGGAAGCCAAATCCAACACTTAACCTCTGTGTTATATGAAGTAGTTCATTTGTCTTACCACTAACATTTATCTTCAATGGATGGCCCAAAAATTGTAATATCATGAGAGACAAAGGAAAACCTTAATTCCTTCTCCTATCATGTAATTTTATATGACTCTACTATGTTTTCCATTCATTTTTCCCCTTTAAAAAATGCCACAAGCATACCTTTTCCTCACATGGGAGTTGATCCAGCCGCTTGGTCAGTTCAGTTTTCTGGTTTTGAAATATCTTTTTTCATGTACATTAACAAAATACCCAAATTTTCAACTAGCCACAAGAACTACACCAATCTTAATTTCCCTTGCATAGTTTGTTTTAATCATAGTTTGTCGCCATCAGAATGAGTATGTTTAAACAATGATTCATAAACTCACTTAAAATCATAGGTTCAAATGAAGGAAAATATGGTGAAAAAGCTGTAGTCCCTTTACCCCATATGTTGTAGAGGACTGAAGGTTCTTTGCCTTGTACCTGTCAATCTATAATGCACTAGAGTTCTTTACAGAAATATCTTATATAAACGTAAACATTGCTTATTCTAGATTCATTTCATAACTGATTAGATGTTAAAAAATCTAGTTTATTTCAAACTGTGTTTCAGATGTGTTTCATATACTTCAGCATTATATTAGTAATATTAATTCAGTGAGCAAAATGGCGCCCTGCGCCGCGCACACATGCACACAACGACGGGCACCATTTTGGAACGTAAAACGGCACCAGCGTCGTGCGCATGTGCTCGTGATGCGCAGTGCCTTTTTGCATTCCAAAATTGTGCTCATCATCGTGTGCATGCGTGTGCGAGCACAGGTGTCATTTTGCTTTCCAAAATGGTGCCCATGCTCATGCACGCATGCGCACGACAGCAGGAGTAGTGCGCATGTGCGCACGCGCACTCCCCCCTTCAGCCTGATGACGATCAGGGGACAGTGGAACAGGGCTCACCGCCAAAAGCTATGCTGACCCCTGTTTTACACTGTCTTTTATATGGAAAGTATCTTTTTAACTCTTTTAATTTCTAACATGCAGACTGCAAAATGCAACACCTACACCATACAAATGGCAGAGCCTAACATAATTCCCATTGTAACAGTTTGTTTTAAAAATATTTGTACCAAATGACAATATAATTCTAAACCACTGTTAACATAAACTAGGAAACAAAGGTGAGAATGTGGAAGACAAAGGAGAGAATGTGGAAGGAATGTGGAAGAGTTATTTTGTAAGCCTTATTTTCCAGGTAGCTTATCCTATTGGTGCTCTTAATGCAACTATGCTGCAGAAAGTGTTGGCACCAGGAGAGAGAAAAAGACAAAGGTTTAGCAGCTGTGAAAAAATAAGTCATAGGAGAAATAAGCTGCTTCGAGTTGGCAGATTTTTTTTTTATGCCTACCCTTGTCACTGTTGTGCAACCCTGGAAAAGGGGCAACAGCAAGGGTAATTTATCAAACTGCAGCCACATGGCAGAATTAATGCAGCTTGACACCGCTTTAATTGGCATGGCTCAATCCAATGGAATCCTGGGATTTGTAGTTTGTTGTGGCACCAGAGCTCTCTGAGAAAGCTAAATATCATACTAATCCCAGAATTCCATAGCATTGAGACATAGCTGTCAAAGTGGTATCTGGATTAATTCTGCAGTGCAGATTCAGCTTTAGTGTGCACTGCAGCAATGTAAAACAGTCCTGTGAGATAGTTAAGCTGAGAGTATTAACTACTATACTAGACTGTCAGGATTAAATAATGCTCCATCCCTGGTTACGAACTGCCTCTTTCTATGTTCTTCTCTGAATTAAATGTTATCAGAATAATTCTAATTGTTCTCATTATCCCTTTCCCATTTCCTGATCACACACTCAAGTATATCTCCACTTAGAAGCACACACCTGATGGCAGTCTATGTTATACATTCCACGGTTGTAAAACATTGAGAAGGTAGCTTCCTCCCATTCCTACCACTGGGAAGCAGCTGGTCTTTGAGAAAGCTTGTGGATTTTGACAGCTGGCAGAAAGACAGCTCACACATCTGCAACTGTACACATGTAAAACCGGAGACAAGAAAGAAACATACACTGCATCCATTGCCTCAGGCTTAGTAATCCACATCCAACACTATGTTCTTTACAAGAAGCAATAGGCCAAAATTACTAAAGTATGGAGCTGACAGTAGACAAGTCTGAAGAGTGCTTATTCACATCCTGCTCTTCCATCAAAAAGCAAACAGTAACGCTACCTGAGCTTCCAGTGGTCTGTCCGTGAGGCCATCAGGACCTACATACCTTTTACCATTCATTTTTACATCAATCTAATTTGAGGCATTTATTTTCTAAATGCATAATCTATATATATTTTTCCAAAAAATTAAACTGAGCTTTATTGAAGCATCAGGAAGATGTAGTGAATGGGAAAGATAAAGCTCACACGATCATAAGATTAAATAAATAAAAGAAACAGTAAACACAAGGCACTCATAAAAGAGTACTAAAAAGATTGAAAATTAAATAACTTTTAAGGTGATACTTAAAAGACAGTAAAATCAAACTTCTGTGAATGTATGTTCCATTTCAGTTGTAAAGCACCAAGTTAAGTTTACACACTTCTTTGAAAAAAATAATATCTTGATTCTTTGGCCATCACAGGAAAAGCATTCACATTTTTCAAAAAGTAAATATCAAACCCCTACTTTCTGGACTTCCCCAGGAGTCTCAGGTAAATGTGTTGCCCTTCTGAATGCTGATGAACAACTACTCTGATCATCCCTCACTACTGGCAAAGCTTGCAGGAATGAGAGTCCAGCCTTTTTGAAATATGTCAAATTAAGAGATGAGACTGCCCATAATAGAGAAATGAGAATCTATATATGCTATTTTTCTACAAAGGACTCTCTCTCTCTCTCACACACACACACACACACACACACACACACACACGTTTAATCACTCTAAAAATGTGGATTTTGCATCAACTAACTTGCTCACTGGGATAGAAACCTCAACTGGCTACAGAAAGGCATCCGTCTTAATTCTGTGTGAGACCTACAGGATCCTAAGACACCTTTAACTTTTCCATCTCACTTAGTAAACACATTAACCAAGCACATGATTAAGATCAGAGGATGAAGACTAAGAGCAGGAAAGACAGAAATTCCCTATCCAATCTTATCCATAAAAATAAAAAAAGGTTATTTTACACACTAAAAAAAATCTATGATAAAACTGAGTGAGACCAACAAAAAAGGGGCAAACTGTCCTGCAACATGTCACATAAATGTTAACTTACCAAATTCCTATTGATTCAGTGTGTCTACTCTAATTAAGCGTACCAGTTGGTTAAGTTAACTAGGGGCCTTTGCAGACTGCCAGAAATAGTGCACATTAAATTGAGGCACTGCCCTGGCTCAGTGCTAGGGAATCATGGGAATTGTATTTTTTTTCTGAGACATTGAACCTTCTCTGTCAGAGAGCTCTGGTGCCACAATAAATTACAGTTCCCATGATTCCCTAGCACTGAGCCAGGGCAGTGTCTCAATTTAATGTGCACTATTTCTGGCAGTCTGCAAAGGACCTAGTTTTGCTCTGTCTTTAGCAGAGACAGGCTGGTCTGAGAAAGCAGAGCCACTTAGGAATACAGGAAGCTGTCTTATACTGAGTCAGACCACTGGATACTGGTCTCTTTAGTCACTGGGACCAATGGTTCTGCAAGGTTACAGGCAGGAATTTTTCCGAGCCATAGGTGGATATCCCTGATCTCCCAAGCAGTCTCTCATTCAAATACTAAGCAGATCTGACTCTGCTTAACTTTCTAAATCAGGTAAGATTCAGGGTACAGTGGCAACATGTAAAATGACATATCTGGACAAAAAAAAAGAACCTCATCTAAGAATGGGGCTATTCTGCTGAGCAGACAACAGCAGAGCTACCATGAATTGTAAAGAATATCATTTATGTGCTAGGTACAAAAAGTTTACTTTGGAATTGTAGTTTATGATCCGTGCTAGCCAGCATTACTCATGTTCTGTATCTATTTGCTTTATGAAGTTCAGAGAGAAAACATGCAACTCTTAAATTCCACACAAGCTATCTGTAGGCTGCTCATCCATTATCTTAAAGCACTCACTCTACACACAGTCTACTCCTGCTGCAGTTCTTTCATCAAAGCCTAATGGTTTGTTTCAAATAATCAAAGTAGTGTTTATATCACTGTCCTCAGGTGTAACCATTTTGTTTCCAGGAGAGCATTATAGTACATACTGGTGTCACAAACAATAAATCAAATGAACTAGATTTGTTTCTCTGCCTTATCCAATCTGCTTCACATATCCAGCACTACAATATTTCTGGTTTCTTTCAAAACAAAAGAAATTATACACATAGCCATACCTTAGACATCACTTCTGAACACCAAAATGAAAGAAATTTATGTCTGACGATAAACCAGAGCTTCCTACCAGTACTTTAAATTTATCTTACATCACACGTCAAGGCTTTGTTTTGGCCAAGAAGTTTCTTCAATGCAATATTTCACAATGTACAATAATACATCCCCTCCCCCCACCACCACTTTTTTTATTAAGTGAATTCTCAGTAAATCACTCTTCTGAACAAGCCAGAAGATTTGAGGCAAAATGATGTCCCCGTTTATATTCTGAGTAACTTCATACAAGTGGAGCAGCTCAGAGTACTGGGGCAGGGAGAGGAGACAAAGATGAAAATCCAGCTTCTGAACTTGCACATTCTGCTTGCACAACATGGGTCTTAGCAGTGTTGCACCCCATTATGCTGACCATTTTGGACTGGCATGGGAACGACTCTGCAGCTATTATTCTCTTCACCAAAGGAGACCAGGAATGTTACATAGGCAATGGCTGCTATGTACAAAGTACACTGGGAAATGAAATTCGCCTGACTATCAATCATGTCTGATTTTCAGTTAATGGAACAACACAGACATCAGCAGTAGGAGATTTTTGTCAGTCCTATTAAAGCACAGGGTGAGAGTTGCCTATATTACAGCTTAAGGGGGCAACAGGAGAAAATGACATAGAGGATCAAAGGTTCTTTCTATTCTGAAAACTGAGCTAATGTAAGTGTTAAGCACTATCACCACTGACACCCAGCAGATAACCTCACTTTGGCAAGCAGAACCTATATTTATAGATCCCTCCCAAAGTAGGAGCTAAAGACTGTAAACATGAGGACTACATGTGCAGGTTTCAAAGCATGCCATTCCCAAAAAACAGCCGGCATAACAAAGATTTCCAATTTTACTAGCTTGCCTTTTGGAGTCTGAAATGCAACATAAATTATGCCTGAAGTAAGCATCAGCTACACTGGATTCCTTTTCACAATGATCCATCTGTTCCTTAAAACCAAAATTTGGTGAATCACCCATGTCTGACAATGTTTATCTCAAGAAGGCAGGATTGAGTTTACCAGCATGCACTACCAAACAAAGCAAGGTAGATAAAGTTGTGAAATTAAATATGGCTTGTAAATTTGCAGCAAATATAATTATTTCTTATTGAACTTCCTCCTACATATTTAATGGTCTCTGAATCTAAAGTAAAAACCTGAAGAAAAATAAGAGGGGAATTACGAAACAAACTCAAAAAGTTTGAGGCTTTATCAACATTCATGGACTTCTGGCTATTAAAGCCAAAAGCTTTATCTTTATTAAACATGTATATGAAGTAAATTGATGTAAATAACTAAAAAGTTGAATTTGTGTTGCTAATAAAATTTTCTGGATAACAAATAAACATCTGAAGTCAAGAAGAGTAACTTAGATAATGAGTTGCTGCTCCACCCACCAAAGTTGGCATGTGACTTCTACCAATTCTCTCTTGCAACTTTCACTCAACTACATAATAATAATAATAATAATAATAATAATAATAATAATAATAATAATAATGTCAAACAATCGGGGTGGCTCACTCACTATGGAGTTTATCACACAGGGGATTCCCGTGCAGAAATGCAAAAGCGGTTAGATTTTCAGACGATGGAAAAAAATGCAAAAGCGGTTAGATTTTCAGACGATGTCACTGTAAAAATGCAGTTAAAATGAGGTTAATCCGAATGGAAACTCATCAAAAACTGCTTGTTTTTACTTTTGGAAAATCCTGAAAGTAAAAAGAAGCAGTTTTTGACG
>JAIPUX010001232.1:32941242-32967644 GCA_020142125.1 Phrynosoma platyrhinos
ACAGCAACCCGGCCCCCGGCTCAAAAAGGTTGCCTACCCCTGTCCCACCACTGCCACCAATTTGTGATAGGATCTTTTCACTTTCTTTTATTCTGGCAGTCCTATGCCACACCAGGTATTCTGTTTATGTGGTTTCTTAAACTATGGGCCTTTGCAGACTGCTAGAAATAGTATAAACTGAGTCCACTTTAAGTGCCCTGGCTCAGTGCTAGGACATCATAGGAATTGTATTTTTTTTCTGAGACGTTGAGCCTTCTCTGTCAGAGAGCTTTGGTGCCACAATAAACTACAGTTCCCATGATTCCTTAGCACTGAGTTAGGGCAGTTAAAGTGGACTCAATTTGCACTATTTCTGGCAGTCTGCAAAAGCCCTAAGTTTCTTTTTAAAGCCATTTCCTTGTGAAACCTCAACTTATGGATGTAACTGTTTCACTTTATGTACCTCTTAGTAGCGTGGATATTTATTCCAGGTTCAGAATTAAGCTTGTAATTAAATAACAATAAAACTTTATTTGAATGATAGTTAACAATATTTCACTTGTTCAGTTATGTTATATACAGTGCACCAGTTACTCTCACTTAGGACTCCCACACAGTCCCTTCTTCCTATACTAGCCACCCAGGCTAACTATATCCCTCAAGAAATCAAACCCCAGAAACTCTCTCACTTAAGAGTTCTGTACTACAGCTAAGTCCCTCCCTTCTGAACTTTAGCCCTCACAGTCCCATCTTCTGGACTGTTACACTACCAGACCCTGTCTGACTCCAACCATCAGCAAGGGAATTCTTTTCCTTTTCAGCTTATGTGTGTCAATGAGAACCCTATACCGTCTTCTAACCATTTACCAGTTTTTATACTTACCCTTTTACATTAAAACTAATCATAATACATTATGATTATATAATATTTTGGTAAACAGTTTATATATTTTTAATATTTACTTTACCATATACAGATATAGATATATAGATATAGATATATACCAATTTTCCTTTTAACCGTTAAAGGGATATTTAAAGATCCTCCTTAAATCTATAGTTACTATCACTTTAATATAACCTATAATACAATTTTATCTTCTATTTCTATTATCTGGGTGACACCTTTACTTTATCAATAACCGTTACCTCATTATGTATCTTCTGACCTTCTTTGTGAACCAACAGCAATTATACATTTTCCTTTAAATATACATTCAATATTAATTTCATTTACTAAATATCATATTTATCTTATGTTTAGTATATTATATTATAAATGCAACCCATATCCACACTTTATTTTTACCACTTCAAATATATTACAACTTAAATTTAAATCCTTAAAGCACTCCTTTTAAACTCATCATCAAACATTTTTAATCTTCTGACCCCTCTCTCTTACTGAACTGAAGCTTGAAGGAGCTTTATCTCTAAATGCTTTTTCACATTCCCAATATGGATCTAAATTTTTTTCTTCCCCCATTATACTAATAGCATACAACAATACATTTGCTTTCCAATCTATTATCCCATTTACACTGTTGTCCTTCTCAGGAATTTTTACTGGATCGGTTCTTCTGATCACCAACTTCTTTCTTTTTACCAGTCGCAGAATCATACTTCATCTAGTAAAAAGTCTTCATTTTCCTGGTTTTGTTGAATCTGATCCTTTGCTTATGTTGTATAGTCTTTCTTTTCTCTAACACCCTGCAAAATGTCTCTTAAAGATGTTATCTGTTTCCGTACATAAATTATCCTGGTTTCTCTTTTTCTGCTGGATCTCCTTTCTTGGTTGGTTGATGTCTTTCATTGTCCAACTCCTGCCTATCTGTCTTTCCTTCATCACTGGTACACTGGACAGCTAAGTCTAGAGATATTAGCATGACTTCTATATACATAACAACACATTTTAGTTCTTCTTTCTCAAGGTTCTCCCAATCATTTTGCAATTGTTCAACCTCTAGGGTTGCACTGTTTGTTCAACCTCTAGGGTTGCACTGTTTAGTTGTGAGGTTAACAATTCTTTATTAGTGTCAATTTTAATATATGGCTTCCAAGTAGCTGTCAGATCTGGAAGTTTAGAAACTTTAGCTGTGATTTATGAATTTTTTTCTTCCATGCTCACAAAATACTGGCTTAAAGTATAATTCTGTGATTCACATGCTTTTTCTGCATTCAATTGTTGTTCAGTCTGTTTTTGTGTCTTCTTGACCCTATGCAGTTTTTTTCTTTAACCCTGAGCTAATTTAAACAAAGATTTTTAAACTTTCATGACTCTTTCCCTCCTAGCTAAATTCTTCTCTCCTTTCAGCTCTTATTATCTCAGTCAATTGTCCATCAGGCTCATTAGAGATATTAACCTTATTATTTATGACTGGAACTTCTATCTTCTTTTTATTTACTATTTTTGCTTGCTCTTGTGAGTTTTTTTATTGTTTAATCACTGTTTTAAGAGATTCTGCTTTCCCTTTTAGTCTGTGGCTCTTAGATTTTACATTGAGAAGGTTAAATCAGATAGAATTGTCACCCGCTTCTATATGGTGAAACTTTGTTTCCCATCTCTCTGCCTGTTTATTAGCCCTATGGCATTTCTTCAAAAGATCTTGATTTTCTTTGTCTTTAGAGTTCAGCATACTCTTCAGTCTGGCAATATGTTTGTATAAATCTTTAGTTTTTAACTTCATGTTATCAACTTCATTTAGAACCTTATTGACTTTTTGATGCAGAATCTGATTTTCCTGCTTAAACCCATATAGATGCTCTTGTAGCTTCTCATTCTCTTTCATTAAACCCTCTTTCTCTTTGCCATTCTGAATAAGCTCCTCATTTGTATCATCAAGCAATCCATGTAGTCTGATAATATCCTTTTCATATCTGTGCAGTGCTTCAGCAGATTGTTTAGATGACTGTTTTATATTAGAAATCTCACTCTAAATCTTTTCTTTACTAACCAAGCTTTCTTTAAAGATAACAGTTTTCTCTGTTTTTCCTTCCATAAAGCTTTATAAAGATTGGTCTTCTGACTCCATTTCAGTTACTTTTTCCATAAATGTACAAATAATTTTACTGTTCTGTTCAATTTTTAATTTCATTTGTGCTATTGAAACATCCTGTTTCTTAATCTTCTCTTTAAAAACATCCAGTTTTTCTCTTGTCACTGAACTTCTTCACAGAATCATTTCAGTTTGTGAAAGTTTTTTATCTAGTTCTTTATTTAAAAGGTCTTTCTCTTGAATTAACCTATTCTTCTTCGCTATCTGTTCTAACATCATTGTTGTATCAACCAGGCTTTGACCAGGTAACTGTTTCATTTGAATCTCTGGCTTTCTGCCACCGTCTTTCATTTCCTTGGAAACCTGATCTTCAGGCCTCTGGCTATGGGTGCAGGTTATCTCTTGTGGGGGCAGTTGATACAAATAAACAAGCTCTTGGGAGCTGTGAGCTTGCAGTCAGTTACTCTCTCAACTGCCATTTCCATGGCAACTGCAGCTCTGAACTCTCCTTGTGGCAACAGTCATTCTCTGTAGTCATGACTGGTTTTATATAATATGCTGCTTTTGAACCTGACCTTATTTCTCTATTATTTAACTTAGGACAATTATGTTTTCAATGTCCTCGATTATCACATTCATAACATGTTCTATAACTCAGATCTGAGTGACTTTCTCTAGTCCAGTTACTTCTATTTGTGCCTCAGAGTCACACTTTCTCGACCCATAAGTTTTCCTCTCAGCCTCATTTGGTCTGTCTTGTTGCCAGGGCTTAAAATTGTTGTCATTACCAAACCTCTCCTTCAAAGCTCACCAATTTGAATAATTCTTCTTATCATTATAATGAGATTTTACCTCTGGTTTTGACCTTTTCTTATCACTATACTGGGATAATTTCTGTTAACTGTTGAGGGGTTGCAGACTGCCAGAAATAGTGCAAATTGAGTCCACTTTTAGGGTTAGAGTTAGGGAATCAATGTCTCAGAAAAAAAAGCAATTCCCATGATTCCCTAGCACTAACCCTAACCCTAAAAGTGGACTCAATTTGCACTATTTCTGGTAGTCTGCAACCCCCCCTTTTCATCCTCCTTTTCTTATTATTCTTTGTTATGCTTTAATTCTCTCAACTGTCTCTTAAGCTGCATTTCTCTTAACTATCCCTCACATTCTTTTCTCCCTAATTCCCTCTTATGTTGCCACTCTTTTTTTATTTATCTCTGATATTTCACTTCTCTCAATTCTCTTTCATATTCTTTTTCCTTTCATTCTTTTCTATGTTTCAGTTCTTTTAATTCAAGCCTAATCATGTCAAGCTCCTTATCTTTTATCTTCATATCATCACAGGCTTGCTCAAAACTGGCTATATATATATATCGAGGTTATATCCAGAAACATATTTAGGAAAAAAATTTACATCATATAGAGGGAAACCATTAAAGTTATTTTTGACTATAGGAGTAATTCTAGAGTCTAAACTGTTCATTAACTCCCATTTCTTCATTTTCATGTTATGTATTTCTCTGTCATGAGCACTCCTATTCTCCAGTTTCTTCATTTTTATGTCATGCACTTCATTTTTATGTCATGCATTTTTCTGTCATGAGTCCTCTCCTTTTTAATCTCTGCTAATTCTATTTCCCTCTTAACTTTCCAATTCTCCACACTCTCAGGAGATTCAAATGAGGAGTCCACGCCAGCCACCACCTCTTCACCAACCATTTCTTCCAAAGTGGGCTTTAATCTTTTTGGAGCCATTTTAGCAGTATTCCCCTACAAATACCCAAAACTTTTACCTCAAGAAATACTCTTAAGTGCTTTTATCAGAAGTTTAATCAAGCAGTATTTGGATCTTGATGGAAAACCAGTGATTTCTTACTTTATTCCAAATTTTTACCTTAGAAATCATTTCTTAATATGTTTTTCCCTTGTGTGCTCTGTCTCGGTAACTTCCAACAGGAAGTTAGGCACTCTGAATCTTTAACTTTTCTTTCCACAGTCCCCTACAGTTATCTCCAGAAAATTACCTCAGGGATTGGCATTAATACTCCCTTCCAACGTGGTCAGCTCCCAAGTAATCTCCTACACAGTACCCTTGACTATTACCAAAGAGACTACTCCCACTTATATTAATGCTTTTTCAACTTTCAAACCACTCAACTTTTATACTTTTTCAGTTCAGATATAATCTTTGGGGTTCTGATAACTCAAACTCAGAACCCTCTCACACCAAGTTTTCTCAAGCACACTTATAAGCACCCTTCCAGCCACCATTTCTCAAACCCACTGCTGCCACCAATTTGTGAAGGTGACTCTCCTTCACCTTACTACTTTTCCTAAAAATGGCAGCACTGGTTTTTCTTATTGCACTGCTGCCACCAATTTGTCCTAAAGATGGCAGCACTTGTCTTCTGGACTGTTACACTAGCAGACCCAGTCGGACTCCAACCATTAGCAATGAAATTCTTCATCGCCTACAGCCCACAATTCTATTGGCTGTCACCATCCCACTCCTGATTGACTGTTGCTCAGCTGACCCAACTCTCCCTTCTCTCCACAAACTCCACTCCCATCCATGCTGTGTATTCTCTTGTAGTAACTATATTGCTCCTAATATTCCCTGATCTTACATATTCATAATATGGTGTGGTTTACTTCCTATAGTCTACATTTGTTTGTTTTAGTTCTTATTTCTTTCTTTTGTATTTAACATTGTAATCTTACTGCTTACATTGTCAGGTCTTTGGATCATAAATAAAATATAACATATATCATCAATGGCAAGACTTTACTTTACCTTACTCTTCATTGGGCAAACAGAGCAGTCTCTGTGGCAGAGGAAAAATGAGCATAAACCAGACATTAGGAATGTGGTTGCAACTAGTAACAGAACACTTCAATCTTCCTGGAATTTTATCTCAGAATAGCCTTCTCTGAACAACAACAAAAAAATGACAAAGAAAGGTTTGAAAACAAAATAGAAGAACTGGAATACAGTCAGCCCTCCATTTAAGCGGGAGTTCTGCCCCCCCCCGAACAAAAAGCACAGGACCTCAAGTCCCATTATTGTCATTGGCTGCACAACATGCATGTTACTACATTGACACAGCTGCATGCACTCACTGCCTTTGAGAACAATGGGGCATAGCCATCCACGGATGCTCCACTCCACAGATGGCTAGCCCACTAAAACAGAGGGCTGACTGTATATCCACAAACTCCAGTCCATCATAGTGAGTTGAACAGAAACAATGGCTGGCTGGCACACCACACATATTATAACACTAGTTAACACCCCAGCCTCATCAGGGTTCTATTGCTCAGTTTATCACATCTCCTTTCTGGTTCCCAGCCAGCAGTGCATTATATTCCAATAATTCCTTCCGCCATTCATATGTTTATTTACTCACCTTGGTTTTAGGCAATAGCTTTCCTTCTGCCTTTGTCCCCCAGTGACCATAATTAAAATTGAACATGCTACTCATCACCATACCCACAAGGTTTGCATTTCTATTGCTATTTACATATACAAGCTGCTCATTGGTAGATGAAGAGGTCTGTTCCTAGGTACTTCACTCCATGCATCTGATGAAGCAGACTTAAGTGTACAGAAGTGGGAGCCCTGGTGGTGCAGTAGTTAAATGCCTGTACTGCAGCCACTCACTCACAAGCCACAAGGTTGTGAGTTCAATACCAGCCAGTGGCTATGGGTGGACTTAGCCTGGCATCCTTCCATAGGTTGCTAAAATGACTACCCAGCTTGTTGGGGGCAATTAGCTTACACTTTGTAAAATGCTCAGTACACTGGTAAGTGGTATAGAAATGTATTTGCTATCACTATTGCTATTGCTACAAAAGCGTATGCTACCAATTTCTTTCTCTCAGGCTCAAAGGTTCTGCAAGGCCTCTCTGAATACTGATCCAGAGTAATAGGATGGCTATGTCATTGAATTCTGCAATTTATAGTCTTTATTTAAAGGTCTTACCAACAATGCGGTGATTTCATGTGGTTGATTTTCCTACCTCCATTTGTATGTTGGGATGGAGGGACATTAAAGAGTGTCTGTTTCAAATACAAAGCAGCTTAGAACCACATTATTTTAGTATTAATCGTGAAACCATTTGTTACAGAACATATCTATAAATCTTTATTTGGAAAAAAATAGTCAACAGTTCACTAAAATATACAATATTTTCAATAATATAGTGAAATAATTTTGAATCAATATAGAGAAAATGAATATGCACGCAGCAAGGTAATCCACACTCCGTCCTAAATCTACTCCTGCTGCATTCCAAGGAACCCAAAGGCTGACTTAAATACCATTCAGAGACAGGGGGCAAGGTCTTTGCACCATGCTTAATGGTTTACAGTTGGATCCCACACCTCCCCGCCACAGGAGGCTGACAGAGGAAAAAGGAAATGATGAGGAGTAGAAATGAAGGCAAGTTCTCTTCTAGAACATCCCTATCTAGTTCTAGAATGGGTGAATTGCAGAGGAAACCTCCATGCATTGACTTCATCAGTGTCAGGAATCACTTTTGAATTAGTTGCTAAGTCTTGTACAAGCTTGTTTCCTACCTTTTCCAATAAACAGAGGCAGCAAATGTGACTGGAAACAGTACTGACAATAATATAAATAATGGAACAGCCCACTTTGGCCTTTATACTAGAGAACCAGCCAAACAACAGGTCCAAATAGCAGTAACTGGGGAAAGGTTTGATGCTTTCATCTGGCTCACTTGCCCTGAGAATACTTTGGCCATTTTTTTCCTCGCAGAGAAGCAACCTGACATGAAACCAGTTGGTAGTATCTCTTTTTTTCAACAAGTGTTCAAGTACTTGCTACGCACTTCAACACAATCCCTTTTCAATTGCTCAGTGTATCTGGGTCAAGCAAGAAATATGTCAAAAGATGCAAAGCTATAAAAACATATAAAATGTTTAAACCTGTACTCTCAACAGGAAAGAAAATAGCAAAAAGGCATGGTTTATCAACATTCTTGCTCTTACTATTGTTAATTACACCACACCACAAAAAAAAAATGTGTCATTTTCTCCTCCAAGGAACTTTTGGAATGGGAAGCAGCACCACACGGAAAAGTCTCAATAAAAAAGAACTATTTATTATAACATTTGAGAACACAAAACATCAGAACAAAATGTAACTACAGAATAGGCCCAAAATTGTCCAGGCCTCTGAGGAGATGATACAGATTTTAACTGCTTCTTCTGCCCACCATGGTCTGTTGACAGTGATATCTTCATACTTCCATGTTAAAGGGCCACCTTACAGAGAGTCTGACAAACACTGAAACACAAGTCAAAGACAATTAAGCAACTAGCAATAAGGAGAAGTGGTTAAACCTTCA
Organism: Phrynosoma platyrhinos; assembly: GCA_020142125.1. NCBI lineage: Eukaryota > Metazoa > Chordata > Lepidosauria > Squamata > Phrynosomatidae > Phrynosoma > Phrynosoma platyrhinos. Next base: position 32,949,585 of record JAIPUX010001232.1, read on the forward strand.
CCAAAGAAAGGGGATTGGAAGGAAGAGAGTGAAAGTACTAGGGATATAGCTTACTGTTTGGTGTGTGTGTGTATTAAAGTTGCCTTTTAACTTATGACAACTCCATAAATTTCATAGGCAAGGAATACTCAGAGATGGGTTTGCCAGTTCCTCCCTCTGAATTGCAGCCTACAGCACCAGGTATTCATTGGTGGTCTCTCATCCAAGTACTAACTAGAGTTAACCCTGCCTAGCTTCTAGGACTTAGGGCAACCCCATGAATTTCATAGAGTTTTCGTATGCATGGAATAGTCAGAGCTGGTTTTGCTAGTTTCTTCCTCTGAAATATAGGGAGGAGGCAGATGGCAAAATGCACCATCTTCAAGCCCAGGAAGGGGAGAGGCAGCTGGACAGCAGGCACCCCAACCCCTTCCTGAGGACATCATTGGAGCGCCCATCATTGCACACGCTGAGCAGGAAGGAGTGCAGAAGAGGTGCCCGGGGCATCTTCCGGTGCCCCTTTTGGCTCCTCTGAAAGGAGGGCTATTTTAGCACTCCTTTTGAGAGGCACCATAAGGGTGGATCGGGGCCGAGGCATGGGGCATCCTCGGTCCCAATCCGCAGCTTCTCAGTCCCAATCCGCAGCCACAGACCCCATCTGTAAAGGCCCATAATCTACAGTACCTGGTATTTGTTGCTGGTGTCCCATCTAAGTACTAACCAGAGCTGACTATCCTTATTTAGGCAGGCTTATTGTTACTGGGTCATAGGGTTGTAGCACACAGGCAAGAAAAAGCAGCTCAACCTTGCTTTTTCCAAAATCCCATTGCCAAGGAGGGCCAAACACCACAGGCAGACTGCACAGCATGGCATGAAGTTGTGCCACTGAGTAATTTTTGTTGTTGCTTCCCCACCATGCATATGCACCATCACACAAACATACTGCTTGCAATCTCCAAGTACCTACCACATCCGGCCATATGCCATCCCACTGTATGGCCACCCCTTTGATTGGCCACACAATCATGCATGTGATGCTCCGCCCATACAGGGCATCAGGGCATCAGGGCATCAGTGTGCGAGTGATATGCTGGCAAAGCACAATCATGGAGCCACCCCACCCCACCCCAACATGCCCCTTCCATCCCATTGTAATTACATCCATTGGAGTTGTCACATTATCAATTTTTTGTTTTGCCATAGCCCTGCACTGGCACTGGGCTGTTTATATGCAGCTGTGAAGGTTCATATTTTCTAGACTAAGCTGGACTATCCTGGATTCTTTTTGCTCTAGTTTTTAGCCCTGGATTGTGGCTTCTTTTCACTTTCCACCCGCTTTGGAGTATGCATCATATAAATGCTTCACCTTCAAAGCAGATGGAAGTTGTTTTATTTTGCCTGTCTGTTTCATTCCATAATCTAAAATTCTGATTCCAGATTAAACAGGAAATTGTAGCAGTGTTTTGCTCTAGTCTTTAGATCTCCATGGACACAATAAAATGTGCTAAAACTAGAAGAAAAGGAGTAGTAGAAAGAACAACAAATGGAGGCAGCAGATGCAGAAAATAGTGTGTGTGGGGGGACTTCCATGTATGGCTTTGAAAGGACTAGGAATTTCTGCAGGATATGAGTATTACCTAGAAGCAACCATTTTAAATATCTCATTAATTAACACTTTCTCTTCAGTTATCTCCATTTTTTGCTGGGGGAACATTCAAGGAGAGTGAATAAAATGGCATGGAAAAGCCATCTATAACAGACCCATGGTAGGATGAGATTTTGAATGCCAAGGCTTTATTTTACCAGTCTAAGGGCAGATGCACACGGCCCCTTTGGGGCGGCAGAGAGCCGTCCCAGGGAGCGGTAGATCGGGGCTGCAGCAATCCCACGCCGCAGCCCCGATCCTTCCTTTTGCCACCTCTAAAAGAATGGCAAAATGCTACTCCTTTTAGGGGGGCAAAAAACCACCTATGAGCTGACGCCATGGCTCTTCCACACCCTTTCTGCACAGCGTGTCTGCACATTGCACCAGAAGGGCATCCTGACACCATGCACCATGCGTAACAGCGTGCGGCGTCAGGATTGTGTCAGAGTGGGGTTGGGGCAGCCGGCGTGCAGCTGCCCCACCCCAACTCTATCCTCAGGCTGGTCCTTTGAGCCAGTCTGCAACAGCTCTAAATCCTCTGTATTTGACCCATTCCAAGCAATGTGTAATTTATCTTGCTTGTTCATCACTATTAAGCCTCCTAGGCGTTCATCCATTTCCTAAGTGTCCTGCCATCTCCTTTTTTTGGACCACAGCACCTCATATTTTCTCCTGAAATAATCCATCTTGCATAACTTCTCCCTGTCCTCTCAGTCCTTCTTCTTCTACAGATTACTACCAATTCCATAAATAACAGTTGTGCACTGACCCTATTGACTTCTCATGAACACAAACTACTATTTTTAAAAAACAACAACAACAACAACAAAACTGCAGAATTATAATTCTGAAGCTCTGGTCAGTATATCTCTTGTTAATTCATCCCTTCGGCCCCAGGTACACCACGATGACAATAGTATAAAGATTCCGAACACATCTCAGGCAGTACGTGTGTATACCTCTAATTCATGTATGCATTGGGAATATGTTAACAACATATAGACTGGAAGCCAGTATAGGGATTTAAAGGGGAATACTGCATGGTATGAACATGTAGGAGAATGACATCTGTACCTCTCATCTCAGGTTCTAACATTCACCAAAAGAATGATACAATCTATGATGGGTAAGGCAATTAGAGAAGAGGAAAAGGCCATTTTCCATTACTAAAAGGGTAGTTTGATATATGGGGGGAGGGTGGTTTGGCGTTTGTTTTGTTTGTTTGTCGTCTTCTGGAAGTATGTGAGTCTTGGGAGCACTAAGTGAAAAAATCATACCCCAAATATTTTTAATGTGGGGGTGAGATTTTTTTCACTCGGTGCTCCTAAGACTCACATATTTTTAGAATGATACAATCATAAATTGTCTGATGAAACTTAAGAGTCTGAGATGAGAGATACAAATGTGATTCTCTTAAATGTTCATACCATGAATTATTCCCCTTTGAATCCCTATACTGGCGTCCAGTCGATACCTTGTTAATATTTTTAATTTTGAGATATTTGAGGCCTTTAGAACGCTTCAGAGGATGCAAATTTAGACCTCAAGAGGTTCATGGGCCACACTTTTCCCACCCCTTGTGATTTTGAACTTCTCTATTAATTATCTCTTTAAAATACCAATATTTACAGCACTGAGTTACAAAATGACAATTGAAATGCTTCTTCAAAGTGATAGCAGAAAATATAATTTTCCTTCTTGTAATCAATGTGAAGTTGTTTTATTGAAACCTAGGTAGGTAGGCACCTATCTGTATGGAATAAAATCCAGGAAGATTTAATTCTACATGTCTGTAATCAAGGTGTATTTTCCTTTTATTTCCTTTTATTTCTGGGCATCATTGATGGGTACTGTCCTTCCTTGTACTCAATTTTATGGACAGGTAAATTTTATACCATATTTTCTAAATCTAATTCTTTCACATATAATCATGCACACCGTCATGAACTAAGGGTTATTGCCCCCCCATGTGCATTTCCCGTTCACCAAATGAAAGTCCAATGCTCAATCACTAAGTGAAGGACTTACATGGCTAACAATCTGTCACTAAACAGTGATTAATTTTCTGCCACCAAACTCATACATGTTAGGATTACTCCCTAATGTTCAGTTTAATTTAAGTACTTTCTGATTCATGAACAAGGGGAATAACATACAGCTATAAAGAGGTAATCCAATCCTAGAATGGCCTTAGCCCCTATAATCTGCACTTCAATGGCAAGGGAAACTGGATAGTTTTCAAACTGTAATCAAGATTTTTTTTTCCTTAGGCACACACTGGAGCTGTCCTTTGCTCCCATCACTTATTAGATTACAATAAAACAACCATGCTCTCTTTATGGTGGGAACAGAGCGACCCTGGGGTGATTTATAATCTTGTGAAACCCTGTCCACACTGCTGACCAGACTTTTTTTTTCTTTTTTGAGGTCGCTATCTGTTTCTTCAACTGATGTCTTCCTGCTGTGACAACACTGTTGGATAGCTGTCAGCACACAAGTATTTCTCAGGCTACGCATTATCTCTGTGCACATTTCTCCTGCATTTTTTTCCCTATTGAAAAGCATTTATGTGCTTGGTGTTTAGACAGCAAAGGACTATTCTAAAGAACTCTCATTAGTTTGAGGCCTGACAAAAGAAAGAACACTAAATAGGAGAAGAATGAAGTGGATTGCCTGGTAACAAAAGAAATGAATACATTGTCTTCTAAGCATCTGATCAAATCACTACTACTTAAAACACAACAAGTTTGTATTTTTATATATAAATAGAGGACAACATATTCTTTCTGTCTGTAAATACTCCTAAACAGATTATAAGTGTGCACAGTTACCATAAAACATCTAAACAGTATTTATTCCATGTATGCTACTTTACAATATAAAATTGAAACGGGGACGATATACACTACTACCACCACAATATTAATCAGTGGTTGTTCTCAAATACTGCAAACACGTTTATGTATACTGTTGAAGTAAATTATAAAGCACAACATTTGGGGGGCAAGTATTTAAAGGACACGCATCTGACCCTTATTTCTAGAACATCACATTATATAAAGAAAGTCAACTTCTCTCTATATACACTTTCAAGTAATCCTCTCCTATTCAGACACAAGAGGTTATTTTATACATAGTAATATAATCAATTTTACATTACAGAAAATCTGACTACACTTTGATTCATACAAAGACACAGCTGTTTCTTTTTTTATCCAACTCTTTACACAATTGGGACTCCACAGAGAAGTCTCAGAGTAAATGGGCTGAAGAAATGGGTTCTAGAAAGCAGAAATTATAAAGCAACTTTCATAATGAGCAAAGTACTGGTGAACAATGCAGAATGCATCCATATGCATCTTGATTCACAAGTCCAAATTTGGCAGGACAGGAACAGACTTTTTATCTTCAAATAGTGATCTGTCCATGTTACATATAGTGGGGGGAGGGGTAGGAACCCAATAGTAAGCTATCCTATCACCTGCAATGTAACTCTTTGCAGTCTGTTTCCCCAGGTTTTCTTCTCTCAGTTAATTCATTTGGAAGAAAAGCTCCAGGTGACCAGGAAGGTGAGTCACAACAAGAAATATTCACGGCCTGAATGCCTCCTTTCAAAAATTGGGTAGACCAGCTTCCATGTGGTTTGGGGTTGTGTGTCATCTAACTGCCATGTCCCAAACCATGCAGAAGTTTTGGGCCACTAAGAACAATAAAATGCAAAACTGCCTCCAGTGACAGGCCTATATACAATTGCCCCTCTGTTTTTGAGGGGGATCTGTTCCAGACCCCCCTCCCCATGAAAATGGAAACTTGCTAATATTCAAGCTCTATTGGCTTGAATGGCCACGCATTCGTGTGCACACCATTTCATCTTATGGAGCTTGCCCCTTTGTGAAGAATCAAGACCACAGACTTCAAGTCCGCGAAAATGAAGGGGCAAGCGTACTATCTATGGAGTTTATCACACGGGGAAATCCCCATGTGGAAAGGGGCTTTAAATTAGAAAAAAAACGCAAAAGCTGTTAGATTTTCAGATGACGTCGCTGTTAAAATGGAGTTAAAATGAGATATTCTGAAAGTTAAAAGAAGCAGTTTTTGATAAGTTTCCGTTCGGATTAACCTCATTTTAACTCCATTTTAACAGCAACGTCATCTGAAAATCTAACAGCTTTTGCGGTTTTTTTTCAATTTAAAGCCCTGTTTCTGCACGGGAATCCCCCGTGTGATAAACTCCTTAGTAACAAGTCAAACTTACAGCAGTAAAGCCAATGAATAACACGTTTTTACTATACATATCAAAGACTTGCTCTGGAAATCTAAACAATTCTTAACAAGTAGTTTAGATGTTCACTTTATTTTCTTTCTCCAAGGGAATAATATAACATAGAAGTTTCACAAAATTTCATACAATATTAACAAGTTAAATAGGCTATTCTTTATCAATTGACTCATCACTACAAGCCATTTCTGAAAGGTGAAAAAATATTTTATTTCATGATTAAAAGGGCAGATTGATAATCACAGTAAATAAGTCAGACTGTCCTTTGTTCTCAAAGAGGTAATGCATTGTTTCACTCCTCAAAGGACTTGTTTAATAGCATGAGCAAAGTCTTAGGGAAAACTATTAATTAAAGCAGTGAAGACTCCTTGAAAATAATGTTGCCTCTGTCGTTTACAGAGTCCCTCAGTGACTTCTTCAACAAGTCCCCAAAAACACACATATTTAGATCAGGATTTCATAGGGAATTTGGCACTTGTTATGGTGAAAAGTATGATGACTATGCTAATAAATAGTTAATGTTTATTATCACAAAAATAACTAGAATTTTTGGAATTATTTAATTTTTGTACAATCTATTCAGTAAATATTTAAGATGGTTCTAGGAGAAGGAAAAGATTGTAAATAATAGGCTGTCTAAAAGAAACAGAATAAAATTTTAGTAAATAATTTACTAACATATGTAGAAGATCATTTTGCCCTGATGTAAGTGAATATGAGTAATCCCAAACTTTTATACTCATTATTTCTCTTATTCTCCTGCCCAACTAGAAAAAAGGCTTTGGTAGCATTTACTTTGTTTCACTCAGTCTCTATAGTGTCAGTAGAGATGAAGTATGGATTGTAGTTTATGACAATTTCTCAACAGTTTCAAAATAAACCATTTTAAAACCTGGCTGGTTAAATTTTCAGTTTGCTTGCAACAAGAAACCAAGATTTAGGGCAACCAAAAGTGCTGCAATTTTTCTCTCTGTTACATGGAAGGAGAAGTGAAAAGGATGGCACACAAGCTCATTCTTGCTCATGCACACTGCAGCAAATCATAGTTTAGAGGTAAATGCAAATGCAGCCACTGTGACTTGATGGGTGAAAATAATGTAGGATGAAATTCATGCTATTATACTAAAGCAGGGGTAGGCAACCTTTGTTGCCGTGGGGCCAAGATGGGGGGGGAGAATGGTGCAGGGGCCGGGCAGGTGCGTGCGCGCTTGCATGCACGCTCACTTGTTCCCACACATGCATGCATGCGCACATGGGGGCGCCATTTTGGAAGGTTTCAGCGTGCCTGTGCAGGGTGAATTTGCCTGGCGCACATGCGCTGGGGCCTTGCCAGGGCCCAGGGAGGCCCCAGCGTGCCTGTGCAGAGCGAATTTGCATGACACACACGCACTGGGGCCTTCCCAAGGCCCAGGGAAGCCCCCACGGTGGCTGTGCCATGCGAATTCGCACGGTGCAGCAGCCATGAGGCCTTCCAAAATGGCGCTCATGTGCATGGGCCGGTCCCAAGGCCTCCGCAGGCTGTAGGTTGTTGACCCCTGTACTAAAGCTTTCGCACTTGAGTGCAATAGCAAGCATAGCCAAAATCTAATTCTTCACTTGTAGAAGGCAAAGGGTATAGTTATTAATTAACAGTTAATTCATATTCTTCTGCCACCAGTAAAACCCAAAAGAAAACTAATGGAAGCCCTGGAATCCATGGAGTGAACAAGATGAGGGGTGGGGTGCAGGTTGTACCACAGCAGTCAATTGCGAATCTAAATCTGATGACATCTTTGATGACAAATATGATGACATCTTGTTGCTGCAATCATTTCTGCCAGACCTATCCATTGCTCCCAAACACCTTGCTTCTGCAAGTTTATATACACTTGGCAGAGACCTCTTTGCAGCATGGGCTATAACACAATGAGTATAAGACAAAATGTGGCCAAATACAAACCTCCTGTGCTTCAAGGTGGAATAGGTTTGTGGGCCTATGGAGTTTATCATACATGACGTCTGGGGTTAACCCAAAGAAAGGGTAGAAACCCCCAGCAAATGCAGGTTGTTTTTCAGACAACACTTGCATGAAAATAACCCGAACAGAAAGCTGACAAAACCTGCTTCTTTTTTACTTTCAGGAAATTCCAAAAGTAGAAAGGAGTGTTTTTTGTCTATTTCGTTCAGGTTATCTTCACATTATTTCTCTATCTACCAATGCGTCTGAAAAGCAACCCACTTTTATAAGTGTTTTGCAGATTTTAAAATCCTGTTTCTGCACAGGATTTGCCTCTGTCTGATAAACTAATATGTCTGTTAATATATTTTAGGCAGGCCATTATTTTGTCAAGTTAGCTTCATAGGCATAGCTGTGTAGATTCATTCAGCAGAGGTCTACCAATTTTAGTTGGTCTTGGTATCACTACGACATTGCTTCATTACACTAGGTGATGTAGTGTTCCTGGCCTTATAGTGAATTCTAAGCACAACACCAGAGATAACTCCAAGCTGGGAAGGAAAAAGATCAGTTCTACTATCCTGCTGCAATTCCAGGGTGCTAAAAATATTTCCGACACAGGACAAAAACAAACCCCAGCCCTCCTCTCAATATCAGAGGTATAGAATGAAGAATGTGTATAATGTCCACAGTTGTTCACTGGCTTTCAAGATTCTTGAAAGAGCCTGGAAACCACTATATGTGGTTGGCTGAATTACCCAGGCTGAATGTAGAGAGGTGCTGGTGGATGAATGGCTAGTCTTGTCTTTTAGATGGGACTATAGGTCTAAATGGATCTTTGGTCCATGATGGCTGCTTTCCATGATGTAGCCATTTCTAAAGATGAAATGATCAGATTCCAGTTAATTGTTTAAATGCTTAAAGATTATAAGACTTTTTCATCCTTAATTTTCTAGCTAGGATAATAACTCTGTTTATACTACAATACAAACTATAACACCCATATGACACCTTTTATTTTTGTTTTCAAAGTCAAAAGTTGATTCAAGGACAATGCAGTCTAAAAGGGAAATTCTGATGCATTTAAACTGTGTTAGGCAGTATCTTAATTGTTTCACACAACTAAATACACTCTCTATTAAATAAATAAATAAATAATAAAATACTTTGTCTAATTCTAGTAAAAAGGTTTCAAACTATCAATGTGTAAGATGGGTGAGAAGAGTAGATGTGTAGGTGGTTTGCCTTTTTTTAGTTCCTTTTGGCAGAATACATGAAGAAATGTATGACCTGTCAGTGTTTTAAATTCAGATAAAATAAGTGTCCTCATTATTTGTTTCCAGCATCATCAAATTAATTTTGACTTTTTCAGTTACCTTTCAACTATTATTCTCCCACACAGTTTAGACAATCCTCTAAACTAGGGCCAGTTAGCACTTTAGGCATGTGGGATCTGATTTAATTTCTTAAAAGAACTCTTGAGATCCACTCCCAGGAACTTGGTGCAAAATACATACCTAGAATAACAGAATTCTGAACTCAGTGATTTCTTTTGAGCACCTGAACTTAAAGGAATCCAGAGTCCTTCTACATATAAATCCTGTTCTGAATACAGAATCGTAGAGTTGGAAGAGACCACAAGGGCCATCCAGTCCAACCCCCTGCCATGCAGAAATATACTGATACCCCAAGCATTCATCATTTAAGAATTGTAACTTTGGAAAGGCATTTTCTTGCTGTTGTCATTAAACAATTGGGAATCAGAAATCCTTGCTGACCTACTTAGATCAGCCATAGATGTACCAGTGGATCACAGTCTATCTTTCACCTAGATTCAACCCTGAGCCTTAACACCTAGGTTACTGTGATGGCCAGGAGTGCATTTGCTTGGATTACATAAAAATCATGACCTGTATGTGACTATCTCCCTAAAACACAAGAGGTCTATTCTACATGTCCATAAAAGGTAAAGGTATTCCCCTTTGACAAGGTTGTCAAGTCATGCCTGACTGTAGGGCCTGGTGCTCATCTCTGTTACTAAGCAAAGAGCCAACATTGTCAAAGACTACTCTGTGATCATGTCACCAGCATGACTACCCAGAATGCTGTTATGTTCCCACCGAAGTGGTACCTATTTATCTACTTACATTTTTCCATGCTTTCGAATTGCTAGGTTGGCAGAAGCTGGAATTAGTGATGGGAGCTTACTCCATCATGCAGCATATGGGCCTTGAACTGATTATCTTGCAATCACCAGAGCCAGCATCTTAACCGTTGAGCCACCACAATCCCCATAGGTACAAGGTATCCATGCCCTGGCAAATAACTTGTGTATTTATCTTTTCATTTCCCTGATCCCCATCTTATAGGAAAACTGAACCATGGAAAAACACTCCACAGAGACTGAAAAAGTGGAATTTGAAAACAGTAGGCAACAATAGTGACATCTTTAACACAACATGAAAAGTTGTCCAACGATGATGAAACAATTTAACATGGGTGGATAGGAACCACAGTTTATTCTAAAAATCTTTTAATTCTTTGTACACTGTATACTGGCAAACTCTTTTTCCTCTCTCACACACAAATTTGTCTAGGCACACAAACACATTCACCAGTCTGGTAAGATTTTTTATTTTTATTTTTTATTTTTGGAACCAGCTATACTATACATATAGATAATTATTTCATAGTTAAGGTAAAAGTTTTAAAAGTTTTTATACACATATTAACAACAATTTTCAGAAACTCTGGCACCTTTCTTCTAAATCTAATAATCTGAGAATAATACTTGCATTCATATTTATGGGTTTAGGACTGGGATTCAAGTTCTTGATTTTGATTGCAAACTGACATTATAATATGACATTACTGTGAAATCGTTACTATTTACCTAGTTTTTAAAAACTCTCCATATCTATTAGTTCTATATAATCAAAGTGCCTAAGAGAACACTTCACTGTCAAATAGACGTGTTTAAGCACTGAATGGGGGAAAAAATGCTCAAGACAGTCTATGGAAGGACTTGCCCCTGACTGGTATATTTCTCATTTTTGCATTTGCCTTCTAGCACACAGATTTTGAACATTAATAATTGCTTAAGATTTTCACCTTGTTCCAATCAGATGTCAAGCGCCACTTAGCGGTATATATCAATGAGCATACTCAGTGTGTAACTAACCACAGATTTGATTATTTTCAAGGTGAAATAAAAGCAACAACCTTTCACGGAATGGTAATTCCCCAGCTGAGCACATCTTGTAATGGCTTGGACTGGGTTTGTTTTCTGCAGATTTATTCTACTAATAAGTTGCTCTGTGCCTTATATGCCAAAGAGCTCATAAAAACATGGCACAGTGATATGACCAGACAGCAACCAAATCAGAGAATGATCACAGATTATTGCCATCTTTCACCCCTTAAATTGGATTAAATCTATTTTCACAAAGGGTGACATTCACATAATATCTTATACATTGTGTACTTCCACTACCATAATGAACACAACCTACTATTGTTATTTAATGCTAAGGTCTTACTTTTGAACAGAATTGATATTGTAAAAATGCCAATTTTTCTGAATACCTTAAATGCAAATAGACCTGTACATGTTTATAAGACAATCATATTGATCTGTTTACAGGCATGAAGGCATTCTTCGTTTGATGAGGAACCATAAATGTAAATGGGAGCATCTGTATGGATCTTAGCCACATCCAGCAATGCACCACTCTGAGTAAGTGGCATAGGGCAGAAAATTTTCCAGTGCTTTTTTTTTTCTGTGGGATCTTTTCCATTCCTTAAAACAATCTTTGGTTTATAAGGTTCAATAGTAGCATTGAATGGATGCAACATACTGCAAACTTGGCAATTTAAAAGCTGCAATTAATTTTTTCAGGTGATTATCAGTAGGACATATATGTGAGAATACATATATCTTGTACTAATACACAAACTAAGTAAGGAAAGGAATTAAAACTCAAATACACATAATAATCTGAACCAATATGAATTCACATTTTGGCTTTGCAAGTCAAATTACAATCACAACTAAGACTGCAATTAACTTTGTTTCACTTTCAAAAAAATACAAAGAGCAGTGCCTCATTTATTTTCTTAGGCTTGGGAAGCTAGAAGACTGTTTCATTAAAGTTTGTGAAGCAATTTTGTATACTCTAAAGTACTGTCATCCCTCCATATCCATAGATTCAATGAATCCATGGATTCAAACACCCATACCTTGAAAATAGCCCCACCAAAAAAAAAAAGCCTAAAAGCAAATTATGATTTGACAATTTTATATAAGGGACATCATTTTACTATCCCATTGTATATCATGGGGCATCCCTTCCCATGTGTTATTGGGACATTAACAAAAATAAACATGCTAAATCAGGTCCTGAATTATTCAGGGAATTGGGGAAATTTCCTCAAAAACTTTGATTCTTTTTCCAATGTGAATATTTTCTTTCAAACCCACCTAATTTAGCTTGGTCAAACTACTAGAGCTAGAAGTACTAGTCTAATCAAACGTAGTGAGTTAGAATAGACAGGCAATTCTTCACAACTCTTCCTTGCTAGCAAGCCATGGAAGCTTCATTAAGATATGTGTTGAAAATAATACTTGCTACTATGCATCAAATTATGTATTCCCGAATGATACATAATGGACTAGATAAGGACCAATACAATGAAGCTGCATTGCTGTGTATCAGTGATTCTCACATCTTAGAAACAGTTATTTGACCTAATTCTGGATGGGGCTGAACTCCCATTGAAAGAGCAAGTACACAGCTTCCAAAAAAACCCATTCTTGAAAAGATGCGGAAGGAGCCCGGAGAAACCTGGGAAACAAACGGGCTGCGTACTCTCTGGTTACTGGGAAATGCAGTAAGATCCACTTAGCTTCAGTGACTTAGGGCCTTTGCAGACTGCCAGAAATAGTGCACTTTAAATTGAGGCACTGCCCTGGCTCAGTGCTAGGGAATCATGGGAACTATAATTTATTGTGGCACCAGAGCTCTCTGACAGAGAAGGCTCAATGTCTCTGAAAAAAATTCAATTCCCATGATTCCCTAGCACTGAGCCAGGGCAGTGCCTCAATTTAAAGTGCACTATTTCTGGCAGTCTGCAAAGGCCCTTAGAGTCCTTTTGGCCAACTTTTGGCCATGACCGTTCCTGCACAGGAGCAGTCTTTTCTTGGTAGTTGATGCAACAGTAACTTTCATTTAGGAATGCATCAATGCAGTCTACATGGGCTGCCCTTGAGGACACAGAAATTCCAGCTAGTGTAAAATGTGGCAATGAGTTTGGCAGAAAGACTATCACACAGAAACCATATCACTCTGGTTTCAAAAGAATTTCACTAGCTATTAATATAGTAACAAATTGAGTTCAAGATGCCAATAATGACTTTCAAAGCCATAAGCAGCTTTGAACCTTGGTAGCTAAGGGAAATATCCTCTATATCCTGCCACCAGGAGCATTACACCATGTGGAGATGTGGGGAATGGCCTTCTCAGCTATTGTGCCCCAGCTGGAGAGTACCCTCCTCTTGATAGCCAAACTGACACTGATGTTTGCTCTAGCTTGGTATCCAGTTTAAACTTGGCTGTTAACTGAATCACTTGGATATCAAGACTTGATTTTTGACCTGTCAAATTACAGGCACTGTTTTGATTGTTGAATTGTTTTAAAATGTTTTAAACATTTTATTAATTTTTTTTTCTCATTTTAGGATTCATGATTGTGACCTAACCAAAATATTCAAATATAAAGTAGGTTAAAAGTATTTCAATGAATAACCAAATAATCATGAATATTGTGCAAGTGGAACTCAATTCACTAGACTGATATATCAGCAAAAATATATTATTTATTTATTTATTTATGTGTTCCATTTATCATCCAGTTTTGCTCCAATGAGCTCAACCTACCTCTCCCATTACATCCTCATAGCAATTCTGCGAAGTATATTTCCTCAAGATCACCTTGTGAAATTCATCAATCTATGGAGAATACAGTCTGGGTCTCCCAAATTCCAGCCTATGCACTACAAAGCGCTGGCTTTTAAACAGCAATAGATCAGGAGGCAACAAACCATTCTGGTGTCTTTCCCCACATCTTGTTCCAAATATGAGAGAACATAGCTCTACCTCTAGACCAAACACAACTCATTTTAATTGTTTCCCAGGACACACCGGTTTAGATCTCCTGCCCATTCTCCCACTTTGAAATTTCTTTCTCTTTGAAAAGTGACCTTCTTACTGTGACTGTAGTCAGGTGAATTCTACATTTTCCAGAGTGTCTTAGAGTTTACGTTTTGAATGGAATGAGTACTGTTCCAGGAGCAAGGGTTTTTTGCCTCTCCGTTTTTCTCTGGACATACTTCAAATACACTTCTGAAGGATGAAAGATACTGCACTACAGAATGGTGAAAACAGTTGGTCCTCTGTATCCACAGTTTCTTTATTCCTAGATTCAATCATTCATGGCTTGGAAATATTCTCCCAAAAAAATTAAATTCCAAAAAGCAAACCTTGATTTTGCCATTTCATATAAGGGACACTATTTTACTACACCTTTTAATTTAATAGGACTTGAGCATCCATGGATTTTGGTATCTACGGGGGTACATGGAACCAAACCCCAGTGGATACCAAAGTCCCATTATATAAGAAGGCGCTACAACAGGAAAGTGGAAGAAGGGTGGCAACAGATTGCACATGCAAAGTGTCTCATACACACAGGACATTACATTTAGAATCTACATTTACAGGGATATCACAACACTCACCATTCAAGCATTGGAATACATGATGCACTTGATGCCATTGATTCACACAATACATCTCACTGACATACACCAAATATTTTTAATGAGCACACAAGATGAGTATAATGAGTATAGACATACTCACTCAGGAGCCAGGATCATCTACAGCTGCCTAGAGGGAGCACACTACACTGGAATTGATTCACTTATCCTTTTGTTACCCATGTGCTGAATAATATATAGAAAGTTGTCAGTAACATATTTTCCAAGTTCATTTAACTAACAATAGGAATTTTTCTCCATGCTCAGTTTTTACTGTCAGTTCCAGAATTACATCAATAGCAGAGGAACAAAACATGTTCCTGTAGCTAAAGCACAGTGTTCACAACAATGTACTTTAAAGTTTCATCAGCAACAGTGGAGACTGAGAGCACCCTCTTTGTGGCTGACAGGATTATGGCATCACCATTCTGCTTTCCCAATTACGGACAGTCAGTCTGCGGCTACTTCACTGCATTTTACTCCAATTTCTGCCTTTTCTTTTAAAAAAGACTCTGATGTCGCTCGGTGGGGCACCAAATCCCACTTGTTGTAGGCAAGCTGAAGTGTTTTGGATGGGTTTGTGGCCTCACAAAGGATTTGAGACAAACTGGATCTCAAAGCCAGTAGCTTTTTGCCTTGCAAATAGAATTTAAAGTTTCTTTCCTGGACTGAATCTCCCAGCATCACATGGACAGAAGGAGGAAAGGTCCACCTGCATGAAAACCCTTCCACACCATCTAAACTGAGGACAACAACCAGAACATCTAGACCTAATGCAGGGCTATGACTAACATCAATGTGGTTTTTTACCCCTTTGCCTTATGAAGAAGTCAGTGGAGCTTCAAAAGCTAGCAACATGTATAATGTGCATTAGGTTGGCCCAATAAAGGTATCAATGTCTTGTGGATTTTGGGTGATTCGGTGTTTTGGATGGGTTTTCTTTCTCTGACTGTGGTAGTCTCCCCTGTCCTTCACTTATCTTTACCATTCTATCACCTTTTGCAGGCCACATAAATCTTATTTTGGTACAGCAGACCTTAGAAGAACAACTTAGGGCCTTTGCAGACTGCCAGAAATAGTGCAAATTGAGTCCACTTTAACTGCCCTGACTCAGAGCTAGGGAATCATGGGAACTGTAATCTATTGTGGCACCAGAGCTCTCTGACAGAGAAGGCTCAATGTCTAAGAAAAAAAATACAATTTCCATGATTCCCTAGCACTGAGCCAGGGCAGTTAAAGTGGACTCAATTTGCACTATTTCTAGTAGTCTGCAAAGGCCCTTAGTCCTTAAGATGGGCAGAAAGGGGCTACTGAATTCCCTCTTTTTGCATCTACCAGCAATCTCCAGGAAATCTGTTGTGGGCTATTTCAGTGTACTACAGAAAGCTAGGAACAGCTTCTAAGAGGAAGGATATGGAACCTGAATCTGAACCACAGAAAATGCCATAGATGGTGTGTAGTCTGATGTGAGTGTGTTTGGAACCTTAAATCATCTCCCTATCATATATGAAAATCCACAGAGGGAAATAATTAGAGCAGAGATAAGATGTTTATGAAACTGGGGATGGACAGATGCTTTCTTCCCTTGTTGACACAGTCCTGGCAAAGAGGAGGTGAACAATCCTTAGCAACACTTCAATTCAGGCCCAAAGAGGTACCAAGCACAGTAAAACAGTTCTTGAACTGAAGTAATGGTTTCCTTCTGTGCCTAAAAAGAAAAGTGCCATTTGCCCTGGAATCTTTGTTCTTTTGCTTTAAGTATGTGTACAGGAACTCTAATATTGCTGGTGGTAAGAGAAAGGCACTTTGGAATAACTGTCTTTCAAAAATGACACCAAAAAAAAAAAAAAAAAACCCAAACCCAAAACAGTTTTTCAGTAACTTTCCAATTTGTAAAATGTTATCCTAATAATTCACTGCTTTACAAGATATTGTTATGAGTACCGGAGCTCTTCTGTTTTGATATAAAATGTGGTGAATGCAGCCCCTTTATGACCCTAAATGCACCCTACAGATGCCCACCATGATCCTTAGAGCAAGAGACCATGTAGGCAGTTTAGGAATTATGTTAAGAGAGATTCACACACAGATATCTCCGGAAGGCTAGGCAGTTAATCTCAGCATGTTTGGCATCCCAGCCAGAAAATACCAATTTATAATCCCAATTCCCACTTCAAAGATTTCCATCTCAAGTGACCATTCCTATGCAAATTCAGACCTTTTATGCAGGACACCTGTTCTTTGCCCCAGGCTAGTTTTGCTCTATATAAGATCCCCCAATTCCTTTGTTTCTCAGGCTAGTTTGGATTTTACATTGACTCTGCATCACTCTAAATTCCGCTAGTTCTGGTCCACTGCTACCACACTCCAAGCATCCCAGAGCAGCCGGATCCCACGTCCTCACTATCGGACCTCATCTTCAAGGAGCGACCACGTTGATGTTAATTATCATTGTTAGTGAAGCCTCTTGATCTATTCCAATGCTCATCTCTTTATTTCTTAGCTCTTGTGTGTGTGCATGTGTATTTGGTGCATGTTTCCCCCTAATAAAATATAACTGATTGGAGAATTCTGCCTCTGTGATCCTTTATCTCTCCACCTCCATAAAAGTTGGGATGATCCCAGGGCTGCTTGTAACTCAGCGCATTTGTTGAGCTAATTAATATTCCCTTCAGACCCTTAGTTACAATATCTATAAATTATGGGTCATATCAAATTACACACATGTATTTAAGATGTTAAGAGAACACCCCATTCTTGTTCACAGCAGGGGTGAGAACTGTGAGGCCCTCCAGATATTGCAGAATTGTAACTCCCAGCAGCCCTAGCCTGCATATCAAATGGTGGGGAATGCTGGAAGTAACAGTTTAAGAACATGTGAAGGGCTGCACAATTCCCACACCTCTTTTAGAGCTGTTAACAAATGTCCTAGCAAGGGTATAAAACATGGGTAGGCAACCTTTCCCCTTTAAGGGCCGAGGGACTTCAGCTCCCAGAATCCCAGGAGCTATTGGCCAACATGGGACTATTGGCCAACATTGCAGAGGCTTCTGGGAGTTGAAGTCCCTTGGCCCTTAAAGGGTAAAGGTTGCCTCCCCCGGTATAAAACTAAAGGATTAGTGTTCTACTGATGTAATATAACTTTCTCACTTGCATTCCACTGCTGTACCTTTTTTTCTCCCCCAAAAAACATTTATTATTTTTTTTAAATTTTATTATTAAAATATAACAATTACATCCATAACACATTTACGCATCACAAACATAATACATTTACATCATCACCCCCTACCCTATTCCCCAACACATAACTTCCACCCAATCATACTGTGCATTCATTAAACAATAAAGATCTTTACTTTCAGTATAATTATTTTTGAATGATTTATACCCCTCCGATATAT
>JAIPUX010001232.1:33015457-33026997 GCA_020142125.1 Phrynosoma platyrhinos
GCTTGCCTCGCAAGGGAATCAATCCCGGAGCAAAAATTTAATTATGATACAACTCAGAGTGGGAAAGGCGAGGGAGAGGGAAGGGAAGAGGAGAGGAGAGGAGAAGATGGTGTAGTGGTCCCTCTCTCACTGAACAAGGGCTCTCAGGGCTGCATCCACACTGCAGGAATAATCCGGTTTGACACCGCTTTAACTGCCATGGCTCCATGCCATGGAAGTCTGGGAACTGTGGTTTTGTGGGACATTTAGCCTTCTCTGTCAGAGGACTCTGGTGAAGTGTAGTTTGTTCTTTGTTGTTGGGAACTACACTTCCTAGAATCCCACAGCATTGAGCTGTGTTAAAGGGAGGTCAACCCGGATTATTTCTGCAGTGTGGATGCAGCTGTGAGGGTCATTTGGTTTTTTCCCCCTCTTTTTTTTTCTTTTAAATAAAGGAAAGGAGGGTCTTGATAGTCTTGTGTCCACGGCTGGATCCGCACTGCAGAAATAACCCAGACGGAGACCGCTTTAACTGCCCTGGATCAATGCTAGGGAATTCTGAGAACTGTAGTTTTGTGGGGCATTTAGCCTTCTCTGTCAGAGAGCTCTGGGCCCACAATAAGCTCCAGTTCCCAGAATTCCATAGCATCGAGCCTGGAGACCAGGGTTCAAATCCTGGCTTGGCCATGGGAACCCAGTGGGCGAGCTTGGGCAAGTCACACTCTCTCAGCCTCAGAGGACGGCCATGGCATCCTAAGAGCCAAGGCACCCCTGCTTGCACTCCAGCGTAAAAGGAAGTCCTGTAGCAACAGAAACCTGGGTTTTCTTTCTTTTAACTCCACCGACTGTTAAATGGCTTTACATAACCTTCACTTTAAACTCTTAAAGACCAAAAAGAAGGAGAAGGAGAAGAAGAAGAAGAGGAAGACATGATAACTGCTATAATGTTTCAAGCAATCAAAAGATTTTTATTAAAAATTAAAAGGGTCTCTCTTGGGGGTAGTGGCTTGAGCGTCGGACCACCACTCTGGAGAGCAGGGTCTGAACGCCCGCTGGGCCATTAGGAACTCACTGGGTGACCTTGGGCGAGTCACACTCTCTCAGCCTCAGAGGAAGGCAGTGCTAAAGCCGTTCTGAAGAAATCGTGCCAAGAAATCGTGTGTTTGGGTCTCCTTCGGGTGGCCATAAGTCGGAAATGACTTGAAGGCACCCAAGGAAGGACACCGACAACGCAGCCTCCAAAAGGTCTCTTTCTCCCAGCTCTGCGTCCCTCCCTTCATTTTTGTTCCTTCAGAGGGGGTTTGCCCTGGCCATCCTCTGAGGCTGAGAGAGTGTGACTCGGAGGAAGCCTGGTCCTCCCTCCCCCCTCCCTCTGCCCCTTTCTCTCCCTTTCAAGTGCCAAAGGTATTGTTTTAGGGAACCGATTCTTATCGCCGTCCTGCCTTCAGGGGTATTGTGTTTCCGCAGTGGCTCTGGGTTTTTGTTGAAAGGAATGAATGCATGGCAATAATACCCAAAGCCAGGCCAACCCCAAAGCAGGCCACCCCACCCTTCGGCCCTGCTTTGAAGTCCTCCTCGGTGCCCTCCCTCGGTGCCAAGAAGCGAGGTGACCCAAAGGCCGGTGGCTTTTGCTCGCCCCATTCCCAAGAGAAAGGTGGGGAGGCTGTGGTTGTGGTGGTGCCTTCAAGCCCTTTCCGACTTATGGCCACCCGAAGGAAACCCTCTCACTGGAGTTTCTTGGCAAGATTTCTCCACTGCTTTGTCATCGCTTTCCTCTGAGGCTGAGAGAGTGTGACTTCCCCTGAGGGACTCTTTCCACCACCGACCTCCTTTCTTCTCAAAAAAGAACCGAGCTTTGGATCATCTCCATTCTTGGCGGTTATCTACACAGGCTGCCGCCGCACTGCAGAAATAATCCAGTTTGACCCCACTTTTTTACTACCATGGCTCCGTGCCATGGAATTCTGGGATCTGTAGTTTTGTGGGACATTTAGCCTGCTCTGTCAGAGGACTCTGGTGCCACAACAAACTACGATTCCCAGAATCCCATAGCATTGAACCATGGCAGTTAAACTGGGGCCAAACTGGATTATTTCTGCAGTGCAGATGCAGCCAGAGAGCAAGAGGAAGCGTGAGATAATTTTGCTCAATCATCTTCAAACTCTTTTCAGTGGAAGCATCTTGGATGTCTTCACAGGTCACTGAACTGAAGTGGAGGCAGGGTAGGAATTAGTGTTTGGCCCATAAGCCTCTGAAGCCTCAGTCTCTCACACAGTGCATCGCAAATTTTACCTAGAAATCCAGAAATGCTCCATTCTGAGCATGTGCCTTAGTTGTGATGGGAGTCCAGTTGGAGTCAATGGGATGCATGCTCCATTCTTAGTGTTGCTGTTGTTGTTGTGTGCCTTGGATCCCTGCGAGGGAGTTTCCTTAGCAAGATTTATTCAAAGGTTTCCCATTGCTTTCCTCTGAAGCAGAGAGCGACTTGCCCAAGGCAAACCAGTGGGTTTTCATGGCTGAGCAGAGATTTGAACCCAGGCCCACCAGTAAGTTCTAGTCCAATGCTCAAACACCAGGCTGGTATTCATAGGGCACCACATCAGAGCTTGCCAGGTGGTGGTTTCCATGTCAGTGGGGCAGCAAATCTGCCCCAGATCCTAGTCTTAACTTTAAGGGAGCATGCCGAATTTATTTTGAGGGATGGGATTGAGTACCTTTAAAATTTAGACTAAAACCTACAGCAGATTCACTGCCCAAATGACATGGACAGAATTGTAACCTGAAAGTGCTTTGCAAATACTGTTTGTACCATATATTAATGCAGGATAAAGAATAAAATATGGCCGTTTTTTAAAGGATGGAAATCATAGCCCATGTTTTGCTAACATGCTTTAAAGCAGCAAACAAAGTGCTAAAAGATGGTCAACTGTTTATTGAAAAAAAGCCCAACGCAAAAGGGAGCAATTGTCTGGAGTTAGTATATTATATGTCCCTGTCTCCCATCAAGACATATCATTGGTTATGCCTTCCCAAGGTCATCCGAAATACACACACACACACACACACACACACACACACTATATATATATATACACACACACACAAAAATGTTGCAGTAACTGTTCCCTTGGTCTCTATGGTCCTATATTTTGGAGAGTGTTCACAACTCCAGTGAATTCTTTTGAAGGGCATGTGTAACTTTGTTTAGAACTATATGAACATTTTTGTATCACAGACTGATGAGTGTTGACCTATCATTTTATATATTATATCTTAAGTGTGTTTATATTTGTTTTCGGCCCCTGGGGAAGGCCTAGTGTGGCCGAAAGGCTTTTTAAAACACTCATCAACAGTTGGCCATCTTTTACACTTCAGTTGCAGGCCTGCATTCACGACTTTTTAAAGCACCATTTGAAATCAATGGGATTTTTGCACACATAATTGATCCAAAGTTTCTTTCCCCATCTCAAAAAATAAAATAAAATAAAGAATAATAATTACGGATTTTTCATCTGCGGTGGCTGAAAGAAAGCAAGCCCTGCCAGAATAAACTCAGCAAAGCAAACCTGAAATCAGTCTGTGATGATGTGTGTGTGTGTTTGTTTCTTTTTTTAAAAAAAACTTTTAAAAGTTTTTGCAGCTTGTCTCTCCATAAAGCTGCCGACTGTTTTGTCTTACTTCTTTTTACTCATTTCCTGAGTGTTAAAAAAAAAAGAAGAAAGCAAGAGCAGCAGTGGAATGCAATGATTTTGCTACCCTGAGCCTCAAGTTGTAAAATGGTATATTATTCTGTGAACAGTTGCACTTGGAAAGGAACCAGTATTTTATATGAGAAGTGTTTGATTGCTTGCTTATCCAGTGACCCATAACAAGTCTGCTTCTTCCAGAAATGGCAGAAAACAAAAGGCTTCTAAACAGCAGGTCTATATACCAAGGCTGCAATCCAAAGGCCAGCTCACAAATGGTATTTATTCCCCCCCAAACCATAAATGTGTTAGGATCAAGGTGCCAGACAGAACTTGTAGAAAAAGAACATAATGTATGATACTCTCTACTTAATCATGTGCTGTGTTGACTACAAAAACAAATGACACCAGGCAGTCAGGTCTTTGGCTCTGATCATGGAAAGAATGGGATTTAAAAGTGGTTCCCGTAGCTGGTTTGTGTCCAAAGTTTACCAAAAACTACAGTACAAATGGCTTCAATGGTCCTTGGATCAGAATCCCCCATGTTTAAATATTTAAGAGCACCACAGTCTCCTTTACATGTACTTGGAAGTAAGTTGTATTGTGTTCAAGGGGAACGTAATCCTAGGCAAGTATGCACAGCATTGCAGGCCAAGATTTCCACCTTGATGGAAAGAATTCAAATATATGCATATCCACTTAGAACTCAGTGTAACTTACTTCTGAGTAAATACACAGTGCGCTGCATGCTGATTAATGGAAATATCCCCAACTGGGATCAATGTCTTCAACTTTCAAGTGAGTGGCTCAATCCAGCTAAAGGGCAGCATTTTGATTTGGATTCAGTTTTGGAAGATTCAACTTCTTTACACAAGTGTCGTTTTCACTTTTGAGAAATAACTTTATTATTTCCAGTGCTACATTTCTGTCACTGAGGCATCTTTTGAGATGTTTTTTAAACAAAGGCTGGCATCCTGTTGCTGTTCTAAGTACACGCAAGTTCCTTTATACAAACGTTTGTGCTTTTTCAGCCGTGGCATAATGTCCATATTCAGTACATGGAATTCTGCAAAGGTAATAATGGTGTGTGCAGTTTAACATTCTTGGATGGTGTGTAACTATTCATCAGTGCCTTCAATGTAACATTTTCTTCACTGGAGCTGCAGAAACAGCCACTGTGCATCCTCCATTGATCAGTAAATAAGCATGTACATTTGCAAGACGGGGCAACATGGGTTGCCCAGTGTTGATATTCAGCAGAAGGGTGGTGTAATGCAACCAACAGTTAACTACATGAGTGTAGCTTTACACAATGCAAACACCATGTAGAATCTCAGCCAGTGTCCAAAAGGGGGCACAGACCAACCACAGTCATGCACTTTTAAACTGTATTCATTTCAGTAGTGGAGATTTGATGGAAGCACTTAGCTTTCTCTTGTTCAAATAAACAGTGCACAAAGTCTGATCCCATGTGTGCTTTATCAAAAGAATGTGGACTTACCCAGAGCACTAATGAGGCATAGTGGTTAGAGTGCTGGAATGAGCCTTGAAAGATCCGTAAAAAGGAGGAAAGGAAGGGGAGGGGAAGAAAGGAAAATAAATGTGGCAGCACCTTTAAGATGAACTGGTTATTATTTCAGCATGAGCTTTTGTGGATATAAATCCATTTCTTCAGAGTTAATTTATTTCTTAATACTGGATGGTATCAAGGCCTTGGGTATAAAGCATATTATACAGTTGTAGGAGTGGGATAGAGATCCAGGTTCTAGTCCATACTCAGCCAAATAACATACACAGTGACTTTCAATAGTCTTTCTCTGTCAGCCTGACCAGCTTCATAGTGTTGTGTTCCTTATATAAAATGACCCCCCCCAAAAAAATCAATGGAATTTATATATTTTAAAAATATTTTCAAGCCATCAATGCTTGAATCCGTGGATAAGGAATCCATGGATATTTTTGTATTTCTGTATCACCTCCCAACCCACTCCTGAGGCAATAAACAATCACTTAGACAAAGTTATAACATTTTAAAAACACATTAAAATATGATTTCAAAACTCTTAAAAGCAGCCTAAAAACCATACTACAAATCTCAGGATTCCATAGGATGGAACCTCCCTAGGATGAAGCCATGACACTTAGAGTGGTATGAAACTCCTATAATATAGTAGGATTTCAGTCTTATCATGGCTAACCTCACTGGATCTACTATTGTCAAAACACGAGCCTGTTATGTTGGATTCAGCTGTCAAGCACCTTCATTTTTAAGCTTCAAGAGGAAGATTGGCAGTGTCACTGGCCTTTCAGAATGTCATTTTATTATTCCAGTTTCTTTAGACCACAAAAAACAAACAAACAAAAAAAAACAAATAAGGCATAAAAATTCAAATTGAAATAAAAATGCATCCATTCCATTCAGGCAACATAGATAGATTTAATACACTAGGAAAAAGCACAATGAAACATGTACAAAAAGATTCAATTTCACATAATATTTGTGATGTTGTCCTAATTTTAATGAATACCTGATTTTTATTCACTTATGTTTAACACATACATACCATGTTTCTTTTCCTGTAGGATCCAAAGCTGTTCACACCAACTTGAGTCAATAAGACAGATCTGAGATCTGTGAACCCATAAACAAATTCCAACAAGTTCTCGTTCCTGAATCCACCTATTTGGATGTAGGGAGGGAAGAATTGCCTTATCAAAACCTTCCACTCTTCTGGCCTATCTCCAAAGTCACATCCACTCCAGAAGATGCAAAGGCTACCATCTGTTTGTCCCATGCTTTTATAACACAATTTGACACATTCTGCTTTTCAGTCATTCTCACCAAGCCCCCCAAGACTATGCTGAGCCTATTGTAGAATTATGCTGAATTACTGGTTATTTCAGGAGAAGCATCAAATAATGGGAAAGCACCATTTCTTAGAAAACGAGACTGACTGCTAAATATCAAGCCATAGGAAGGTAACAGCATCTGAAAATGATTCTTTGGGAATCGTGGATGGAAGTGGCATAATCTCAGACATGGAGACTGACAATAAAACAGCTTAATTGGTCTGCAGTGTCTTGGGCGTTTGAATATATTAACATAAATGATATTCTTACTCTGTTCTTGAGCACTGGAAATCCATCAACTATTGAATAGTAGATGGTATATAGTATATAATACTGGAGAATACTATATTCTGAATGAATTCAAAAACATTGGGTGTGTCAGCAAAAATCAGACACATAGCGGTGTGCATGGTTATTAGATAAAGAAGTGAACTGTGTGAAAATACAGCAGTTGTGTATTTATGCAAGTATTTCTCATCTGGTTGACTTTAGAAAATGATGAAAGTGGAACGTAAGGCCTAGTCCCCCTTCATTCAGGCCCACATTTGTTTTACCACCTGTAACTGAGATGAAAGGCCTGAATACCAGATCAGAGCCCCTCTGATCTTGGAAACTAAGCAGGCCCAGCCCTAGTTTGTACTTGGATGGAAGACCAACAATGAATACCAGGTGGTGTAGGTTATATTTCAGAGGAAGAAATTGGCATTGAGTATTCCTTGCCTAAGAAAACCCTATGAAGTTCATGTGGTCTCTATAAGACAACAGGGGACTTGAAGGCAGACACACACATGTGGAACTTTGCTTCCATATAAATGTATTCAGGGAATAGTGGAGATGGAGCATGATAAACTCCATGATATATGATTATTATATAAGGGATACCTAAATTATTGGAACATAATGAAATGCTAAATGAAAAGTCAAAATGAAAAATTTGCAAATCCTGTGTTGTTAGCCATGTGGCTGGGAAGTCAGTCGCTCAGAGTTTGAGTATGGGTTCCCAGTGTGAGAACATACTTGACCTTTCCACTAAATCCAGTGCATCTTTAAAATGTTGAAATATGGCTAGATTGAGCCTCAAACGATCACACTTGTCCTTACTGTTTATAATGGATAGGAAAGATAAGATCAGAGCAGGAATGAGGGAGAAATTAATTTGTATTACATTTTAATAGGAACCAAACTACTATACTTTGAACTTCACAACTTAGAATTGGTTGGGATGTTTATTCTGGATTTTTGTATGGAATTTTAATTGTAAGCCACCCCGATTGTTCAACAGAGGGGCAGGATAAAAATAAATTGTATTATTATAATTGTTATTGTTTTGTTATTGTTATTACTAAATGAATTGGAACAGAGTTATCCATCAGGTTTCACACTTCTCTGAATTTTGAAATGGTGTTTTCTAGTCAGAAAAGTGTATACCAAAATGCACACTTTAGAAGAAATGTGTACAAAAATGTGTAAGGATTCCCATGTGAACTTTAAACCATGAATTCATAAACTGATGGTGCAATGGATTGTACTTCAAAAAGTCTAATGTTGTAGAAACTGAAATGATTAAATTCATCCTGCTCTACAGTACATATATATTATATTTTGGATTAATTGGTGTGTGTATATATATATATATATACATAAAACATTGGTGGGAGGAATGTCCATACAGATTTTCATTTCAGTAACATTGCTGGCAATTTGACAACTTGATTACATGTTTCTCAAGCCTGTGTGATTTTAAAGAATAGTTTCCTTCAATATTTTCAATTAAAGACTTAGGGCATTTTCAAGTTTGTATTGCTTCCCAAAACATGATTAATAAGAGTAGCTTAATATTTTCTTTCATCAGTGCTTTGCCTTTGAAACATATCTGTAATAATTTGTTCTACTGCTGGGTTGCTGGGTAGGTAAATAATATCAGTGCAGTTTGGCAACACAAACATGCCACCCTAAAGTATGAAAGTTTCCTACTTTCAAGAGTATAATGCCTTCACATATTTAAAATAAGTTCTATTATGTAATCATGGCATTTGTGGGAAACCATGGTACTGAAGATTCAGATATTAATCTGACAAAATATTTACCAATATACTGTTCTTCAATTGCGATTCTGATGAGCTAAAGGCGCCCTCTGTAGGTCAGTGGTTGCAAAAGTTGCCAGGTAGCAGAAGCTCATGCCTCAGAATACCTGTGGAAGACTTTTGTTAAGTTTTAGTGGATTTGTGTAAAAACCAGGAAAACTTTAGATGACCTCATAAAAGACAGTTGTGTGTGCTGCTCGAAGTTTAGTGGTCAGCCTGTGAGGAAAAAATATCTTTATTAAAGCAAACTTGAGCACAAGGAAGAGGGTCATAAAATCCAACAAAACATGCTGCAAAATTATCAAACTTTAAGCGTAACAGAACATTGGTTAGAGAGCCACTCAATGCAGATCTCTGAAGTGGCAAATGGATTATTAGAAGATCTGAGTGAACTATAAAGCAACATGCTTTAAAAATTCCGTTCTTATCCTGCATATTTAGAATGTTTATCCCAACGTAGATTTATTATCCCACTGGGCAGATGTATTGCTCACTAAAAATTGCATTTGTTATTATGCCCATAGAAGAAGACTAGGTAATTTGCAAGATCTCTAGAGAGGTTAATAATTATTTGGGGAATTCTCCACCTTCATTTATAATGCCAGCTATTATGCAGCCTAAACAAAAGTGAGCAGGCTTTCATATCACAGCTCTTTGTGGCCTTGGTGTTATGCATTCAAGTCACTTCCAACTTATGGCAACCCTAAGGTGACTCTCTGTCATTGGGTTTTCTTGGCAAGGTTTCTTCAGAGGGGGTTAAAATTGCCACACTCAGAGGCTGAGACAGTGTGACTTGCCCAAGGTCTTCCAGTGGGTTTCTAAGGCCAAGCTGAGATTCAAACTCTAGTCTCACAGGCTTATAGTCCAATGCTCAAAACACTAACTATTTGTGGTCTATCCAGTAATAATTTAAGGCTGTGTCTGCATTGCAGAAATAATGCAGTTTGACACCACTTTAACTGATGTGGGTCAATGCTATGGAATTCTGCAGTTTGTAGTGTTCTGAGATATTTAGCCTTCTTTGTCAGGCAGTTCTGATACCACAACAAACTAAAAATCCCAGGATGTCATAGCACTGAACCATGCCCATTAAAGCAGTGTCAAAAGTGCAGATGGAGACTGAGAGGATTGCATCCTACAACCTCTTTCTGATAGGTCAACCAACTTCTGATCTGTCAGCTAACTAAAATTGGTATTTTTAATTTTTAATCGGTGGAATTGTATATTTAAGAGTATACTTATTTATTTTAAAGAGCATTTGATTCTGCTAAGCTTCAGTTAACAGGGAATGGAGAAAATATTTATAATAAAGATCACCTTTACTTCTAGCTACAAGCAGCCATTGTTGTTTTAAAAATTGAAAACTATTTTATACTTCCTCCAGTATTTCAAAAAGGCATATACATTAAGTTTTTGGCAATTTATAAATACATCTGAAGTTGATTTATTACTTAATAGATTAATAAATTAAAAGGCAGGTGATCAATCAACAAAAATTCTAAACTCAGTTGACAGCTGATACAATTTCATTATATCACCATAAGGCATCTTTTATCATGTACGAAGGACTCTCTTCCAAGGATGGAGTGAAGTAACATCACCACTATGAATGTACCTCATCCTCTCTGAGGTTTAAAATGCTATCTGATGTGGACTGCAGATCCTTGAAATCCATGAATGCATATCAGTCACATCCCTATGATCATTGGTTCATTCTTACTGTTAACCCATTCTCAACAGCCAGACAAAACAAACATTTCAAAGAGCATTAGCAGCGCAATATTTCTAGTAAGGTTTAATTAGGCTTGCCAAACACTGCTTTGTTCACCTGAGATGAAGCACCCTCGACCAGTGATCAGAGTATTGGCTTGGAAAAATTTCAGATCCTTACTTAGACTGAACTTCCAGGGCAAGTCTTTAGTTCTGCCATGGTGACTAGTAAACTCCCAGCCAAGGTTTGGCTTGCAAGAATAAAACACAAAACATCCCACATACAAGCAATCCTGCTTTGTCTGATGTGATGCAAATTCTTATGAACACAGCATGCATGTGTGATTCCTTCAGACACATCTGTGTCATAAACTAGTTGCTACTGGTAAATTCATTGCCCAAGGGACAGTGCTCTGGGTTTTAGTCCATACCTGAAACACGCTATTGAGTTGCTGCAACTTATTCCCCAAATAAA
Source organism: Phrynosoma platyrhinos (assembly GCA_020142125.1). Classification (NCBI taxonomy): domain Eukaryota; kingdom Metazoa; phylum Chordata; class Lepidosauria; order Squamata; family Phrynosomatidae; genus Phrynosoma; species Phrynosoma platyrhinos. Next base: position 33,026,242 of record JAIPUX010001232.1, read on the forward strand.
TCCAGCACCTTGGGTAGCCCCTTTAAAATTCAGACTAAAATGTAAAGCATACATTGATAGATATAAGGCCCAATGAAATTACAAGACCTGACTTATAATTAAGGCCTGGCTTGCATATGTATGTACAGAATGACCCCTATATCTACAAGGGATACGTTCCCAAATTTACCAAGGAAATGTGAAACTGCAGATAATAGCTAACCCTACTGAAATGAATGACTTCTGGCAGAAGGTGACCATAGTCACACTGGAAGACCTAGAGATTCCTGGAGAGACCACCTCTCTAGACATTTCTAGGTTCTCCAGCATGACTGTATGGTCAACGTCAATTGGAAGCATGCCATAGAATCAGGCTGGAAGCCCCCAGAAAATGCCCAGAGAGAGAACATATTATTTTTGGATGTGGTTAAGTGAATTCTTGGGAACTGGTCCTATGGATATGGCTAGTAGGGGTAGGGTGTATCACTTGATCAGTTCCCTTGATGAAGGACAGCCAAACATGTGAACTGATCAGTGGGAAAAATAAGTAAATATGATTATTTAATTTTAATCATTTGGTAAAAACACATTTTAAAGTGCCTGTGAACCAATGCAGCTTTAAAGAGGCAGCTTCTTTCTTGCCTTTGTGATAAAGATTCAGAGACCAAATGTTTTCCTCTAGAGTTGTATAGTGTCCCCTGTATTAGAAATCTGGGCAAGTATGTTATTTCACTCTAGTTCACACTGAATGTGCCTTCCTGTCTCAAGTGCATTCAG
>JAIPUX010001232.1:33036056-33050424 GCA_020142125.1 Phrynosoma platyrhinos
ACAGTAAATGTTTCAGAATAAGGATAAGCAGTCCATTTTGGAGACTAGGGCTGCAATCCCACTAGGGTTGAAATCCTACATGCTACATACATACATTCCAACTTCTTGTGATTGTAAATGCCTCTCCACATTATCTTCCATTTTTGTCAGGGGGCAATGAGCTAACAGTTGTAAACTGCTTAGACACTGCATAGTGCAGTATGAAGCGGTATATAAATGAAGCTGCATTCCTTTTATCTTGTAGGAGGACATGATCTTAAATGAAGTATGTAGTAGGGGGGAATGACTGTAAAATCCCACCTACTACGTACTACATGCATACATTCTAACTTGCTGTGATTACAAATGCCTGTCCTGACCCCTTAACAGGCAGCAGCTGACTGAATGGTGGAGGTCAGTTCAGTTGGAGATCAGGGTACAGGAGGATATTTCCAGCTTCCTCCTACCTGTGAGTGAGGCTGAAACAATCAGAAGCTGGACCTCTGTTGCAATTCCTCATTGCAGACTCACATGCTGGTGGGAAGGAGCTGGAAGTGCCATCCTTCTGCATCATGATTGCCAGCTGAACACACCTCCTTCACTCCTTTTGGCTGTTGGCTATTAAGGTAGTTTTTGGGAGTTGGTCAGGAGACATTACTTTTAGGAGACATTACTGCACATAACTAAGCAGGTGATGTAGCATATCAGCAAAAATTTTCAGGGACTGCTTAAGGTCACAAGACAAGGGACCTTGGCAGTTTCATAAAGGTACAGGCACCCCTTCAAGCAACCTGTCCAAAACTGTTTAGGGATTTAAAGGGCAGTATAGAGCCAGCATGGTGTAGTGGTTTAAGTGTTGGAATATGGCTCTGGAGACAGGGGTTGATCAGTCAGTCATGAAACCCACTGGGTGACTTTAGGCAAGTCTTCTGCTCTCAGCCTCAGGGGAAGGCAATGGCAAACCCTTCCGAACAAATCTTGCCAAGAAAACCCTGTGACAGGTCACCTTAGGGTTGTCATGAGTCGGCAATGACTTGAAGGCACATCACACACACACACACACACAAAGTTGACACACTGAACCAGTTACTGAATTGTAAATCAATATCCCTGTAAGTTATTGGCTGGGGTTAGCAGCTGGATTTAGGTCTAGTACTTTTAAACTAAGACAAGAAATGAATGGATTGCAAATTTGGTGTGAGATTATCAAAATGGTACAGGCTTCAGGCATTCCAATTGCTGGACACAAGTCTCTGAAGAGGGCATTACAGACATCTAGCCTAGATGTTGCCCTTACATCTTTACTTGGGGTGAAGTTAATTTTCTCCAGATACAAATGTACCGTATTTGGGAAACCAGCCTGAAATGGGTAAATGCTTACTACTCACTAAGATCAGTAGTCTCTTGTTCCTCATTAGGAATATTCCTCCAACTGTGTACATTATTCTAAAGGCAAAGAAACTTTTTCAGCTCAGGCACTGAGTTTAATTTCAAACATGACCTCAATGGCTACATTCTAGTAGTGTATCAGGCCAAAGAAGAAAAGATAGAGCCACCAAAAAAAAAAAAAAAAAAAAAAAAAAAAAAAAAGGAAAAAAAAGAAAGCATATTTTAACTTGAAAACTCTTACTTCCAGTAACTATGAGCCTTATCACACAGAGGAAAACTGGAAGTTTAAACGGGGTTTATTCCATGAAAATTGCACAATTACTATTAAATTGCAATTAGGATTTTCAGACACAGCATGATAAAAGAGCCATTATCCTGGAAATAACCAGGCAATAAACAGCAAGAAAGCATTTTCGGGATTTTCCTGTGAATTTGAGTTGTTGCTATTTATTGCCTGGTTATTCATGGGTTAATGCCACTTGAATCACTTTTCAATGCAACATTGTGTGAAAAGCTTTATTGCAATTGCACAATATTCCTGGGATAATGGCCATTTAATCGCAATGTCATGTGAAAATCTTAATTGTGAATGCATGATTTTTATAGGATAATCCCTATTTATACTTCCATTGTCCCCATGTGATAAAGTCCTAAGTCTTAGTAATTTAAGCATTCAAAGCTAAGGAATTGTTAAATGATGGTGTGATGAGGGATGGGGACATACTTTTTAACTATCCTGATTTGGCAGGGATGATTCCCATTAATCCTCTTCTTTTTCAGCTTTTAAAATGTTCGTTTCTCTCTCCTCCTCCCACTTTCCTCCTGTATCCTCAACTTACTTCAGTTGCTGTAAACTGAGTTCAAAGTTAAAACTATTTTGCAGTTATATATTCAAGCCTTTTCCTCCAAGTCTCAAGTCGAGTCTCAAGTCTGGGAGCCAACTTTTAACAGAAAAAAAAGGAGGCAGGGTGTGTTTCTCAGAGGAGAACAACAATGTCTTAAGTTATGGGCTTGAGGCAGGGCTTGAGGTCTGCTTGGCAGCCTGTACCTTCTGCACATCAGAGGAGCCTTTTAAAGCCTATGAAAAGCTTCAGCTCCCAGGAGCCTCAGCCATGTTGGCTAATAGTTCCATGTTGGCCAATAGCTCCTGGGATTCTGGGAGCTGAAGTCCCTCGGCCCTTAAAGGGGAAAGGTTGCCTACCCCTGCTTTAGAAGGATCCTTCCGCCTCAAGCCCATTGCCTAACCCGTTTGTTGTTCCCCTCCAAGCCCCACACTCTGGGAGCTAGTATTGTCTGCTGCTCAACATGAATACTACCAGCAAGTTGGTTATAAAAATGTATGAGTTATGAGTCGAAAACAAACTGCTGTAGGCTGTCTTACCTTATCAATTTTTCCTCCTCATTAATACATTTTGCCAACTTTATGTTATTTCACCATACTTTCCTGGTTTTCATCTGTGAAATAATGGAGTTATGAGGGGGCCTGGTTATTTGGGAAACCACAGAGAGACAGACTGGGACTTCAGCATTCCTCACCCCTCTACAAACCTTTGTTCAGGCTAATATGCTTACTTCAGAATGGAGTGCTGGATGAGCTACTTGAATTAATGCAGTAGGAGAAAGGAGAGAAAAGCTTTCATCAATGCATAGTTGAGGGGAGTGCATGTGTATGCACAGATGGTAATGCTTGGTAGGTGAATAAAACCAGGGTGTTATCTATACATAACATGTTCCTTTTTCTGTGAAATGTTGGAGAGCATGTATTATTATGACTTGTAGGGAGCAAAAGGTGTTAGACCACAGTATCTGGCTTTAGGCCATATAGAAATCAAGGAGAAGCAAACCTTCTTAAATCAAAATACTACAACTTGGCTGCTTTGCAATGTGGCCTGTCAAAAAGGCATTGTCCTATGATTTTTTTTTCTCACCATACAACTAGCATCTGATTATTCCATTTGTGTTTTGTACAAATAAATGCAGTGCACAAACCCACATATGCACAAGCTTTTGAAGAATTGTTAAGATATGTAAGACATCCTGCGGTTCAATGCACATTTTATTTAATATGAAGATTGTATTTGGAGCTGTTTGATTTTCAGAAGTAACAAGCAAAAATGCTTCAATTTATAATGGTAATTAGTTTTCAGCCCAGAAACTCGGAATATCTCTATATTTACTACCTTGTAAAGGGCTATCACAACAAGCCCCGAAGCATTATTTGAAAATTAATAAGCTAAAGAAGGAGTACATTCTTCTACTTTTGCATAGCAACACTGCCTGAATTAAGCTTTTTGATTGCAAAATCCAGCTTTTCAATTATAGGTTTGCCAAACTGTGAAGCCTGAAAAACTATAAAAGCCAATTATCAATGTTTCTTAATACCACAAATGAGTAATGCCATGTAGGCTTTATTACTGCCAGAAAACAAAGAATTGTTTTGTCAGGAGGACTGTGCTTACTGAGTCGGACGAAAATAAAGATTGACTCACAACACTTCAGGTTTGCTCCAAGAAAAATATAAGCCTCTATGATGGTTAAGAAAAAGAAAAGAAAAACTGACAATTCCATTGTGTTTTAGGAATCAGGGGAATGGAGTCACAATGCTTTTTGTGCCCTTTATTTCTTTATTTTTTCACACAGTGTGCATACTGTCCCCAGATTATAAAACACATGGGGAATCTGTGGTTTAAATGCTGAAAATGAAGTTATTGTATGCTGATTTTTAGAGTCTTGTAAACCAACTTGTGAGGGCAGTGCACCCTGAGAGGTGGATTAAAAATATTTTAAATACTTTCTTCCAAACCTTTCCCATATTTTACCCAACTCATCCTCCTACTGCCTACTAAAATAAGAGCTAATGGTATTGCCACAAAAAGTACCCTTGTCTTTGTACCTTAAGCACTGGAATGCATGAAAGACAGAGAGTAGAAGTGAAGAGAAACATGGCTCCACTAACGCATCATAATTAGATTAACCTTAACATTATTTAAACAGTGAAGAAGTAACCCATTTTCCAGATTGTAGCTAAAGAGTGAGCCTTGCTCACATCTCACTTCTCTATACAAGTCTAGTTGATATTTTCTCCCTGCTGAACTCTGGCAAAAAACACTGGTGTGAACTCTGGCAAAAAACAAGCATACACCTTTGGAGACGCTAGCACACCTATCCCTCCACTTATTGTCGGACTGCAATCCCCAATAGCCCTTGACAGTATGGCAATGATGAGGCCTGATGGGAGTTGAAGTCTGGAAGGTTACATATGCAAGAATGCAAAATACAAATGTGAGCAGTTTTTTCATCTAGGTACCATGACCCTCTTACATTTGTATCAAAGTCTTTACCCATCACTGATCTGCATTCTGCTCCTTGGAGACACTTAAGCTTATCGCACTGTGTTCTCGTAATGTAATGGGTATGTAATTTGAATGGAACGGAATGTATTTTATTGCACGGTATGATCCTCACTGAGTTCCCGTTCCGTGCTCTGACAGTCCTTAGCCCGTTCCAACAGGAGAACTGTAAAAATGCATCCTCAGCCAGCAAGAATGCTTACAGACTGTTCCATATGATGTGTGTGTGATAATCCTACCTGGTCTCAATCTGTCCTTGTGTTCTTATTGACTAAGACTACCTCCTCCCCTCCCGACCTAGAATGTCCACAAATTCAACTCAAATCTTCTGGTGTTGATGCAAGGAAGGTGCCACAGGTAATTAATTTTTTTTGGGTTTTTTTGTACATTGAATTGCATCATGTTTATGAGAAAAAACAATGAATGCTTGCTACCTAAACCTCTCGGTAGTATTCTTTCCAATGCAGACATAGGGGATTTTTGCAACAATGAGCATGCGCCAATGAGGGATGGCTGAGGAACTATTTTAGTGATGGTACCGGTACAAAAGTAAATGCAGTGTGATAATATGTGTTCTCCTAATGTTACTATCACATTACAATAGTTTAATGCGGTAACACCCATTCCCATATCGTTATGTTCCACGGACTTAGTGAGAATGTTACAGGTACTGGTGTGATAAGCTTAAATCTCTTCCAATATTTGGTGTATATCACAGTAGGCATTGTGTAGCTTGAGCCAGCATGGTGTAGTGTTTTCAGTGTTGGAAAAAGACCAAGCTTTGATTCCCAGTTTGGCCATGAAATCCACTGGATGACCTTGGGCAACTCATATGCTCTCAGCCTCAGGGGAAGGCAGTGGTAAAACTCTCTGAACAAATTGTGTCAAGAAAGCTCCATGGTAGGTTTGCCTTAGGGTTGCCATAAGTTGGAAATCATTTGAAGGCACAACAACAACAACAACATAAACCATGTAGCTTGTCAATATTGATCTTAATATGGTCTGCTGCAGTAAGTATGTACAATTGTTCCTCCCCATTTGCAGACTTTAAGTCCATGGTCCTGTTTTTTGCAGGAGAGACAAGAGCAGAGGGATATAATGGTGGCACCTTCCCCGCATGTGCCACAGGCACATGCACCACTATTTTCAATGGGGCTCGAATATTTGTGAGCCACCATTTTTGCAGGGGGGAATGGAATGGATCCTCCATGAATTGGGAGGGGCTACTGTATATCTTCTCATTTCACATTATTGTAAAGTTAGAGCACTGACATTTTTAAAAAGAAAAGTGATATGACAATATCATACCAGCTTTCCAGATATTCAGTGCACTGCATTAATGTCTTATAGGTTTCCTCTCTGAATATTCTATTGTCAGTTGGAGACATGTTGTCCAAAATGTCTTGGACTGATCTTCTATAACAGGGGTAGGCAACCTAAGGCCAGGGGCCGGATGTGGCTCCCCAAGGCCTTTGGACCAGCCCCAAGCCGGTCCTGCTGCCGCCGCCACGACCACCACCTGCCATGATGATATTGATTATTGTTGTTATTACTTGTTCTTGGGGTTTTCTTGGCAAAATCTCCACAGGGGTTTTGCCATGGCTTTTCTGGGGCTGAGAAAGTGTGCATGCATATTTTTTAATTTTTTTAATTTTTTTAAAAAATATTTTATTTATTTATTTATTTATTTATTTATTTATTTATTTTTGGTGCTTCGACCCCCTAATTGTCTGAGGGACAGCAACCCGGCCCCCGGCTCAAAAAGGTTGCCTACCCCTGTTCTATAGAATCCATGCTCTCTTCTCTTTATTTTTTAGTAGAGGGCTTCTGTGGTATGTGGAGTTCTGTGGAGCTAACTGTTACATTCCAGGTTGTTCACAGAATTGTGAAAGACTACCATCACATTGTGCAAGAAGGAAACATAACAAAGAGGGAGATTTGTGTTTTTCCTCACTGAAAGCTGCCACACATTCTTCTTTCCCTTCTGAGAGGAAAAAAGCAACAACCTCAACACAGGCCAACACTGTTGTGTGTGTTCAGTAGGTTCATACCTCACTTGTGCATGTCAAAACTTCCCGTCTTGATTTGTACATACTCAAAAAAAAAAAAAAAAAAAAAAAAAAAAAAAAAAAAAAAGACAAAAGAGACAGTTGCCTCAGCTGAGGAGCTAAAGTTATTGAGGATAAGCATACTACATCAAAAGTGCACTACATCAACTCAAAACCCTTCATCCCATTTTGAGGCAAATGTGGATTATATTACATTTACACCTCTTTTTTTTACCAGGTGGTCATGAAATGGTTTTAATTTCTCATATGCTGACTGGTATTTTCCAAAATGTTACATGGGCATTGTCAGCCACATAAAAAGCCAAGGAAGCCATTTGTCTGCAGAAAACTGGAGATCTGTGTCACATTTGTTGAATGTTTTATCATTCTCATTGTAAAAAGTCAGCAAGTCATGCTTAATTCTAGAAAGGTAATGTGCTGTCTCTTGTTTGAAGCATCAGACATCTGGAAACAAAACAACCAACCTGTGCATTATCTGTGTCCTTAAGCAAAAATTGTTGGAAGAATTATTCTTTGCATTCTCCTTTCCCTCCTTAGTTAGGCATCCTCCTTCCCCCCAACATTCTATCTGGTAGTTTAACTGACCCTCTGAACATTCTAAACGGTCACCTTTCAGTCTCCAGTCAGTAACAGTCCTCCTCTGAGGGCTCATTCCCACTATGATATACACCAATTTGCTGATTGGGTTATATATATATATATATATATATATATATATATATATATATATATATATATATATATATATATATATATATATATATATACAGAAACCTGGCTGGGAGAGGATAGCATCTTAACTTGGGCGCAGGCCCTCCTAGTTGGGTATTCTGCCAGTGATCAGGTAAGGAGAAGTGGGCGGGGGGCCTGAGTGGCCCTGTTTCATAAGAATAATCTGATCTTGACCAGGATACCTGTCCGGAACACAGTCCACTTCAAGTGCATGTACCTGAGCCAGAGGACCAAGGATAACTTAGGGATTCTGCTAGTATACTAACCACCCTGTTGTCTAGCAGACTCCCTAAGTGAGCTGACACAGCTGGTCTCACAGTTTCTGTTGGAGTCACCTAGACTTTTAGTTTTGGTGACTTCAACATTACACTTGAGACCAGTTTGTCAAATCTAATAGGTGCGGCTTAGGAATTCATGGAATCCATGATAAACATGGGTCTATCCCAATTGGTCATCGGGCCCACACCCTCAATGCAGTCTTTGGTACGGAACAGGAATATCTGTGGGCGGAGGTTATTAAAACTACCGCATTGTCATGGACAGATTATTTCCTGGTCAAGACTGAACTAAGAGCCACTATCTGCCCCACCGGGGCTAGTGGACCCATTAGAATGGTCTGCCTTTGAAGGCTAATGGAACCAATTGGTTTCCAGAAAGCATTGGAGGGTTTAATGGTTGATAACGCCGGTGATTCTGTCGAAACTTTGGTTAATACCTGGAATACCGACCTTACCAAGGCTATCAACACGATCACTCCCAAGCGTCCTTTCCAACCTCCTTCAAACCGTAAACCATGGTATACACCAGAGCTTAGGGAAATGAAGTGGGTTGGACAATGACTAGAGCACACCTGGCGGAAAACTCAACTTATCTGACAAAACTTGTCATAGGAACTTTCTTTGGTCCTATCAAGAGGCAATACGTGCAGCACAGAAATCTTTCTCCTCTGCACATATTGCGTCTGCAGAGTCTCATCCAGCAGAGCTGTTTAGGGTGATGAGGGATCTGATGCAGGTTCCACCTGAACAGAACCTGTTACTTAACAACAGCCTGCTGCAATGCGTTTAACAACTTCTTTGCAGATAAAATCTCTCATATAAGAGCCGACTTAGATGCCAATGTTGTGAGAGAATCAATTGACGAGATGTCCAGCAACTCCATTGATGAAGTTCTACTGGATCAGTTTCAATCTGTGAGTACTGATTCCGTAGAAAAGCTCCTTGGTAGAGTGAGGAAAATGACCTGCCTTCTTGATCCTTGTCCATCATGGCTGGCCATCCGGGGGGGGGGGGATGCATTGAGGATGTTCCTTATGGACGTCATTAATGCATCCCTCAGGGAAGGTCATATTTCATCTTGTTTGAAGGAAGCAGCAGTTAGGCTGCTTCTGAAAAAACCTTCCCTGGACCCCCTGGATATGAACAACTACAGGCCAGTCTCTCTACTAACGTTTTTGAGCAAGGTAATCGGGAGAGGGTGGTTGCACTTCAACTCCAAGCTCTCTTGGATTAAACCAATTATCTAGATCCATTTCAAACTGGCTTTAGGACGGGATCTGGAGTTGAGATTGTCATGGTTGCCTTGGCCGATGACCTTCGTCTGAGCACCTGTTGGTGCTTTTAGACCTCTCAGCAGCTTTTGATACAATAGATCATAGCATCCTCTTGGATCACCTGAGTGGGTTAGGAATTGGAGGCACTGCATTGCAGTGGTTCCGTTCCTTCCTCTTGGGCAGATCCCAGAGGGTGCTGCTCGGGGATAGTTGTTCTGCAAAAAAAGAGCTTACTTGTGGCATCCCGCAGGGCACCATTCTGTCCCCGATGCTGTTTAACATATATATGAAGCCGCTGGGAGAGATCATTCGGAGACATTGGGCTGGGTGTTATCAGTATGCTGATGACACCCAGATCTTTCTCCATGTCTTGGTCATCCATGTTCTTGGCTCCCGATGGCATCTCTTCTCTCAATGACTGTCTTAAGGCAGTAATGGACTGGATGAGGAAAAACAGATTGAGATTGAATCCAGATAAAACGGAGGTGCTCACAGTAGCAGCCCTGAAACCAGGAATAGGGATACAACCTCCAGTCCTGGATGGGGTCACACTCTCCATGAAGGACTGTGTTCACAGTCTGGGGGTGCTCCTGGATCCATTGCTTCTGATGATCAATCAGGTAAATGCGAAAGTCAGGAGTGATTATCACCTTCGACTGATACGCCAGTTGTACCCTTTCCTGGAAGTAAGGGATCTTGAAACTGTGGTGCACATGCTGGTAACTTCCCGTCTTGATTTCTGTAATGAGCTCTACATGGGGCTACCATTATGCTTGGTCCGGAAACTTCAATTAGTACAGAATATGGCAGCCAGATTGGTCTCAGGAACATGAAGGAGAGACTATATAACACCAGTATTAAAGTCTCTCCATGGGGTGCCTATTAGTTTCCGGGCCCAGTATAAGGTGTTGGTTATTACCTTGAAAGCCCTAAATGGCTTGGGTCCAACCTATCTTCGGGACCGCCTCTTCCCATACAATTTTCGTGCACTCCGGTCCTCTGAGAGGAATCTGCTGCAGCCTATAAAAACTAGGCCGTCTGCAACTGCCCAAAGGGCCTTCTCAGCAACCACTCCCATACTATGGAATGGCCTGCTGGATGAGATCCATCAGATTACGACCTTAAGCAGCTTTAAAAAGGCTGTTAAAATTGATCTCTTCTGGCAGGCCTTTCCTGACTAGATTTCCCCATCCTGCCCTCTCCCACATTTGACTGATGTCGCTGCTTTGTCTGTTATTGTTTGTTTTTGTGATTGGAGTTTATTTAATGATGCTTTAATTAAGATGTTTTAATTGATAAATTGGTTTAATACTTTTTTAAGGGGTAGGTGGGTTCTGGGGTTTTGGATTGTATTAATATATTGTACTGAATTTTAACTGTTGTTAGCCACCCCGATTGCTTGTCAGAGGGGCGGGATATAAATAAATTTTATTATTATTATTTGCATCATTCATACTGGGAACTGGTTCAGAGCCAACTGCATTTGGTTGGAGTCGCATTAAATTGAGACGAATGTAAAAAACCTGCAGTTTTTAGACATTCGTTTTTTGATGGTTCTTTTGAAAAGACCTGATTCCAAAGTGTGTTCAACAAGTGTAAACAACGGGTCTGATTCACTTTGCACTGAAGGGGAGGGACTTGAGAGAGTGAGAGTTGAGAGTAAGAGGACTGGATATTTAAATTACACCCTACCAGATTCACCATCAGCAAATACCAGTGTATTTACCGAAGCTGGTTTTGGGTTTTGTAGTCTCCCCTTGTCTGGTACCATATGGTGGGTCTTCCTTTTTTCCACTCACAACACCCTATACAGCAGAAATAAACCCCCTCCCTTCCTGGGGCTTTTTCTTCTGTGAAGACTGTCCCTTCTTTGCTGCAGAGACTCTTGGACAGTCTTTCCTGAAATGTCCAGTCTTTCCACAGGAAAAGCATCACTTAGTCCTGCAGATGGCAGCACTACCCTCCTGGGATGTCTTGGTGGCTGGTTGCATCCAGCTTGTTTTCCCAGCTTCCCTGGATCTTGCCTTGAAGTCTCTTCTCTAGACCTCCTCCAGGATCCTTGAAGCCACAAGTTCAGTCCTCAGATCTGCCTCGGTGATTCCCTGTAGGCTATACATCAAAAGGTCCCACTCACTGGTCAAGCTGCTCAGTAGTATGAAGATTTTTTTGGGATTCCTCCATCTGAATGCCTTTATTGCTGCACTCTGCAAACAGGCTTTCCATTTTCCTCAAATGGTCTGTTATAGAGGCAACCTCCTGTAACTTACACCTGTACAACTTTCTACTGCAACACATCTCAGATAATGCTCTGTCAGGCTGATGAACTCATTCCAAGGAGCACCACACATCAAAAGCTGTCTGCTTTTCCCTGATGTGATCAACTGGCCTGGTTCTAGAACTAAAATGATCAAGGTCCTCACCTTGCAGTCATCTTCTATCTGAGAGTCATCAGTTGGATCAAGTTGTTTCTGTACAATGTCCCACAAGTCCTGTTTTATCATTAAAGCTTGTATATAGATTTTCCAAGAAGCATAATTTTCATCACTAAGCTTCTCAAATCTAACAGCTGTTTGGACCTTCTTGCTCTGTGTCAGCAACAAACAGATGCAGATGGACTTCTAGGCAGACTGCCAATGGCCCAGGCAAGCAGCCGACACATGTGGAAACTTGAAAAGCCTTCCTCAGCACACTGATAATGACATTGACAGTGAAGAACACATTTTAACTCACTCACTCCCAGGACTTTTTTGCCCTCCATGGATTCAGCAGCATACCACTGGCAATTCTGGGACACTCACAACCACTCAGGCATTGTCTACACACACACTGGGCCCATAACCTGTGTTGGGGTATGCAGACAAGCGAGATCTGGCACACACACACAGAGAGTGGATGCACATAGGCAGGAAAAATCCTCCTATACAGAGGCCACTGCTTTCAGCGAGACTTCACTCAATGAGGGCTTTAATCTTTGTTGCAAATATTTACAAAGATACATAGAGTATCAGAGATCCATCTTGAATACTCACAGCTATACAGACCAACAAAGTGCTTCGCCAATCACCAGCCACAACTATCCAACAACGGAGATTCTGACCCTCTCCTATATATAGGTGGTCTTCTTGGAAACATGCAACAGCCATGCACTAATGAAACCTGACTGCTTTCATCCCCAGTGTCTGTTACATCAGACCTCCCATAATGCACAGCTTACCAAATGCTGACTCATGCAGCTGCCACTTGAACTTTTGTAACCCTGTTACCATTGTTCCTGCTCCTTTTAGTGGCCACATCCATGCCATTTTCCAGACCAGGGTGCAACATGGTCTTGACACCTAACAGCCCCAGCATTTTTTAAAAAAATGATGTTGTGGGCTGACTTTAGCACATTAAAGTCAATGTTGATATATTTAAGATTTATTTATAATCAAATGTAATAATAATCACATATGAGTGGTGCTAGATTTTATTTGTTAATAACAAATGTGGTAGAACACTTTCCAAACACTAATTAATCAAATACTAATTAATTAATTGCAATCATTTTCCAAACTCACTAATTAAGTGAGGGAGGGATTCTATTTCTTAGCATGAAGTGGGGGAGGAATGCATTTTTTAGCAATGAAATTTCAATATGTATAATTAAAATAAGTTGAATTGTAGGCTATTTTTAAAATCAATTTATTTAGTCATTTAAAAGATCAGCTAAGCTCTCTTTCCCTATGTGTCAAAGGCAGAGAAAGTGCAGCCAATGAGCCATTTGTACCCTCCAGGACCATTTCTAAGGTTCCCAATGGTTCCTCTATTTGGAATTTATTATTATTATTGTTTTAATTAACATGCCCTCCCACAGTTCCACTGTGTATGGCAGTAAGAATGACTGCAGTTGGTAAACTCTGACTTGGTCATGCCTCTTGGGTATGCAGCCCTTAAGTATTTGCCTAGCCAGGAAAATGGCATGTGGTCCAGTAGATGTTTCCCATCCCTTTTCCAGACAGATCAATATGAATAGTTCTGTTGCTGTATTTTTCTCCCAGAAGGAAGTGAGGTATTGGCAATTTTTATCAGGGAAAGGGTATAGAATAAAAAATTAAGCATTTTCTCCCTAAAATGCAAGTTTCCTAATTTTCAAAACAGATGGGTGTATACATTTATCAGAAAAAGGAAACCCAGAGAAGATACTAGACATGGTTCCCCAGTGTCATGTCTTCTTTAGTTAGAGCTGCCATATTCCAGTCTCCAAACCTTAATTTGCATATTACACAAATTATTATACTTGTGCATACTGCTAACATGTATTCTAGTTATTCAAATTCAGAACATTAATAGTTGTATTTTTCTGCCATTATGCTACAGCTGTGGTACCATTTTATTGTAAGTTCTCTTCTGAGAAAACTAGTACAAAATAATGTTTAAAGTGCTAGATCTGGAACAGAGGGACCCAAATTCAAATCACTGCTTGGCCATGGAATTTTACTTCATGACCTTGGCCCATCACTCAGCAGATCAACTTTATAGGATTGTTATGGGGACTAATAGCAAATCAACCTTATGGATTGTTGGGATTAATACTAAGACAGACATCATTTAAGGTGACCATGTATATGCTTGGTAATAACACAACAGTGACAATCACTACCACTACAGAAACAACAGAAAAAACAACTTGTACATGCAAGCATTCCTAATACTACTGTAGTTTCATCAGATCATTATACTATGTTTATTTTGCCATCAGTTTTTTTATTGATGGCAAAAAGTTAAAGGGCCATAAAAATATCACAGAATGCCCCTGTGAGTGACTATCATCTGTTTTACAGAGGCAAAATACTCTTGCCTTATTTGATGTCATCACAATGCCTTCCCCTCCCCAACCAAGCAGCTGTACCTCACTCCTTTTCTTGCCTTACTTGTATCTTCACCACTCTCCTTTATCTTGCTTCATGCACTCCATCACTTGCATCTTCCCTCCCTTCCCTGTCTCACCTCCTGCCACCATTCTTGCCTTTCTTGAACTTCCATCATCTTATGCCTACTTCCCTGGGAACTTATCACTGTACCTCTAGTTAGCACATGTAGGGGTAAAGTCAGGAAAGCCAAAGAACAGAATGAGCTCAGGCTTGCTAGAGTGCTTAAGCACAATAAAAAGGGCTTTTTGGGGTATGTCCATAGCAAAAGAAAGAAGAAGGAAATGGTAGGGCCACTGCACAAAAAAATATGGAGAAATTCTAATAGGCGGAAGAGAAAAAGCAGAACTACTCAACACCTTCTTTGCTTCAGCCTTCTCACAAAAGGAA
>JAIPUX010001232.1:33050524-33066264 GCA_020142125.1 Phrynosoma platyrhinos
CTGGATGGCCCTTGTGGTCTCTTCCAAATCTATGATTCTATGATTGTATGATTCTCAGCCTCCCTTCTTTCCTTTCTCCTCACCCTCTTCCCATCCTTGCATCCTTTGCTTCTTGCACTCCAACACTGGCATCTTTGTCCCTCTTTCACCTCACTTTATGTTGTCACTACCTTTTCTTGTACATTGCATCAACCTGCTACACCTCCTACCCTCCCTCCATTCCTATCAGCTTACCTTGTCTTGTCCTTGGTCGGTGTTTCCTTCCTTTGCAGCCACAGCTGCACCTCCAATCCTCTTTTCTCCCTCCATCTTTGCTTCACTTCATGCTGGTGACTGCTCCGTAAAGAAACAGTGGCTAAATAAATGCTCCTTTATAAATGCTGTTAAGGCTGCTTTAAACAGAGGTCAAGTAAGCACACAACTGAAGGCAGTGGTGCTGCTCCCACTGCAAGACAAGAAGCAGGGAGAGAGGGAGACCAAACAAGGTGGGGAAAGTGAAAGCAAAGGCCATAATGAACAAGGGAAGCGAAGTGGGGTGCAGAGAAGGTGGCAACAATTCATATGACTCTTTCCCATTCCACATCAGTAGAGCCTTTAACTGCTTTTCTAAAATGGAACTTGATTTTTTTTCCCTGGATGTCTAGCAAAAAATTGTAATATTGCTACATTAGTAAGTCATGAAAGACACAGGCTCCATGGAACTTTAAATACTAAACTTAAATACCAAAGCAGCTTTTATCCTACTTTGTTGTATCCTTCCTCCTTTGCTCCAATGGGTTCATTGCTTTCTTTTCAGGGATCGCAAGGAACTCTGCAAAACAATTTTTCTTCCAAAAGCTACTCTTTCTGGAGACCTCTCATATTGACCCAGAGAATGGAAAGCTGGAAGTGAGAGAGAAAAAGTCACAAGTGACAACAACAAGCATGAAATTCCACTCAGTGGGTAAACATACTCAAAGGCAGGGTTATTTCTCACAAACCAATTGGGCATTCTGCCCCATAGTTCTGCTCCTACAATAGCTAGAGACTTGTTTTTCTTTTTAAAAAAGGAATGACATGAAAAGAAATAAAAACATGGATTTGTGCCTGGTGATATTCTAAATGGACAACAGTGGTATGTCTACAAAGCAATTAAGGAGCTTATCGATCACTAAATAAACCGTCTTACCTCTTTTGAATTCAATCTTAATTCGGGCAGCATCTGGATACTATCACAGGGATATTGTGCTGAATCCACTGCCTGCGTCCCAGGGGCACTCTAGTGGCTATTGTCTTAAGTCAGAAAACTCCTTGTTTTGAAAAGAGGTGCGCTGAGTGTCCCTGGGACCTGGGCTCGGCCTGGGCTAGACATGGATGGTGCATTCGGTGGCAAAATCCCTGTGATAATAGCTGGATGCTGCCTGAATTAAGATTGAAGTAGGGAGAGGTAAGAAGGTTTATTTTAGCAGTGCAGTAAGGGTGGTTGCAGACTGCCAGAAATAGTGCAAATTGAGTCCACTTTTAGGGTTAGGGTTAGGGCTAGGGAATCATGGGAACTGTATTTTATTGTGGCACCAGAGCTTTCTGACAGAGAAGGCTCAATGTCTCAGGAAAAAAACAATTCCCATGATTCCCTAGCACTAACCCTAACCCTAAAAGTGGACTCAATTTGCACTATTTCTGGTAGTCTGCAACCCCCCTAAGTTCCTAAAACCTGTCCAACTGGGTGGTATGGCAATCTTAGCTTTAGCTGTGAGACTTTCAAAGAGTTAGGAACATTGAAAGAGCTCAACACTCAGAGTTTCTCTTTGTGTTTAAATAAGTTGACAATTTGAGAAACAGTGCAATTATTTGTTCCTTTTAAATTGTTAAGAATACAGTTCTCCCCTCCCCCCCTCGTTCTTCAGCATAGACATACAGGATTGCTCTGTAAAATAAACAGTTTGAACAATGGGAGCAATGACTTTTGTTTACTAGGTGAAAACAGACATATTCAATTAATAAGGCAGGGTAGATTTCAGAAATGTTTAAAATTTTATTTTAATTTATTTAATTCATACTATTTGATATCTTTTGTCAAAATGTGCTTGTCTGTTTTATTCTGATTTTACAGTGTTTAAAAATATACGTTTAATATCTCAAAATAAAAATCATAAGGGAATAATTACAAATTGAATGCAGACTTATTTATGCTTTACAGTAAGCCCACTCAAATAAATGAAAATTATGTTAATCATGATTAAATTAGGTCTTGCTGTTTTCAATGGGTATAGTAGCCACAGCATGACTAAGGGGTTGAACAGACAGCTCCTAAGGGGTGGCATCCTGCCGCCATTTTCCTTGCCAGATCGGGGCCATGGCAACTGCACGCCATGCCCCCGATCTGGTGCTTTGTCACTCTAAAAAGAGCTGGCGAATGCCACTCCTTCTTAGAGAGGCAAAAAGCCGCTGTTGCCACTGTGGTGACAGCTTTTCGGCCCTCCTTTGGTGCAGCATGTGTAAACACTGCACCAAGGAAGCACCCTGATGGTGCCTGCCATCTGGTTGGATAGATGGCTTGATGGAGGCATCGAGGTAGAGTCAGGGTGGTTGTTGTGCGGTTGCCACACCCCCACTCCACCCCCAGCCCAGCCCTTTTGGCCAGTCTCTACAGCCCGTAAGTCTGGACCCAAATTTTTGAGTTTTCCTGCTGTCTTCAGTATTCTAATCTCATCTTAACCACCTGATATCCTAGAAATCCTCAAACATTAGTGCACTAGTTTTACATAGCATTTGAAATCCAGATGATGTTTGAGGGCAGCAACCATCAATGAATAGTGGTGATTTTTTTCCTCGGCCAAGCAAGCACAAGTTTACTGTAAGGGGTTCAAAACAATTCAGACTTAAAGGCATTTTGTATATTGAAAAGACTGGGCATTGTCCCAAGAGAAAATTCTTATTAAGTCATATTCACATTTCCTTTTGCAGTTGTCTGCTAAGGCGTGACTGAGCTCAGTGTAAGAGATCTCATTCTAGGGTTGCCAACTCATTCTAATATTTGTGCAGAGCCAGGGGGTGGAGTCAAGCCAACTCTAGTAGGTCAAAGAATGGAGCTGATGCTTAGAGGAAGAACCTGATACAATAAAGGAAATCATCTCAGTAATATTAGTATAGAACATTATTACTTGGCAGCCATTCAGGCTTTGCTCTATCTTCTTTTATCTCTCATTCACCCATGCTTTTCCATTACCCTGAATGCGACAAGAGATTTATTGTTTCCATTTGCTAATACACCACTTGCTATCGTCTGGCAGAACTTCACATTGTTTTGTTTTAGACAATAACTCTCTAACAGCCATTATGGGATTCTAGATATTTTAGTCCAAGAAGGTAACTTTTCCAAGGTCTCTCTTCTGCCTAGGCAGAGCCTTGGTGAATGCAGGAAGCCATCATTCTAGGTGGGAACTGAGGCAGAATGCTTGTATTTGATGTTAACTACCTTTGAGTTGACCTCGACTCATGGCGACCTTGTGGATGAGACATCTCCAAGACTCCTTGTCTTCCACTGCTCTGCTAAGGTCTTGTAAATGCAGATCCATGACTTCCTTGATTGAATTTATCCATCTGGCTTTATTAGTATTATTATCTTTTCTAATGAATTGTGCCTTCTCATGAGGTGGCCAAAGTACGACAGATTCAGTTTGATCATCTTGGCTTCTAGGGACATTTCAGGTTTGATCACTTCAAGGACTCATTTGTTTGTCTTTTTGGCTATCTACAGTATTTTCAGCACTCTTCTCCAGCACCACATCTCAAATGAGTCCCCCTGCACACATTTTTATCTGCTTTCTTCACTCTCCAGTTCCCATATGCATACATGATGGTGGGGAATACCATGGCTTGGACGATTCTAACTGTACTACTCAGTCATATGACTTTACTTTTTAGGATTTTATCTAGTTCTTCTATGACTGCCCTTTCCATTCCTAGTCTTCTTATTTCTTGACTGCAGTCTCTATTCTGTTCAATGTTTGATCCAAGTGATGAGAAATCTTTAACTATATTAATTTCCTCATTGTCAAGTTTGAATTTATGTAGGCTCTCCATGGCAGAATGTACTCAGTACTCAGTACTAAGTTTATCAGTAGAGGGTGCAAACGGTGTGCTCTTTATATGTTCTGCCATTCCAATCTGAGTGTCTGACAATGCAGATAACTGGGTTTATTACCAGGAATGAATATAAAGGGAGAATTTGTGTTGTGTGGTACTGCCAATAAATTGGAAGATGAGGTCCTTTCACATGCTCTCCTTCTGTCAGTTTCTCTACCTGGACCTCACAGTTCTGTGGCGAACTTATGGCACACGAAGCCATTTCTGAGGGCATGTGCCTGTTCCTCCTCTTCCCCCTGCTTTCCTGGGCCTTTAGCTGTGTCTGGGGAAGTCCCACCTCTGGAAGACAGAAGTCCCGCCCCCCAGAAGTCTTGTCCGCCCAGAAGTCCCCCCTGGCACCCTGGTTCCTGGTGACCCTAAGATGAAACTATCATGGGGCAGACTTCATCGGGGGGGGGGGGTTCCATTGCCATCCTCTGAGGCTGAGAGAGCATGGCTTGTGTGTGTGGTGCCTTCAAGTCATTTCTGACTTATGACGACCCTAAAGTGAAACTATGATGGAGTTTTTTTGGCAAGTTTCTTCAGAGGGGGAGGGGTTGCTATTGCTAGTCTGAGGCTGAGAGAGTGTGGCTTGGCTTCCCAACAAAAGTCCCACCCCCAGACATCCTGCCCCCCAAATGTCCCACCCCCAGCATCCAGTGACACCCAGTGCGGGAATGCCACTGAGTTGGCGCACTCAGTCTCTAAAAGGTTTGCCATCACTGACCTAGAGCAACATGTGGGACAGGAGCTGTATGAAATCCATTTTTTCAGACCTCCAAATGTTCAACTGCTGCTTCCACCACCAGATTTGTTGATGGTAGTGATGGCAACCAAAAATACAGCTTTTCCTTTAAAATTTTCACAAAATCATAAAGTCTTAGAGAGGGAAGGGATTGAAAGGTCTGTCTAGTCCAGGTGTAGGCAACCTTTCCCCTTTAAGGGCTGAGGAACTTCAGCTCTCAGAAGCCTCAGCCATGTTAGCCAATAGTCCAATGTTGGCCAATAGATCCTGGTATTCTGGGAGCTGAAGTCCCTCTGCCCTTAAAGGGGAAAGGTTGCCTACCCCTGGTCTAGTCCAATCTCCTGTCCTGTAGGAATATACCACTAAAGCTGTCCTGGAAGATGCCCATACAACTTCTGTTTAAAGACCTCCAAAGATGGGGAGTCCACCATTCTTCATGGCAGGCCATTTCACTGCTGAACAGGTCTTACAGGCTGCATCTACACTGCAGAAATAATCCAGTTTGACACCACTTTGACTGACATAGCTCAGTGCTATGGAATTCTTGGAAATGTAGTTTTGTGAGCATTTAGCCTTCTCTGTCAACAAGCTCTGATTCCACAACAAACTACAAACCCAAGAATTCCATAGCATTGAGCTGTGGCATTTAAAGTGGTGTCAAATTGGATTATTTCTGCAGTGTGGATGCAGCACCAGTCAAGAGGTTCTTCCCAATGTTTAGGTGGAATCTCTTTTCTTGTAATTTGAATTCCTTGGTTTATGTTCCATCCCAGTAATGCTCTGCCCTGTCAGGCACATTAAGCCCAGGATGAGGGACAGGGCTGAAGAAGAGACAATAGTCTTCCCATTGATTTCTAATTAATGTAAGAATGAGTTTCCATTTGAAACTATTCACCAGCTCACAATTAATCATCTTAGCCATTCTTTCCCAACCCAGCAGCCTCTAGATTTTTGTACCATAATGCCCATTGTTCCCACCACATGCTGCTTAGGGATGGTGGGTATTGTATTCCAACACTTCTGAAGGGCACCTGGTTGCAGAAGCCTGCTCTTAACCAAAATACTTCATAGCTTGCATATCATTATCACTGTAACATTAGATTTTATACCAAGAGCCAATACACACTATTATTTTTACGTGGTGATGTTTATAGGCATGCTAAGGACAGAAAGGGAAACCTAGAATGAAGTATTATTTGCCATGCAATATTCATGGCAGATGAATTCTAACTAGAGAACAGCAAGAAACAGTACCTACCAGCTAAACCTTTAAATCTTAAGGGAAACTTTAATAACTATAAATTTGATAAAACATTATTTACACCAATTACATATATAGTTAAATTTTATGTATGTGTTTCAGTTTGAATGTCTCCAAACTGTAAAACAGAAGCCGCTACCAGAGCATAACAGATTTCTCTCTAAGGATATCTGCCTCATGTATTTCAGATTTAAAGAAAAATAGACAATTCTAGGTAGCTATAAAGGTATAAAAATGCTATAATTTATTTTTATGCAGAAATTAGGCAGGTGTAGCCTCGTATTTAGCTCTGTTTAGGAGGGAAATTATATGTCTTACTGTATGGCAGTGGTTCTCAGACTGCTCTCCAGGGAGCCCTGGGATTCCTCAGAAACTTATCAAAGGTCCCTCCAGTAATGTCAGTAATGGTGGAAAAGCTTCCTTGAAGAACAGTTTGCTCATCTCTTTGGGTTCTACCTGGGCAATTCATAACTTCAGAGGAGTGTTGGGCTTGTTCTTGCTTGCACTTCCAGAGTCAGATTGAGATTAAGGGCAATGTATTCCATTTGAGAGAGTGAATGTGGTATAGTGGTTTGAGCACTGGACTATGATCAGAGTTTAATTCCCACCTCAGTCATGGTGTGACCTCAGGTAAGTGACACATCCTCAGTCTCAGAAAACACCATGATAGGTTCATTGTAAGGTCACCATTAGCTGAAAATGATTTGAAGGCACATAACACAATTCCATCCCATTAATGTTTCCCATCCCACAGTGGGATTTCCTCAGAAATGTCTGCTTTAGGAACTGGGGTGGTGGTGGTTGGAGGGTGGGTCAGGGTTTCCTTGTCCGGGAAATGTGGTGTCACCATTTTTTGTTGGTGATGTGCAGCCATTGCACCATATGCAGCTCCAGGAAACCTCACAAAGGGCAGAATAAAAAAAGGAGGAGTGGACACAAGCTTCAGTGAATTCAGTGAGTGAGACTAGGGGGCTTATCACATGGACAAATAACCCGACTGCTCCCCAACTGGATACAGCCAGGTTGCGGGATGCAGGTGGGTATTATCACATCAAAGTTGTTGCCGATTCCACCAGGCAAGTGCAACACGGCTGCATCCTGGCTCCCAGACTCACTTCAGAGGATGCTTTTCATAGGTGGGAGCTTGCTGTCTTTGAAAAACAGCCTCCAAAGCACCATAAGCCCCTAATTGGGCATAGAATTGAAGTTTTCTCTTATGATCCTCTCAAAACCCTCATGCAACTGAGTTGCTTATTAATTTCAGTGAGATTGACAATGTGTGAAAATGCCAGGACTGTGAAGAATGCTCCTCCTGCAGCCAACACCACTTTTGATCACTGACTGGAGTCCAGGCTGTTGCAGTGATTGGAAGGGGAAGGCCGAAAGGAGACCAGACAGTGCCCCCCCTTTCCAATCCTCCTCCTCCATTTTACCCATTCCTCACTAGCTAATGCCAATGATTTCCCTGCACTGGGTGTCACTTGGTGTGAGAGGTGGGACTTCTGGGGGTGGGGCTTTTGGGGGCAGCATGTCCTCCCTCCCCCCATGCTGCCCTTTCATTTTCCTGAAGAAGAAAAGGATGGGACAGTGCCTGGGAGGAAGAGTGTCTATACCACCATGTGCTCCCCTCCCTTTTCCTACTGTATCTTCTGTGAATCAACTAGTCAGAAAATAAACAAGCCTGGCAGTGTTTTTTGACTATCATATCCTCTAGTTTTATAGGTGAGAATTGTGCACCCTGTGGGCTGTTTGCAGAGGAGGGTGGAGGGTTCTTCAGCCTTTGGTCCCCTGGGTTTGTGTTGAACTCCCAACCTCCATTTCAATTTTTTAAAGTGTGGTATATGTAGATTCGGTGCCAAACTGTCTGTTCATCACCCAAACAGTTCTCACAGGATTGGGGATTGAACCCTATGTTTACAGGACTACTTGCCATGAGGATGAGGGGAGGACGTGGTATTTGGACTATACAGACATGGCCCTAGTCCCAACTAGAATTAATGGGATTATTGCAAGTGTTGCTTTACTGTTCAGCAGTTGCTTGAATGGATCTACCCTAATCAGGCTTTAAAATGGGATTTAGGCTACTGTTATACTTGTACAACTGTTATGATTATGTTAATGGCCTTGTGTTTTACATTTTTTAAAAAATGTAGAGCCATACTGGCTGGCATCCTGTTCGGTAGTTATGAGATTATAAGCATTATAAGCAGGACCTACAATCTTGTAACTGATGGGGGACATGACACCCCAAACCTACCTTTTCAGTGTCCCAACCAAAGGGTTTCTGAGGCTATGCCCATTGGGAAATTATTGAGAAATGAGAACTGAAGTGCTCTCTTAATTACAGGGAACCTTGTGAGAAGCCATTGTGGCATAGCTCCTAAGGAGTCTTTCCAGCTTCCTGTTCTCACCATGCCCCATGACGAGGAGAGTTCTGTAGCAATGGGCCTGCATCACTTTTAGTTATATCTGATGATGTAGGATCTCAGCTACTATTATTTTTTGTATTTGTCTTGATCCGGATTAAGACACTACTTTATATTATGGGATTTTATGACCCTGAAAGCTTATTATAGAGGTTTTTTTTTTAACAGAAAAGTTCTTGATAAAGATATATATATATATATATGTGCAAATAGTGTTATGCTTTATAATTTCCATCATATATTTCATCTCTATGCCTTTCTTGGGGCACATTTGATGCTGATACCAGTTTAGTACAGTCAATTTTTGTATGGATGGAAGGATGAATATGAACAACTTGGTGAAATAAAATCTTGGGAGACTTCAGATTAATAGGGCAGAATATAATACTTCTTACTTCTATATTTGATTTATCCTATCATGTTCTGCAACCATTCATTAACCCCAAGTATACCCTACTGTGTTAGAAAATATATCCACTTGACATTTAGAAAGAGAGGAGAACAAATAAGTTAAATGATATAGGCCCACAGTTGCACATTAGACATGTGAAGCAGATCTTGCTGTAACTTGACTCTCCTTCCCAAGCTACAAGAATGCCCCAGAGGTACCCTATGTATCAGAGGTATATTCTGGGCACAGTAAAAATGGAGGAAAATTCTGGGAAATAGTTTCTCACTGTTCTCATTCCTGGTGTTGTAAGTGCCCACATGCAATTTCACATGGAAGTTTGTGATAGTGACTTGGATTCCAGGGCTTAGATGTGTAACCAATACAATTATTTACATAAAATTATTATGAGGGAGGCAAATATTTTCTGAGCTAAAGAGATCTTGCAACACACATTTAACAGAAATCTGGGTTAGGATCTTGACAACAGTTAACAAATGAAAGCAAACACATGCAAGCATAATATATCCAAATAAAGTTTGTTCTA
This sequence comes from Phrynosoma platyrhinos, assembly GCA_020142125.1. Taxonomy (NCBI): domain Eukaryota; kingdom Metazoa; phylum Chordata; class Lepidosauria; order Squamata; family Phrynosomatidae; genus Phrynosoma; species Phrynosoma platyrhinos. Next base: position 33,059,999 of record JAIPUX010001232.1, read on the forward strand.
GAGAGGCCTAGCATTAGGTTACAGCAAAACTATTTAGACTGAAAGTTGGAAGAGATGTTATGGAAGATGTGTGGGTGGTGCAGAAAACAGCAGCTCTTCGTGTTGGTATTTCCTCCTTCTGGATCAGCTGCCTTCAAGCTGACACTGTCCATATGTGCTGGACTACAATTCCCATTACTTTCCACTAGAAGGATCAATAAAATTGGAAGTCAGTGCATCTGGTGAAGGCTCTCCTGGTTAATGTATAGTAACAGAGAATGCATTTATTTATTTATTTATTTAATTTCTATGCCATCTTTCTCTCTCCCAAAAGGACCCAAGGTGGCTCACAGTATAAAAACACATTAAAATTTTTTTAAAAAAGAAAATTAAAATAACCTAATTAAAACACTACAAAGTTAAATTTTAAAACATACATCATTCAATAATGAATTTCCAAATACTGGCACATGGCAGCCCATTAGGTCAATGAGGACCCATGAAATCTGGATCATGAAAACAGCATAACACAAGTTTTATATTCCTTACACTAGTGATTCTCAACCACCAAAAGCCTAGCCATCATGGCCATCATGGCTAAGAGATTTTAGGAATTGTAGCTCAACAACTCCAGAGAAAAATTAACATGTGCTTTATTGATTATACCAAAGCCTTTGATAGCACAGATCATGAAAAGCTTTGAACGGCTCTTAAAGACATGGGAGTGCCATTACATTTGATAGTCCTGATGAGAAATCTGTAGTAGGACAAAAGGCTACTGTTAGAAAAGACTATGGAGAAACAGAATGGTTTCCAGTTGGCAAAGGGGTCAGGCCAGGCATTATGTCACTCTACTTGTTCAGTTTGTACACAGAAAATATCATACGAAGAGAAAATATCATACAAAGAGAGTGAAGATAGGAGGATAGGAACATCAACAACCTAAGATATGCAGATGACACAATACTACTAGCAGAAAACACTGCAGACTTGAAACAATTAAGGAAGGACAAAGAAGAAAGTGCACAGGCAGGATTACTCCTAAATATAAATAAAACAAAAATAATGACCATGAAGGATCTACATAAATTCAGCCTAGAGAATGAGGGAATCAAAATAATTAAAGAGTTCCTGTACCTTGGATCAAATATTGATCACAATGGAGACTGGAGTCAAGAAATCAGAAGAAGACTACTACTACTACTACTACTACTACTACTAATAATAATAATAATAATTTTCTGCATAGCAATCAGGGCGGCTTCCAACATAAAATACAAACAATAAAAATTTTTCTCTGGAGTTGTTGAGCTATAATTCCTAAAATCTCTGAGCACTGGCCATCCCATCCCAACTCTCCCACCCCTTAAAAAGTTATTAAACAATTCTCAGTTAAAATAGAATTTAAAATTTACACTAATGCCAGCAATTTACAATAATAGATCAATAGTAGATCAATAGAGATGGCTGTTAAGGCGATTAAATGGGGGAGGAAAGAAAAATACAGTTGGTTAAGCTCTTATGACTGGGAAGACTAATCGGGAAAGGCCTGCTGGAACAGATCTGTCTTGACAGCCCTTTTAAAGCTGTCTAAAGTCACCAGATGACGGATTTCGTCCGGCAGGTCATTCCATAATCTGGGAGCAGTCATTGAAAAAGTCTTCTGGGAGGTTGCTGACAGTCTAGATTTTTTCACCTGTAGCAAATTCATCCCAGAGGACCAAAGAGCTCAGAGAGGATTATATGGGACAATGCAGTCTCGGAGATATGTTTGGACCCAAGCCATTTAGGGCTTTATAGGTGATTACCAACACCTTGTACTGGGTTTGGAAACTAATAGGCAATCAGTGAAGAGACTGCAGAGACCAACCTGGCTGCCATATTCTGAACTAACTGAAGTTTCCAGACTAAGCATGAGGGTAGACTAGGAAAGAACTAGACAAAATCTTAAAGTGTAAGTATTTACAACTGAACACTAAAGTTAGAACCAGTGTAGTGTAGTGGTTTGATTGTTGGACTAGGATTCTGGAGACCAGGATTTGATTCCTTGCTTGGCCATGAAACCCACTCTGTGACCCAGGGAAAATCACAGAAGATTATCACACTCAATCCAACTTGACTTATCCCCAATGGGATAGACATGCCTTTAACCAGCAATGACAGATCTTACTGGATTCTCCATCATCAGCCCGTATGCAACCTAGGTTATCCCATGGCTTTTCAAAAATGGGAAAATCTTGAAAAGCTTTTCAAGATTTTCCCATTTTGAAAAGCCACGGGATAGGCCCAGGCTGCATATAGGCTGCATAAAGGCTGCCAATGGAGAATACAGCAAGATCTGTCATTGTTGGTTAAATGCTCGTCTATCCGGTTGGGAATAAGTCATGTTGAATTGTGTGTAATAATCTCCACAGTCTCTCAGCCTCAGGGGAAAGCAATGGCAAACCTCCTGTTAAATAAAATAAAATAAAATAAAAATTGCCAAGAAAACCCCATGATAGTTTTAGGGGGTTTTGCCTTAGTGTCGCCATAATTTGGGAACAACTTGAAAAACAACAACACAAGAACAACAACAAACTAAAGTTAAACTTGTCCAAACCCTTGTATTCTCTTGGATATGAGAGCTGGATAGTGAAGAAAGCAGATAAAATGGAGGGCCTTGCAGGAGAAGGTCTTTCAGATGATACCTGCTCTCTTGTACTCCCTCACTGACTTACTGTCAGTGTGTACTTAGTGAGAACTCTACTAGGAAGTCAATGAGGACAAGAGGATCAGTCCCTGCCACTGAGCTGGCTTCCTCTCACAAGATAGCAGATCATCTTGGCATTTGGTGTTTGATCATGCCTCACACAATCTTGTTCACCTTACTCAGCCCACAGCATGGAGGAAATTATGGAAACAGTATTTAAAGCATATCCTCCAACTTGATTTGGCTTGGACAATCCCATTTAATCCTGTCTCATACCCTCCAGCATGTTGAAAATGGGGGCATGTGTGGCCAAGAAACATCAGAGTGTGGTTGAGATGGCAAAAGTTATTAACAAGGAAGAACATACAAGCCAGGAGACACTGCAGCAGTTTAATTTTGCCTGAGCAAACTGGGAAGGGTAAAGTACCACCCCCCTCTTCTCCTCTACTGAGTTGAGTGAAAACTACTGCTGCACTTTGAATTTAGTTTGCAGCAATTGAAATAAGCTGAGGACAAAGGGAGAAAGTTGTAGGAAAAGGGAGAGTGAGCAGGATATTTTTAAAGTACTTGAAAAAGTAGGAGGGCAGAGGATTAATAAGGGCTGCCCCTGCCAAATCAAGATATTTGGAAGGTATGATTTCACATATAATGTTATAGATGTGGTGGTTAGAGTCTGAGAGTGGAGGACAATGGCTAAGAACTTTTGAATAAACTCCAGCTATGGTGAAATTTACAAATATCCTGGTTTACAGCCCAGTCTATTAGCTACTTCACCAGGGACCCCCTATTATAGTGCCATGGTTCCACTTCCATGGCAATGAATCCTGGGATTTGCAGTTTAAGGAGGAACATTTAGTATTCTCAGTCAGAGAGCTCCTGGGTTCTATCAAACTGCAAATCCTAGGATTCCACAGTATGTTGCTATAGCAGTTCAAGTGGAATCATGGCACTTTAAAAGCATACTGTGAAAGGACCCCAGGTCTCCAGCACCTCTCCTGGCAGGTGCTTCCTTGGAGTGGTAGTGAAAATGCGATCTGACAATTGATTCTTACCTTAGTGTCTTGAAAGAAATCTACCAGCTTCTAAATTTTGGGGGGAAACCTTGCACTGATCAGGGGGGGCAGGCAACTCCTATTACAATGAGTAGGGATAGTAAATATCAGTGAGTGAAAGGAGGACCTTACTGTATTAGATCATAACTTTGGGCAAACACTAGAAGTGGTCTTGTGAAATGCTCCCTTGGCATTGAACAAGTGACTCATCAAACCAAACACAGGGACTTGATTTGCTTTCTACTTAGGATTGCAAAAAACACTAAGGGAATGAGTGACTGGATGGGTCAAGCACCTGAAAGACATGCCAGTAGGTGTACTCACCCACTGCCGCTGTACATAGAGTAGTGGCTAGATTGCTGTGAAGTCCAGGCTCAAATCCCTAATCAGATAAAAAATTCTGCTGGATGATGGAGCAGTCCTCTCCTTCTTAGCCTAATCTGTTTCACAGGGTTGTGAAGTAGAGTCTTGTTTGATATAACAAGATATAAAATAAATGAATAATACACTTTCTTCAGACACAAGAAAATTATCTCCTTCCTGAGTAACAATATGAACTTTAAAAATATTTTCTATAGCAATATTACCAAGACACTTACATTAGAAGTGGAGATTGCAATGAAATGAGACAATGCATGGATCTATTCTTCTAAGTGTCTGAAGTTATCATTTCAAGGTAAATGGAGCAAAAATAAATACCAAATATTTTGGAAAGAGATAATTTGTATCCTCCAAACTATTTTAATAAATTCTAAACACAAAAATCAATGCAGGCACATTGGCTGTATTGCTCATCTGAAGCTAGATTCATACTACCTGCTTTTATTCATTTTTCTTGATTTAAGTGGTAGGTGAGATTTTCTTTTTATGTTGCAATGTTTCCAACATCTTTATTTGTCATTTTGATTTGCATTCAATGCTTTGTTGCAGAACCTTTGGCAATCATAGGATATTGTTGTGAGATGATATTGACAGCTACTCCCTCCCTCATTTTGCAGGATACTGGATATCTTTATCTCAATAAATTGTTTCTCTTACAGGACTACCATGTTTATCTCAGCACTTTGAATCATATTTATCTCAGCTTTCCAAATTCAGCAGTTTGTTGGGAATAAATTTTCATTTATTAGCTCTTGATAGCACTCAGTTTTTTACATTATGCAAAAACATGGCTACATGAGTGCCAAGGATCATGCATGTGACATCATCTGACATCATTTGTGATGAGTCACAAGTGTACTAATTGTGTTCATGCTGTTTCCCTCTAGGGTAACTAATTACCATATTATAATACATATTTTAGGAGAAAAAAAATATACAGCCAGCTCCTAAGTCACCAACCATAAGGGACAGATTTGCTCAAGGGAAGTCTGACTGAAACCTGGGCTGGAGGTATGAAGGCCTAGGGAAGAAAGAACCTGGAGGAATCTGGGCAAAAATGCCTACTGTTTTTCCCTTAGAGCTTTTGTTTTTTCCTCACCAAATCTGATTTTTTAAAAAATGATTATAGAACTTTTTCTCTTAGAATGATGAATAATATATTTAAGACAATGGATTTTATTTCACGGGAGGCTTACCATCAGTAAATCACCATTAAATCATCCAAAATCATCCATGGAGGCATCCCTGCTTGCTTCTCCAGTCAGTAAAGCGTCATGGAGCCGCCATTCGGCAATAATGGGAACTTCCATTATTGCCAAATGGAGGCTCTATATATGCTTTAATGACAGGAGAAATGAGAGGGGACACCTCCAAGATGATTTACTGACAGGAGAAGCACAGGGTGTGTGAACACCGATTGTGCGTTTTGGATGATTTTGGACAATTTAATGGTGATTTACTGACAGTAAGCCTCCTGTATGTTGTAGTCCAATATGTTCATATATGTACTCCTCCCACATTATCTCTCAAATTGTGTAACAGGAGAACTTTTATATAAACTTGGGTATAGTAATCAGATCATTGTAATTTCTGTTTTTGGTTTTCTTTTTTCAAGTTTTTATCTGAATGAGTGTCAGCTTCACACTATGAAGGACTAGAGAGGACAAATAAGTTTTGTTGGGGTGGACATAAAAGAGTGGCCCAAGTCCACTCTGGCTGGAAGTGGGCTGGAACCCTGTTGTCCACATGACCCACTCCCAAGAGAGGCTGTGGATACAGACGCCAATTGGCACCACCAGAAGTTGGACTATTCCAGCTCCTTTTTGCTCCTGTCCTAAGGACTGGAGCTCATTTTTGGTGTGGCTTCCAGCCACTTTGGAGGTGTGCGTTGTTTAAACTGCATGCCTCCAAAATGGCCAGATGCAACTTCATTTGGTCCATCTGTTTGGGCCCTTTGTTTGATTAATATTAATGATTTCCTATGTTTTTATGGATTTTCCCTGCTTCTCATAAATTAGCAAAAGAAAAAAGAGAGGTTCCACACTGTTCAAAACTTTGTAGCTCATTTTGTAACAAAAATGAAACATTTTTGAAAAGTAAATTCAATATTTATTTATTATCTAAGTCAGGGGTAGGCAACCTTTTTGAGCCGGGGGCCGGGTTGC
>JAIPUX010001232.1:33074630-33087281 GCA_020142125.1 Phrynosoma platyrhinos
GAGCCTTTATCAGATTTACAATTTTAATGTATTTATGAATTCTAGGAGTATTTTAATGGTCCAAAAGCTTCATCACAGTTCAGAAAGATTGGTGCAAAAGTAAAGCTATTTTCATTCAGTTTTGCACCATTCATTTTGAATCACCCTGTAGTATAGGGAGAATACACTGGAAGAACTTTGTACAAAAAGGATTAGGATGACTTGTGTCAATGGTTCCATCATGCTGACCACTTTGGCAATTCTCTCCCAGAAGCCTATGCAGTATTGGCTTAGGCAATAGTAAACATATATAATTTTGGCTCTTACTTATATTTAAACTAAGGGGGGTTGCAGACTGCCAGAAATAGTACAAATTGAGTTCACTTTTAGGGTTAGGGTTAGTGCTAGGGAATCATGGGAACTGTATTTTATTGTAGCACCAGAACTCTCTGACAGAGAAGGCTCAATGCCTCAGAAAAAAAAAATACAATTCCCATGATTTGTATGGGAATTGTATTTCAAACTACTATTTCAAACTACTGTTTGAAAACACTGAAATTCTGGACCATGCCAACAACTACCAGGTCAGAATGCACAGGGAAGCCATCGAAATCCACAAACACTTGGACAACTTCAACAGGAAAGAAGAAACCCTCAGCCCTACAAAATAAGAAAATTTGCACTCAGCAAATGCAAAGGGAAAACCAAATAGGGTCAGGGGCTTCCCAGCAGGCAACAGCAGACAATCTCCTTGATTGCATATCCTCACCTGGAAGCCATGCCATTAACAACAGAACAACACCTATTCAACACAGAACAAATACACAGTTTACATGGGAATAGCAGACAACATCCTTGATTGCATATCCTGAAGCTATGCCATTAACACAGAACAATACCTATTCAACACAGAACAACACACAGTTCACCTGGGAACCACTCCTCCCTACCCAGGGTCTCACAGTATATATACACCCATGCTTTTCCATTCCAGTTTTTTCTCTGAAGATGCTAGCCACACAGCCCGAAAAAACCCACAAAAAAACTATGAGAGATGTATTTGAAAGATCAGAGAACATCAGGTAGGCATTTTCTGTGGCAACTCCTTTCTTATGGAATAGACTATACCAACATGTGTGTGTTGTTCCCTCCCTGCTTTGAAAGTGAATTAAAGGACCTTGTTGCTTTTAGGCCTACATTTTATAATGTACCTTTATATTCTTTCAGTTATTTTAAATATTTTTTCATAAAGTGTATTTTATGCTTCACTGTTTTAAAATGTTTACTTTCTCAACAGCTTTGATTTGGAAAGTGGTACTGAATTATTTTAAATACGGTATATAAAATAACAATATAAATCATGGGCAGTTACACCAAAGCATTTATTTTGCAAATCTGGCCTGCATTTTCCCTCATAAAAACAATGGAATGAGCCCAAAAGTAGTATATACTATGAAGAAGTAGATAAATGTTCGATGGACCCCTTCTCTGTTTAGGGAGCTACAGCTGCTAATTTCTGTCAACAAACCATCTAAAAGGTTTTGGAGTAGGTGAGATGTCACTGCTGTCCACACTTGCATAATTTTTGAGACTCTTACATTCGCTTATTATGTTGGAGCTTGAAAGCTGGTGAGGTACCATCTAACAAAGGGGTAGGCAACCTAAGGCCCAGGGGCCAGATGCACCCCCCTGAGGCCTTTGGACCGGCCCTAGGCCAGTCCTGCCGCTGCCGCCCCCTGCCGCCCACCATGATGATATTGATTATTGTTATTATTACTTGTTCTTGGCATTTTCTTGGCAAAATCTCAATAGGGGTTTTGCCATGGCTTTTCTGGGGCTGAGAGAGTGTGCACGCATATTTTAATTTTTTATTTTTTTAAAAAAATATATTTATTTATTTATTTATTTATTTATTTATTTATTTATTTTTGGTGCTTCGGCCCCCCAATTGTCTAAGGGACAGCAACCTGGCCCCCAGCTCAAAAAGGTTGCCTCCCCCTGATCTAACACATTGGTTCATGGGATAGGCAGAAAACAAAACTCTGAAACAGTTGTGTTTCTCTTTATTTGGGGTTTGTCAGTTTGTCAATGTCTATTAGAAATTCTCTTGAGTCCAGTGTCTCAGTCATTTGAACTTCATAATTCTTGGACAGTGGTGGTGTTTTAACAGGGAGGCATAGCATCAACATTCCTCTTAAGTAATCTTAAGCTTTGGACTTTTAGAATATTTGATATGGGAAAATAAAGATCTGGTGTTGTAATATTTTAGGATGTTTGTTTTCATTAGCTAATCAGTAATATATACAGATATGTACTCCCATTGGAAAGGAACAAAACATCTCAGTATAGGCACAATCTTATCTATTCTATCTGTATACAGAATCAAACATCATAAACATCAAAGTGGAACACCAAATTTACCTTGGGAAACAGCACTAAGGGCCTTATTGCATCACAGAAGTAAGCAGAGATGCAGCGAGATAGAAGTGGCTTTCTGCTCATCTCTCCACATGCCTTTGAAGTACTTCTGTTCTAGTAATAGTAAAGGTATGCCTTTCGCCAAATGGATTTTTCCAACACAACAAAAGGCACACTTTTACCACTATCTTTCTTGGGAAGAAAATGGAAGTGCTAGAGGGCAGGTGGAAGAGTAATCAGAAAGCCACTTTTCTCTTGCTGCCTTTCAGCTTACATTTGTAATGTATTAAGACTCTAAAAGGTAGCCATATAAACTTACATTAGTAAAGAGTTAAAATTTTATGCAGCACTGTAACCCAGTCCTCTGTTGAGGAATTCTACACCTCACTGGCATCTGTGGAGTAAACCACACATATTCAGAGAGGTATATCTTATACGTTTCTGCAACAAGCATTTATTTAACAGCCATTATCACTAGCATTATCAAGAATGGTACTTATTTTAGGACGTTATCACACGTGGGCCAGAAAGCGATAATAAAGTGGAAATGAGGCATTCCGAAAATAAACCTTGATTCTGCAAATGGCTTTCACACGTAATTACCTTAATTGCAAAATTACAGTCTTCTTGCACATGCGCAGATAGAGGTATGCTCGCCGTGGAACCATGGGAAAAAGCAGGGAAATGCTCCCAAATGTGCATTTGCTTTTCACATTATGGTAAATGTGAAATTACTGTAATTTCGCAAATGCATTTCTTCAAAACTACCGAATTTCAAAAGATCTCGGATAACACCAGTTTCTGTCCAGTTTCTGTCCAGTTTCTGTGCGACGTCATGTGAAATCGTGAGGCACAAATCCAGTTTCTGTTTGGGATTTGTGTGGATTAACCAGCAGATTTCCCCTGTGTGATAATGTCCTTAGAAACAACATAATAGCAGTTGTTAGAAATAGTTGTATGTGAAGCCACTTATTTTAGAAACCACTTATTTTCTCATTTGAACCTGCTTTTATACTGCCTTAAGCACCTCTGGTCTGTTCATCTTTACTTATCAGGAGGAACTGGTAACTGGTGTTCTGTTATCAGCCAATTAGCAAGTTTTTTTGGTCTTTTTTCTCAGACAATTAGAAAACTTGTAGTAGTATCTTTTTTTAAGGGCGAGTGACATCACAATTCAGGATGTCACCTGAAGTGGGGGGGTGCTGGGCATCCAGGGGGAAGGGACAAAAGGGCACACCTCCGCACCTTCCTGTCGTGCACCATTCTGCTCATGAGTAGAATGACATATGGCAGGGAGGGGGCTGTGTGCATGCTCCCTCACTGTTGCATGCCACTTTACTCACGAGTAGAACAGCACATGGTAGGGAGGGGTGTGCATGCGCCCTGGCTGCTGTGCACAGCTCTACTCATGAGTAGAACAATACACGCTGGTGGTATGAGTTTGCTTTGTTGGTGCCATGTGCTGCTCTACTCATGAGTAAAATGGTGTGTGGAGGGGGTACACTAGGCTGAGTATTACATCTCTTCTGGGTGTCACTCAGTGTGGTCTGAATACCCTGCACACCCCTAGTGACACTGCTGTTAAGGGCACCCACCATCCAAATAGAAATGAGATTTTACCGGCCTTTTGTACAAGCCCATTACTCACCCAATCACATAAGGCTTTAACTGGGATTTTGGCAGGCCACCAATTAGCTGCACATCTTTAGCTGATCACTATTATTGTGAGATGCACTATTATTGTGAGATAGGGATGCAGTGGCTCAAGTGGTTAAGACACTGACTCTGTTGATTGCAAGATTGTCAGGTTGGCAGTTCAAGGCCTAGGTGCTGCAGGATGGAGTGAGCTCCTGTCACTAGTCCCAGCTTTTGTCAACCAAGCAGTTTGCAAGCAGGCTAATGCAAGTAGATAAATAGATACCACTTTGGTGGGAAAGTAAACAGTATTCTGTGCAATCATGCTGACCACATGACCACAGAGTAGTCTCTGACAAAGCTGGCTCTTTAGCTTAGTAATGGAGATGAGCACTGCCCCCTATTATGTTGAGAACCTGCCATCTGTGGTGCCAGACTATACCTAGTTTTCCATTCTGTTTATAATTTATTGGGTTTTTTTCTTATTGTTGATATTTATTTATCTTATTATTGGTAGGTGGCTTAAAACCTAGAACTGATTTCATTATATATTGTTAACTTTAAATACACCAGTCACAAAATATGCTTATTGCCATTCTTTCTTCCACTATATAGTAGGCCTTTGATATCGCCCGGCGTTTGGTTCCAGAACCCACCATGGATACCAAAACTTGTGGAACTTCAAGTCCTGTTAAATACAAGGGATAGTAAAATGATGACTTTTGTATAAAATGGCAAAATCAAGCTTTGCTTTTTGGAATGTATATATTTTTTGAAAAATTTCAAGCTGTGTATGCTTGACACCATGAATAAAGAACCCATGTATATGGAGGGCTGACTGTATAGGCTTCAGGTCTTACATTTTGCAAAATATATCTAAAATATGGGATCCAGTAGAGATGTAATTCTTCACTAATTTTATTTCACCAATACAGTACAGTTTTCAAAAGGCTATTCATACTTCAGGACTTATTCTATGCAAAAAATGTTCCATTTGTTTTCACAGAAAATATTATTTCTTCACAGATACATTATTTTCTGCTGTTTCCTGAACATCAAATGCTGTGGTTGGGGACCTACTGCATACACTCATGTATAAGTCTAGAAATGTTAGTAAAAAAATTAACCCCAAAAACCTGAGACAACTTATCCACGGGTCAATGTAAATTCTGTACTTAGGGCCAAAGCAGACAGCCCATTTGAGCCCTCTTGGGGCTGGCTTGGGGGTGTGGTGTTTAGAAATGCCAAGTGGGAGAGAAGCTGGACAGGTGAGTGTGGAAAGAGGCAGATGAGGGGTAGAGATGATGAGGTTTTGGGAAAGGAGTGAGAGGTTGACAAGAGGATTGGAGGGAGAGAAGTTGAGGGGGAAAAAGAGGTTAGAGGAAAGAGGAAAAGGAGAAGAAGGTAGGATTTAGAATGAGGTATATGAAAGTAAGCAGGAATTGAATGTGATTGATACTATAAGACATGATAGACTAGTAAACTGCTTCCCAATGTCTGATGGTAGATATACAGTTGGCCCTCTATTTTTGCATGGGATCCATTCCCCCCCTGTGAAAATGGAGATTAGTAAATATTCAAGGCCCATAGGCTTGAATGGGGCACACCCCTGGGGGGTTCACCCCATTGATTTAAATGGAGGTTGCCCCTTCGTGAATATGGAAAACCGTGAACCTGAAGTTTGTGAGAATGGAGGGGTGACTGTATTATGTTTGATGAATGTTTGTACGTTTGTTTGAAGTTCTTCTAAAAAGTTAAAATCAATAAAGTCTATAAACTTAAAAAAAAATCCATAATTTTGGCCCCAACTTATACAGTAAGTAAGAACAAGTGATAGTAAGAACAAGGTCTGGGGGAAAAAAGCTTTTCTCATATATGCTTGGATGCGAATTGAACTTCACAACCAAATATGTGGTATTCTGCATGGAGCCTTTGATTTTTAAAGCTTGTCTTAAAATTAGATTTTGAAATTGTTTTAAACTTTTTTTGAATAATGTTTTTATCTATTTTTTTATTTTACATTGCTTGGGAGAGCTAGTGGGTTGAAAACTCATTAACAAATATTTTTTAATCTCCATTATCCAGAATTCCAAAATTCTAAATACTTATAAAAGCATTTTTTCTATCGGTGGCTGATATAGTGACACCCTTGCTTTCTGATGGTTCAATGTATACAAGCTTTATTTCATATACAAAATTATTAAAAATATTGTATAAAATTACCTTCAGTCTATGTGTATAATGTGTATATGAAACATAAATACATTTTGTGTGTAGACTTGGCTCTCATCCCCAAGATATTTCATTATGCATGTATATATGTAAATGCAGGTATTCTGAAACCAAAAAGATACAAAATCCAAAATGCTACTAGTCCCACACACTTCAGATAAGGGATGTTCAACCTGTAATAAATACATGAAGTTTCCACATGCATCTATGGTTACATGGAGAGTTCAATTAAATTCATTTCAATTCAAACTCATAAATGTGAAGCAAACTGACACTGTGAGGGCTACCTAGGACTGCACATTTTTACTGGATTTTAATAATCTAAGTACAAATAAAGGGGGAAAGATAAGAAAGAAGGGAAGGGGAAGGGTGCAACATCTAAAATGTATATGACCATGAATCCAAAAAGAGCATTACCTGGAGCTGATATCTATAAAATACTCATTTTTGTGTGGCTAAAGCAGTAAGACCTTCTGAACATTATAAGATGGATGATGAATATTTCTCTTTCTAATCTTGGAGCATGAATCTTTTAGCTACAATAAGAGCATGTTAATCCAGCCATGTTGACCATCTGTTATGGAGTTAAAATCATCTGTGTCTACAAAGATAAATTTTCTGACTAATACAAAATTAAGATGTTGCAGTACCTGCAGTTAGAAGGTGTGATCATTGGGCATACCCATATGCTAAATTGATCAGTTTCTTCTAAAAGTGAAATCCAATATATCAAAAACACCCATTTTTTTCTGACCAAAACTAGATTTAAATCTGAAGAAATTTTAGATATGGAAGGTAGGACAATTTTTCATTAAGTGATTTACACAGGATAATTGATGTAAATTTTTAGTATTTTCAAAGAGAGATTTTTAAACATTTTTCAGTTTCTCTGAAAATATAATTAGTGTTTTTAATGCAGCAGAAGTACCTGAGACACTCGGAATGTGCTCCATATACAGACATTAAAAGTTATTGTAATAGTAACTATTAACCAGAGAGTAAATGCTATTCAGATTGCAATATTGAAAACCTGTTCATTTATCAATATGAAGCATAGATTGTACAATCAGCCCATTGCTTCCTTTAAAAGAACTGTCTTGCAATTTTAAAATTGGTTTAGTACCAAATAATTAGTTTAGCATGACTATGGTTGCACTGCAGAATTAATGCAGTTTGACTCCCTTTAACTGCCTTGGCTCAATGCTATGGAATTCTGGGATTTGTAGTTTTGTGAGATATTTAACTTTCTCTGTCAGAGAGCTCTGGAGCCACAACAAACTACAGTTTCCATACTTCCATAGCATTGGGTCATGGCAGTTAAAGTGGTGGCAACCTAGATTATTTTTGCAGTGTGCATGCAACCAATATAAGTCAAATTGTAGTTGATGAAAAATCATATATCAGGCCACCCCTTGTAGCAAGATAGTGGTTCCATGCTGTTTTGGGGAGAGGTTTCGATTCTTCTCTTTGCATCATTCTCTTCAATTGAATCCCCCAAATACCACTGCAGCATATAACACCTTAAGGGACAATAGGAACTAGGGAGCTTGAGTCTGAATTGTGGCACATGGGAAGCACAAGTCAACTACCTATTCATGTGTTCCACAGATTTCGTCTGGGTTTGATCCCTTATAAAAACTATTTCAATTTGTCATTGTCTTCTGTTTTTTCTTTTTCAAAAAAGAAAAAAAAGGGAAAAAAAGAATTAAGGGATAGACAATTGTGTGCCCAATATATCATCAGTTCTGGGTCTAAGAGTGCCGACCTCACGAAAAGGAAATTAACTCAAAAGATTTATCTGCTATTGGACTTGACAGGCATGCCTAATATCTATTCAATTTGCCAATTAATACACTCCCTTCTCTGTAATGGATACATGAAAAGTTATAATGTTAACTCAGGCAAAAGAGAGGCTAGAAAACTGCTTTGCCTGTAATCTGCATGTGAAACTTACCTCGGGTTTTTAATTGGACTTCACAGATTGTCTTCTGATGTGTCCCTGTGGCTTACATGCAGTAGGACTATTATGCTAAGTGTGTGACATTAACAGGGAGTTCTGTGCCTGCCTGCTTGCCTGCCATGATGATTGTCAACTTCATCAGCTTCCCCCTAGGAAGCTCATCTTAACATCTAACCCCCTTTTCTGCTAAGACAACAAGAAAAGAAGTTAATTTTTAAAAAATGTACTACATTCCTTTGAGCTCTGAGAACTTTGATGAGGGCCTTTGAGTTCCTCCGTGTTAAAAGTTTGAAAAGCGATTGTTAAAACTTGGAGCAATAAAAGAGACAAATAGCTGTTATTTTTTCCCCTTTATTTAAAAGAAAAGGACCAAAGTTCCTCTGTTTATGGCAAATCAGCCTTGGGCAAGGAAAGGGAAGGGGAAACTGCTAATTTTATCAGAGAGCTGGTGCTGAGGGAAAGGGATGTTCTGGCCAAACTATTTTCTTGACTGAAATCTTCTTCCAAACTTGCTATTAATTCCATTGGGAGAAAAAGATACAGTATTAGGAGTGAAATCTAACTGGCTAAGATCGCCGAAGGCTAGCTGAGCCAACGCTTCACTAACTGCAGTTTTACTGAAACCAAACTCCTCCTGGCCTAATAGATGTTGGGATGAGAGTGCAGGTGAGATGTAGAAAAATGCTAGAAAACTGGGACAGACAATTTTACTTATTGTAGATCAGTGATTCCCACACTTTGGTCCCTCAGATGTTTTGGACTTTAGGTCCCAGAATTCCTGACTGCTTGACAAGCTGGCTAGGGCTTCTGGGAACTGAAGTTCAAAATATCTGGAAGACCAAAGTTTGGGAATCACTGAAGATTAATGTCAATAAGAACAAAAGAAGTAAACTAAGGCCCAAAGCAGACAGGCCAAAGGCACCAGCTTTGGGCCATGTTTGGGGTGTGAAATTTAGATGATGTATGCCCTGAACATGGCTGGAAGTTGTGCCAATTACGCACCATTGCAGAAGAACTGGGCCAGCTGTATCTTGCATTTTCCTGGTCCACAACAACCCTGTTAAATCCACACAGACAATGCACTTTGAAGCAACACCAGCATAACCAGCCACATATTTCCCCTTAGGAAGTTCATTTCTTTCCCACTTCCCAGCATACATCAATCTATCATCCAATAACCTTTATTGTTTGCCTGTCAGCCTATTGGATCAGCTGTGATTGGATGCTTCCCAATACAATCCACTTTCCCCATTTGCTGTCCCAGTGAGTGAGACAAGGAATTTCAAATTTTTACACACACACACACGATGGAGCAAAATAAAATAAAATTGAATTTTTAGTCATCTTATGTATGAATATTTCTAGGTATAGCATCAGTGGTGAGGGGTTAGGTTCGGACACCCTCTACGTCTTTCTCCCTCTGCCCGCGTCATGTTCATGTTTATTGCTTTTACTCTTTTCCCTCCTCTGATTCCTCCACAATCAATCACTTGTTTGCTCATGTAGAGATCTGCAATGTATGAATGGGCCAATGGGGGCAGGGAGTGTGCAAGATTTTTGCATGAGTAAACAAGTGAATGATGGGGAGATTGGAGAAGGGGGGAAAATAAAAGCAGTAAACATGACTATGACACTGGGGTGAAGGGAAAGGAAGAGGGAGGGGTGTCTCATTTTAACCTCTCACTTCTGATAAGCCCACTAAATAAAAATTGCATGATTTTATTATTTAAGGTAATTCTGATTTCAATTGTTTTGTGGAGAAGATGAGCTCTTCTAAGGAAATCTGGGCTGATCTAGTACAGTGGAGGGAAACCTCTTTTTTTGGCCCTTGTATCCCCCTCTAAACCCCCCAGATGTCATTTTTGAAAATAATGGACATCCCCTTTCCCTCACAACCCCTTGAAACCCTCAGATGTCAACTGTACATGGGCCAGTTCTTGGAATTGGAAGTGACATGACATCATTTCCAGTTGACCAGATGTGACAGTGCAGCACACAAAGTGATGGTCCTGGCTGGGAATGGCTCACCTCTGTCTGTACTTGCCCAACTCTGATGCATCAGCAAAGCTCAGGGTCATCAGTAGAGGTATGTGCCACACCAGGTGACACCCTAAGAAAAGGGTAACACCACTGCTTCCCGAACATTTGCCTTTTGGCAGAAACAGGTGGTGGCATTCACCAGTGTCCCTTTAAAATGCTGAAGAGATGGTTTGAGAAAGGCAAGGCTCAGTGAGAAGAGAAAGAAGAGGCCTTAGTTTTTTAACATAAAAAGATAAATTTAAATGTAATATTTAGATATTCTTTTTAAAATCACATCTTACCAAATTTTCACTTTAACCACATGAAACTATTTACATGTAAATATATATATCTAGGCTGTGCATATGATATTGTAATTTAAAGATATAATTTAAATTTTGCTAGTTCTTTATGTTACAAGTATTACTATTACATTCAGTGATATACAGGAATTACATTAGTACAAAAAACATTATTAAGTATTCTGTACGTTGTGGTATGGGAGAAGGTCAGTTGGGGGTGACACTATGAGTTATTGCACTCGGTGATGCCAACTCTAGTGACGCCACTGGCTCAGTTTATACAAAGCTTAGCTTTATTGCCAGAACATGGAGGGGGGGGGGAACACACTTTATATCCTCCTTCTCCTCCTGTCTTAGTGTAGTGCTTTAGCAGGAAAAAAAGAATTTTTGATTGATATGACACTTCTACATTTTCTTTTATGTTGTGTATTGTTGTTGTGTGCCTCTGATTGATATGACACTTCTACATTTTCTTTTATGTTGTGTATTGTTGTTGTGTGCCTCTGATGTATGGAAATCCCACGGTGATCCTTATTGTTGTTGTTCTTGTTGTTGCTGTTGTGTCCCTTCAAGTTGTTTATGACTGATGGTGACTCTAAGACAAACCTATAATGGGGTTTTCTTGACAGGTTTCTTCAGAGGGCTGTTGCTATATGGTTTGGTGACCCTATATGAAAACTTTTTGAAAATTGTTCACAGTGGGTTTGCCCTTGCCTTCCTCTGTGGCTGAGAGTGTGCGAATTGCCCAAGTTCACCCAATGGGTTTCTATGGCTGACTGAGGGTTCAACCCTGGTCTCTCAATGTCTTAGTCCAACACTCAACCACTATACCATCCTGGCTCTTCCATTGTGTATATGCAGTCTGATATTGTATTAATTCCCTAAATCTCACAAGATGACACATAATGTATTTTTGCAACTTTTTTGAAGGCTACATTAATTCTAAATAAGTATATCTCAGATCTGACATTCACTTTTAAAGATAACTTCTAGAAAAACAAGGAAAAAATTCTCTACTGATACAGCTAAGTGGTATTCAAATATAGCTGTAGGCTGTTTTTTTAAAATAAAAAAAACTACACCACATTGGTTTTGAAGATCAAGCAACAGTGTTTCACATTATTGGGTATCAGGTGAGGTGTCCAGGGTTTGAAACTAAAACTGCATTTGTAATTGTCTTTTGTCTTTATTTTCCAATCCGTTTTCAGGGGCTTTAAAGATCTGTTGTAACAGGACTCTTGTTACATTTAATAAGTGCCATGTTGATTGGCGTCTTCTAAGTAGGCTTTTCAGTTTGCCTGTGGGGAAATTTAATATAAAAACATTCAACATTCTTTTATTAGTGTTTTTTCCACTATTCCCAGTCCCATCAGACCTTTGGTGCAAGCAGTGTATTATTGAAAAGCTTATCTGTAAGAAGTGAGCCAAGGGGAAATTCAGCCTTTATTAATATTGACATCATGTTCCCGTACAATGGCTGTATAAAGAAACTTTTCAATTGGATTTCAGCCTGCTTTGATGCTGTACAAATGGAAACAACCAAATACATGATTTAATGTAGTAGACACAGTAGGCTGTATACTCTATGCACAGACAGTTGTGAAGTATGTGCTCTAAGACCATATTAGATTATTATATATATTCAATACTTCTTGTTCCAGTTTAGTCAACAAATGATTTAGGCACCCTTTTAAAACTGATAATATTTAAGGCTACATTTCAAAATAGTTCCTTGTGGGAGTGACATGGTTTGGTTCAGAGCTACTCTTACTCTTAGGGAGAGCGAGGCAACTACCTGAGGTGACAAATGCTGGGGGACAAATGCCCTTCCAATGTGCTCCTGAATTCCCTACCTTTGCTCTTTTTGTTAAAGGACAGGCGTGTGTATGGCATGTGGTCCACCCTGAACTTGTTACACTAAGCTGATGCCTTCATATACAATGGAGCACACAGGCCTCTCACTGGTGTGGAATAATTCAGCTGCAGTCCACTATATTCCTGCATGGGGGATGGTGGGGCACCATCTTGTGCTTTTTCTCAAACAGAAAAATGTTTTGGTCAATTCAATTCAATTCAATTCATTTTATTACAGCCATTAGGCCAGTA
>JAIPUX010001232.1:33121135-33133765 GCA_020142125.1 Phrynosoma platyrhinos
CCATTTCTGGACTATGTAACACCATTGCTGTTGTTGTGTTGTGCCCTGTGCATGCCCAATGGCTTTCTTTCATGGAATTGTGTACAGAGCTGTTAAGCAATGTGCAGTGGTAGGTTTAGGATGCAGATGTTGTGAGGCAGCAGTAAGGTGTTGGAAGAGAGATTTGTGTGAAATGTAGCTTGCTGTATGCCTTTAAAATTGGCCTGTTGCTTTTCAGGTGCAGTGTTCCATTGCTACTGTTGAAGAGGCATTCAACTGCCAGTTCAATTGGTTTTGGTTCATGGAACAGGAAAGGAGGTCATCTTGGTCTTCTTCTCAGGTGCAAAATGTGTCAGGTTGACCTCAGTAGTGTCTCACTTCAGTCTTTTCCTGGGTAGTTCACATTGCTTTTGCCACAGGTTGTTACCTTGCAGTCAATATATCATCCATGCTCCACCTTACATTGTTATTTTCCCACAGCTCAGCTTGTAGGAGGAAGATGTTAGACAACCATTCATGTCTGTCAGTCTGTATCTTCTTCATTGCTTTGCGTCTCCCCAGTTGTGTCTTTTCTTTATTCCAAACGTCCACATGGCAGCTTTCCAGTTGTATTTATCCACTCCAGCTAATTGAGTCACATAAATGCAAGTAATTTGAAGCATTATAGTAAGAGATTTCTATTTGCTTCTTTAATTAAACAGTTGTTCACAGGTGCATATAGTTACAACAAAATTAATTGATAGCTTTTTATTATGGTTGAAGTCTGCTCTATTTGCTGCATGCAAACAACTTCCATTTGGCATAGTACTCTCTTGTTTGTATCTTGGAAGCATTTCTCATCATCCTGAGATGGACATTAGGTTTTAAAAGAACTTGACCCAGGTTCTGGAAAATCTGAGAATACAGAAAAGTATTATAAGAATAAGAAACAAATAGGATTGCATAGTATGATACTGTCTGGTATGATGTATGAAACAGAACAAAGGTAGGCTTGTCTATAGCAGTGAAAAACAATTGCAACCATGTATGAATAATTTCCTTTGTGGTTTAAAGGCACATGATCAACTATGGCTTGTACAATGCATTATTATCCAGAATACACCGACAGACACAATGAAAAGCTGAATTAATTGTCCTTAAACATTGATTTTAGTAGGATTAAGGGCATTATGTGTTGAACTGAAGCCTAGGGCAGAGCTTCTAGCTGAGGGATTCTGGGATTTGTTGTCCAAAGCTTTCAGTCTTATTATTTTTGAGGAACTGATGGCCACCTAATAACCTCATGACTACACACATACACATAACAATTAATCTATGACCTAATTTTGCTCCCTAGCTTTTAATGGCCAAAAGGTTTGGATGAAAACATTTTGAAGTGGGTAGAATACATTTTAAAATATAGAACATATTACACAAAAAAAATCCCTCCCAAAAAGAATTGGAAAAATTGAAAAACAATATTTGAATTACGATATAGTATATCTTAGAATGAATAACAGAAATGTTTAAAATGATAAGCTGGAGTCTTATTGGTTCTCTACACTAGTGCAATGTTTGATTATGCTCACCTTTGCATTTTTTTTTTAAACCTAGGTCACTCAGCAGCCACAAAGCAAGTAAAGCAGGTTTGTCACTGCTGTTTTTAGGAGATGATTGCTGCCTCTGAACAGCCCATCTCTCTAGTGTCTGGCTTCTTGTGTGTTTGGAAGTATCCTAAGAAGTAAAGGCACTCTGGAAAGGCTGGTTTGGAAATTTCTTGTCCTGGGGAAATCACTCAATGAGATTCTAGCCTATCATTTGCTCCTCTAAAATGATTTCTAAGCAGAATTAGGACCTGATGCTGAAAAACAACTTTTCAAATGTTGCTATCTTCAGGTATTTGCTTTTCTAGGAATGTAATCTGAGAGGTCATTGTACAGCACAGTTCTGAGTGCTCTTGCTTCTTGCCTAATGATCATAATTACAAGATGTGTTAAGATAACTCTAAGCAAGTCATGCTTGGAATCC
This sequence comes from Phrynosoma platyrhinos, assembly GCA_020142125.1. NCBI lineage: Eukaryota > Metazoa > Chordata > Lepidosauria > Squamata > Phrynosomatidae > Phrynosoma > Phrynosoma platyrhinos. The sequence continues at coordinate 33,123,122 of JAIPUX010001232.1, forward strand.
TCTTAGAAACATACATTGGAGTAACTATTGGTTACACCTCCACATGTTTTTCCTCCTTGCACAATAAAACTTGCTCTGAGTGTATAATGGGGTCATGGTGCACAAAAGCAAAGATCTTTATGGTGCACACAAATGGGGATGAGGGTTTCAGGCACAGTTCCATCTTTTCAGCCATCTATTGTCTGTGGAGACGTGCTGGGCACCTTCCCACTACCTTTGCACATGCAAGTAAGAATGAAGAGGCTTATACTGGGGCAGAGGTACCTCTTCAGATATGTAAGAGTAGCCAGAATATGCCCAGGAACACCGCTCATACTAATCTGTAGTCATGGGTATAAAGCTGTGTCTACAAGGCCAGCCCCTGCAGCTTTTGTGCATTCAGGGAGGAAGTGGGGAAAAGTAAGTGGCCTGCATCTACCAGCATGCTTGTTAGATCTCTGCCAATACATGCCAATTGTGAATGTGATAAAAACATCTCAAGGAATCCTATGCAATGGGTAGGAATTAATTTATACTTATATTGCACAGTCGTACAGCCCCTGGTACATCTTCCTTTCCAGAGTTTTCAAGTTTCATTTTTCTTTTACTTGCATTTTCCCCAACAGATATATTAAGCATAAAAAGGCAACATGTGAAATGGAGCAGCTGTGAGTTCTTTTTTTCTGGATTCCCATTAAAGGCGTGGATGGTGCTCAACATGCCACAAAATTTCTTCTTTCTTTAGAAAACCTAGATGTTCCTTAGGAAATGTGATGCTGCTCTCTGGCCCTATAAAAGAAGTGTATGGTGGTGTAAGTTACATTTGATAATTAACAGTTCTCATGTAGCTGTAAGGAAGCTGCCTGAGTTTGACTAATAGCTATTGTTTTTGGATACACCAAATCGGTTTCTCATTTCTTTTGTAATTAGCTTGGAAGAGGAAATTAGGGTCAAAGTCCCTAGCAAAACCACAGAACAGGAACAAGGGTGAAGTGATCCCTTTTTACTCTTGGGAATTATCTTAACAGTAGCAGCTATGTTAACCAAATCTGATTATTAGGGCTGGATATTACATTAATTATTGTTTATATCTGAAGTAATAAGAAAGTGCAATGTGATTAGGAAGCAAAGACCACTGAAAAGACAAAAAGTCACTCTTTAGTATTACTTCAAATTCAAAAAGTTAATTTGAGTTATGGGAGTGAAAAATTGGTACTTCACTGTAGTCAAAATGGTTTTGTGAGGAGTCAGACAGCATTTATCAAGATTGTTGCTTAGTTTGTTCAACAGATCTTTTTCAGAGGAAAAATTATATATACAAGATTTCCTCCACTGTCCAATGGTCAGTCCATTTTTGAATCCTAAACCTTTTCCAGCTGGAATTTCTCATTTGCTTATTTTGCAAAGTGCTGTACATTTCATTGGTACAACAATATCAACAACATTAATAGCAATCTTTTCACAATACATACTCTGGTCTGGGTTGAGATCCCTTTTCATCCTAATGGCTGCACTCCCTTAGGGTGGACCACTTGCTACTGATGGGAAGCCCCAGTTGGGCTTGAAATGAGCCTCCCATGGGATAACTCTTCCCTCCCCAGTTATGACTCCCCTCTAGACTGGCTTGGAAAAACTGTCTCGCTTGACCCACTTGACTCAAACCCTTACTTTTGGAGAAGACCAGAAGAAGGTCACAGGTCAGTTATGGGGGTCTCAGAGGTCACATGTGGCCTGCAAGTTTGCAATTATTTAGCCATGCATTATATAAATCATAGATGCCGTATCTCTATTGGAAATCCTGTATGTGGTATTGTACTGTATTACATTTTTAAGATGCCACTTTTCCTTTGAAGCTGAAACTCATGGCTTACAAGAGAATAAGAAATACGAGTTAAAAAATCACAACTAGATAAAAAGGTACAACCATTGTGGTTAAACTGGCATTAAACGGTGGCACTACCACCATTGCACTATGTTTTTGTGGTGGTAGGACTGTGTGCTCCTCTGTTGATGCTAGCAGTGTTGCTGGTAGGGTCCCTTATGTCAGACAGGCTTTTGCAGAGGAGCCAGATGAAATGTGCCAAACAGCTATTGAGCAACAGCAGTAGTAGTGTGTGTGTGTGAGAGAGAGAGAGAGAGAGAGAGAGAGAGAGAGAGAGAGAAGATCTCTCAGAGACAACAGCAGTGGCACCACAGCTAACACATGTTAGTTCTGTGCAGAAGGAGGCACAGTAAACCTCTTTTGAATCTCTTTTAGCATGAAAACCCTACGATGAGACAGTGCAAAATTAAACAAGAAATGGTACTAGAAGATGACATGCACAGTAGTAGTGTCACTAGGGTTGGTGTCAATCCAGTGCAGTAACTCATGTTGCCACCCTGAGATAGACAGTCACCTGACAGTTCTGGTGCATGAGGGCTGCTGGCAGTGGGAAGGATCCAGTCTTGGTTGTTTCTCTCCACCCATGAAATGAAGATGGGGTCCAGACTGGAGCCATCAGGAATCTTCCCTGGCCCTGAAGAAGGATGTACATTTCTAGACATACATTTGGAGGAAGCATACACTAGCACTTTCATCACATGTGATGGGGTGCACAATGGGATATACTGGATTTTTGGAAATGAAATATTTAGACAATTCTCCTTGTCTTGTCTATAGTGTGAGTACTTTGAGTACTCACACAGCATGCAGTGAGTGGAGTAGTTTGATATCGAACCCTACAGATGAGAAAAGCAATACAGTACAGTACAGTACTATAATGCTTATTCCATCTCTCACCTCCCATAGCAAGGCAGCCATGTTTTAAGAAAGAGTAACCATAGATATGCATCTACTTTGCCCAATGTCCTTTACATTCAGATGGTACAATCTTCCCCTACTAACTAGCACCTCATGGAACCTCAGCATCCTGTCCATGTGCTCTAATAGTCCCGTTAGCCGCAGTTCCCCACAGAAAGCCCTTTGCCTGAATAATTTGCAGATGCTACTCCACATCCTACACAAAAAGATTCACTGACTAAAGTGATGCAGGTGGCATCTCTCATCCTGGAAATCATTCCAGTGTCTCCACTGTGGTTTTAGCCACAGGGATACAGTGATAGACAGTGGTGTAAGTGGAACCAGAGTTCAGAGTCAAAGCTCTGGGACTTTTTGATGAGAACATAATCAGGGATGATGACATCACCCACTACCACTTTGCCCTGTTGCATAGTGAGCATAGCGGCAAGCCCTACTGTAGTTGTAGGAAGGGTGGGAAGATGTAGTTTCCCAGCAACAATAAACTGTTGTGAGCTATCCCTGTTGAAATGGAAATGTTGCAATATGGTGGCTTGGTCATGAATAGATAACAAAGACCCAGTATAATAATAATAATACTTTTTATTTATATCCCGCCCCTCTGCAGAGCAATCGGGGCGGCTTACAATATTACAATTTCCATTAAACAAAATATAACATCCCAAATCCCACCCATCCTTTAAGAAATAAGAGTTCTTCTTATTTTAGACTGGGTGGTGCTGGGCTTAGTGTCTCTCCCCCTATGACATCGGATGGTAATGGAGGGAGGGCTCTTCTTATTATTCCAGGCCCGATGGTGCTCGGCCAGTAGTATTATCAACACAATGTTGGAACTGGTTTGTCAATTAAATTGGCACAGATGCCTGCATTTATTTCTCTCGTGGGTGTGCATGCTTAGTTGGACTATCATTGGGAACACTATTAGGAGTTTTGTCACTATATCATTGAATAACTGCTGTATGAGACTATTTTCTTGGCATCTGATGGGTTCCACACCATGTTGAGCACAGTATCCCACATATATAGGTTTCAATGTTGGAGACCCTATGTGTACAGCCACATTTGTGCTATTTACAATATATACACTGTGTTTATGTATCTGAAGCTGATCAAACTCCTAAGGGGTGACAGTTTTGAGCATGGCATAAATCTAACTGAAAGACAAACATGTCATAATGGACATTTCCTATTAAAATATATAAGTGGTTTCAGATCTGGCCAATAAAAAGCATACAAAAGTTAAATATTTAAAAATATTTACTCCACTCAGATATTGACACTGCTACTAGTCTCTGGGGAGGCATCCAAGGAAAATATTGCAAGATGGGCATTGTTCTGTTTTGAACAGAGTTCTATAGTGTGGTTTAAATAATATAAAATATTATGTTGTTCCTCTAGATAACACTAGATTAAGGTTAATATTGTTGAAAAATACCTACATTTGCTTTATTCATCCTCTCCCTGTGATGTTTATCACCTAATAAAAATGCTAAAGTTACCATGGAAAGATGCTTAATTTGCTCTTGTTGCTCAGTTGCATGTTGCATCCTATTTTGTAGTAAATGCCGTAATATCCCAAGTGAACTGCCATACTGTCAGATACATTATTTATACATAACATTACTGGTTAATCAATGAAAAGAAAATGCAAAGAACTCCTTTTTGTTGTTGTTCTGTTTTAAAGCTACAGTTATGATCATTTGAGAGAAAGGGAACTTTTAGCAATGGAGTAGGAATGTCTTCTTTTCACACAGTACTTATTTTGTGTGGAATCCGGGGGGGGGGGGGGGGAAGAGAACTGTTTCATACTTTGGTCAGCACTGCATGCATACCAGTGTTTGGCAATGATTTGGTATGTGCATATAAAATGTGAAGGAAAGATATATTTTCAAACACTCAGTATACAAAGGAGTAGGGTATGTGTATCCTTCTAAGTGTTGTTGAACTTCAAGTCCATAACCTCTAACCAATACAGGTTATCCTGAGGAATAATGACATATGTGTTTAACAACATCTGGAGGACCACAATTCTTCATCCTTGGTATAGACTGGTAAGCCAACTCTCAGATATATACTGTCCACACTGGAAGACACATCTCCTCTTTCATATTGGGCAGCATCAAACAGTGCTGAAACATACTAAAGTCATATCAAGATGCAAAAAGGAAGGTTCATTGAGAGGTCCTTCATACAGTGCATTTCCTCCTTCTTACCATGTCTGAAATCTTTTACAGAGGACAAACAATTGCACAAGTCAAATACCACACCAAACAATGGCAGAAGTAACTTAATTGTGGTTGGGTGTGATGTCTGAATTGACAAACTATGTTTCCCATCAGCAGTATACTGTTGTGAGCTATTCATATTGTAATGCAAACCATGTGGGGGTAACGAACAGCTAAGGGGGGATGCAGATGGTGAAAAATGCCATCTTCAATCCCAGGAAGGGGAGGGGCAGCCGGACACTGGGTGCCCCATCCCTTTCCTGAGGACATCATCAGAGCAATGGCCCGTCTGCACCATGGGTGCTCTGATTATGTCCTTCCAGCTCAGTGTCCGGACATGCTGAGCCGGAAGAGATGCCAAAGAGGCACACTACGCCTCTTGCGGCTCCCCTTTCGTGGCTTCCAGAAGGAGCGCTATTTTAGCGCTCCTTTTGCAGGTGGTGAAAGGGAGGATTGGGGCCGAGGTATCCGGCAGCCTTGGCCTCAATCCTCCACTTCCGGGGGTGGCCCAGGGCTGTCTGTCTGCACCCCCCCCCTAAGACCCATCAGCTTTTCCCCAAACCTGGCTGGTACAAAAGACAACTAGTTTATTAATACAAATCAACACAGCTGTCTGCATTTCTGAACTCTCCTTGGGAGTGTGGCGATAGGAACTGCTACGATGACTACCTGGACTATAAAATATATCACTGCCCACTTCAATTATGTTCTCATCAGGTGACAACATTCTGTGTATTTCCCTCAGCTTCCAGTAGATTTGTCACACCCTTGCCTTTAACTCTGGGAAATATCTGTTAATAAAGTAGACAAGAAAATATACTCACCAAAATGGGAGGATATATAAACTGGGACAAACAAGACTGACCCTGACTTTCAGTTTACTTGGCCTAGTCCATTCTTATGTTTCTCATTTTATTTTCCACTGAGGACAGGACAAAATACCATTTCCTATTGTATTTTGTGAATGAAACACAAAACTAATACTTTAAAAAAGAGAGAAAAGAAAGAAATAAGAAAAGAAAAGAAAAAAGAGTTGATTTTTCCATGAGGTTGTTTCCCACCCACACAAATTGATAGTAGTTTTTCCAGGTAACAGTAACCATTTTATTATTCATTCTGAATTATCCCAAAGACAGAGATTTAAACAGAGCAGAGGAAACAAACACTGAAGACCATATTAAAGTAATGGAAATGCAGCAGGAAGGAGAATTATGATGTTTTTCTGTTCCTATTTAGCTCACTTTGTTGTATTTCATTAATAGAAGCTTCAGATCAATACAAAAATATTCTGCTTTGTTCCAGTGATTGACTATGAATACATTATGTGCATGCAAAAAATAGTGATAATCTATGTTGATACAATAGTTCATTTTGCATTAGTGTCCTAGATGGAACAATGTTAAGAAGCAATTTAAATGAAATTCATTTAAATGTCAGCTCTCATGCTTGCGATTTTTCTATAATTGGTTATTTAATTAAAATAATTCTCATAGTCATTAATTTAGACTAAAACTTGCTGTGCACTGACATGTTTTAATTACATGGTATTAACAAAATTGATATGCTTTAAAAAAAGCATGGTTAAATTTTAAACAAGAATAAATTAGAAATCTCATAGATCATCCTACTTAGAGTATTTATGAGAGAAAATATCAGTCTTTTAAAGTGTTTATTATAAACAAAGTCACTGTATTATTGCTTATGCTTCATAGTTAGGTCTTGCTTTTTTTTTTTTTTATTGTGAGAAGAATTATATTTCCTCATGGTCCCTCAGTCTCTGATTCCTTTAACCCTCACACTATAAACAAGGTAATGAACTTGAATTAAATATTAATTGGAAAAGCAAACAAACCATGGAGACCACAACAGACAAACACAGAGCCAATGTCTGAGCAATGCTGTAACTTTGATTTCATTAGCACAACAGATATCTAGCTAGCTAGCTATTTATCATCTCTCTATTCATTCAGGAAAGTATATCCTTCCATTTAGGGCAAACCCTCACAAAATGGCTCACATGAAAATAAACATTCAGGCTGCAGTCATGATAGAACAAAAATGCAAGCGTTTAGCACAGCAATTTCAAACATATCTCGCACTTTCACGGTTTGAATCCTTATTAGCTGTTGTTCAATAGGCAGATACATTTAAGTCTCTTTACTTTAAATTGTAGTTTTTTTTAAAAAAAAAGTAGTCATGTAAGTCTCTTGCAGCATAAAAAGCAGCAGGCAGGGGAGACAAGAAATGTAGCTGCATTTTAAGACTGGTTTTTATGTCAGCATGAACTTACATAGTATATATCTATGACAACTCATGCTAAAATAAAAGCCATTTAGTCTTAAAGATGTGCTACATTCCTTCTTTTTCCCCTTCCCCTCCCTTCCTCTTTTTTTTTTTTTTTTTTACTTTACATAGGTTATTCTAAATGTGAGTTTGCTCCAACCATTTAGGGCATGCTTCTGTGATAACTGACATAACACATATCCTGTGCAGGAAGAGTGCAACTGAATTATCAGCTAGCTAGATAAAAAGCTGGGATTTTTCACAAATGGCTGGCTTGCATATACTGACTAAACCAACTCCAGCAGTATTGCTGTTACCCTCCTACAGGCTGACACATCCTAACTGCATATTTTCCATTTTACAGAAAGGACTGGGATTATTCTGGGTGAGGAGGACCTTGTTCAGCTGTGTGATCCTTGGATCCAACTTTGGACGTTATCACACGGGGTCTAAAGCAGCCCCATCCTTGCACCATCGCTGCATCATTCCAGTTCTTTTGCCTCCGTGATCAGACGACGTCGCAGCAAGCCCCGCCCATCCCTGCATCATACCTTCGCCATTGCTGCATCATTCTGGATCCTTTGCCCCATGATCAGACGATGTCGCGGCAAACCCCGCCCATCCCTGCATCATCCTTGCACCATCGCTGCATCATTCCAGCTCTTTTGAATTCCTCTTTCAAAGAGGAATTAGGGCTGTGCGACCAGAATCATTCCAGTATGGCTCTGGATTGATTCCTTGCCACTTTTCTTGCTGCTGGTGTGATAACGTCCTCAGACTGTGTTACTTGTGTCTTTATAAATGAGAAAGAAATTTATTTGAATTAAATAAACAATTATAGAAGATTGCAAGCATGAGAGATGATGTTTAAGAGGTGGAGATTTATATGAGTGCCTTTTAACCCCCCCCCCCCACCGTTCCATAGTTTATTTTCAGTAGTGGTAGAAATTTTGAATTGACATCCTCACATACCAATGACATATGTCTGGGCTTGGCTTCCACTCCACTAAATGCATCTGAGGAAGTAAAGTGAAGTCTACAAAAGCTCATGTTGCCAATTTCTTTCTTTCAGTTAGTCTCAAAGGTGCTATAAAATCTCTATGAACTATTTTCAAGTCAGATTGCAATATGGTGCCTTTGTTTCTTTTCATTCTGATTTAACTCTCCATATTATTTGGATAAAATGTTTCTTGTTTTTCCATGATAGACTGTTCCCACCTTTACATCACCAGTGTTTTTTTCACCTCCCCACTTTCTTTGTGACAGTAGACCTATTTCAACTGCCACCATCTTGAGCCCCGGCTCCAAGCAGACATTCAATTTATTCCTCTTACCATGCCCTCATCTCCCCATCCACTTTTATTCCACTGAGGCCCAGCCCAGGCAATCCTGCTGCCTGAGACAGGAGCAAAGGACCCCCCATCACACTGCTAGTGGCACAACTTGCCCTCTGAGGTGAGGAAGTGCAGAGGAAGTGCCCAGCCACCAAAGAAGATAAACATAGTTGCAGCTCTCTCCTCACTCATTCCTTGGCCAGCTTCCCACCTGAGCAACTTCTGCTCATCCAGGAGGAAGGAATAATGGTAGACTGTGGTGGCATTTCCTCCCAAATGTGAAGGCACTCATGATGAGAGCCAAGGAGCCCACACCTCTGCCTCTACAGCAGCCTACCAGCATGGAGTGACTAGCTCTGGGAATGAGGTGGCTAAGGAGATCATCTGTGAGGCAGCACTGTTGTCTGGTGACAGGGAACAGCAAGTCCTGCAGAAAAAGAGTAGAATAGGGTGAGGTGGTCACAAGGCCAGTCCATGCAGTCAAAAAGGTTATCCAATAATGTTTTTGTGTATACAGGATTTTGAATTGTGAATTTCATGGAACTGGAGTGTGTGTGTATCAAGGGTGTGCTGTTTTCTAATTATTTTATTTTATTTTATTTTATTTTATTTTATTTTATTTTATTTTTATAAAGGTAGGTGAAGTACCAAGGTCTCAGATGTTCTGAAGTTAAACACTGGAAGCAAACAATCATGATGTACTTAGAGGTGGTCCAGGGGCCAGGAATAACAAATGCACACAAATGCGGTAAAACATAATCACAAGTTGTCCCAATGCATTGCTATGACACTGCAGCAACATGGTACAATAAGAGCCTTATAAAAAATAATAATCAAACAACAAAATCCCCCAGAGCACTGTGGAATCCATGCTTGCAAAGCAGAAAGACTATGATTCAGCTGCAGCTCTGCCTAGAGAAGGGAGTCCAAAAAAGCTCAATAACAGTGTAAAGAAGGCATTGGTCAAAGAAGCTGCCAAGAAGCTGATGGTAACTCTGAAGGAGCTGGAGAAAGCCACGGGGAGATGACAGAAACTATCTGTGCTTCAACTATAACCTATACAGATGGGTTACATAGAGGAGTGGCAAGAAGAGTAATTGCTGAAAGAAACCCATATCAAGCCCTGTGTGGAATTTGGAAAAAGACATGTGGGAGGCAAAGCAAACATTTGGAAAAAATCCTCTGGTCTGATGAGTCCAAAACTGAATATTTTGGCCTTGATGAAAAACACAGTCCTCATTGCCCTGAGAACTTTATTCCCATCGTGAAGCATTATGTTGTGGCAATGCTTTTTCTTTACAGAGATTGGAAAACTGATCAGGATTGAGAGCAAGATGGATGGAGCCAAACATAAGGCAATTCTAGAGGTAAACCTTTTATAGACTTCAAAGGACCTGGAACAGGACAGTGTTCCAAAGCGCCTAACCTAAGTACCAATGAGTATGAAAGTAACAACTAGGATGTCTTAGAATGGCCCAGTCAAAGCTCAAGTCTAATTGATTCTCAGTCCAACTGAGAATCCATGGTAAAATTTGAAAGTGGCTGATTGCCAGTGTCCCTTTTTGTCACTGTATAATTTTGCCGAGAAGAATATTTATTTTATTTATTGAATTTATATCCCACCTTTCTCCCAAATGGGATTCAAGGTAACTTGCAATAATTTAAAAAGATATAGCTAAAACACTAATGTACAAAAGTGAAAAAGAAATTACATATTACTATTATTAAAAATATGCTAGAAAATAATTTCAACACTTAAGCATATTTAAAATGTGGTTTCAATAAAAATAAAATAAAATAATTAGAAAACTGCTCACCATTTATACACACACACTCCAATTCCATAAAATTCACAATTCAAAATCTTGTAAAACATCTTCATCTGCTGGTGGAAAAAGAGCAGGGAAGGGGCCAACTGAACCTCCTGTGGAAGGGAGTTCCACAGTTTGGGAGCAGCTACAAAGAAGGCTGATTTCACCAACCATGCCTGTGAAGGTGGAGAGTAAACCCTCCCCTGCAGATCTTA
>JAIPUX010001232.1:33133865-33145177 GCA_020142125.1 Phrynosoma platyrhinos
ATTCTTAGTGGATTCTTGCTGCTTTTGGCCCGGTGGGATAAGGTCCTAAGTGTGTGAATTAGCACTAGAAAGCTTGTCCCATAAAGGGCTGGTAGGTGTGCCTTATTATAATGGATGTCCCTTATTTGAGGACTGGCAAGGTTTTTCCTTTTTTATAAACTGAATGAAATGCCAAAAAAATCTGTGGAGTGTGGACCTTTTCTAAATATAGAAATGCGTGCATCATGTAATCTCTGTTACTTTACAGATAATTTTGTTAATATTGCAGTGTGTTAATTTTGCAGAGAAATGCATGGTTAAGTGAACTGAAATCAGTACTTTCATTTAATATTTAGGTAGAACACAACCTTGTTAATATCTGCTTCTTGATCCTCAGCCCTGCAGATCATTAATTTTGGCTGTCCCTTATTGCTGTTTTGAAAACTTGGCAACACTAGTGTGGATTCTTTATGCAACCAACAGTGCCAGGGTTCTTTTTGTTCATTTAACTTTTGTGACCTAATAAAATGAATTTTATTAGGTCACCAACACATCCTGAGTATCCTGTGTACATCAAGTGATAACAATGCCAATTAAATCCATTTCAGTTCCAGGTTGCAACATGATGAAAGGTAGAGAGGTCAAAAGGAACTGCATGAATACTACTGCAAGTTAAATTGGATGTTCCAGGATAATGTCCATATGAACATTTCTGCTAACATAAGTAGATGATTGCCTTGCATCATCAATTATTTGTGGAAAAAATTGGCTGAATATTGAACATTGAGCCTACAAAAGAGCTCTTACCTGAAAAGGACTGTTTACCTTTCCCAAGTCACTCAGAAACCTCAAACTTTTTTTGAGAATTTAGGCATTGGGAACAATAATCTGTTAATTAAATCAGTTCTTTAGTGTTTTGACCTTTTCAAAATTCTGCCTTTTAACTGGATGATCAGCCTTCTCTTTGATAGGTAAGCTTTTCATGCAGGGTGCCCTTTTGATGTAGAAGTGCTATCAAGTGAGCAAGCCACCAGGTGATATCTGAAATGCTACAGTGACATCACATAAATATATGAAACATCCAGACATATTGCAACTTACTTATATTGTGTATTTAGGAATCCATCCAAGCATGTTCTTTGGCTATGCAAAATGATCTTGTAATGGATCTAAATAAACACAGGTAGGTTGCAAAATGTCTTACTGCTGTTCTGAAACTCTTGATCAAGATGTAGGGCAAGACCACAGTATATCAAGAACTGTATTATAGCTTGAGTAGTAGATTTTGGATTTACAGGATCTAATTTTTGTTCTTACCAGAACCTTGTGATCCACCAGCCAGTCCACTGCAAAGGATGTATAGTTGGTTCCCTGTGTCCATGGATTCTACATCCACATATTCAACTATCCATTGCTTGAAAATATTCTTTAAAAAACTCCAAAAAGCAAACCTTGATTTTCATATAAAGGAGACCATTTCATTACACCATTGTATATAATAGGACTTGAGCATCCATGAATTCTGTTATTCATGGTGGGGGGGAAATCCTGGATGTGGAGGCCAGGGGCTTTTTATTAATATATTAACTAATACACCTCACAGTCCTTCCACAAAAGAATAAATTCTTATATAGTCCATGTTCTTCTTCCAGCAGTATTTTGGAAGGTGGTCCTTTTGGGTGAGACCACTTTATTTCTGTTATCCTGGATGTGGTGTATACATTCACACTTCCATTGGTGTCAGTAGGAAGGAATAAATAGAACAAGAAAAATCTTAACTTCAGTTTTTCACCCTGACAGATGCAAACCAGTAGACCTCAGGAGGTAATGATTCCTTCGATACAGAGTCTCCTCCCCTTCCCCTAATAGAATTGCCCTACTTGTTCTTAATTTGAATATCTAGACTTAGGACCTTTGCAGACTGCCAGAAATAGTGCACATTAAATTGGGGCACTGCCCTGGCTCAGTGCTAGGGAATCATGGGAACTGTAATTTATTGTGGCACCAGAGCTCTCTGACAGAGAAGGCTCAATGTCCCAGAAAAAAATACAATTCCCATGATTCCCTAGCACTGAGCCAGGGCAGTGCCTCAATTTAATGTGCAATATTTCTGGCAGTCTGCAAAGGCCGTTAGGGTGCACCTATGCTGTAGAAATAATGCAGTTTGACACCATTTTAGTTGCCATGGACCCATCCAACAGAATCCTGGGATTTATAGTTTTGTGAAGCACTACCACTTTTTGGCAGAGAAGATGAAAGAACTTGTAAAATGAGAAATCTCAAGATTTCATAGGCTGGAGCTACAGCACCTGAAGTGGTGTCAAACTGCATTATTTCTACAGTGTAGATTCACCCTCTATCAATGAATATTTAACAGCTGAGTTATTCGATACAGAAACCCATCAGCACACTTGTAGGATTCTAAGTGCTAGCAAATTCAAGGATGTGGTTGAAAAATGTGGTGATAAACACAAAGAAGGCAAACTGTAGTATTCTGCCATCACACACAAGGCTTGCCAAAAAGTATAATGTGTCTTTGTCAGTCTGGCCACCCCTTACAAGTCAGTACCAATACCCACAATTTGGCTCATAGAGTATAAAAATCCTGGACTGTTGCTGCTGTGATCTCTTGCCACCATCTCAGTGCTGTACTTCATCTCTGCCAACACGTAGGTCTCTGGGTTGTGGACATGATGCTCATTCTGGTGCTTTGGGGGAAACATGAAGGCATTTTAAATAACACACACATAGCTTCTAATTCAGTTCCAATTATCTGACAGGCAGCCAAGAAATCTATTTTTATTTCCTGTGCTGCCTGTTTTTGGTTTCTCTAGAAATTGGTTGCCACATTGCAAAACCTGGTAGAGACCCAGGGGTGAGGCTGCATGAAAGAAATTGCAAAGATTTCATCCCTCGCATCATCTACATTTAGCATGTTATTAAAAAGCTGTGGATTGTCATTAAGTGACAAACCTTCTGCTGCCAAGTTCTTGTAAGAATTGTATTTGTTGTCTCATGCCAAACAGCCTCTTTAAATGCTAATGAACAAAGTATGGCACACATTCTGTTCTTGATGGATTATGCCTATGCCTTCTGTGGTCAACAGAAGGGGAATTCCAGACCCATATGATTTCCATTCTGGCACCCTCAGCTTGTCTCCAGTTACAAGCCAGTAGGTATTCAGAAAGATTAGTCTTATCTTATTTTAAAATTGCATTCAGATTTCTCTCAGTTATACACAAAAGGAGAAGTGAAGTATTCTGTGCCAAACTCCTCAGTTCCTGCAGTTGTGTTCCCTCATGCACTTCCTTCAGAGAATTAAACACATGATCCTAATATCAATAATATTCACAGTGTATCAATATACTTCAAAGCCTGCATCATAAATTTTAATAAATAATTCATTATATATTTGTCTTTAACTCATGAGAGACAGAAAATTAGTGATTTTCATTTTTTAAAAAAAATGCCTTGTAATTATACTGTCCCTCTAGTGAAAAACAGTGTTTTTCTCTATTTTTCCCTGTCTCCACAAAAGAAGATGTCTTATTTCGCTTTGCTTTGCATCTGTACTTTGCTAGATATCTAGTAGCACATAATAATAATTGCTTTCCAATATGTGAAGTCTGTTTAGCCCTGGAGCTATCTAGAGATAAGTCAAGTAGAGATGTACTTGTATGTTGGGGAGGGAGCGTGAGCCTTAAGCCATATGCATGGATAATATATCTCTCAGTAATAGTTGTCCATGATCTTTGTAATTCATCATTGCCTTGTGCATATTCTTTAGACTCTGGCGTTTAATTTTATTGAAAAGTCTTACTGTTCATTCTTTGTATCTGCATGTTTGCTGCTTCAAGAGGATACACTTCATGCACAGGGCTACTTCAGCTATTCATGAGCGTGAGGCAACTGCTTCAGGTGGTAGATACTGGGTGGGAGCAATGACTGTCTTTTCACATGGGAAAAGAAAGTCGAAGTGGAGTGGGAGAGTAGGGGCTTTCTCCATGCTTCTCTTCATGCTATCATGTTCTTCTTCCCAAGGAAACACTTGTAAAAGTGTGCCTTTTGTCAAATGGATTTTTCCAGCATGACAAAAGCATGCTTTTATGACCATCTCCTTCAGGAAGAGAATGGAAGTGCTTTGATGGCATGTGGAGAGACACAGAGAAAGCTGTTACTCTTCTGCTCCATTTGGGCTTTCTTTTTTTTATGCAATAAGGCTCTATGTTTTTTCTTATGAACTCCCTCAGCTCCCCTCCCAATTTTCATTTATTTCCACTTCCCTATGTACATTATCCCCACTCTTCTAAAGGATCCACCCAACCTGATTTTTGGGTGATACAAAGGACTGCAGGGGGAAATAGGTGAAAATCACATGCTCACCTTTCCAGAAGATCCGTGCTCTGATGATGTTCCTCTGAGAAGCAGAAAAACAGTTTTAAAAAAACAAGCAAACAAACAAACAAAAATCAAAACAAAAATCAAAACCACTGTCATGGGAATAACAGACCTGAATGCAATTGCTAATTCCAACTAAAGTAGAGTCATTAAATAAATGTGGGCTTACTATGTGTCGATTCACCATTCAGCAATTGACTCAATTATTTTACTTTAGTTAAGGGGACTAGCAAGATTTCAATTTTGGAGTGGGAAATGACCAAATTCATCAGTTACATCTTTAAATTCTGAATAAGAATTTAGGTATTACATCTATAACCTGCCCTTCCTTCATTGAATTCAGGGTACCAACATGAATCTGCCCCTCTCCCTATCTAGTGTCACAACAATTCTGTGAAGTACAGTCGGCCTTCTGTTTTCGCGGGGGATCCATTCTGGATCCATGCTTTTATTCTCTGCAAATTGAAATTCTTCTAGAACATCCTCCCTCTAATACCAATCACAGTTTTTAAAAGATTTTTTCTCTATCCACTTCCTAGCTAGAATCTATAAAGAGCTAGAACAATAAGAACATATTGAAAGAACCAGAATCTCTTGTCATTTCCCCCTCATTCAACAATATATAATGAAATTATACTAAGAATGTTCATGAATATTAGCCTTGTTTGAACTGAAGTGGGCATTTACACTCCTCTGTGCTAAATTTGGCCTGGATCGTGTTCTGGTTCCCATTTGAAATATGTTTAAAATGTTGCTGCTATTTATGGTAAGACCTTTAAAGGTCTGGACTAATTAATAAATGAGATCAATTTCAGGGTTTTTTAAAAATTACCAGGGGCCACTTAAGTATTCCATTTGGGGAACCTGCTAAAGGCCATGTCTAAAAGAGATTTGTACCCATCTCCCTGATGTGAATTTTTCATTCATTGTGGTGTGCCAAACTGCTCTGTACAATAACCTTTTCTCTGTTTTGAACAGGGATTAGAATAATATATTTGACCCTTTACAGTTGCCAGAGAGAGATGCGGGTCCCCATGTTCAATAAAGTGAAATATGCCACTAGCGTCCTAGGGTTAAGGCCACTGTGCTAAAACTATTTAACATCAAGTACCCTGCTGATTCCGCTCGTTCAATCTGTGCAGAAGGTTCGCTTTTATAATTCAACTGAATTATATAAGCTTAATCACAAGAGTTTCTCACCCACAATACAATTAAGGGGAATATTTAGCTTTGCAAACAAAGCAAGTTAACCTGGACACATTGTGCATTATAGGAAAATTTATTATTGCATAAAGAGCAGTGTAAACCTACAGAAGGACTGGTAATTATAATACCATTGATGGTCTTTGTTGCTTTAATTCTGAGGCAGCCAGAATGATTAAAGTGAATCTTAATCGACTTCTCCATTAAAAATGCTGGCAGAAGAGCTCCTTTAACCTTTTTCATTGATTGAACACAACAATCACCATTCAATTATAATGCAAAAGGACATTTGTTATATTGTACAAAAGATGCATAAGCCATTTCCTTTTCCTCAAGACAATCAATGAGATGACTTCTACCTCAGAGAAAAGTCAGCTCACCATACCTGCAGAGCAGTATTATGCAGCAAGAGCTGACCATACAAATGACACTTCCCCACCCCCCAGCAAGAATTCTTGGAATATTATTGATCAAAGGAAACATATTACAAGAAAATTCCAAACTTTTCTTTCTCCAAAAGGAAAAATACCACACTGCAGTCTGATCCTAGGCATTCTTACTCAGGCAGTACCCCATGGGCTTTACACGTTTACCTAGGTAACTGTATGTTAGCTTGCAGCCTTAACAAGAATGAGTGCCATTTGTTGTGTGTTTACCTGGAAGTAAGCTGCCCAGTGTTCAGTGGGATGTATGTACTAGTAAATGTAGCTAGGTCTTCAGTCAAAGACACAAATTAAGGATTTAAAATTTTAATACAAGTTTTTCAATATTTCAGAACATCTAATGAAATTCTTTAATTTTTATCAAACATAAATGAAGTATTTCTAATATGGTACAAAAGATGCATGAGATTTTCCCAGAAAAATTATGGTTGCCTGATTTACTATGTTCAGAGAACATAGAAGAACAGAGAACTTCAATCAAACATCTTCCCAAGGAGAGCATGCTGCATGTTTAGGCCAGTTCCATTACTGCTAGTCACTGTGTACAGTATTGTCTCTGTCTCGCTACAAAAGTACACAAAACCTTTTCATCAACATTACTAACTTCACCAACTGATGTCCCTGAGACATCAGACTTGCCTTGTTGTTATACATCATTTTGATTACTGTAATGTGGGGCTGACTTTGAAGAATGCTCAGAAACTTCAGCTGGTCCAATTATTACAGCCAGGTTGTTAACTGGGTCTGGCTGCAGGAACCACACCAACAGTGTATCCCTACCAAAAGTGTCATGTTGTTGTTGTTGTGTGCCTTCAAGTTGTTTCTGGCTAATGGCAATCCTAATGTGACATTATCATGGAGTTTTCTTGGCGAGATTTGTTCAGAGGTGTGTCATTGCCTTCCTCTGAGGCTGAGAGCATGTGTCATCCCCAAGGTCACCCACTGGATTTCATGGCCGAGCTGGAATTGAACCCTGGTCTCCAGAGTTAGAGTCCAATACTCAAACCACTGTGTTACTCTGCCTCTCAATTTTGGGGGAATTCTTAGCTCAAAAGGAGGCCTGTGAGATGTTGAGTGGGATGTTACCGTCTATATATACCAGTACATAATGCAGAGACACTCTGATTTCAATGTTTAAGAGAGTTTTATTTAGAAATGTGCACACAAACCAATGGGTGACCTTTGAATTATATGATCTTAAGAACCATACAAGGCTGGCAGAAAGAAATGTGTGAAAGGTTGGATAGCAAGGAATCAAGACTTAGAGGGGGTAATAATTACCAGTCCTGAAGAAATGGTTCCACAGAAGATGGACAGTGGCTGAGACAAAGTCTGAGGGCTATACAGAAAGTGGGACTCTGGTCTGCAGAAGAGATCCTTGGTCTGCAGTGGTCTGTAACAGTGAATTGGCTATGTGTGGGGTGGATATTTATATCCTGTTCTGCACCCTTGAGGGGTACTTAATGTTCCCACATGGTGTAACAGAGATTTGATGATTTCCCCATGGCATTGACAATAGGATTCCAGAATGACTGATGGCTTTAATTTTGGATTGACAAAACACTGATAGGATTTGGGACAATCCCCCAACTGTTGGATAGGAAAGGTGAATAGGGACTCTGCCTCTCAAAGGGCCTGAGGTAAGGTGTAGGTATGTTTTTTAACTGCTTTGTGTGAGGACTTGCTTAGTCCCTATTGTGAGAAGATATGTGGGCAGCCATCCTGGAGGAGGATAGAGTAATCAACAAACCAACTTAACTACTATTGTACTATTATCTAAGCCTCCCACATGTCTTTGGTCCAGCATGCCTTTCCCATGTGAAACTTTCTAGTGTTCCAAACCCATTGTAATCTCTTAAAACAAGCCTGATGCTAGATAGCAAAATACAAAACCCCATATTCAGTGAGAGGGGTGTGAAATATACTAACAGTTGCAACCATTCCACTGGGCGTACATCCATTTTCTGGGCAGAAATGGAACTTGTCTGTGTAATTTGTAAGTGTGGCTAGCATGGGCTTGTATCAGTTCTTCTTCATATGGAAGTTTGCTTTTGATTGCTTGCATGCCAGCATGCACACTGCTTGCAAATCAAACTGGGAGGGGGAGGTGGCAAGCCAAATACAGAGGCTTGGTGCCTTCTCCCCTCCTACATCTTTGCAAACAGCAGAAATGAACACATGTGAGCAATCCAAAGCAAGCCTCCATAGCAGTTTAGAGCAAGTGTAGTTTGGCACCTTCTCCACCCTATGAATTCATTCTGTGGTGCTTCTTCATTCACTTTTTGTGCTTCTAAAATGGTAGGCATGCTCCTTCAATCTGTATCCAGTTTGTGGTGCTTCTGAGATTGTGGACACTGTATCTCTGACACTATTTGTTGTTAACTGCCTTTGAGTTGATCTTGACTCATGGTGACCCTATGGATGAGATCTCCAAGACCCTCTGTCCCCCACTGCTCTGCTTAATTCCTACAACCCCATACCCATGACCTCCTTAGTACTTCCCTCCACTGTCCCCAGCATTATTGTCTTTCCCAATTAATCCTCCCTTCTCCAGATATGTCCAAAGTATAACAGTCTCAGTTTGGTTATCTTCCTTAGTAGGTGTTCCAGGTCTGTGAGGTTTCTGTTAGTATTATGGTGTCATCTGCAAATCTTAGATTATTGATATACCTTCCTCCTATTTTCATTCCTCCTCCTTCTGTGTCCAAGCCTGCTTTACTTATAATATGTTCTGCATACAAGTTGAACAGATAGGGTGAAAGGATGCAGCCTTGTCTGACCCTTTTGCCAATTTGGAACCATTCTGTTTCTCCATGTTCTGTTTGACAGTAGCCTCTTGTCCTGAGTACAGATTCCTCATCAGGACTATCAAATGTCTGGCACTCTCATGTCAATCAATCAATCAATCAATTTATTCGGTCTTAGACCAGTATAAAAAACAAAATCGCACAAAAAGCATATCAGTGTGACAATAGCAAATTAAAATATGAACTAATAATAAAATAATAAACTATATATGCACAATATACAGCCAACTCTTACTACATAGTAGTTAAATATCCATTTGTCAATTGAGGGCGCAGTTTACAAATAATATAACAGAATTTAGCCACCTTGTGGGATACAGTAGAATCATTGTTATCTAAGAGGAGGTGTACATAGAAAGAATCAGTTTTATCTGGAAATTTACTCAATAGTGGACTAATCAGTTGGTAACCGATGTCCCTATAGAAATGGCAATAAAGTAGGACATGTTCATTGGTTTCAACAGCGCCCAAACCACATGGGCAAAACGAAGTTCAAAAGGTATTTTTTTGAATCTACCTTCCAACATGGCTGTGGGTAACACATTGAAACGTGCCAAGGTTAAAGCCCTTCTAAACTTCGGGAGAGTAACATGAAATAGATATGGAGCTGGGAAGGGGACCAAGACCTGTGAGCTAAACAAGACATATTTTGAGAGGAAAGCAGAATCCATGTGTCTTTCTGCTTCTATAATTTTTTGTTTGATAATGGATTTAGCTCTATCAACATCAAGCTTTAGAAATTCATTTTTATTGAGGCCTAGCTCATTTAGTTTCTTATGAATAGAAGTTTCCCATGAGGATTTAAAGGAATCCAGAAAAATTAAATTTGTCAGCCCTCCAGGGATTTTATGCAGTTTTTGCCAGTAGGTGAGTATACTAATCCACAAACTAGATTCTATTTTAATAGACCCAGCCTCCCTTCTAAGAAGAGCATTCAGAACACAATGAGTGACCTGTAGAATTCTCCTAAGAAACTTAGTTTGAACACGTTCAAATACATTGATGTTACTGTATGGACCCAATTGGGCTCCATAAAGAAGTTGAGGGTGAACCTTGGCATTAAACAGTTTAATTGCGGCCGGAATGAACTGAGCACCTTTAGTGAAAAAAAATCTTAAAATAGCTGTTATGGTTCTTTGGGCATTACTGATGACAAGTTCTGAATGGGCAGTTCTCCTGCCAGAGTAATGAAAAGCAATTCCTAAATATTTGAAAGTCTTAACCTGCTCTATATGTTGCCTATCAAGTGTCCATTGTATCAATTTGGGGCGATGAGCAAAAGTAAGGATCTTGGTCTTAGAGGAGTGCTCCCATGTCCTTAAGGGCATTCCATAGCCTTTCATGGTCTATGCCAGGAGTCGGCAACCTTTGTTGCGGGGGGCCGGGAGGGGGGCGGAAATGGAGCAGGGGCTTCCTCCCCCACGTGCACATGCTGCCACCATTTTGGAAGTCCCCCCCCACAGGGGGGGCTTCCCTGGGCCTTCTAAAGGCCCCTCCACACCCACAGAGGGTGAATTCGCCTGCAGCAGCGGCAAGGGGGCCTTTCCAAGGCCCAGGGAAGCGGCTGCGGTGGGCGAATTTGCCTGCAGTAGCAATGGGGGTCTTCCCTGGGTCTTCTAAAGGCCCCTCCACACCCATGGTGGGTGAATTCGCCCGCAGCAGCAGCAAGCAGGCCTTTCCAAGGCCCAGGGAAGCGGCTGCGGTGGGTGAATTCTCCTGCAGCAGCCACGGGGGCTTCCCTGGGCCTTCTAAAGGTCCCTCCGCACCCACGACAGGTGAATTCGCCTCCAGCAGCCACGGGGGGCTTCCATGGGCCTTCTAAAGGCCCTTCCATGCCTGCGGTGGGCGAATTCACCCACAGCAGTGGCAGGAGGGCCTTCCAAAATGGTGCCCACGTCGCGCGCTCATGCACGCACAATGCGGATGTCATTTTGGAAGGCCCCCACTTGCGGCTGCCATTTTGTTTGCCAAAATGGCGGCCATGACACTCACGGCAGCGGGAGTGCATGGCGGCCAGGTCCGGCAGCAGCGACGGCAGGGGTTAGTGGGGGGCAGTTGGTGGGGGTCTGTGGGCCAGGTGTGGCCCACGGGCCATAGGTTGCCAACCCGTGGTCTATGCAGTAAAAGGCTTTGTTATAGTCTATAAAGCACATGCTCATTTTCCTTTGGAATTCCCTAGTGCACTCCATCAGTCATTGTATGTTTGCAATATGATAGCTAGTGCTTCTTCCTTTCCTGAACCCTGCTAGGACTTCTGGGATCTCTCTTTCCATATATGGTTGGAGTCTATGTTGCAGAATTTTGAGCATGATTTTGCTTGCTTGGGAGATCAGTGCTATAGTCGTATAGTTGCTGCAGTCTCTCGTGTCTCCCTTTTTGTGGATGGGGATGTATATTTATCACTTCCAATCTATTGACCATTATTTTATTTTTTTATATCTGCTGACATATGTTGGTTAGCACTAGAGTTGACTCTGTCAAT
>JAIPUX010001232.1:33171696-33181900 GCA_020142125.1 Phrynosoma platyrhinos
GCCGACGCAACCTGTAGCCCCTCCCGACATGTCGGGGTGGCTTCCTTAGTTTCAATTAGAGTAGACCCATTAACTCACTTGTAAAATTGTGAATCAATATGTTGGTAAATTCAGTGGCTTCAATGGCTAAACTGAGGCTATTATAATTTGGATATCTCATGAGATGACATAAAAAGACAATAATGCTGGGGAAAATTGAAGGTAGTAGGAAAAGAGGAAGACAACTTTACAAATGGATTGATTCAATCAAGAAAGCCACAGTCCCAAGATTGCAAGATGTGAGCAGGGCTGTTGATAGCCAGGGCTCATGGAGGGTTCCCATTCATAGGGTCTCTGTAGGTCAAAGCTGACTCATACTATGGCAAATAACAACAAAGTAAATCAAAACAAATCCATGAAACATGTACAGTATTTATGAGAGAATAAATACCATTATCAATACTGCAATCATCAGTGGCAGAGTAATGCCTCTGGAAAATAAATAAATGTTTGTGACTGATGATGATGATGAGTATTTATTCTTTACTCATATGATTTTTAGAGCATCAGTAGGCATGGTGTTTTACAGAGTAACAACAGTAGCACCCGCACTCTTAAATTCTTATATTTGGCATGGGAGTTTGCCACTGTAGGAACAAATCCATCTCCAGGCCATCAAAGCTCTTCATGTTGTGACTGAAGATCCCCAAAGCAAATTTTCACCTGTATCAATAGTTGTACAATGGGACTATACATAACCATACCATCCACTGCATGATCAGATGTGTAATGGTGTGATCCACTACTATAGCATAGCTATCCTGGCATTAAGGTATGCTATGCACCTGCTAAATAGGATCTTGAGCAGATGCATAGTCCCATAGATGGGTCACTTCTGTACAGAAATCCTTTTGAATAGCTGGGGGAAATGAACAGGGTATTGTTTATTTGATAAACATTAACTTTGTGTGTTACCATGGTTGTCTATATTCATGCCTTATCCACTGAATAAAATGGTATGTGAATGGCTTAATTTTTAAAATTATGAGAGAATAAATACAAACAATTGTACTTTTTTGTGACTATCTTCTCTGTCCTTGAAATAGAAGAGCTGTATAAATCATCATAACTTGACTATATGTAGGCATTTGGGAGGAAATACATCTTTCAGTTCACTGTTACCATCTGAGAAAATAAGTACACAAACTTTGATCTGGAAGAAAATGGTGATTTTTTTACAGTACGTGAACCCAACCATTTGATTTATAGTTCAATCTGTTAATGCACTCTGCTATTAGGCCACCTGGCAGTTTTATGCATTGTGAATTTA
This sequence comes from Phrynosoma platyrhinos, assembly GCA_020142125.1. NCBI lineage: Eukaryota > Metazoa > Chordata > Lepidosauria > Squamata > Phrynosomatidae > Phrynosoma > Phrynosoma platyrhinos. The sequence continues at coordinate 33,173,006 of JAIPUX010001232.1, forward strand.
AAGAGGAGCTCAATGTAACATAAGCTTTACAAGCTGGGGAAATATTATTGAAATGAAACATGAATGAGAACCATTTAAACAATAAAATAATGTGTGCAGACAATATATTCTTTCATTTTTGTACAAAAATGAGGGGCAGAGTTTTATATGCTGAACTTAGATGAGATTTTTAGAAGACTGGAAGATGAAACTTACTTTGTAAAACCCAGTAATCCTGCAGCGGGAAATAGAAAACACAAGAACAAATAATGTCTCTGATAGCTATAATGGAAGGCTATCTCTCCCTCCCCTCTGTTCTAGTTTGCCTAATACACTCTGGCTGGCATTCTGTTAGTGGCATATGCACAGGTAAGTTTCCTTTGCACCTAGGTGTGTCCTTTTGGGGGGGGGAAGATGCAGAGCCTAGTATTCCCTTGATCACTTCTCAGTGCCCAAAGCTTCCCTTTGGACTTACTTTACAGCCTCTGTGCCTCATAGGACTGTTGAAGCCTCTGCCTTAGGCTGACCACATTTCCTTGAGACAAAAACAGGACATTGGGATGGCAAAAATGGGATGGGGTTTTCCGTATTCATGAAAAAGTAAGATGAGAACAAACGTTTTATTACATGAAGATATTGACCTAACAATGAGTGACATAACTGATACAAACATTTAAATAGTTGTAGAGGGGGACTCGATTTCACCATGATCATCCCATGAATATTTCTCCAATGAAGTAATCTGATGCAACAAATTTCAGTCTTTCAACACTTTATCATAAAACTTCTCACACTCCATGACACAGGGCCAAAACACACAGCAGAAATAAACCAGTTTGAGATTGCTTTAACTACCCTGTTGCAGTGCTAGGGAATCCTGGGAATTGTAGCTTATTGTGGCACCAGAGTTCTCTGACAGAGGAGGTTAAATGTTTCACAAAACTGCAGTTCCCAGAATTCCCTAACTTTGAGCCAGGGCAGTTAAAGCAGTCTCAAACTGGATTATTTCTGGAGTTAGTTTTGGACCACAGTTGTTGTTTTTTTTTTTTGACAAACACATTTTCAAACAGGTATCTTCAAATTTATTTTCGCAACATAACAGGACATTTTTCTTGTAAATTGGGAAAAATTGACATTTATATTAAAATAATAAGACAATTTGGAAACATGAAAAAAAAAACACAGTCCTGTCCTGTTTAAAATGGTACATATGGTCAGTCGAGTTGGGCTATGTCCCCTTAATCAGATGCAAAATGATTATAGTAGCACTGAGATCTCGGAAACCTGCATATGCCAGTGCTGCTGTAATCATTTCATGTCTGGTTACAGGGATGTAGCCCGATGCTTCTCTGATCCTGTCAAATCCCCACAAAGCATGGAATAGCCATGAGTATAGGGCAGGGGTAGGCAACCTTTCCCCTTTAAGGGCCGAGGGACTTCAGCTCCCAGAATCCCAGGAGCTGCTGGCCAACATGGGATTATTGGCCAACATGGCTGAGGCTTCTGGGAGCTGAAGTCCCTCGGCCCTTAAAGGGGAAAGGTTGCCTATCCCTGGTATAGGGTTTCAGAGTGTAGGTTGTACAATAAATCCAGGGGGGATAGTATATAGCTCAGCCTTATGTAGGTACACAAATGGAACATTTGTGCTATGCTGAGCCATACAGGACTGCACCCTCTGTGCATCAAAAGATATCTGATTCAAGTTTTGCTGGTGAAGAACTGGGAACCACTCCTCAGTCCAACTAAAGAAGTGCCTTTGAGGCATTTTCTTACTCATAGGGTTTTTCTTCCTTGTTGCATCTAATGGCTATATCGTTGAGCTGCCTTGGTGGTGAATATATATATATATATATATATATATATATATATATATATATATATAACCAAGCAGCTCAGGGACTGCCTCTTAGTGAAAGCAAAATCAGTTTTTCAACAATATTCATGCTAGATTGGAAAAAATACAGAACCCAATGATATTAGAAAAATCTCATCAGGAGCTGAAAGTTGATGGGGAAAGTCACCTGGGATGCTGCCAAACTGCAGAATGAATGCTCCATTCATTGTCATTGTCATTGCTCCATTCTGTGGGATTTTTAGTTTGTTGTGGCATTGGTGCTCTTTGACAGAAAAATCTAAATGTATCACAAAACTACAAATCCCAGAATGAATAAATAAATAAATACCAGTGCTATGTATTTCATTTATGAGTTGCTACCTAGCCAAAATTTTCAGGGCAACACACAGGAGAAAACAACACAGTAAAACTAGCAATAAAACCAATAAACAATCACTCAAAAACACAAATCAAAAGCAACAGTAAAACAACACATTAACAACAGGAGATAAATATGAAAGCTCTACAGAGAAGGAAAATTCTAAAATATAGCTTTATAGAGATATCACGAGGAGCAAAACAAACAGCAAGCTAAAAACTATTGTTATTGCTCATATCCAAATCCTGTGAAAATAACAATCTCTTTCTCTGGTGTTGTCAAGTCCACAAAATTGCCAGTGCTGGTTCCAGGCAGATTTTTCTAGGGCAGGGATGCCCATGGGGTCTCATGGCCAGCTGTTTTTGCAGCTCTAGATCCCTTGAACCTCCACCCCTTCAGATTATACTGACTGCCCTATTTCTGCCCTCAAATGGACAAACTGCCTCTCCTGGAATCTTCTGGGAATGGCAATAGGCTTTTAAATAGGCTGCAAATCCTCCCACCCCTTGCATTTTAACTGTATTCAAGTCTTGAAGTAGACCTTTGTGAAAAGGACCCCCTCTCCATTAAGCCCTAGAATTTCTCTTTTTCTTGCTCGATTCCTGTTTGCTTGATGTTCGCTATCTCTTTTTCTTGCTCGATTCCTGTTTGCTTGATGTTCGCTATCAGTTCTGAGAATATAGAAACACACAAGGCAGCATTTCATTTTAGGAAAGAGTAGGTTAATTTAAACTGACCTGTGGATCATGAGAGCCAGTGTGGTATAATGGTTTGAATGTTGCACTGCAACTCTGGAGACCAGGGTTCGATTCAGCCATGAAACTCACTGGGTAACCTTGGGCAAGCCACATGCTCTCAGCCTCAGAGGAAGGCAATGGCAAATCTCCTCTGAACACATCTTGCCAAGAAAACCCCATGACAGGGTTGCCATAAGTCAGAAATGTCTTGAAGGCGCAGAACAACAACAACAAAAAGGAATGGTAATGAAAAGTCTTTGGTAATGTAGGCAACAACAGGAAATACTTTGGGATGAAATAAACAGCACGTGAATCTCCAAAATAAAATTGGAAATAAGAGGTACAAAACCTAGGACTTTGTGTTGTTGTTTTTTAAATCCCTTTGGAGGTAACCTTAAATTGGAATAGAACAGAACCAGTAAACTCTGTAAACCACCCAGATGCAGCCAGATTTAATGTCACCTAGTGACTAAAACATATAATGACACGATCCATGCAGGCAGCAACTGCATCCTGGTTGTACTTGCAATTTGGTGCCACTCTGCTGTCGTCCTAATTATGTCTCATTACATGGAAGTGGTTCAAACACAAGTTGGGTTGGTTTCTGTAGCTGCAGCTGTACCATATGGCATTGCAAGAAGGGAGCTTCAGAGCTTGCGCTCTGTGGAAGTTTTCAAAGAAATTCAAAGACAAACAGTATAGCTACACAACTCGGGGTGTGATCGTTGGGTTACTGTAGGGTCTTGCTGAAAATGTAGAGGAATTTTGTACACATTTACATTTTTCTCAAAGCCGCCTTCTCTGCAAGAGTTTTGGGTGTGATTTAACCAAAGGTATATGCACACATTTTTAAAATGAAAGTGCTACAAGTAAAAATATCAACAACTCTTTGAGGAGGCATTCCAAGTTCTCTGCTAAGAATATGCAAATTCTGTAAGGTATGCCGAACTGAGCCCTCTCATGAAAGGAGGGAAATATTGCCTATCCACAATGAGCTCAAAGCTGCTGTGAACTGAATTACTGTAGCATACTGTTTCTCTTTAGAGTTCTGCCCACAGACCCCAGTTTGACCTTTCGATTACTTCCTGTTCCAGGCTATGGCCTCCTATCAGTGGAGGCTATTAGTTAGCGATGTGTATGATAATAAATTACTATGCTCCTGCCTTCAAAAATATTGCAATATTATGCTCTGCTTAATGCTAATAATCCTCATGCTATTCCATGTTTGCTGCCCACTCATCTCAAGCTCTCACAGGTATGACATTCTGCCAAGATCATGAATAATCTGTAGCAAATCAACAATTTCCATATCATCGGCAAGGGAGAGCATTTGAGACTTGTTGAACCCTAGTTATTATAGGCTTGAACAACTCCTGATATAGAAGAAAGATATGCATGATTATGCAGGCAAGTGTGAGTGAGGCCGACTCCCGCGTACTGTAAATCTAATTGACAATTTTGTTGCCCTTCTCTGGCTATTTAAGAGAAGTGGGGAGGTCAATGGTAATGACGCATCTCATGGTCAGGGGGAAAAACAGGCATGGAAGAAAAGCAACTCAGCTGCTCAGCCTTAAGTTTTTTTAAAGTAAAAGGAGACAAGAAAAAATATTGAATAGTAAAGAGCAAAAACAGCACTTGTAAAAGAGAGTATTGTGCAGCTGTAAATGGCTGTAGACAAGAGACAAGTCTTGCTTTCTGTGGAAAAGCAATGTGTGGGAGACTGAATCAGATCATGCTTGTTTTACGTACTACGACCATTGCTATCAGATTATGAAAGGAAAAAGCTTCATCTCCTTCCCATTCTCTTCTCTGTCTCTCAGGCATCTGCTTTGTAAGAATAAAACTTTTTCCTCCCTGCACTGCTTCATTTTCAGGCATCCTTAGCTCAGATATGGGATATCTTTGGCTCTCCAGATAACTTTGGACCTCTGTTTATCAGCCAGCATGGCTAACAATCAGAGAACCCAAAGTTAGATCTGTAAAAATAAATAAATAAATAAATAAATAAATAAATAAATAAATAAATAAATAAATCTAACCCCTCCTCTACAAGTGTGGGCGATTCAGCCTTCTGTGACTGGCACATGGTTTCAGTCCCCTGAATTGCCTATTCTTTTTCTTTATGGCTAGAAGAACCAAAGTGGTTCTGGGAAAAATGAGAACCATTTTAAAAATCTGATAAAATTCGTGGTGGATTTTCTAATTAACTATCTACTATCTAGTCAACCCCAAAGCAGACCTTGCAAAATAATAATAATAAATGTCTCCTGGTGAGGCCTGCACCCCCCCCCCATCCCTAGGGAAGGGGTCAATTGGAGATGTTCCTGTAGCCAGATCCAGATCAGTGACATCATCCACTGGTCACCATCATCCAGAGGACTTTGGCAGATCTCAGTGGAAAAGAACAACCAAGAGAGAAGTGTATGCTTCAGAAATTGCTGCTAGAGTCTGCTAGCATAGTTAGGAGAGATATATTGGTTTTGTTCTACTTTGACAGTAGGTTGAGTCTAGATTTAATGGTGGAGCCTGGTGTTTTAATGAAATTAATGAGACTTTAGTCTTGACAAAATGTTCTGTTGGGTCTGCTTAAAACATGACTTTATTTGGACTCAGCAATACTTCCCCCCCAAATAAATGTGGGAAATGACAGTCATTTATTTCAAGTGGAGAAAGTAAAAGTGTAAATAAAACTTTGGGGGGAAATGAGGAATAAAACCCAAAGTCTTGAAAAGACAGAGGTGTTTTACTGTCTTTTGACCAAACTCTGACTTTAGCCTTGGACTATTATTCCAGCCAGTTTTCACCTGTAATGACCCATCTTGGGTGCCATTTCTTGGTTATACTGCAGAATGGCATTGCTTTGTATACATCACATAATCTTGTCATATGGATCATGTCACTGCTATGTCCTAATTAACCATTTTAGAAGAACAAATGCAAAACATGTAAGGAACTTTGGGTAACAAGTTGCCCTTAATCTGTATGTGAAGCAGACAATTAAATCTAAGGAGGGAGATACGAGTTTAGCTGATGACAGATTTCATTTCAGTCTGCTACTGCTTATTAAGATGTCTACAAACAAAAAAGGCATTATCTGAGTACATCTCTTTCAGCAAACAAAGGAAACTTTTAATTGCTTTAATCAGCATTTGCTTTGTCTTTCCAATGACATAGAAAAACAAGTTGGGTCTAATCACCAAATGTCTTCTAGGGGAATGTCTTTTACAAAGACTTCACATGAGAACAATGCTACTTGTGTCACAAAGATGAAATATAAAAATTATACAACTGCTCAGCTCCACAAATGCAAAATTATTCAGAGACTCTATAATTCACAGTTTATAAGGGGAGCAAAATTGTGTTGCTTCTTTGTTCTCCACAAATAAGCTGCTCTGCCCACAAAATTGTTAGACAAAAGCTGTTTCACACATATGCACACTGCTGGGATAATGGAGCTCAGGCTTATAGGGCAAGAGGACTATTTGATTAGCATAAAAAGATAACATTATCTTCCACTTACTTTAGGCTCACCTGTGCCCGCTGAACATATCTGCAATCTTGACAATACTTGAGGGAAAATGCATGTTCCAAGCAACAATATATAGCAGTGAGCTATTCCTGTTATTATGTAATTTATTTTAGAGTTGCCTGGACTTGAAGAGGCAGTGAAGACCCATTAATTTTACAAAAGACCTGTTCCTCTTAGAGATGGTAACTAATAGAAGTGGTTTGTTGATACAGAACAAGGCAGCTGTCTGTATTTTGGGATACTCCTTGCAGGCTGATTCTGGGGGTTGGAAGGCACATTACAGATGGATAGAATCAGGGGGGTTGCAGACTTCCAGAAATAGTGCAAATTGAGTCCACTTTTAGGGTTAGGGTTAGTGCTAGGGAATCATGGGAATTTTTTTTCTGAGACATTGAGCCTTCTCTGTCAGAGAGCTCTGATGCCACAATAAAATACAGTTCCCATGATTCCCTAACCCTAACCCTAACCCTAAAAGTGGACTCAATTTGCACTATTTCTTGCAGTCTGCAACCCCCCTCAATCAAGGAAGCCATGGCCCCAAATCTGTAAGACCTGAGCAGGGCTGTTTGTAATTTGGAGACCTCTCATTGATAAGGTCACCATAACTTGAAATCAACTTGATGTCAGTAAAAAGGTAAAGGTAAAGGTATTCCCCATTGACAAGGTTGTCAATCATGTCCAACCATAAGGGTTGGTGCTCCTCTCCATTACTAAACCAAAAAGCCAGCATTGTCAGACTATTCTGTGATCATAGTGTTTACTTTCCCACTGAAGTGGTACCTATTTATCTACTTGCATTTGCATGCTTTTGAACTGCTAGGTAGACAGAAGCTGGGACTACTGACAGGAGCTCACCCCATCATGCAGCACTCGGGCCTCGAACTGCCAACTTGCCGATCTTGCAATCAACAGAGTCAGCTTCTTAACCACTTGAGCCATGGCATTCCCCAGATGTCAGTAAACAACAAAGTAATTACTAGCATCTGATATGATGCCTTGGAACTAGTCAGAAGCCAGTGTGATGCAAACAATATGTCTCATGAAGTGGATTCTAGCCAGCATTCTGACTAGAGCATTTTGAACTAGCTGAAGCTTCCAAACATTTTAAAAAAATCAGTTCCTTTTATATCTTAAAAGATATATTCGTCTTTGTGGTTTGTTTGTTCGTTGCCATGTTTTGTGTTTTGTTTTTGTAGTATGTTTGGATTTGGATTTATTGTGGGAGGGGAGCTAGAGAGTTAGTGTATAGGTTGTGTATTAGTATTTATGTTATGTGTTAGGTGTTATATATGTTGGTGGTTTTATATTTTGTTTTGTTTTTGTAGAATATATGTGTATGATTGAACTTTGTATATATATATATATATATATATATATAAAAAATCAGTTCCATGTTGAATTTGTTGCAATAACATATGTGTAACTGTGACCAGATCTGTTTTCTTCAGAAGAAAAATGCCCCCTGTAGCAACCACCCAGAAGCATTGCTACAGTCCAGGAATACCTACAGGTTAGAATCCTCTTAGAGCTTTACACCCCCAAAGCCAATGGCTGTATGTTTTACTGGCTTGCATAAAGAAATTGCTAAGACTTCCTTTTGCAATGTTGTTCCTGGTGGGACAACAATTCACAGCACTCCCAGAATGAAGTGTAGGCCCAATTTTGCCCTCTCCACCTGACCCTAGCTGCCTCACTTCCTTTGTAGTCTTGCCAGAGAAGAGCTGTGCTAGCCAGGCTCTTAACAGGGTCTAATCCCAGAATGTGAACTGATCCTCCCAGGGAAATATAGCAAATGATGATTGTTGGTTTCCATGTAAGTGGGAGCAGTGAATCTGGTCTGTGTTTGAATGTGAACTTTAAAAATGTTATCCAAAAGGTGGAATTCATTTTGGGGATAGATCCAAAACACACTGCAGAAATAATCCAGTATGAGACCACTTTAACTGCCCTGGCTTAATGCTAGGATTCTGGGGACTATATTTTTGTGAGACATTTAGCCTCCTCTGTCAGAGAACTCTGGTGCCACTATAATTCGCAGGATTCCCTAGCACTGAGCCAGGGTAGTTAAAGTGGTCTCAAACTGGATTATTTCTGCAGTGTGTTTTGGACCAGGGTTCAGCATGCTGGATAGCTCTTGATTTTGGGCCTTTACAGACCCACCTTCTGGGGTGGCACAGAGCCGCCACTGGGAGCGGCAGATTGGGACCACAGCAACTGCATGACACAGCCCCGATCTTCCCTTTTGCCACCCCCAAAAGAGCAAAAAATTCAGCTCCTTTTAGGGGTGGCAAAAGACCACCCTAAGGATGTTATCACACAGGGTCTAAAGCAGACAGAATCCACACTAAATCCCGTCTTATTGCGCTTTATTTTTCTGTGTGTTCACACAACATCGCACAGAACCCCGTCAGAACCCCGTCACAATGCGGCATCATCC
>JAIPUX010001232.1:33185591-33219861 GCA_020142125.1 Phrynosoma platyrhinos
CTTGGTTCGGAAATTACAGCTGGTACAAAATATGGCAACCAGGCTTGTCTCGGGAACGTCTAGGAGGGACCACATTACCCCGGTTTTGAAGTCCCTCCACTGGCTGCCTATCAGCTTCCGGGCCCAGTACAAGGTGTTGGTTATCACCTTTAAAGCCCTAAATGGCTTGGGTCCAAGCTATCGTAGAGACTGCCTTCTCCCATACAACCCTCCCCCCACTCTCCGGTCCTCTGGGAGGAATTTGCTGCAGCCTCAAAAATCGAGGCTTGCAGCTACCTCCCAAAGGGCTTTTTCAGTTGTTGCCCCCAGACTCTGGAACGACCTGCCAGATGAGATCCATCAGTTAACATCGTTAGACAGCTTCAAAAGGGCTGTCAAGACAGATCTCTTCCGGCAGGCCTTTCCAGATTAATTATCCCAGCCTCAGGTACTCCCACCCCAATGATCCTTGCGTGGCCCCATCTAAGGATAGATGAGGATTATTGCCGTGGGCTTAATATTGTTTTTGTAAAATTGTCTGGTTGTTAATTGTTTTAATTGATGAATTGTTGGCTTTAATTCTTATGGATTTAATACTGTTTTAAGGGGGGAGGGGTCGTTGGGTTTGAGGTATTGTGTAAGATTTTATGCTTGTGAGCCACCCTGATTTGCTTTCCAAAGGGTGGGATATAAATAATAATAATAATAATAATAATAATAATAATTATTATTATTATTATTATTATTATTATTATTATCATTATTATCATTATTATTATTATTATGCAGGCAGACTATTACCAAACCAGACATATGCAAAATGATGCATCTCACAGCAAACATATGTTTAATAGGCTGGGGTTGTATGAATTCCACCTCAGACGTAGGGTTATAGCTGAGGCAAGGGCCAACAAGGAAGTTTAGTTGAATTTCTAAGCCATTTGTCATTCTGAAGGGAGGATTTTGGATGTAAAATGAGAGCTTCAGAAGACCTTAACACATCAGTTTACTTTATAGGGGAATGGTGCCAAGGTTTGTTTGTTTTGGTGTTAGGCATGTGAAATAGCTCTTGGAATTTTTCTGAATGTGGTGACAGTTGAGTTGATGGCTGTGGAATTCATGATTTGTCAATCCATTCTTGGTTTCAATATGAGCTTGGTCAGTGTCATTAATTTGCTCAGCTCCAGATCCTCCTGTGCCATGTGCCTGGTCCAAACCTTCCCGGTTAGATGTCTCCTGTATAATTGTTTGTTCACTGTGACACATACAACTGGGGTTATCAATTGTTTATAATCAGATGGAATAGTTTCATCAGCTAGCTCTGATGGTCCAGTAAGTACCAGAGCAAATTTCAGCAGGACTATGGTCACTTGGTGGAGTGATGCCATGAGGGCTGTTGAGTTGTTTTTGGTACCAAGAACTAGCTATAACAAGGTATGTAGAGTCTTCCCAGTTGAAGTAAGGGCAAACAGTCTACAAAATAATTTGATTGAGAGTAGCTAACTACTATGGCCTTTTGAACTAAGTGGAGGATGCAGATGGGCAGCCCTGGGCTGCCCTGGGAAATGGAGGATCAAGGCCAAGGCTGCTGGACAGCGCAGCCTCGATCCTCCCTTTTGTTAGCCTGGAATAATTGTTTGTTCACTGTGACACATATAACTGGGGTTATCAAATGGCAAAAGGCCACTCTAAGAGCCACCGCATGGCTCTTTGATACCCCTTCTGACACAGCATGTAAAAAGGCTGCATCGGAAAGACGTCCTGACTCCATGCGCCATACTTAATGGTGTGCGGCATCAGGACATCTTCGAGGAGGGGTTGAGGCACCCGGCATGTGGCTGCCCTTCCCCATCCCTGCCTCCAGGGTGGCCCAAAGGGCCCATCTGTAGAGGCCCTAAGTTGCAGAGATATGCTGATTTGGCTAATGCTTGAGGAAGGTGCTAGAGGGCTGGAAAATGCAAGATGGCAAAGTCCAGGACACGTGGGAACCTATTTCAACGATCATCCTGAGGGGCCTACAGGGTACATGGCAGATATCTCAAACCAGCTCTCTGAATTCTTATTGTTTCATGCAGATAGTTTCACTGTCTTCTTTGATGCACCCTTTGTAAATGAGTTTATGGTGGTTTCATGAATGGACTGGTCAGGTAGGGCTTCAGAGCTGAGAAATATGCACCTTATGCATGACAGCATTTCCTTCACAATATACCCATCAAAAACCCATCAAAATGAATCAAAGAGGGCAGGGAGCTGAACTCTAACTTGGTATTGTGTCAGTGAAGCTCAGTAAGGGCTTTGAAAGAGTATTTGGAGCTGAGGGGTGATTGAGAAGGACCCTTGTTCTGTCATGGTGACCAAATACCCACTGAATAATTGAGCCTGTTTATCTCCCTCTTTTTCAATGGAGTTTTGATGATTGGAAATTGGAACTCATTCTTTTCAGATGGGGTAGATTTATCAGCTTCTGCATCAGCTATGGACCTGGGTCAGTAACAATGGACAGCATGAGACCTCCCACTTTCAGGTCTTATGTGCAGCCATTTAAAAACAATGTTGATTATATTAACATTTCTTGTTCATTATAGGTTTATAGAGAGGAGGAGCCTGGTGTTAATATGTGGCCACAGGATGAACATCTCAGCTGCCAGGGAAACATATAACAGTCACTTTGGATCCCAGCTCAGGATGACCGAGAAGGCAGTCATTGAAAATTAATATTTCTTGTTTTTGTTTTGTTACACTTTCACATGGTCTAAAGGTAAGGCCACAGCATGTCAGGCTAGTATGTTATAGTTATGTTGGATCCCAGCTTGGGAATGAGTGAGAAGGCTTGCACTGCATGGCTTGGAGTATGGGGTTAGAAATGGAACAGCCTTCACCCCTTGTCCTGTGGAGGGAATGATTTGGGTTTGCTTAAGGGCAAAGTCTTCATCATTCAAGCTATTGCTTACTAAGGAGCAATTAAAGCAGATTGGACCATAGGAGCATTAGTTTGATCCCTTATGTTACCTGGACATGTTTGGAGGGGTCCGGGGGATCTGAGGTGCCTTGATAGTGAGATACAAAATTATCTGGGAATAGGCACTATATTCCTTACAACAGGGTCCATCTTTCAGATGAAGGGAACAATTTGATTTGTCTGATTTGCAGGAAGTAGTGTGGGACTTGTTGGCTGGCCTGGTGGGGGAAAGCAGTAAGGAGCCCTGGTGGTGCAGTGGTTCAATGCCACTACTGCAGCCAAAGTGTTGTGAGTTTGATCCTGCAGGGCTCCAGGCTGAGTCAGCTTTCCATCCTTTCATAGATCGGTAAAATGAGTACCCAGCTTGTTGGGGGTAATTGGCTTATACACTGTAAATCACTTAGAAAGTGCTTCATACTATAACGTGGTATATAAATATAAGTGCTATTGCTATTATTATTCCTATTGTGCCTTGTCCATGGCAGGTAGTGGTGGGGAAGTGAAGTGGCAGTGGTGCTGATTTGGTGAAGGGGACATTTCCAGACTTGCACCTGTGGGTCATAGGGCCTAGGGGTCAGAAAAGGAGGCTACCCTTGGGGCCAGGCAGGGACATATTTTTCCTTTATGTCACAGGCCATGGGGGGTGGTGAAGGTCCCTAGGAAGGTTTGCTTTGTTGATAGTGGATGGTTTTCCAGCTAAAATGGTGGCTGGCACTCAGGGCTTGGGTGCTTCACCTGGCGTAGCTGGAGAGGAGGTCAGGTTGGGAACCCTGGGTTCAGCTGGAACCCACTTTAGGCTCCCCCCCCCTCATTAAAGCTCAAAGTGAAAGATTTAAATAGTTAATAAAGTGGTCTTTTATTAACCAATCCTGTTGCATGGTCTCATCATTTTCTAGTTGGTAAGCAAAGTAACTTTTCCAAAATCTTTAAACATGTCATGCTGCCTTTCAAGGTAAAAACCTTTCAAAGTGATTTGCATCAATGCCATAATACACAATACATCAGATATCAATAGAAACACAATTTGACATTAAAAGCAGCAGCAATGGAAATGGTACATAACATCACACATACTTTGAAAAACAATTTGAAGGAAAGAAAAACACATTCATTATACACATACACATTTAAAAGTTGCAAAATATAAATACAAAGTTTGTTTCTTCCTTGCCACTGTGCCCTAAAGACACCAGATCCTGTCTGATCTGTGTAGCTAAGCAGGGTCAGCTCAGGTTAGTACTTGGATGGGAGACCACCAAGGGATACCAGATGATGTGGATTATGTTTCAGGGAAAGGAACTGGCAAAACTACATCTGAATACTCCTTGCCTAAGAAAACCCTATGGGGTCAGCATAAGTTGACAGGCAACTTGAAGGCACACATATACACACATATTCCTTAGGGAAGGAATTCCACAGACAAGAGGCCACTCATGAAAAGATTCTGTCTCTTGTGCTTGCCACCACTGATGGTTGGTAGTTTCCATATCAGCAGTGTAATACTGTTCCAGCTTTTAGTCTGTCCAGGGTACTAGACCTCACTCCACCTCACTCCATATAGATTGAACAAACATAAGTGTCTGCTGGTCTCAATATATCTTGACAGTGGGCAGAGCCTCTGGGGCCCATCTTAAGGCTTGTTTATATGGGTTCTGGTGGCCCTTCATATAACCTGGATTCAGAACTATTTAGGACCTTAAAGTCCATTCTCAGAACACTGACTACTTCTGTAGTGGAACAATAATATCTTACCCTACAATATTGTGTATAGTTCTTCTCAGAGAACTTGAATCTCATGTCAGATTGCCTTTATCTTTTCATTGGATCAGAATATTCTGGAAAGTCAAGTGCTAGATTTTATTTTGAATTTTTTCTGTAGGAAGCAGTGCTACACAGAGGACAAATCTTTGTCCTGCTTTTAATCCTCTTGATTAAAAAAAGCAATAAACAAAGAGACATCATTGTATGGTTATTGACCACAGCCAACTGGAAATAAATAAAATAGGTATGAAAGTAAACTTTATGTTGCAATTCTACATCACTGAATTGCTTGTTAAAAAAATTAAGGAACAATTTAGTTTTAAATAAATTTTAGCACTATTTATTATTCTTGATACATGACAAATGCTAATGTTCTTTAGACTGGACCCAGAAAAATACATTTTAAAGCAAAAAAGCAAAAAACAAACAAACAAAAAAACACAAGAGGACATTTGATGATAATGTTTAACATGACATATAAACAACAATAGAATTATTTTTAAAATAGAATGAAAATTAAGGAGTTTATTACATGCTAAACCCATGTAATAGTAATTTCAACATATATTACATATTTTTACACCAAAGTTCCTTGAGGAGAAGGGACTAAATCCAATTCTAGTCATTCCTTGTCATACTCTTAAATCAATAAGTTAATTACTTCAAATCCCATTGTTTTCAATGGTCTACTCCAAATAGGGTTAACATTGCATTAAGGATGATCATGGAGGCTCACCAAAAAGAAAGACAAAAAGAAAGACAAGGCTCACCAAAAATAAAGATGGCAAAATTTGCATAAAATTTAAATATACCAATGGGAATCCACTAAGTGACCTTGGGGAAAGTCATGCTTTCTCAGCCTCAGAGAAAAGCAACAGCAAACCCCCTCTGAACAAATCTTGCCCTATTGTAGGTTCAGAAATAACTTGAAGGCATAGCAGCACCACAGCATATAGATTTAGTTCAATTTGTATCCCATCATTCTTCCAATAAGCTCAAGGAAGTGCACATGGCTTTCCTCCATCCCACTTTATCCTTACAATAGTCCTGTAAAGTAAGTCAGGCTGAGAAATAAGATTAGTTCAAATACACCCACCATGTTTCACAGATGAATGATAATTTTAACCCACATCTTCCAAATCCTAAATAAAACTCTAACCACTGTGATTTAAATAGAATTAGAATAATTTAAATAGAAATACAATACAATTCAGATTATTGGGAAATACTGTGGCTAAGTGCTCTGTCTCCCTTCTTATGGTGCTAGATGTATTATTCAATTTATCTCCTCTTTTTTCTAGACAGTATTGCTTGCTCTTCTTCCCATTGTGGCTAGCTCAGGCTACATGGGGCAATCTACAGCCAGCATTTCCATCCCAAGGAGAGTGTGTATATAATGAACAGTTTTAAATACATGGACTCCACTTCACCTGCATGTTGCCTTTATTAACTGCATTAAAGCCTGCAGTGTTATAAAATGCTGTCTTTATCCTAATTACAAAATGCAGTTGTAAATCTAGACAGGTTGGTGCAATACTTTTTGAAAAATGAATGTGAAACACAACTCTGCTCTGCCAATGTTAACTCCTCTTTCTTCTTCTTTGATACTGTTCAGAGTGTCAAGGTGCAACAAAGACCCACTTCCATTATTCTACAAACATGAAACATGAGAAAAGCAGGAGAGTGGGGATGAGTATGGGACAAGTTACCCTGGGTATTTCTGAGAGTATATATGGAAGGAGTTGCTTTCCATCTGTGAGTTATTGAAAGGATACTGAGAAGGAACAGGTTGGAGTAGAAAATCCCAGCTTAGAAAAGAGTGCTACCCACTCTCCTTCCTAATTCTACCTTCTTTCAATTTTTTCTTTCTTTCTTTCTTTCTTTCTTTCTTTCTTTCTTTCTTTCTTTCTTTCTTTCTTTCTTTCTTTCTTTCTTTCTTTCTTTTCAGTATGGAGTGTTCACACTTTTGTGTATAGCTGTATAAAATGCATATAACTGTTGGTTGGTTTTGTTGGGTTTGTGTTGTCATTGTTTTGCCTTATGGTTTGTTAACTGTAATAAAGGCTTGTTGTGATTGTTCTTGTGAATATTTTATTTATTTATGGGATTTATATCCTGCTTTCTCCCAAAATGGGATTCTAGGGATCAGTATCCTCCAAGACTCTTTAGAAAGACATGGAGACAATGCATGCCTTGATGACATTCCATTTGGACTATTGTAATACTCTACATGGGCCTGCCTTTGGAAACTGTTGCAAAATTCAGCAGATCCAAAATGTGGCAGCAAGAATACTGATTAGAGACAGTCACAGGAAGCATATAACTTGCTTATTAAAATAACTTCAATGGTTACTGGTTCATTTCCAGACAGAATTCAAAGGTCATATCCTAAAAAGCCCTATGTGACTTAGGTCCAGAAAATGTGAAAGACCCTTTGTCCCCATATCAACCTACCAAGAGTATTAAGATCCACAGGGGAGGGCTTTTTCTCAGTCCTGTCACCTGTCAGATTCCCCTTGAGATTCCCCTGTCATGGTTTGTTATATTTTGTGCAAAGAAATATAGTAAATAGAGTTGTTATAGTTGGGGCATTTATTGTTGTTGTTGAAATGATTTTGGGTTAGTTGCTGGGAATGGGAGGCAGGACTGGTGGAGGGAAGGCGAGAGACATGGGATGTTACCAAAGCCTCAAAGTTGCTCTCTTGGGTAAGGAATGAGAATGAGAGGGAATGGGAAGCAATTGGGGGTTAGATGTGAAGGGGGTTATATGCTTGTGATTAGGTCTTTGAAGTCAGTTCTGGCAAACACTTGTCTACTGTGCTGAGCTTCTTGATAAATTCTTTTTAGTTTACCCATGGAGTCTGGTTATTGAGTAAGTTAGAGATGGGGTCATCACACCATCATTGTCTGGTGAGAACATAGGAGGGAGGCTTCTCAGTGGCTGCTCTTAGCCTGTGGAATTCATTTCCACAGGAAACCTAGCTTGCCTCGTCTCTGCTCTCTTTTCACTAGCAGCAAAGAACTGTTTGTTCAAGAAAGCTTTTAAGGAGTAATTGCTTAAAGGGAGCCTTATTGGTGCATGTGTACTTTAAAAACAACAACAACCCAACACGTTTGTACTGCTATACAGTGGGCCCTCCCTATTGGCAGACTTCTGGTCTGTGAATTTGACCACATGCAGGTTGTTATGTCCCATATTATTCAATAGTGGAAATAACAAACAGTTGCTGCCATTGAATAATATAGAGTGTGATTGTCTGCAAGCATCTGCAGGTGCCCTCCGGAACTGAACCCCTGCCACTAGGGAGGGCCCACTGTGCTGTTTATAGTGGAATGATTTTTCACTTGTTTAAAATGTTATTGCCAGTTTCAGCTGATTCTTTTTGTGAATGGCCTTGGGTCTCAGTCTCACTCTGGAAGAAAGGTGGCATATAAGTGAAATAAATAAATAAAATACTGCCAACTTATTAGATTATAAGACAAAGCCCCAATCATTCCCAGTCCGAGTCCCAGGGAACTTTTATAAGGCCTTATTCCCACTTACATTTAAACCAGTTTGCGATTCGCCTTCGCTCCATGTTGGTGAATCAATTCCAAAAGGTCTGCCATTCCCATGATAAAAGTGTATCTTTTCATTATTCCCTTGTAATCGCTTCTTTTTTGGCATGAATGTCATTCCCATGAGTTGGCGCCACTTCAAAATGCATGTCAATCATCTGCGCATCATCAGTGATGCAAGCGGCAACATGGTGAGGATGGAATCAGAGTGGGGCGACTTTGGCAATCTGCTCAAAAGTACACCATTTCCCCTTTGAGCAGCCAGGCTTGGGAACTAATTTTTTAAAAAAATGATAGAAGATTCGATCCATTGGCTTTGCAACTACTTGATCTAAGCTGCTGTCGGCCCGATTGCCAGGCATGCTGCCAAGTAGTTGCAAAAACAATGGATCGCATATTTGGTCAATATATATATATATATATATCATGTGCCCATAGGTCACACAAGCACAAAGGCAGTGTGTGTGTGTGGGGGGGGGGGAATGACAGATCTCCCAAAAACTGAGTCAGAATGGTAAACACCCCTTTGCCATTAGTCCCTCCCCCTCCAGTATGATCCCATTCAGATCCATCTTTCCCACATGTTGAACACACTTTGGAATTGATGCTTTTGAAAAGAACCACAAAAAAACTAGTATCAGGAAACAGTGTTTTTTTGGTTGTGTGTGTGTGTTTGCCTCTCTTCATCACAATTGCAACTGAGCTCAAGGATTGAAGAACCACAAAAAAACTAGTATCAGGAAACAGTGGTTTTTTTTGGTTGTGTGTGTGTGTTTGCCTCCCTTCATCACAATTGCAACTGAGCTCAAGGATTGGAACTGGTTTCAAGTGGGAACGACAGTCATATAACCCAATCTGCAATTAGCTTTAAATTATAGTGGGAATGAGCCCTAAGATTGAAACTAACATCTGAGCAGCTAAGCAACAACATAGGTAGGAGAAATAGAAAAGGTTGGCTCTGTATATGTAATTTTGTGCTGTGTCAGATGAGAACAAATGAAAAAAAAAACAAACAATGGGAGTTGGTATGCTGGAATTTCTGGATAGAATGTTACTTGCCTGGTTGAACACAGAGGAAAAACCCAATAGTACTGTTACTACTACTAATAGTAACTGCTGGTGCTACTGCTGCTACTGCCACCACTGATGGTATATGTGAACTCTTTGCCCTACCATATTCTCAGAAACAAGCCAAGATATAATACATTTCCTGCACTCTACAGATGACCTGCCCTATTCACCATCTTGCATATATTTGGCATGGTGCTTCAAAACAGAGGATTGTTTTCAATTCAGTAATTTTAGAAAGTCTAGCATTGCATTGTTTCTTTGTCAGTGCCTGGGAATTGAATGAAAGTTTACTAGTCTTGCTTCTTCTGTTACTGCTTTCCAACTCTAAAGGAAGTTGTTTTTCCCACTCCCCATTATGGTTGGCACAGGGCAGATATTGATCCAGACTGTCTTTCATGTCAAGAGGTGTCCTGTGACTTGTCCAGAAGCCTTCATTGTCCAGAAAAAACTGAGAGAAGCATTTGTGTGCCATCAGTTCCTTTCTCACCTTTCTGGTCTCTCAAGCACCCTTCTCCTCCCTTTGCCAACTGAGGCTGCTTGACTTTAGGGAAGATGAAGAGGTGGGGGGAAGATAAGTAGCCCCAAGTCTCTTTGTTTTCATTATCCAGATTCAGGAAAAGAACAGGATTGATTACTCTGGAGATGGAAACAGCTCAGAGGAACAAATGTGACTCATTACAGAATTTGGATGTTAGGGAGAGATTTCAAGTGTCTATAATTCTTAGCTGAGAGGGTTGGGAAAAGCTTCATCAGACAGGATAGAAAGTAAAAATAAAAAGAGGGTGAACTGAAATAACGTTGTTGCCTCAAGTCTATAATATGTTAAGGCTCCAGACCTAAATATACTCACTTTGGAGTAAGTCCTCTGTAACACAATGGAGCTTCTGAGTAGATATGCATTTAATAGCATTGTGCTGGAGAAATGTGCTCAGGATACCGTGGGTATCCAAGAGGACAAACAGATGGGTCATTTCAGGCCTGAACTGTCCCTGGAATCCAAGATGACTAAATTGAGGCTATGATACTTCAGACACATAACGAGAAGGCATGACTGACTAGAAAAGACAATAATGCTAGGAAACATAGAGGGTGGTAGAAAGAGAGGAAAACTGCATACCAGATGGATAGACTCAATCAAGGAATCCACAGCCCTGGGGCTGCAGGACCTGAGCAGGGACCAGTTGAGGACAGGGAATCTTGGAAGTGTCTCATTCATAGGGTTGTCATGAGTTGAAGTTGACCTGAAGGCATTTAACAACAATAACAAATGCAGGTATAAGATTGCACCGTAAGACTACAATGTTAAACACACTTATGGGAGAATCCCCTACATGTGATTAAATAGACATGGGGTGCACAGTAATAATATCACAGTTGATTTTATGACTTTAATTAAAATAAGCTGGAAGAACTAGGTGCATGTGAGAGGGAGAGTGTGTGTCTGTATGGAATCAAACTATTTTAAAGAAAAAGTATGCAAATCTTTTCAGTATTTTCAGGAGCCTTAAAAAAGTGATGTCAAAGACTTGGCTATGCAGTATATTTTGTTTAGTGATTGTATTGATATAAAACCTCCCCTCCAAAGAGCAGTTGTGTTATCACACCAACCCTGAGAAGCTGGTTGAGTAGAGATAGAATAATTGCTCCCAAAAGTGAACAACTTTGGCTGTGAAGGGATTTGAACCTCTGCAATTCAAATCTGATACTCTGTCCAATACACCTGACTAGCTGTGATGGTCATATTAACTAATCTCAGTTTTGATCACCTTAATAGACACAGTTCAGAGGTATTTTCTAGGACATATTAGTTAAGTCAAAGACAATGTTGGTTCTACATTTATGTAAATCAATACCTTTTATGGGTGTTCAGATAATTTTTAAAATTAAAAATAGGCTTATTTCTTTTCTTTTCTTTTTTAAAACCCCACTGAATACTAAGGAGTATTTTCTGGCATCATAGATGGCTTGTCCTCCACCTTTCTGAAAATTCTTGAAGAAAAAATCAGGGAGACTAAAAAAAAAATGCAAATCACATGGTGGGTGTGGGGAGAGAGGAATTTACAACAAACAATTGTAAAGCTGCATTTCACATTTTAAAGATTTAAACATTTTAATGTTAAATATGGCATCTGGGGAAGTAGACTCAAATCTGTGAAAGCTCATGCCACCAATTTCTTTCTTTCAGTTAGTCTCAAAGGCACTACAAGATCCTTTTGCATAGTGTTTCAGAAAATTAGAGTCTTTTTTTTAAAAGTGGAAACATAACTTTAAAAAAAATAAAAAATTGGAAAGATAGCTTCCTGTCCCATTCATAGGGCGCAGTGAACAACTGTTCCTGTACAATTAGAATTGTTAATTGATTTGAAAACACAGGGCTTTTGAAGGTGGAAAACTGCTGACATTATTTCAATGGGGAAATGCACTCCTGAGAGTGAATGCTGCAGTCCAATTTCTTCCCTTGTTTTGTTGAATATACATCTATAAAAACACTGTGAATCATGCAGTAAAAGCTGCTGTGCTGATATCATAAATCTCAGATAATAAAAATTTCATTGTTGAAACAATAAAATAGACTTTTATTATAACACAGAGTATCCACCTAAACATTGTCCTTTTAGCTTCTTCGAGTTAAATGTATGCACAGTTTTACAGTCTATAAACAGATCTGGAATAAAAGTTAATAAATGTCAAAATTTGCATTTCAAAAAATTCTTGCTGCATTTTAGGGAAGATCAATCTATGAACCTTTCAACATTATGTCAAATGAAATGCTAATTGTACCTTTAGGAATTTCAGAGACAGTGACAAGAAACTAAATGCTCAGTTCCTTTGCATCAGCAAGTCGGGTATAATTGTATATCTACTCTTGTGAACTTCTAAGGAAGAAAAAGAAAAAATGTTCTGGAAAAATGATTTTCTATTCTTTAAATCAGGAGGGTAAACTCCTTCAACCACCCTTCATCAATCTACCTTCAAATAAAGTGTGTTAACATGTTGACAATGGACAAATCACAGAAAGCTACATTTTTTTCATTTTATAATAGGTTTGTCAAATGAGCTACATCTAGAGATTTAAGAGTAAAAATCTTTGCAATGGGGACCAACTTATTCTTCTCAAATTGCTGGAGTGGCACTGGAGAAGGACTCTTGCCTTGAGCATGTTCATGTGGTCCTGAGATAACAACTCCCAATATATTTTTACCAATCGTGTATACATTCAAAGTTAGCTTAAAAGAGGAAATTTGCCCCTACTTAGTCAGAGGCTCTTGCATCAATTTCCTTGTCACTAGGAGCAGATGACTATATCTGAGGGCATCAGAAGAGCATGAGTTTCACAGGCAAAGCATAGTGTGACTTGCTCAGAATGTGATCCAGGATAAGGACTGAAGAAGAACTGTGCCTAAACTTCCTCTGTATTCTTTGCCTTGTCAGCTAAGTAATGCTGAATGAAAACATCCATGAATCAAATGTCTAGAATAGCATTGGATTTCTCTGACTATCCAAGGGCTACCTTATAAACAAGGCTATGTCAATGACTTGAATATCAACACTCTTTGTTTCTATTGTAAAGTGCAAGCACACCTTAGTGGCCCGACTGTTCTAACACTGGCCTCATTTCAACACCAAGTCAAAATTTGGGTCTTTATCCAAGCTTTTAGGGCACAGTGACCACAGCTCAGTTCTGACCTATTGGCTGTGGGTTTCTGTACATTGTTCCACCTTGTTTAAGCTGCTTTAAATATATTTTTAAATTGTATTACTTCAGGGATGGGTATAATATGGCCTTTCAGATGTTGATGAACTGCAACTCTGAGCAACCATAGCTAGCATAGCCAATTCTGAATAATGCTGTCAATTCTGAATAATGCTGTCTAATAACATCTGGGGGACCACATGAGTTCCTTCCCTGTTTTACTATCTCTTTCACCATCTAACATCTTTGGATGTAGGATAATATATAAATAAAATAAAATAAACCCCAAGAATCAGGAGGAGAGATAGTGTGGCATAGAGGTTTGAGCATTGAACTATGACACTGGAGAACAGGGTTTAACTCCTCACTTGGCCATGAAGCCCGCTGGGTGATCTTAGGCAAGTCACATGCTCTCAGCCTCAGAGGAAGGCAATAGTAAACCTCCTCTGAACAAATCTTGTCAAAGATAATGTTCCACCTTGTTTGGTTTGCTTTAAATATTTTTTAAAATTGTATTACTACAGGGATGGGGATCATATGGCCTTCTGAATGTTGATGAATTACAACTCTGAACTAATCATAGTCACCATAGCCAATTCTCAGTAACACCAAGGTTTACCTTAGGGTCATCATAACTTAGAAACAACTTGAAGACACACATACACAGAGAGAGAGAGCGGGAGGGAGAGAGAGAGAGAACATAAATCTTTACTTATTTCATTATCACATTTAAGAACAACAGCAACAACAAAATAAAAAAATTCTCCCCATTGAATGAGTTAATGAGAAGTTTTGCACACTTCTAAATGATTTACAAATTTTGGAACTTTTTGTAAATAATAACTCCATGAAGGTTATTTTGTGCAAAATCCATTTTGTGCAAAATGCAACAAAGATGGAAAGACAGATGGAAATATCCATCTGACAGGTTGTCAGTTTTATTGCTGATGTCAAATAAATTTTGTTATTGTGGGTGAGGAAATTTGTAAATAAATCTGTCTGTTCAGCTGTAGTTAAAGTTCACAGGGATATATGCCTCCTGGAATTTTCAGTTTAGCAAAGGCTTTTTAGAATTTTCAGACAGAGAATTTTAATGCCTCACAAAACTACCAATCCCAGTAATTCCACAGCATCTTGATATGATAATTAAAGTGGACTCATAGTGTTATAATTTGTATTGTAAGAAAGGGCACAAGACTGCATGCTTTCTGGGTCGCTATCTTCTTGAGCAGGTAAAAACAGCACTAGAGAAATAGGGATATTCAACCCAGATCACAGCATGGCAGAGGGGAGGGGACTTTATGGCATGCTACAGCCATCTATTACTATACTGTTTAGTTGTGGATGGCTTCTTTCTTCTTCAAAGTAACTTTTCAAGCTCCAGTTTAAATATTCCCTCCCCCCATCATACAGTTTTCTTGAGTTAAATCCTCCTTCAGCTGTGATTTCCCCCATTGGAGAAAACACATTGGTGGTTACAATTGGTTACTATCTGCCTATGACATTTTGATACCTGATTAAAAAGTTAAGATGACACCCTCTGCACACTTCCATGGACAAAACCTGTTTTTCACCACACCTGAGAGATCACCAGACCAGTTCATCCAACCTATATGAATAACACAGCTCTGCTCCCCCAATACTTTACCCCTACCTCCAGTTTTTGCTGTGTGAGTTGACTGGCCCTGCATATAGTAAACAACTCCAAAAAGAAAGTAAACAGGAGCAGTAACTGAAGTGGATACGCTGAAATGTGAAGAGTTTGTTTCTATTACATGGTTAGGGAAAGGAGCAAATGGCATGGAGAAATAGAGGCAGCAGAAGAGAAATGGAAGGAGTGTCACTACTGTTCTCTATAATAGTAATAATTAGCTCAGTTGCAGCAGAGATGCTAGTCTCTACTTGTTCAATATTACTAAATAATGTACCTTTATTTTAGCAAGCCAAACATTCCAAACATTTTTGGTTTCAAGTGAAATTCCCTTACTAGAAATGTGAAGCTGCATCAACATGAATTTAAACATACGCAAATTGAGTCACAGTGATCCTTAAGTATCACTGCAATGGGACCAACTGCAAGACAATAAGACACAAATCCAAGAAAGGTAACTGATTCACTATAATAACTCCAATGAACACAAGTGTCCTAGGAAGCTACAAAGAAACCATTTTAATTGATTTGTTTTATATTACTGTTTGCATACATTTATAACTTTTGGTTATTGTTAACTGACATCAAGTCAACTTTGACTTATGGAGACTCTATGAATGAGAGACCACCAAATCACCCTGTCATCTACAGCCCTGCTCAGGCCTTGCAGACTCAGAGTTGTGGCTTCCTTGACTGAGTTCATCCATCTGGAAGGAGGTCTTCCTCTTTTCTTAGTACCTTCTTATTGTCTTTTTGTATTATTGTCTTTTCTAGACAGGCATGTGGCCAAAGTATAACAGTCTCAGTTTAATCATCTTGGCTTCTAGGATGTTCAGGTTTGATTTGCTGTGAGGCCCATTTGTTTGTCTTTGTAGATGGGTTTAATAATAGTCTATTGAACAACTATTAGTTGCATAATAGAAAGGGTCTGATATTAGTTACTGATCCATTATTGAGTTACTGAGTTACTATTAGTTACTGAGCCATAGTTGACACCATTTACCATCTGGTGTATTAGTGAAGTACAGAATGAAAAAGAAATACTAAGGGAAGTGTTTCCTTTCTGACAAGATGCAAATCAACATATTTGAAATGTGGTGCTTGAAGAAGGTTCGACAATACTGTGATATACTATAAAGACAAATAACTGGGTCTTAGGGCAAATTAGGGCTGAACTCTCATCAGAAGACAGGATGACTAAAATGAGACTATTATACTTTGTATGTATCAAGAGTCAAATGTCACTCATTGGAAAAGACAATAATGCTTGGTAAAGTGGAAGGCTGTAGGAAAAGAAGAGTGCATCATAAATGGATCAAGGAAGCCAAGGCCCTGAGTTTGCAGGACCTGAGCAGGGCAGTTGGTTACCAGGGATCATGGGGCTCTCATTCATAGGGGCAAAGTCAATCTGAAAGCAAATAGCAACAAAATCTTTGATCACTGAATATTAATTTATATAACATTTCTTTTAATATTTTACAGCAATATTTGTATAATTGGTGGTGAGAGCACAAGGTTTGCTGCCTAAGAAAAACGACAAGACATTACCCTTCCATGTCATGTACAGGAGCCAGTTGGACAGGACTGGTAGTTGAACCTTACTTTGAAATCGGCAATTTGGGCAACATCTTCTTATCAAATGTGAGGGGAGCAGGACAGCTTAAGGTACTCAGCATAGTCTGAGGGGCACACACAGCTCTGTCCTCAAGTGTTACATCAACATTTCCCACTCTAGAGTATCTTTCAACTAAAGCAGCTTCTTCATTCAACCAATGGTAGATCCAGCACTGACTACTGGTATTGTACTAGTCTTATTTAGGACAATAATTTCACATTCACAACACAACCCTCAAGGCATTCTATCATTCAAGAGCAGAAAATTGAAAGTTCATCTTTCATTGTTTTTGCTCTTTCCTTCACTGAAAGTTGTACTTGAAGAAAAATGAACAGAAGACTTCTAAACAAAATGTTCCTCTTTTCTTTTCTTTTTTTTTTTTTGTTCAGAAGCAAAAATGGAAGGCTAATAAAGACCATTTAAAATAAAAGGGACCATTACTCCTCAGTTTTATATGAGCTTACATGCTTTCATTGGGCAAAGTGTGTTATTAATTTAACATGCCAGATTCATAGGTTTCTGCAATATCAGGTTTGATGTATTCATTATCGGCACTCAGTACATTAATTCACGCTGAAGTCCGGTAAATCAAAATTATACCATCTGGCTTCCTGTTCTTAATGATGAATTTGATGTAGGGGTGATTAAGATTGTTAGGCTTTTGAATTTTAATGTAAAAATTAGGGGATTAAAAAGGCATTTAGAAATGACCAATAGTTAGAATAAACTTACTGACAGGATCTAATTTGTGTACTTGCTAGTAAAGCTCCATTTTAATTAGCAGCCAGAGTCTTTCAGCACAGGCTCAAAGAGACAGAAGTTTAGTGATTAAGAAGATGAAGCTGTTAAATTGATAAATTGACCTTGAAATACTTGTAACTGTGGGGGATGGCTTAGTTGCTGTATGGTTAGTGTGTCACAATGAACATGTGGGTAGGGTGAGCACAAGAAGTAACCTCTCTTGAAAACAACTCCCTGTTTCCCTCTGGCTAAGATGGGCTTCTAAAATCATATAAATGAACTGCTTTTTACACTGAGAGAACAAAGAAAGAAACACCATTCTATATACGATCTGCTGTTGTAACTGGAACTAAAGGATCTACAAATTGACTTACTCCTCTGGGAGAAAAAGGGAAGAACTACTCAATGTTGGTCTAGCAGCAACAAAAGCAATATTACTACTATGTATCTCCCTAACACTAACCTCACTTAAGTTGGGTCAGGCAAGATTTCTAGGTCCCTGAAGCTTCTAAGAAGATGCAGAACCAATGCTATCTTACTCCAATTTAGTTTTTTGAAACATGGTGTGTAGGACATTCCCTGTCTCTTTCTTTAAAAAGTAGTTCAAATTGGAAGGTGAGAATCAGATCCTTGAAGTAGTGCTGGAAAATATTTTTGCTCTTGCCATCCTTAGAAAGAGGTGTAATCTTCAGACTTTGTCCACACTGTGAAGGTAAATATGTGTCTTGTTTGTGTAGAACAGGGGTAGGCAACCTAAGGCCCAGAGGCTGGATGCGGCCCCCCAAGGCCTCTGGACTGGCCCCAGGCTGGTCCTGCCGCCGCCACTGCCGCTGCCCCCCACCGCCGCCGCCGCCCGCCATGATGATATTGATTATTGTTGTTATCACTTGTTCTTGGGGTTTTCTTGGCAAAATCTTCACAGGGGTTTTGCCATGGCTTTTCTGGGGCTGAGAGAGTGTGCATGCATATTTTTTAAAAAATGTTAATATATTTTTAAAAATATTTATTTATTTATTTATTTTTGGTGCTTTGGCCCCCCAATTGTCTGAGGGACATCAACTCGGCCCTCAGCTCAAAAAGGTTGCCTACCACTGTTTCTTTAAGGCCAAGTGCCAGAGAATGGCTAGAAGTGCCACATGGCTAGAAGCTTGAGGATCTTCTGTACAGTTTGACCCTGGTTGAGGATCATTATTTGCATGTGTTAGTATTAGCCAATGGATATTTATACAACTTGGAAACATTCTTGGAAATGCTAATAATCTCCCATTTGGGACTTTTTCATACAGCTAAAAACTCAGTTTAACTTTCCTGGTTTGAATGTTCTTCTGGGATGCAGCTGCGTATTATCACAGCAAAATTGCCACCAGTTCTGTCAGCCAAATGCAGCCTGTCTGCAGCCTGGATCCCAGGTGTGCTTTGGCAACAGTTTTTCAAAGTCAGAAAGCTCCCAGCTTGGAAATATGGCCACTGAAGCACACCTGGGACCTGGTATGCAGTTGGGCTGCACTTGACTGGCAGAATCAGCAGCAATTATTTTGTGATAATACCCGGCTGCATCCCAAAAGAGGATTCAAACTGGGAAAGGTAAGCCAGGTTTTTTTAGCTGTGCAAAAAACTCCTTGGCTAACATGTTAGTAACACATTAGTCTTAATAACCTTAAAAAAGCACATCTTGAAAACAGTAACATTTCCCCTAACATTTTTAACACAATTAGTGAACATTACTTTTTGCACTAAAATCAGTAACAAGGATGCTGTTATGTCTTCTTTGCAAAAGAAAAAAAATATTGTGTTATATGCAGTTACATCACTTGCTAAATAAATAGATTTAATAAGTATTACACGCCATGAGTTGAGATCGACTCAAGGGCAGTTAACAACTACAAAAGCAACAACAGCAACAACAACAATAACAACAATGTATAGGTATGGAAATTTATAGCCACAACTAATACCTACCCTACAGGTTTCCCTATATAGCAGTAATTTTGGGAAAATGTCTTTTGCATACAATCATGCCGCTCATGGCCAGTCTATATGTAGGTGTACTATGTGAATTGGTGTGCATTTTTGCACATTTACATCAATGTTAAATTGTCTTCACTTTCCTGCATAAATTTGCATCTATTCACTTAACCTGTGTTTTTATCTTGTTTTTACCTTCTTTTATTCTGTATCCTTTTTTACCTGTGTTGGTCTATGGCCATAATAAAGTTGAGCTGAATATCTATTCACTCTCCCTTTTCCAGAAATGCACAACCATCCAAACACAAACAAAACACGACACGTGTGATAATGTACATTCCTATGCATTCTAGTGGATACTCAGATAAAAACTACAAAGCCTTTTTCTGCTGAGTTTAAGAAGTTTTTCATGAGGGAGGAGGTGCAAAAGACCAAACTCCTGAGAACTGTGTTTGGCCAGATCAGATTCTATTCACATAGATTGAGGAGTATTTTAAACATGTAAACTAGCCCTTAGACAAGGCCACAGTTTCACAAGTCTTTATTTCAATACACAAAGAGAAATGTACACAAAGGATCATGTCATAGCAATACAAGTGCTCTTCAGCAGGAGTGCAGAAAAGTACCAGATTCCAGTTTTTTAAGAATCATATATTTTGTCTGAAAAATAAAAATGAGGCCAATATGAATTGATTAATTAAAAACAATGAATTAAAATATAATTTTTTTTAAAAAAAACCTGATAGTAACTCTCTTATTATGGCCTGGTTATTGAAACAGTCACCCATGCTTGTTTCAGTATTTGGCATTATAAATGTTGGTAATACCCTTTTCTGCAGGAGGTAATAAAAATCATGACAATTTACTGTTTTTGATGGCTGGTGGCTATGCATTTTTGATATAGCATGATTAACAATTAAGTCTGTGAGCACAAATTATATAAGTGGAATTCAGCATTCAGAATTAAGTGGGCAGGCAAAATAAGTCCTAGAAATATGAAGAATAGCATTAACAAATATTTTTAAAAATAATTCATTCACATAAGTCTCTTGTTAATTGTGATAGCCATCTAGGGGTATGTCTAGAGATGCTTTCAGGCAAACAGTTCTTACTCAGGCTATCAATCAAAACACATTATGCAGTTATTCTGTTTTTCATACCTTACAATAACATGGAAGTCTAGCAAGTAGAAGATGATGTCTCAGTTTCCGTAATTTCCATGAACTGGGCAGCATGATTACACAGTGATGACCTGGTCTGCTTGTAAGTCTTCTAAAACAAAACAAAATATAGCACTGAATAATTTCTCCAATAAATGTAGTAACTGGAGAAAATTACATGAACATAGGGCCTTCATTGTGTCGACCAACATTTGGCAGAACCAATAAGATAAGATGGTCTGATTTCTAACATAAAATTAAAAATTAGAAATGAAAAAAGCACTATTCCTGTGTTTTGGCCAGTTGCCAAATTCTGCCTATGTGCCAATATGTGAGGTTTTCATTCTTTCTGTGGAATTTTCATAAAGCCACTTAGACAAAGTACATCACAGAGGATCTACCTTAATGGCATAAAACAAGAACATTTGTATATATCAATAACATGAAGGATTTTTATTCCTTGGCAAGTCAGGGAATACTTTAAAAACCTTATATTTTAGAGGAAATCGAATCTTGACTAACCTCTGCAATTTATGTCATTTTAAATAAGATATATTTGAATAAGTATATTTTTCATGCCCTAAAAAGACTGATGTCTTCTTTTATAAGCTCATCCTGTGACACACTTGAGTAGGTAGGTATATTGATTTTTTTTCTTTTTCTGATGGCAATGAAGTGTAAATGGAAAATATCAGACTTGGCAATCACTTAAACCATGTGAAAATTTCAGAGTGAAGGCTATTAGAGTCACTTTGTGATCTCCCTAGATGACCAAGGGGGGAAAACATTTCTACATT
Source organism: Phrynosoma platyrhinos (assembly GCA_020142125.1). Lineage (NCBI taxonomy): Eukaryota > Metazoa > Chordata > Lepidosauria > Squamata > Phrynosomatidae > Phrynosoma > Phrynosoma platyrhinos. Next base: position 33,206,543 of record JAIPUX010001232.1, read on the forward strand.
TCTTCAGATCCTTTGTGTGACAGCTAAGGAGAATAACATTTTTTCTAATATGCCAGTTTTAGTCTCTAGTTGAGAATAACCTCAGTGCTTTCTTATGTCACTAGCTGAGAGAAGATGAAAGACCCAGCCTTGTGTAAATGGCTTTGTCTAACCATCAGTCTTTAGCTCTGCGTGGCAGCTGTACTATTGACATTAGCTTGTGCATTGGGTGAAATTGAAGTGAGTTAAATGTGACCTTGGCTTAGTTGTTGAAGTAGAAATGAACTCTACTGGGAGTGTAAAAAGAGAGAGAGACAGAGAGAAAGAGAGGCCAGTTTCTCTAACTTCATTTCTTCTTTAATGAGTTTAACAGCACTCTTAGGATTTAAATCTATCTATATATATGTATGTGTGAGAGAGATTGAAATGTATCTTTTATTTTTGCTTGCGTTATACTAATCACTAAAGAATGAGGTTATCTTGCTCTTTCAGCTATAAAAATCTTGGCTTAACATGTTTTGGCCCCAGTAATTGTAAGAAGCAGATGTCTCTAACAGTCTAACCAATATCCAATGTAATATTTTGCTGTTGCCTGTTCAGGCTCTCTCTATATTAACTGCAGCCGAAGCATTACAAATACTGGGAAACAGTCAGCACTTCTAATGACATTGCATTGTCCATTAGATAACATTGAAATTGCACTCAGTTGCCTGCTGGTAATCATATGCTTCTGGAATGCAGTAGATGACATGCTTGCAGGTAGCCTGGAAACTTTGGAGTCAAGCCAAGATTTTAATACCATACAAGGAAGCAAGAATTAAATGAGTGGCATATGTTAGGATAGTCAGAGAGGCCAGAAGGCCCTTCTTTAGCTTCTCTTTTGAATAAAGCCATGTATGTGTAACATTTCTCATCATTCATACAGTGTGTATCATCTTTGTTGTTGTACATATAGGCTGGATTCAGAGATACATGAATGGTAGAAAGTCTAGTGTGCCCTTATGCTCCAAGTTAGTGGAGAAGTGCTGGTGGAAGACTTTGTAAAGCACAGGATTTGACAAAAAGAAGGGAGGGGGGAGAGCAAAAAACAGACTTCTTGCTCATGAAAAGGCACATCTGATTCCAACTTCCCTCCAATAATAACTATGTAACTATAATAAATAACCCACTACAATATCCCTAAATGGACTACAGTTATTGTTGTTACTTGCCCTCAAGTCAGCTTTGACAGATGAATGAGTGACCTCAGTGAGGCCTGGTCATCAATTGCCTTCTTCAGTTCTTCTAATCTCAGTGCTGTGGCTTACTTGGCATGGTGTAGTGGTTTGAGCATAGGACTCTGACTCTGGAGACCAGGGTTAAAATCACCACTCAGCCATGGAAACATGGAAACACTGGGGAAGTCACACTCTCTCAGCCTCTGAGGAAGGAAAAGGCAACCCCCCTATGAATAAATCTTAATGAGTTTCCTTGATACCATGATAGATTTGTCTTTGGATCACCATAAGCCAGAAATGACTTTAAGGCACACAAGATGAAGATCTGTAATGTGGTCTTCCTCTTTTCCTACTGTCTTCTATTTTATAAAGCATGGTCATCTTTTCCCATGACTCTCATTATCTCATGATGTGTCAAAAGGCTCAGTTTAGTCATCTTGCCTTCAGGCTTGCTCCCAGACCCATTTATTTGACTTTATGGTGTTCTATGATATTCATAGAATTCTCATTCAACAGCACACTTCTAATGATACAATTCTCTTTCCATCAGCTTTCTTTACCATCCAGCTTTCATAACTGTACATAGACATCAGAAATATTGTAAAATGAACCATCTTGATGTTACCATAATTGATTTAATATATATATAAAAAAACTCTTTTGTGGGTCTCTGCCATGGCCCTAGGCTAAAGAAGCCCAACTGCCATGGATCCATGGAAAGGTCATGTCTGCACCTACAACAATTTTCAGATCAAAAGGGTCAGGCCTAGGAGCTGTAAAGCAGGACATTTGCACCTAGGGATTTATGAGTACCAGCCAGGATGTGTCTGGCTGAAGATGAGATAACATTAACATCCCATCTGCTGTCCTTGGAAATTGTCTGCTTCAAAGAGTAGTAATTCGGAATCCTTTTATATACAATAGCAACTCTTCACCTCAGGCTAGGTTTAAGGGTATAAAAGATCCCCAAAATCTCAGGCACATTGGGGCTGGTTAAATTTCATGGTGACACCGCGCCACTGTGACATGGGTCCTGGCTCTTCCCATTGTCCTTTCTCTTTCATAACAGTTGAGTCTATCCATCTTCATTCATCATTGGAGCAGCCTCCTTCAGGTAATTATCACCATTATAATGCCTTCTGTTTCCTCTCCAAGCTAATTACTTTATTCCTCAGTTCTTGTGTGTATGATATATCTTTACCCCTGGGGATCTTGTCTAATTCCTTCATAGCTGCCCTTCCAATTCCTAGTCTTCTGATTTCTTGACTGCAGTCTCCATTCTGATTAATGGCTGAGTCAAGATATGGGATATCTTGTATGTCTTTTTAAAAGTTACATAAATCATCTGTGGTAATTATTTTTGTTTTCTTAGTGTTCAAATGTAAACCTGCCTCTGCATGCTCTTCCTTGACTTTCTTCAGTAATTGTTTCAAATGTTTGCTATTTTCTGCTAGCAGTATCGTGTCATCTGCATATCTTAAAAGACTGATATTTCTCCTTCCAGATTTACACATCTCCTTCCTCTGAATCTAATTCCACTGTCTATATAACATCTTCTTCATATAAATTAAACACATAAGAGCAATAAAAAGCACTCTTGTCTGGTCCATGTAGGAAATAAAAATTATTCTGTGTGAAGTTGAAGGATTTCATGGCCAGCATCCAGAGTTTTTTGTGGGTTTTTCAGGCTGTGAGGCTGTGTACTAGAAGAATTTATTCCTGACATTTTGCCTGCATCTGTTGCTTGCATCTTCAGAGAATGGTGGCATGAAGGTGTGTGGGGTATATATACTGTGTGACCCTTGGTTGAGAGTATTAGCATGCAAATTAGCATGTAAATCTGTGTATTGTTCTGTTGAGGCAAGGTCTCGGGGGGGGGGAGGATATGCAAGGAAGATTAGTGTCTATTTAATTAATGGTTCATTGTGTGCTGGGAAACCCCCTGACCCTAACTGGAGTTCATTTGCATTTGTTGTCTTAATTTTGGTGTTTTTTCAGGATTGGTAGCCAAACTTTATTTATTTATTTATTTATTTATTTATTTATTTATTATTAATTACATGGAACACTTTGAAAGGCGAGCCCTGGAAACAACACCAAAAAGCCCACAACATCGTTCTGATATATCTGATATGGCTCCAAATTTCACCATTTGGAGCCATGGAGAAGAAGATTTGACCATGTTTATGAACCATCTGAACAACATCCACCAAAACATCCAATTCACAATGGAAAAAGAAAAGGAAGGAACACTGCCATTATTGGATGTCCTGGTCATCCGCAAACTGAACCAATGATTGGGCCCTGTGGTATACAGAAAATCTACACACATGGGCTGATACTTACACAAGAACTCAAGTCATCAACCAGGACAAAAAAGAAGCACAATAAAAACACTGGTAGGCTGTGCACAAAGGATCTGTGAACCCCACTACCTGGAAGATGAACTGAAGCCCCTAAACTGGTCTCTACAAGCTAATGGTTACTACAGCTCAGATGTCAAAAGAGTGGCCAGACCCAAAAAAACCCCACAGGAGTGAAGAAAAACAATTACCCAAAGGGAAGGTATTTTTACCATACATCAAAGGGGTCACAGAGAGAATAGGGAAACTGATGAGGAAACAACCTCCAAATGATCTACAGACCAACCAAGAATATCCAGAAATGCTATGCTAAAGGATAGGAGAGACCCTCTTATGGCTGCAGGGGTTTACATAGGGACCACAAAATGCAGTTTCAAACACAAATCCAGGAACACAGGAGACACTGCAGACTGGGCTAGCCAGAAAAACCAGTAGTAGCAGAACACATTACAAACCAACCTGGGCATAAAATCATATTTGAAAACACTGAAATTCTGGACCATGCCAACAACTCTCAGGTCAGAATGCACAGGGAAGTTATTAAAATCCACAAACACCTAGACAACTTCAACAGGAAAGAAGAAACCCTGAAAGTAAATAAAGTTTGGCTACCAATCCTGAAAAATTAAGACTCAACAAATGCAAATGAACTTCACCCAGGGTCAAGGGGTTTCCCAGCACACAATGGACCATTAATTAAATAGACACTAATCTTCATTGCATTTCCTCCCACCCTGAGGACTTGCCTCAACAGAATATACAGATTTACATGTTAATTTACATGTGGCCAACCAAGGGTCACACAATATACATATACCCCACACACCTCCATGCCACCATTCTCTGAAGATGCCAGCCACAGATACAGGCAAAACATCAGGAATAAATTCTTCTGGAACATGGCCTCACAGCCCCCCCAAAAACCCACAAAAACCTATGAAAATTATTCTGTTTCTCCACATTCTGTCCTGACAGTGTCTTCTTGTTCAGAATATAGGTTGTGCATTGAGCTAATAAAATATTGTGACTTACCCATTTCTTTTACAGTAATCCATATTTATAGTGTGACTTCAATGATCATACTTTATAAAATTCTTTGAGATTTTTACTTCCAACAAAAGTAAAACCCTTTCATTTGGACTACAGTTGGCAGGTTTTAACTATACAGTATCTAAGTAAGTAGACTGAAGTCTACAAAAGTGCATGCTACTAGCTTCTTTCTTTCAGTTTGTCTCACTGTTGCTAAAAGATCCCTTTGCACTCTGTTCCCCATATTAACATGTGTTTGAATATCACATAAATGTTTTTCCAGTAAGGGACCTCTTGAAAAATTCAATGTTCTTTGCTTATGAAAGGGGTAGTTAGCGTCTCATAGGATAGAGCCAGCCTGGATCTCAAGGGAAGTTACTTTTCTGTTGCTAAAGGAGATAAAATTTTATTATTAACCTTTTAATGTCCTTTGTCCCTGGTCCCCACATGGCCAAGAAGGGGATTGGCCTCTGCCTGCCTTGATATCCCACTAATCTTAACTGACAATAGAAATAACATCTGAGACAAAACGCATGCCTGTGACTCTAAAATCATTATTTTTCTTGTATGATTTTTAAAACATGTTTGCCTGATGAAGAAGCCACTGAAGCTTTGAGAGCTGGCATGATTATTTTCTGCATTTTGGTTAGCCAATACAGATTGCTGTTTTAGGATTTTGGATTTTTTTGTACAGTGATCCACATGTTTTGTTATCTATTCACTCCAAGACTTTGCTGTAATCTATAAAGTACATGTTAGTTTTCTTCTGAAATTATTTGTTGTATGCAATATATGCTTTTCAAATGTCTCTTCCTTTTTTGAATACACTTTGGACAGTTACCATTTCTCATTCCATACACAGTCTGCCCATGGATTCCTTATCTATGGATTCAAGTATCTATGGTTTGAAATTTTTGTCATTTTTTTTATAAGGGGCACCATTTTAATATGTCATTGTATTTAATGGGACTTGAGCATCCACAGATTTTGGTATACATGGGGGTCCAGAACCAAACCCCAATGAATATTAAGGGCTCATAGGCTTATGATAGGTCTGTAGTAAAACCTTAAGCATCACTTAAGCCTGACAATTTTGGTTCTGCTCTGTTTCCTAGTTTTGCATTCCAATTGCTTATGATTATCAACATGACCTGATTGGATGTTTCATGTAGTTTTGAGGTGGAGTAAGAAAGAGAAAGAGAAGAACTGTATGTTTTGAGGCTGGGTGAGGAGAAATCTTGTGCAGTTGCTGCTGCTGCTACTGTACTATTACCTTTGAATCTGTGCTCATAATTTTAGTTCATCCTCAAAGTCTGAAGCATTCAAGAAATTTTGGTGTGTTGATTATTTCTATGGAAAAATAAACAGTAAAATAAATATTCAGTGAGATGAAATTGATTGAATTTTCTGCATCCAGTACTCAGGGATTCACAGCTCAATCCAAAACATATTTTATAGGAATTTGGAAGCAGACCTAATTGATTTCCATGACCTGAGGAGCATCTGAGTTTTTTGTTGTTGTTGTTGTTGTTGTTTTGTTTTTTTGTTTTTTTGCTTTGCTTTTGTTTTCTTTTGCTTTTGGGAGGAGCAGCATGCACTAAAGAAGTAAGTGGCAGGGCATGCATCATCCTTGTGGTCCTGCAACCTCCTTCATGTATTGCTTGAACATTAATCTGAATAGTGAAACTTTTGCCTCATAGTGTTATTCCTGTCCTCTCCCCCTTTTTGCTCTTTTACCCTACTATCACAATTTAGATTAAAAGGTTCTTGGTGAAAACAGAAAACTATACTTTTTGCTAATGTTCTCCTGTAAAAGTGCAATGCACAATAATATGACTATATAAGTAATAGAATGATCAGGACAAAAGCTCATGCTGTCAATTTCTTTCTCTCAGTCTCAAAGGTGCTACAAGGTCTCTCTATGTACTGATTCTACAGACTCACATGGCTATATTTTTGAATGATCAGGACAGTTTAGCATACTGGGCAGCAGTGCAGTCTTTGGATTGTACTTTGCCACATGTGCCAATCTTGTTATAGCCTTCAATTACAGTGGTAGGAGACTTCCAGAAGCCACACTGGGATGCTCAAAACCCATTGGCAGCTGTGCCAGGATGGAAATTACCGCTTCATGTGGTACTGAAATCATCAACAACTGCATTGGCTCTCTGTGGTGCATGAGTGGTTGCTATAGTGGTTGCTAGAGTGACTTCACCATAGAACAACTGGGAGATATGCAGCAAAGTGTCTCAGGTTTTCTGGAGACAGGTGAAATAAAGACATAGAACAATTTGTTCATGTATCAATGCGTCAATCTGGTAGCAGAACTGACAGCAGGGGCTACAGAAAAAAGGGAGTGGAATTACCTCATTTGATCCACAGGCCATGTGTCACCAATCTGTGTTTCTGCTTAAACTTAAAGTTATTGGAATCTTCAGATTCCCAACATGGCCGACAAATGAGAAGTACGTTGAATCAATCCTTCACCATGGATAAGTTTTCATCTATCATGGCCTGCTCTGATATATTTTAAAAAATTCATTTGTTTTCCAGATGCCAGGTGTTTTGACCACTTTGTTAAAGGAGTTGTATAGATCTAAAATAATGGTCTATATCTGGAGTGGGAAAACTGTGGCCATCCAGAAGTTAATTTACAGCTCCCATCTTCTCTGCTCATTGGCCATGTTGGTTGCATTGTATGGGGTTTTGGCGCCACAACATCTGGAAGCCCATAAGCTGTCCATCCATTTTAAAACTATGATACAATGATATCACGGGGAACATATCTTCCATCATTTCACAGATGACAACTAGGCCACATAGCCCAGCAACAACACATAGTGGTCAAGATGGCAAACATTACTACTAAGGAAGAACAAATAAGCTACTGCAGCAATTTGATACTGTTTGAGTCCACTGGAAAGGATGAGATTCTATCTCTTCCTCTTCTTTCCAATATCCTGAGTTAAATGAATGCAAACTACTCTTGCACTTTGAACTCAGTATGCAGAAATTGCAGTAAGTTGAGGACAAATGGGAAAAGTGGGAGGAGGTAAGAGAAACTGAGACATTTTAAAAGCAGCTGGAAAAGTGGGACAACAAAAGATCAATTCAGACTGTTTCTATGGGATACAGAGAATATGGGGGAAGGTGGCATGGCCTTCTGAGACCCGCTCCCCATGTTTGTAAGAAAGCCATACAACCTTCCTCATGATGCCATTTTTCAGTGGTTTCCTAGATATCATACTCCTCCACCACTCTAAAAGGTTGCATTGTCTCTCCTAAGCCATGGCTTTTAGCAACAAGAATTTTAAGATTAAAATACGATGGTATTTTTGGTCCCATTCTTTTGGCTTCATTTTATCTGACCTCTGTAATGTAGCTCCAAAGAATTTCTCTGAAATTGATTCTGGCATTCATGTTGAAAGTGGTTACCTACTCTGTGTCTAAAGTAATCATTACACTGTGACCATAATTATCACAATACTATGTTCAGCAGTTGTTGTGTTCTTTTTTAAAGATAGCTGGCAAACTAAGGTATATCCTCGGTTGTTTTTAGAGCAGGGGAACTCCTTTTCTGAATCCCATTTTGGGAGCAAGGTGGGATATAAATCCAATAAATAAAATAAAATAAATAGGTCAAAGCAGATCATGTTAATCTCACCTTCAGTTTCACTATCCAGCATTTTAGATATTATTCTTTATGCTATATATCTGTCCTTGATCTCAAACTCATTTTTACTTTGCTGACCTCCTCTCATGTATTGACTTATTTTCAGTGTTGCACAGTCATCAGCATTTTTAGTGTACATGTTGTGTGTGTTATAGATGCAGAAAACCTTTTGATTTCCCCCCCCCTTACTCATTCAAAGAGAGTAAAATGAGTCTTGCTACTAAATATTTGTCTTCTCTTTTTCTTGAGCCAGATGTTCAGTCTCTAAAATAAGAATGGGGAAGAAATTATGTTTGAGAAATGCTCTGTGCTTAGTAAGAATATAAAAATAACTACTAAATTATAAGACAAACGTAGGTGGGGTGCAGACAGGTGGCTCTGGGCCACCCCAGGAAGTGGCGGATCAGGGCCATGGCTATCCCATGCCATGGCCCCTATCCTCCCTTTTGCTGCCCCAAAAAGAGCAACAAAATGCTGCTCCTTTCAACAGCAGCAAAAGAATGCCCTAATAGCCGGTGAGCGGCTCTTCTTCACCCTTTCCAGTGCAGCCCATCAGAACACTGCACCAGGAGGATATCCTGACACCGTGCACCATGCATGATAGTGCGCGGCATCAGGACAGCATCAGTGTGGGGTTGGGGCAGCCGGCATGCAGCTGCCCCACCCCATCTCTGCCTCCAGGCCAGCCCTTTGGGCTGGTCTACAGAGGCCCAAAGTTAAGTCCAGTCCCATTTGTGCATGCAATCATAGTCACAGGACATTGTGTACAAAATTCCATGTACTGATAACTGAAGAAGCAAAGCAAACCAGTTTGTAAATATAAATTCATAACTCCAGAACAGATTTGATGTCATTTCATATAAACCGTAGCTCTGTTTAATGAGATATTGATGAGTATCTATTTCAATGGAATACCTCACTGACATTACATAGTTGATACTACATGCTTTAATCAATGGATCTCATAATTAATAATAAATATTTTATTTAGTCTTCCAGCATGCAGTCTGTGTGCCTCCTTGGTCTAAATTTCCAGGAGTCCCACTAGGTTCAATAGCCTTCATTTATTTGTGAGAATATGTTGATATAAAAAAGGCCTGCATGTACAATTTTTGACCATTTCATCTTAACATTTGTGCACATTTTTGTATAAAAAAAATATTTTTATACAATAAAAAATCTAGCAAAGAACATCCCAGATTAGAAAATCTGTGGAAGGTTTTATAATTTCCCCCCAGGTACTTCAGCTGTGCCACATCAGAGGATTCTTCCACACTAGGTCCTTTAATTGTTCCATGTACAGAATGTGGCTGTGACCTGTCGCAACTGATTCGATTTCTCTTAATTATCAATTAAATAATGTTTCTTTTAACTCTTGTACCTTCCATTACTGCAAAAAAGTTCACACAACAAACTAGTAGTAAGTAAGAATTGATAATAGTCTGAACTCCAATTTTTGAAGTGCAATGCAGTCACCTAGGTAATAAGAAATGGCTGTTTGTACAATATGCATTTTTTCTTCTGAAATCTCATCTTCTAAAAATAAAACTAGATCCTAGTGAAATAAATATTGTGGAGCTACAGTTGCCATAGAAAGAGCTAGTGTGGTGTAGTGGTTTGTGATAGGTTTGCCTTGCAATTGCCCTAAGTTGATAATGACCCAAGAACAGCAACAACAGTTGCCATAATTATCCATAAAGTTTCATTTTTTTCAAACTCTGAGTGTGACATCTGGTTCCCATTTGAAGATTCACTTGTTCTGGATTCTTAATATTCCTTTTTGACACAAAAGTATTCTGTGGCCCATTTTGTTTTTTACAGGCCCTAATATTAGACGAAGTAGAGCAACTGGTTCAGCAGTTTGCCATTGGGAGCATTAGCGGGATCCTTAAAGCTCCTCACATTTTTCCACTCTTTTGGTAGATAGTGTTGTGTGTACCACACACCCTGCTCTGCACCTGTAAGCTGTCCTGCTGCCCACAGGTGTGGCAGAGGGCTCCATACAATTGCAGGAGTTGAAGTGAGTTTGAACTGCTAGTCTAGTCAGCTTCTGTACATGGAATAGAAGGATACCATCTTATTTTTTTGCTTCAAACAACAAGTTGCATCAACCTGGTTGTGATTCTGTATATTAGCAGAAATTGATTCAGAAAGAATCAAGCCTGCTGTCTGCTTCTGTTCTTCCCACCACTGAGGGGGATACCACTGTTACAATTGGTGTACAACAAACCAGTGAAGAAGAAAAACTAGCACTTGTTTTTAATTGGGGGAAATCAGATAGAAACTTCAGGGTGAGATAAGTCTTGCCAGTGATCTTTATCTTTGCCATAACCCTTGCACATCTTAGAAATATCCAAAAGTGTCTCATTATTTTCAATTATTTCCACAGAGTTTGCATTCTGTTTCTCTTTTCCTTCTTGTTCTCTCCAGGCTTCCTGTTCTCCATTTTACTGTTTGTTATTACTGCCTCACTATCTTCCCATCTGTTCCTTTAGTTGTCTCTTCCTTCAGTTTCTGACAGCACCTCTATACATTTCTCATGCATATGGTCTCCTTTTCTTTATTGCTGTATGCCCCCTCCCACATGTTTCTGACTATCCTCTTAGCAGCTGGTAGATCACTGATGATTTAAGGGGCTCTTTCCCCCTCCCCACATTATGTTGAAACCAGCTCTACAGCTATAGCTAGATTCATAGGTGTGGGAGTAGGGTAAAATGCTGTATCCCTCCCAAATCTAAATTATTTGTATTATTTCTAGAATGCCAACATTATTCAGGCACTTTACAAAGAACAAAACAAGAAAGGCTGTGCAGGGAAGTGGGGATGTAAATCTTCATTTATTTTGGTTCTGTGAGCTAGAATGCATAATTTGTACATTTTTCTTCCCACAGTAGGGAGAAGTGAGAAGATGTCACATTTCTGAAGACTATTCATAACGTGGGACTTTTCTAAACAAGTGCTTTGCAATAACCCCCACCCCACCCTCAAGTTTAGTTTATTTGTGTGCATTTTTTTGTACAGAAAATATTACTATCTGCACAGGACCTTTTGCATTGTTTGTTTTTACTTGAAACATTCCCTGCAGAGAAAACAACAACAACAACACACACTGTACAGGATGCAAGTTTACTACACAAGATACTTAAATGTATATAAATTAAATGAATATAAAATAAACCAACCAACTATGTGGGGAGAAGTGTTAGCAAATATGAAATTAATAAAATTTTGGGATACATGTGGAGTTCCCTCTATGACCCCAAACTGACCTCTGTGGGATGTCAGCCATAATCCTCTAGATGGCAGGTCAGGTAGGCACAGGGAGGGCCTGCCCAAACATCTGGAAAATTCCCTACCAGACAGGTTTGGGAGTTGCTAAAGGGGAAAGACCATTATCCCAAAAATCAACATAATGGTGCTTGTTTGTCCTGAGTCTTACACCTGATGGGGCAGTGATCAGATTCAACTGCACCCTTTTTCTCTAGCCTCCCTTCCTTGATTGTGTCAAGACCCAAGTATATTGTTTAGGTTATACTCACACCTTGGCTTAACAAAGCCAAGACAATCAGTGCCTTTGTCTTGGCTTCAGCCAAGCCATCAAGTCGATAGCTAGAAGCAAGATATGGCCTATATAAACCCCATAGACTCCACATGCTATCTTTGGAGTGTAGCTTGGTTCCATGTCAGTCTGTGTTCTGATTATAGCTCCCTCGGCCATTCCTTCCCTCATTTTGGCTGCCATGTATCATCATTACCACCATCCACATCCACAGTGGATCCTGGAGAAGCCTTCAGAAGTGAGTATCTCATGTAGTCTGGCCCATCTCAAGCTATTCCCGCTTTCACCCCTTTGCTTCTAAGTGTGTAGTGATTGTGTGTATGCCATATTTGTGTGTGTGCAGTTTTCCCCTTTAATAAATATTTAGACCTTAATTGAAGATGTCTGTCTCAGTGTCATCCATTGTGGGATCTCTTAGTCCTTTGGTATACATATTGATACTCTGGTCTTGCGGGGTGTTGTTAGGGCCCCACTCTTGCAAATTGAGCTAAGTATAAATTTCCCTAATTAGATCCTTCTTAACATAAGTTTGTAAAGAAAATGTCATTTCCTGTACCATAACAAAACAAAACAAATTCTTGTGGTTAAGCAAGCATGATTTTTTTTTTAAAAAAAAATCTGGTGTATAAATTTTTCTCATCAAGAAGTCTTAGCAGTCTTTTTGTCAACCACAAAAAATAGGCATTGTTTTGTACAACTATAACTTGGCTATATACTCTAAAAGCATTGACACACAATAGAAGAGAGGTTGAGGCAAAGGGACATGAGGGATATTAGTTTGACAGAATGAACTGGCAATGTTTTAAAACTTTCCTTTTGCATATTTTTGCTAGAGCAGAGACAGTGCAAATCCATTGTTGTTGTTAACTGCCCTCAAGATGATCTCGACTCATGGTGACCCTATGGATGAGACATCTCCAAGACCCTCTGTCCTCCACTGCTCTGCTTAATTCCTGCAACCCCATACCTGTGACCTCCTTAATAGAGTCGATCCATCTGGCATTTGGCCTTCCTCTCTTCCTATTTCCTTCCACCTTTCCCAGCATTATTGTCTTTTGCAGTGAGTCCTCCCTTCTCATGATGTGTTGGAAGTACGATAGGGTCAGTTTGGTCATCTTGGCTTCCAGGGAGGTTACTGGCTTAATCTGCTCTAGGACCCATTTCTGTTTTTGGTTGTCCATTGGATCCTTAGCACTCTTCTCCAGACCACATCTCAAATGGACTGATTTTCTTCCTATCATTTTTCTTAACTGTCCAGTTCTCACATCCATACATGGTAATAGGGAATACAATGGCTTCTATGATTCTAACTTTTGTGCTGAGTTGTATATCTTTGCATTTTAGAATCTTTTCTAGTTCTTTCATAGCCATCCTCCCCATTCTTAATCTTCTTCTGATTTCCTGACTACAGTCCCATTTCTATCAATGTTTGATCCGAGGTATGGGCATTCTTTTGCTATTTCTATTTCTGTTCCTGGTGATTTCTTTTTTCTTTTTTT
>JAIPUX010001232.1:33228664-33257416 GCA_020142125.1 Phrynosoma platyrhinos
AGGAAACATGTGTAGCCCCATGGCCCTCTAGAAGTTGTCCATTCCTGCTTTAATCAATTGGACTAACACATTACTTTTGATTGTACTTGAGATCTGACTGGACATTTGAACACACACTGAATTTATGTTGTTATTTTAATAAGAAAACATACCAGCCTGTAGTCTGGCTTTAATTTGCTTCAATGATTATATCAAAAAGTTTCAGAAACTGTTCTGAACCATTTGGAAGGAGAGCTACTTGGCATGTGTATCTACCTCTCCGGCTGCATCTTTGACAAGTGACATTGAAACAGCAGACTCAAGCCTTTGGCCCCTGTGTGGATGTTATATATGAAATTGGACTTGCCACATCTTACAGAAAATTTTCTGCATCATGACCTTTTGCCAAAACAAATTGTCTCAAGTTGCTGGTGTTTGCAGGTGCATGGCAGTTTGCTGTCCAAAACATCCATAAGAAACCCAATGAGCAATGACAGTGATATTTTTAAAAAGTATATGTAGAAATAAACTAATCGACATACAGCCACAGTGACAACATTGTTCTAACAATTGTACGTTGAGTTGAATACTTGGCTCTATGGTTAAAATAATCCATTTTATTAAAAGAGAAAATAAGCATTTTTTTATGGTTGAATATGATATTATTCTGCTGGCTCTGTGAAAAACCAATATTATCAACCTAAGTTGGCTGTCCTTTGGAGTGAAATTTAAATAGTAGAATGAAAGATTATGTGGTTGTAAGGTGTGCAGTTTTCAGTGACAGAGAACTGCAGAATAATTTGTTCTAGGAGTTGGGGTAATTATTAATAGATACATGTATGTTTTTAAAAAATTAGAACACAAGACAGCAAATCAGATCACAGTACAAGAACTCCTGTTGGCAAACAAGGGGAGATTTTTCATGCTGTCAAGACCAAGTATACACGACTTCTGAATGAACGAACCTACCAGCCACATATGGTGGCCCACCAGGAGCTTCTGGTTTTGTTACCTACCAGAAATTGCCAGAAATAGTGCAAATTGAGTCCACTTTAAGGGTTAGTGTTAGTGTTAGGGAATCATGGGAATTGGTTTTTTTCTGAGACATTGAGCCTTCTCTGTCAGAGAGCTATGGTGCCACAATAAAATACAGTTCCCATGATTCCCTAACCCTAACCCTAAAGTGGACTCAATTTGCACTATTTCTAGCAGTCTGCAAAGGCCCTAAGTGGCAAGCCAATGGCTGGCCACAGCGTAAGTCTGGCATGTCTGATTTGGCCACTAAACCACAAGCTGAGCATTCCTGCACTAGTCAATGGTCTACTAATGGACTAAAATTAATCAAATAGAAATGGTGTCATCTGAAATGAAAACCTTCTCTGAATGATCTCTGAACATCCAAGACTTAAGGCTGCTCAGTGTGACAAAAGTTTCCTGCTGACTGCTTGATACCAATTGGCAAAAAAGACCCATTATTTCCAAAAGTTACCCATACAGGGATATTTCCAGTCTTCTTTCATAAGTAAGGGTTCCACATTTTATAGGTGAGGTAGCAAAGAAATGGATATGAAATCAATTGTTTTCTTAGAACCAACATCAGCTTATATGAGGAGTGGGAATCATGCGGTCCACTAGATGTTGGACTGCAATTCCCAGGAGCTCACCATAGCAATGGTGAGGAATTCTAGGGACTGTGGTACAGAAATATCTGGAGGGCTACATGATTCCCACCCTTCCTTGATCAGTGATTCTTTTCGCTTCTTGTTTGGTTCTGTGATAATAGGAGTTCTCCTATCATACAAGCACACAAATAGCCTTCTTTCCAGGTAACAAAGGGTTAAATGACATGATGAGGTTAATTTACATTTTAATGAGGTTCAGCATCACAGAAGTGATGAAAGACACATTGCCCAATGAGATGGCCAGTTGTGCAGAAAGTGACCCTTCAAGATCCTTCTCAGCTGAAGTTATAAAAAGCCTGAGAAAAGGCCACAAGGCAGACTTAAAAGAACTTTAAGGGATGCCTGCGAACAAAGGCTCCTGTCCTACCTGGGGAAGCTGGACAAAAGAGTCCAGATGCCAAACTATCCCCATGAACATCAAGGACTACAAATCCCATGATTGTTGTGAGTAGCATCAGGTCTTATGGTTATTTTGGTGATCTTGGCTGAAACTCTGGTGTCACAGCAAACTACACTTCCCAGAATTCCATAGCATTGAGCCATGGCAGTTAAAGTGATGTCAAACTGGATTATTTCTGTGGTGTATATGCAGCTCTAGAATAAAGCCTCTACCTTTAAAAATACTTCTCTCTCATTCATTCTTTCTCATGTGCCTTTTGCTGAGTTCATTTCTTCACCAGGATTGGGGAGGGGAAGTCTCTGCAGCATCGTAGATGGAAAGTACCCTAAGAGTAAAATCAGTAGGTGGTGGCAGTTTAAGAAATTATTGCATGCAAAATCCATGTCAGGTTACATACAGGTTGTAACCATCAGTGACAGATGTTATTGCATTGCTCTGTGCCCAGGCAGTAGGCAGCCTGTATCCAACACGGGCTTCTCTGGCACCTTATTATTGTTGTTGTTGTTGTTTTTGTTGTCTTACTGTTTGTTATTTGGACAACTAAGAAACCACTGTTATGCACGCCATTTGGGTGTTAGTATGTTGTAGTGATGTCATGCCCATCCTGGCTGAGGACTCAGAGGATGAGGAGGATGAGCCACAGCCTCCCTTGGGACCTGAGCCTGAAGCTATTGAGCCTGAGCCTGGCCCTAGTTCTGCTTTGCCAGCTCCAACAGAGCCTGTGGCCACCCAGGAGGCTCAGAAGCCAAACCTCCTGGCAGCAGAATCTTCAGACATAGAGGAGGATGAAGGGACAATACCTACCTTCAGTCAGTGTTGAGCAGAAAGGGAGGGCCTTCGCTATTTGAGGAAATTTTATGAAAAATGCCGGAGCAATCAGCCTCAGTTGAGTTCCTGCATCTTGGTAATTTAAGCAGGTGCAGAAGGTCTGCCTCAGTGCCAGAGATTATCTGAGCTTCCTAGTGAAAGCCTCTGTCTCTCCTTGTTCCTTGTCCTGAAACCTTGACTCTTGGGCAGCTAATTTATCTTGAACTTTTGGAACCCTTGACCTTTGGACTGCCTTGTTGCTCTGCCTCTCTGGAATCCTAGACCTTCAGACTGCTTGGCCATTCTCTGGCTGGACCTTTGGATTGGTAATACTAGATTCTGCTATTTTTGAAAAGCCACTAAATAAGTGCGGCTGGGATCCGGGCTGCATTCAGGTTGCATTTGCCCAGTCAATGGCGAGTGCAATAACACCCAGTTTTAAAATTAAATGTGCCTTTATCCTGTTGGGAATAAGTGTCTTAAAAGCAATGTGATAATCTCCTGTTGCAATGTGAAGTGTGTTTCTAGCCAATGTTTCAGCAAGCTGGAGATACCCTTTTGTAGAATAAAACTTGCAATCTCCTCCCACAACTCCCCCCTCCAAATTATCAGCTGGCACAACATTCAGTTTCAAACATACATTCCTCATTAGGCTGTTGTAGTGGCTCTATTTTAGGATTTTATTGCAACTGAATGCATTGGAATCAGTTACATTAGAATCAGTTGCACTTTGTTCAATGGGGTTTACACATCATTGTGATACAGTGGATTTTGCTGTACTTTCTTTAAAAAACAAAACAAAACAGATCAATTAATGTTGGTGTTAGCCCTGATGGCACAGTGGTTCAGTCACTCGCTCACAGCCACAAGATTTTGAGTTCAGTTCCAGCCACGGGCTAAGGGTGGACTCAGCCTGGCATCCTTCTATAGCTTGTTGGGGGCAGTTAGCTTACATGTTGTAAACTGTTTAGAGACTACTTAGTTCAGTAGGAAGCAGTATAGAAATGTAGCTGCTATTGCTATTGTTTTTAGTATCTTCCAGGACTGTAAGTAAGCAGAAATATATTTGATTGTGTATTTGATCATGTATATAGGGATAAACTTCTTTTCTTTCCAGCAAAAAGTGCAGCACCTGATTCTAACTTCAAAAGAACACTGTGATTCTAACACGAGAAGAAAATAGTATCTTCATGACTGTCATAAGAGCACTTCAACACACACCGGTCTCTAGGTTGACTTTAGCCAACAAGCTCTGAGTCACATGGATGAGACCTAGTAGGCCTGCTCTGACACTACCACAGTTTTTAAGGGACACAGGAAAAGAGGACACTTGGAAATTCAGCACCTCTTGAATTCACATGGAAAACTGCAAGCAGCTATGAACAATCAAAGAACAAACAAGAGGACAAGAATGAGTATGGTTCTGGAGAAAAGCACATTCATGTTAAGAATAGGTGCATCCCTTTGATGGTCACTGACTATGTAACTTTGGTCAAGGTTTTGAATTGTCAGATTGTGGTCACAAAGACAGAAGATTCAATGATTTTTTTTTCCAGAGGTCCAATTAGTCTTGTGGTATCCATCAACTTGGTCAGGAGACTTCACCTCCAGAATGACATAATGTTCAGAGTGTAGAGAGATTTTGTAGCACCCTTGAGACTAATTGAAAGAAAGAAATTGGCAGCATGAGCTTTTGTAGATTTCAGTCTGCTACAAGATCTCTCTACATACTGATTTTACAAACTAACACAGCTATATCTTTGAATTCTACCAGTAATGTTCAAAGGTATCACAAAGTCTAAGATATGAGAAATTCTCAATCTTGTTGTTGTGTTTATCCAAATTCCACTGGATTCTTATATCATCTTTTAGCCATATCAGGTTGCAAGATTTGAGTGTTTCCCTCATATATACATTTTCACACCCATTTCCTTAAAGGGCATGATTTTTGTATGCGTTTTTTCCCATTGATAAAAGTGTGTTTAGTGAAAGAGCATTTTTTACATTGACGAAGACAAAGCAGTGATGCAATTTATCTATGGATTTATACACCTAGATGATATTTGGTCTGAAACTATCTGCACTATCTTGCTTTAGCAACTAACAGTGTTGTTCATAGGGGAGAACGAGAGAAGAAAAGAAAAAGAAAGAAAGAAAGAAAGACGTTTATTAGTTATGGGGCAAACATGATGAATAATGAATCCACAGGAAAATAAAAGATAACCTAGCAAGTGTTCTCTAATAGGGATGGAAACAGTATTCCAAGATTTGTGGAAAAAGTTAAAAATAGAAAATCTCAAAGAGGGGAATCCTCACAGTCTTCTTTTTTTAATATATATATATATACACACACACACACACACACATATATATTTTACAATACAACTCCAAAACTACAGAAATTAAGAAAATAAAGAAAGTAAGGGCTCTTCCACACTGCAGAAATAAAGCATTTTGACACCATTTAAATGGTCATAGCTCCATCCTGTGGAATCCTGGGATTTGTAGTTTTGGTGAGGTATTCAGCCTGGTCTATCAGAGAGATCTGGTGGCTCACCAAACTACAAATCCCTGGATTATGTAGGATAGAGTTATGACAATTGAAATAGTATCAAACTGCTTTTTTTCCCTGCATGTGAATACACCCAGTGAGAATGGGAGGAAAGAAGGAATGGGAAGGAACAGGGGGGAAGGTAACATCCAATCTTCCTTTTGGTGGTGATATATATATATATATATATATATATATATATATACTTAAGTTTTTACTTACTCCCCTAACTTTTTCCTCACTTTATACCATTGCTTGTATGAATCCCATATTGAATCCCATTTGGGAGTAAGATGAGCTATAAATCTCATAAATAAATAAGTAAATAAGCTTTTAACAAGCAACAAGTACTCTTCTTTCAACAGCATACTCATTCTGATAATCAAAATCCAATGTTGCCAAGTCATTTTCTTTTTTATCACAAAAAGTCAGTTAGGAATTATCCCTAAAAATCTCTACTTAAAAAAACAACTAGTGTATCTATTTCTAGTAAATATATCAACTTTAAATCCTCCACAACATGAATGTTAAATTTCTATCTTTTAAAAACTAAAAGTTTTACTACCATATTAATATATATCCTAATCAGTTTTTCTAACATCCTACACCAGTATCTCACTTTAAAAACTTTTCTTTAAAATACAAATTCCTTTAACCATATTTTCCCTTTATCCATCTACATATTATAACCCAAAATTTCACCCATCCTATGCAACATGCACATATTTTCTAACATCATACCTAAACAATAATTCACTTTGAAGAATTCAGAGACATAGCCCCATTAGTCTGGAACATCAGTATGCAAAGGAAATTTGTAGCACCTTTGAAACTAACTGAAAAAAAGAAGTTGTAGCATAAGCTTTCAAAGACTACTTCTTTAGATCTTCCTCAAAGATCTTCCTCAGGTCTACTTCCTCAGATGCATCGTTCATACATTTAGCCTCAAAAGTGCTACAAGATACTTTTTGCATACTCATTTTGAATTTTTTTCTTTAAGATCTTATTATAATTTTCAATTCCTTAAGCCATATATGTTTCCTTTTGACTCATGTACTTATTGAAGCCAGAATTCTTAAATCCTTTTATCCTTCCTCCCCTCACTTTCCCCTCACTTTATACCATTGCTGTATGGTACATCTTCTGCTAAAGCCAGAGTTACTTGAAACAAACAGAACATGTTAAACAAACAGCTTACTTTACCACAGAGGTTTTCCCCAAGACTAACAAGTTAACTTCTCATCTTAAGATTTCTCAGTTCTCAGTTTTAACATCATCACTATGGGACATCTTCAGAGTGCTGGAACAAGTTTTAACATTTCTTCCTTTCAAAACCCAATTTCTCCATCAGGTCAACCTGATTCTGTGCCAACTTGATTCTGTCTCAACTTGATCATACCAACAAATCAGATTTAAAAAAAAAAATCAATGCCCAATTGTCCAAGATCATTCCCACCTCTTCATCTGTAGCTCCAATTCTATTATCCACAGATGAAAACAAAGATCTGTCTTCAAATGTAAATTAAGTCATTAGATATTAAGAAAGTGGAAAGTTTTGGCAGGTCTAGTGTCCAGTGTCCTTTAAAAGTCTGACTTGAATCAGTCCAAGCCTGTTGGTAATTCCTTTCCCCCTGCCACTCAACTTACCTTTTTGACTATGACTAATTCAGCAGGTCACAACATGTTTGGAGCAACATGTAAGCGATTTCAATACTTTCTCCTTGTCCAGAGAAAGAATCATTGGTTGGAGCTTGTCCCCTGGTTGGCTGTTTCGACTTCTCTTGCCTGTGGAATTCACAGCAGGAGCGTCAATATGACACCTTCCCTACTTGGAAATGCCCCTTTTGACTTTTCAAATAGACTCAAGAACCTGTCACCTCTCCCAGGCTAGACTCGTCTTCTTCCTGTCTTCCTGATACAGCCATGTAATGTGTGTGGGTGGCTGAGAATTGTTGCCAGCCAAGTTCCAGTAGCAGGTGCACAACAAGCTCTTTGGAGAAGTGCTGGGAGATCTCCATTGATGCCTGCATCATCATGCAACAATCCTCACTTTGTGTTCTCCCTACACCCCTGCTGGCCATTACATGGCTGTTTTGGGACAGAGGGAAAGGGGGGAGGCTGAAAGAGGAACATTTTGTTGCTGCATACATCAGGACACCGCCATGGAGAGAAATACTCCCTTGGCTCCTATCCCCACTCCTTCCCACCAGCCACTACAGGACTGTTTCAGGTGGAGGTGGAGGTGGTGGGAGCCAAAGGGGGTACACCTCATTGGCTATGTTCTGGCAGCCCACAACAATCCTTGATCAAATGCCTTCCCACCATTGCCATGTAGTGGACAGATGGAGGGGACAGTCAAGCAAGGATCGTTGCTGGCTATGTTCTGCTATCTGGTGCATGATGAAGAAGGTATTTTCTGGGACTTCCAAGGCATTTTCCAGAGATACCAGAGGATGACATCACTGTTGTACACCTGCAATCAGAAAACAGACAGCAATGTTCTATGGCTTCTCCTTTCTCACTGTCCACTACATTTCTGTGTCTTGGAGGCAGGAACCAAAGTGAATCTGGTAGCAAGCTAGTTGTAGTTTACTCCACTTCTGGTCATCTTGTCTTTTTTCTCAGGTACCAGTTCTTCACTAGAAAATGATATCAGTCTTGGCATTCCCTTCATGCTTCAGGTAGATTGTTCACTTCATATATTCAGTCACAACCTTATTTAAAAGCTGCAGAACATGTTTTTCCCAAAGCTCAACACAAGAGACATACAGGCGCATTGAACTGAAAGTGATAAGACTGCTTCAAACCTGATCCAGTGCTTTATAAATGTTACATCATTTGTTCTTCCACCTATTCTGTAGGGTGATTCTGCATATAAAAGAATGAAGTCTTAATGTAAAGGAAATGGTGTGTGTATGTGTATAAACACTCACTAGTCAGTTCAGTTGAATGCAATGGGCTGTTTCTTGGAGATATTTCAGAAGATTCAGTATTGATCCTCTGTCAACTTTCCTAATTTGAAGGTAATTGCTTGTCTTTAGTGGGACAATGAGGAAGTCTTTTAGTTCAAGACAACCCCCATCTTTCTCATTCTCATACAGGCACAAACACTCATCTGGGTTCACAACAGAAACTTATATTAATCAGCAAAACAGGAAAAATCATAGAGTTGGAAGGGACCACAAGGGTCATCCAGTCCAACCCCTTGCCTAGCAGGAATACACAACTAAGCCTGCATCTGCACTACAGAAATAATGCTATAGAACTATAGAATTTTGGATTTGTAGTTTGTTGTGGTACTAGAGCTCTCTGACAGAGAAGGTTAAATGGCTCACAACGCTACAGTTCCCAGAATCCCATAGCACTGAGTCGTAGTAGTTAAAGTGGTGTCAAAGTGATTATTTCTGCAGTGTGAATACAGCTCAAGAAACTCCAAGAGGTAGCCATTCAACTTTTGTTTAAATACTTCACAAGAAGGAGACTCCACCACCGATTGAGGTAGTCTATTCCCTCTCATTTCTTACAGTTAGTAAGTTCTTACCAATGTTTAGGTGGAGTTTCTTTTCTTGTAATTTGAAACTTTCAGTTTGTGTTCTAGAAAACAAGTTTGCTTCATCTTCTACAATGCATCTTTCAGATATTTAAAAATAATTTATCATCTCCCCTCTCAATCTTTTCTTCTCCAAGCTAAACATGCCCAACGTTGCAATCTCCTCCTCATTGGGTTTGGTTTCTAGACCTGTGATCATCTTGGTCCCCCTCAATATCCTTCTTGACCTGTGGTGCCCAGAACTGGAAAAATGGTTTGGCCAAAGCAGAACATAATGGGACTACTACTTCCCTTGATATGAATGTGAAGAGAATATAATGAAATTAGAATAACTGTCTTGTAATAGAGAATGATAGAAACTTCCAGGGAGTCCCATACATTTGCTTTGTATTGTATGCTTTATGGGAGACACATGAAATATTGGCTCCTGTATAAGAGCGAGAAGTTCTTGATTTTTTTCAGCCTAATCCTGATTTTCTTGCTAGATTGGCCTGAAATACAGGTTCTGATCAAATATAGAAAGGTATAAAAGGGGTAGAAATGTTCAGTTTTTCCTTTCGTTCTTTTACTTCTCAGATCTTTGAACATCTCTTCAGTCATAACCATATTCCACAAATTAGCTCTGTTGCTATCTGGGAAGCCTTTTGTTTTTGTTTTTTAAAAAACTTATTACCTAGGAGTTTATCACATGGGGAACAATTGGAAGTATAAAAGGTGATTAACCCATCAAAATCACACATTCACAATTAACAATTTCACACAACATTGCATTCAAAGTGCGATTATCCCAGGAATATCCCGTGATAATTGTGCAATTGCGCTAATGGTTTTCCCACAATGTGGTGGTGAAAAATGATTAAAGTGCCATTATCTCATGAAGAACCAGGCAATAAACAGCAACAAATCATTCAAAAGTTTTCCCCGTGAATGATTTTTTGCTGTTTACTGCCTGGTTACTGTCTGCTTCTCCCCAGGATAATGGCTCTTGTGTGTGAAAATGTTAATCGCATTTTAATTGCGTTTTAATCTTGATTGTGCAATTTTGATGGGTTAATCACTGTTTAAACTACCAGTTTTCCCCTGTGTGATAAATTCCCTAGTCTAATAACAACCTCTGTTTTCAAGGTTCATTCCATGTGTTGAGAAAATGGTACCATCCATAAAATAGGGAGAGGTATCGGCAGGTCTCAGGAACTCCCAGGTTTGTGTAGAGGAACATGAGGAGCTACTTTATACTGTTTCCAACCATTGCACCATCTATTGTCTAGTGTTGTCAGTTCTGACTGGCAGGAGTTCTCTAGTGTTTTTAGGATGGACTCTTTCCTAGCCCAATCCAGAGAGTCCTAGTGCTCTCTGGTGGCCTCCCATCTAAGTACTAGCCAGGACAGACCCTGCTTAGTTTACCGAATCTGACAAGATTGGTGTGTTAACATGGCATGGTTAAATTAGCTACAACAGTTAATGGGAACACTCCACACTAAATCTTTTTCTTGTATGTTCCACTCAATGCTTTTATTTCCACTGAACTTCATACTGATTTCTTGGTTTAGATCTGCCTAAATTTGTTTCAGCCTTTGGGTGCTCTTTCTTCCCTACCAGTTTCTTAAGTTAGAAGAACATTTCTTGTTGTTCACTGTCATCAAGGTGGCTTCCACCTATGGAGACTCTATGAGTGAGAGACCTCAGATACCCTGCTCTTAGCATTCCTGTTCAGGTATTGCAAACCCAGGCCTTTCTTTTTTCCTGCTACCTTCCACATATCCACAGTGGCACTTCCCCACACTTATCTACCCTGGCTCTAGTCATCATTTCAAAAATATAGCTTCTTCCCTAAAACTGATGCAGATAATGAAAGACTTATAAGCTTATCACATGGCACTTAAAAGAACGGGAATGGAAAGGAACAGAAGGGGGCAAAAACTCATTTTACTGGACAGGAGAATGCCACCGATGCTGCCAGGAATCCCCAAGGTATTCCCCAGTCATTCCTGGCAGCCGATTCTTGAAGGACAGTTCAAAATTGTCCTTCAAAAATTGGCTGCTAGGAATGGCTGGGGAATGCCTTGGGGACTCCCGGTGGCATCGATGGCATTTTCCTGTCCAGTAAAATGTGTTTTTGCCCTGTTCCATTCCGTTCCATTCCATTCCATTTGCGTTCCTTTGGTGTTGTGCAATAAGCTTATTAGTAACCTTAAGATGAGTATAAATCACTAGTCAGCTTTCCAACATAGAAAATATTTGATTTGGTTAATTCTGTTATTTTCAAAGCTTTTGAATCTTATTCTAGGAAATACAAATTAAAATTTAAGAACAAAATAGTCAGGGAAAGAACAGGAAACCTCAACAGAGTCTGTCTTCAACAGTAGGCCCAAGAATAGAAAAATACATTATAGCTCTTCTCAAAACCCCCAGGTACATCTGTGGTTATCCATGCTATCCATGTTAAGCCTCCTCTTCTGAAAAGTAGATTCTGAAGAGTAACAAAAACTCCTAGTTTATTCAACCTGCATATAAAACCATTGAAGTATAATACATTTATCATATTAAAAATGCATCATTAAAGTTTAAACGCAGGTGCAGTTCCTCAATAAGCTAATGGTATAGTCTGAAGACTCCACTCAAGACTGTATTGTTAAATTCCCCGTGGGATAAGAGAAGAGAGGTGGGGAGACTAGGGAGGGAGGGAGAGTGACCTTGCACCAAGGTGCTGTTGCTCTGCTTGGAATGGTTTGGTAGGCTGTTGTTGAGCTCCACCTTGAGGATCTTGATGGTGCAACACTTTCACTGATTGAACAAACACTTTCCATGAAAGCTCCAGGAATCTAAAAGTGGCTATTTTGTACATATTTAAAATTCTCTATGATTGTATGTCTGTGTGGGAGAAGCAGAGGGATAGAGGGAGAGACTAAAGATGGGAGAGAGATGCATTTTTTTCATTCTTAAAATACCTTTCTTTAAGACATTCCATCCACCCCTTTCATTCATTCTCTCTCCTATCTATCTATCTATCTATCTATCTATCTATCTTAATCAGGTGTGTGTATGTGTATACGGATATATTCATTATTGCAAAGGTGAAGTGTTTGTTTTTTCCAATCTGAGGCATTAAGAAAGATAATAGCCATTGCTCACTATTTACTCAGTGTAAGGCTCACCATTACATGCACTGGGATGAAAATCTCTATACACTTTAAAGCAAATATATGGTTTTAACAACTCTGTACACTGGGCAATTGTTAAATGCCAAAGAAACAAAAACAAAAACATTCTAGTAGATAGAAATCCACCGCTGGTTTTGAAAAAGATCTCTGTCCCCGAAGGTTCAATAGTGTGGGTGGGTGGCTGGCAACTTTTTCAAGAATGGATGATGATTCCTGGTATTCCAGGAAAGACAATATTCTCCCCTTCTTTTGGCCAGAAATGGTGATCCTGCAAAAACAATGAGGCAGGGACACATGTGCTCCCAGGACATCACTTTTTCCACTTTGTTATTGGGCAACATTTTTGTTTCCACTTTTGAGATGTGCCTAAGCAGTACTGACCACACCACAACTTTCCCAACTTTGTTGTGTGAGAAAACTATTTCTATGTATACCTACAACAACCCTGTTTTTATTCAGGGTCCCAGGTAGGGTTACCAGAATGGAAACTGAAGGTGGTTCCTGTACTTTTAATGGTTGTGTAGAAGAGGGCATTTCAGTGGGTGTTGCTTGTCTGGCAACCAGGTAGCAAGCAAGACTTGGTGAAATTCCCTTTTTGATACAACCATTAAAGGTACAGGAGCCTTCTCAGTTTTCAATATGGCAATTCTAGTTCCAGGAGAAGTTATGGAGCCCATATTGCCATTATTAAAGTAATGTTCTGTCACATGAGTTACTAAAATTTGGCCAGTGTGTGAAAGCTACCCTGCATATATTTTCTCCACTGGTAGTGGGGAAGAAAACTTATCTGTCTTCCTAGCCTGGTGATTTTCCTAGCCATTTTCTACCAGTAGCCACACAAATAAAGCAGAACTGTAAGAGTTTTTTCTTTAGATGACAACTTACAGAATGTAACTGGCCATGCTGAATGGGGAATTCTGGGATTTGCCATCCTAAATGACAATGCATCACTTCACAGTCCATGGTAAACCTTTCAGTGACAATTCCTAATCCCTCCTGATACTAGATATGGTTAGGAGGAGGTAGTTTAGTCCTTTCTCAGGCAGAGAAAGATCTAATCTACTTCTCTATAGAAAACTTAGCCACATTCCCCAACAGTTAAACATATTTCATATGCTTAAAGCAATGTTTAGAACCAAATAACAAACACGCTGCTTAATAACCCAACTAAAGGGATATTTTGTACAGCTTTAGATGGTGCAATAGAGCCCTCCCTAGTCTAGATTATATCACTGTTCTTCTTCCTCTTGGTGGCTGCTTTTTAGATGGCTTCTTCCCCAAGAAACTCACACATGCTTATATTCTTCTGCTTATACTACCACTTTCAACAAAGCCCTGAAAGTTTTATAAACTAGAAGAACAATGACAAAAGATTTCATGTGACTAGATAGCCATGACGAAAGAGAGTGTGTGACATGGCATGATGGAGCCAAGGCTTGTCAGGTCATAGCTCTGGGACTTTCTAATTAGCATAGACTAATTTGCCATTCTTCCCTGATTACCCTGTACTTTCTAAATTTAACTACAGTCACCACAGTGCTGGAGAGGTGATGGATTTTCCTAGCAACTGTGTATCTTACACATTATCCCTACTATAATCCAAAGTGTTTTGGGATAGCTTGATCTTGAATAGGCAAGATCCATTAGCTTTATAAAAGATCCACTCCTGATGGTGATAATGAAAACTACTAGAAACCGAGCTGCATACAGTTTTGGATACTCCCTGGTGCTGTTGTATTAGGGACTGTCCTGAAGAAGGCCTATAAAGAAAACCTTATTGCTGCACCACTGAAGCTATGCATTTAATTGCCCTGTTCTCCATAATTTCTGGAAGGTTGCTCTTCTGCTTGTAGATGTTCCCATACAATTCAGAGCCCTTCACAATCAAGGATCTAAACTGCACAAGGGGTATCCATGGGTACAGCAAGAGCAGAGATGGAAGGAGTGGTGCAGCTTTAGAGAGGGGTCTCTAAAATGCTGCCCTCTGAATTACAGTTACTACTGCTAGTATTCTCTAGCTGAGAATTCTAAATTCCTCACCAACCTACAATTTGTAGGATTGCTTTGAATGGAGCCATGGCAGTTAAAGCTATAACTGAATAAAAGTAACTTTTTGTCGGTTTGTTTTAAAGCCAAGGCTGCAATTTTCAGCGTAGGAGGATCTTATTAATGCGTTTCCTTTTGGCCATTTTCCTGCTCAAGATGACCCCACCCTCCATTTGTTTTCCCCTCTCCCCACAAGAAAAATAGACACAACTGCATGAAGGATGTGCTTGTGCTTTTTGTACAACAAAATCCAAAATCCTTTTCAGGGCCAACTCCAAAGCATAAAATACATTATGCAAGCTTTTGACATTTCACCAGCTTCTTCATCAGGCAAAGATGTTAAAAATTGTACAGGAGAAAAATTATGGTGATGCTATAGTCACAGGTCTATACTCTGTCTGAAACGTTGTCAGTTAAGATGTTACTGAGGGATTCCAATGCAGATAAAGGCCATTCCCATTATTGGCCATGTGAGGAATGAAATAAAGAGAAATAAAGAGCAATGAAAGTTGGTTCATAAAATTTCAACTCCCATTAGCAACAGAAAAGTAACTTCCCTTGAGATCCAGATGTCCCTATCCTGTGTGAAGCTAATTGCTCATTTCTTAGGTAGAGAACATTGAATTTCTCAAGGACTCTCTGTACTGTTACATCTGGAAAAAACTTTTAGGTGCTGTATAGGTAAAACACACTTAACACTGGTTAAAAAAAAAAAGCTCATATAGAAATCAGATAACATTGGTCTTGAAGGAGTTACACAGCCATCAATATACTTCCAGCCTGATTTCAAGATGCTAGTGATGACATTTGAAGCCTTGAAAAAGTACTCCAAAAACAAAAATCAATAGTTGTGCTGGGATAAATCAGAGGTGGATGGAGATGGGGTAGTTATAGTAAAAAATGTCCATGGGAAATGGATGAAATTTGGGTGTGTGTGTATGTGTATCTGTGTAGGTGACAATGTTGTACAGTTAACTAAACTGTAGTTCTAAATCGCTGTATATTCTGGAAGTACATCTGGGAAAGCTAAAAACAATTCAGTTGTAGGGTTAAACTCAGCCTTGGGGGATAGTTGTTTTTCTTTAAACAAGGCATATCTATGTCAGGCATGGTGGCCTACTGGGTATTACATCAATGGATGCTTGCTAATTTCAATGATTTATTACCAAGATTGCCTTCTCCTGCCCCTGACCAGGGCAGGTGAACCTGACATTCCAGAATGGCCTTCATTTCCCATTCATTAGAATTCATTGGCAATGGCCAGACTGTGCAAAGCTAAATGGAGACTTTGAACAACAGACGGACAAGGAAGTAGCTTGCTTTATGTTACGATGCATCTGACCTACAAAACACCACATGCAGCTGCTGAAATAATCTCAAAACAGGAACAATTTTAATGACACTTATTTAGCTAAGTCACAGCCCTCATTCTTGCAAATAGATTCTCTGGATAGAGGCAATTCCCTCATGACAGTTTCCAGTTACTAACTAAATAGACTGACATCAAAACATCTGACATCCATGTCTTTTTGTTCAGGTCCCACACGGACATTATTATAACTTCTGTTATTTTAAATTTTTTGTCTTTTTTCTTTTTCCTGCTTTCCATAAAATTGAGTCTAATTTCAAAGAATCATGCCTTCCTTCAGAAAACAAAGCATTCAGACATTTCTTCTTCTTCTTCTTCTTCTTATTATTATTATTATTATTATTCAGACATTTCTGTATGTAATAAAATAAATTTTCTAATTACTAAAAATAGCTAGAAATAACTCATTCAAAATAAATGTGGCAGTAAATTTTTTTTAAAGAATCATCTGTTTTATTTTAATTCCTTACATTAAAGATATGTATATCCTTGCAAAAACATGCATATTTTCAGAAAAGTAATGATTTGTATGTCTTTAGAGCTGATTTTTAAAAAGATGGATGTTTTATTAGCATTAAAGTCACACATTTTACTTTTTGTGTACCCATAAGTCCTTCTGTAAGGGGATATATAAAATCATAAAAGGACAATACATAAATATGTCCGGTAAATATATATTATTGCATTACATATGCCTTCTGTAGATTTCATTGGATGGTCCCTTATCTCTACTTCTTTTGTATCTCTAGGGACCAACTTGGTGTCCTCCAAATGGAGTCCACCTCCCTGACTAATGAAAGTTGGAGGACACTGGACAGTCCATTGGGCATCAATGGGATTTATTTCAGTAACCACTGATCTGAACAGTTCTCCTCTACAAAAGACAAACAGGATGATCTAAACTTTGATCTAAGTAATATCAGTGATATCCAGTACACTCTCAGGCCCATACCAGAAGGGGGAAAAATGTGGGAATAGTAGCATTTGCTCTGAACCTTATCCCACAAGAAAACAAAGATGAAATTGAACCAGAGAGTAGAAGTTTTCTCCATGCCTTACTACATGATGCTGTAGAGCTTCTCTTCCTGTGGGAGATGGTAATCAAAGCAAGTCTTTTGTCAAACAGACTTTTCTGGCTAGAAAAAAGACTCACTTTGATGGCCATGTCCTAGAAGAAGAGAACTGAACCATTATGAGCTCATGCAGTAAGGCAAAAAGTTAACTACTCCTCTCTGGCTCCATTAGTCTTTGTTGTCTCATGTGATAAAACTTTCTGTTTCTCCCTCTCCTCAGTTTTTTAAAATCCTTCCCATTGAAACAAGTGGAAGAAAACAGATATATTATAGGCGAAATCTGCATTGCAAAAATAAAGCAGTCTGATTCTGCTTAAACTGCTATGGCTCAGTGCTATGGAATCTTGGGATTTCTAGTTTGTTGTGGTACCAGAGCTGTCTGACAGACCAAAAAAAATCACACAAAATTACAAATCCCAGAATTCTATACCATTGGGCCATGTCAATTAAAGTGGTGTCAAACACCATTGATTCTGCATTCAGATGCAGACATAGGGGGGTTGCAGACTGCCAGAAATAGTGCAAATCGAGTCCACTTTTAGGGTTAGGGTTAGTGAGAGGGAATCATGGGAATTGTGTTTTTTTTCTGAGACGTTGAGTCTTCTCTGTCAGAGAGCTCTGGTGCCACAATAAAATACAGTTCCCATGATTCCTTAACCCTAACCCTAACCCTTAAAGTGAACTCAATTTGCACTATTTCTGGCAGTCTGCAACCCCTTATAGTTTCAGAGCAGGAGAGATAAGCATAAATCAAAAAATTGCTTGAGAGAGGGTCTGGTAATGACATGAATTTTGGTCTCCCTGCATGCCCACTGCCATACTCCAACACTCCTCCTTTGCAACTGTTTGAATGTCAGGCCAATGATATTGGAGAGGGGCTATTGACAGTGGCCTGGAGGAGGCTTCCAAAGTCAGATCTTCCTCTCTATCAGCAGATCCCATTCCCTGCTCTGAAAGGGAGATCCAGTGGCATCCCTCTCTTGAACCACAAGGTTACCCTGAGAGATTTAATCTTGGCATCCTAAAAGCATATTATCAGTGGAGTTACTGGGCACACACACACACACACGTAATATATTTTGCTACAGATTATCAATGAATTATTGTCCCCCTTTCCTTGGGATTTAGCAGAGATGCTGGAAAATTCCTTGATGCCCAATGCTGGCTGTAGGTAGCATTTCCTGCAACCGCACAAGATTGACCTCTTTTCTTTCTTGTAACCATAATCCAAGCAAATGTAACTTCTTCACAAAGCTAATAGTGGTACCAAAGGCTTCCCAAAAGTACTGATGAGATCCGTCTTATCACTACTCTAGAAACCTTCAAGAAGGCACTTACGATGGAGCTCTTCCAGCGGGCCTATCAACTTGATCTCCTTAACGGGCCTTAAGTTAAAATAGTATTATTTACATGGCTTTTGGGTGTTGATGTTGATCGGGTTATTTTATTGATTATAATGTTGTTATTTTATTTATTTTATTGATGGTATTCTGCATATTGTTGTACATTTTATTGATGTAATCCTGCCTCGATCCTCAGGGAGAGACGGGAAATATAAATAAAAAAATATTGTTATTTGATTATTATAGTGGGTGGGTGCTCTAAGGCCACAGCTCTAGGGCATTAGCATTTTGTCCCTGAGTACTTCAGGAATTACTCCATTGGTGCTTAAGGTTTAGCTATGTTTAATGGAGGAAGAGGAGGAGGCTGCTGGGGTGGTGAAGAAGCATTGACTGTTTTAAATTATTTTCTTCTAGGAAGAATTCTCAGCTTGAATGTTATTAATGTGTAAGTAACCAGAAACACCCATCAGGCCCTGAGAAATGTGTACATTGTGGAGATTATCGCAGCACTAATTAAACTGGTTCAGCTGAGCAGGCTTAAAATTTAAAATAGGCAGCATCTTGATTTTATCACAAGGATTTAGCTGCCGAAATCACCTCCTAGGTCCATTCATGCTCCCAGGGCCACTCCAGCAGCCATTTCTTTAAGCCGGAAAACTCCTGGCTTCAAATAAAGCCATGCTGAGTGGCCCTGGAAGCGGGGATGGACCCAGGCTGCACCTGGGTGATGATTTTGGCAGCAAAATCCTTGTGATAAAATCAGGATGCTGCCCATTTTAAATGTTAAGCCAGCTCAGCTGAACCAGTTTAATTAGTGCTGCAATAATCTCATGTGTTAGTTGCATCAGTATTATGTATATTTACTTGTTTAGCAGAGCAACAAAGCAGCTGGCATTTGACTGGCAGAAAAACCCAATGAGATGGCATAAGTGGTCTTCAAATCGCTCTTCCCCTGGTTCCCAGCTCCCAGTTCCATTTGCTCATGCCACTAACAGCAGTGTGCATGCAATAGTTTTGATTGCACTGAAGTTGCTGAAGAGTGGAAGTTTTAAACTCCCCCTTGCACCCTCAACCAAGTGATAGCACTGGAATGGTGGGAGGGGGAGAAATATGGGGCGGGAGTCAGCATTAGTTGCCTCACAGCTAATGGTTTTCTCTATGACACTGTACCAGAAAGTTACAATTTCTCAGTACCTTTGGGCTCTACTTTGAAGTAGCAGCAACAGTCATTGGCTAAAATGCTATTGGTTCATTTTGCTAGTGGTTGAACAGGGACATCCATGATGCCAAGGGAAGGCAAACCATCTGCAGATACCCAGCAGCTTGTTGCTATAATGCCTTATTTCCTTCATGGTCAGTTGTCTTCTGTCATCAACAATTGCAATGAGATAATGATGCCAAGAGAGCAAACCAGCAAAATTCTAACTGTAGACTCCTTTCCCAGCACTGTAAACATGCAGTTTTGGTAAACCAGTTTTTATTACCTTATATGCAGGTGTAGCAGTTTGAGTGTTAGACTATGAAACTGGAGTCCAGGGTTTGATTCCCAACTCAGCCATAAAACCCACTGGGTAACCTTGGGCAAGTTACACACTCTCAGCCTCAGTGAAGGAAATGGCAAACCTCCTCTGAACAAATCTTACCAAGAAAAACCCATTATAGGATCACCTTAGAGCAGGGGTAGGCAACCTTTCTCCTTTAAGGGCCAAGGGACGTCAGGTCCAAGAATCCCAGGAGCTATTGGCCAACATGGGACTATTGGCCAACATGGCTGAGGCTTCTGGGAGCTAAAGTCCCTTGAACCTTAAAGGGGAAAGGTTGCCTACCCCTGCCTTAGAGTCACCATAAGGCAGAAATGGCTTAATGCACACAACACACACAGAGAGAGAGTCTTGGGTGCCTGCTCCTGGTTTTAGGGATATGACTCAGTGATGTTAAGGATGGGAAAGTTAATGAAATAACAAAGTCAATTGCCTCAGTTCCTATCATTACAGATTTTTTAAAAAGGTTGAAAAACATGTTTTTTCCATGTTGATTAAAAGAATCCTGGACTGATAAAAATCTTTACAATTCAGGATTTATTCTGCACAAAATTTGCACATTTGTAATGCATTAATCAACTTTCTCTGCAGATAAAAAGTTTTTTTTTCTTCACAGAAAACAGAATTTCTTTACAGAAAATACTTTTTTCTGTGCAAATCAACCATGTGCAAGTTTTGCACCAAGTCCCTAAATGCAAATAGGATCACTGAACTCATCACCCAGGTTTTGGTCAGTTGGGTGGATTGCTATTGCAGCAAGGGGTGGGGTGAGGGGGATACTGAAAGAAGCATCTCTTGTCAATAGAAGGCAGTTGCAAAAAAACCCAACATCCCTGCCCTACATAAATGTCTTAGACTAGAATTCAAAGCTATGTAAAATAAAATTAATTAAATGAAGAACTAATTGGGGCATGTTGCTTTTTTGTTTTAAAATAAGCCATATTTTAGAATTATATTTTGTTACACATTGAGAGGCCCCTGGGCCTGGATGGCCTATAAAAACAAATAGGAAAGAAAAGGAGAATTATTTCCGTCTGTGTTTCTTTGTGCATTGGGAGGAAAATATTATTGAAGCAACCAGCACTGTGGACCACAAGGACATCTGGAAGGAGGAAAAATGATTGGTTTTAACAAGAAAAGAAATCCAACTTCTTTATTATTATTTTCTCCCGCACAATCTCCATACAGATCTTTCATCTCTGTTTCTACCTGGCACCTATGGCACCAACTGTCTTAGGCATCCTTTCATCTTTGTTGATGGGTTTCCTCCAGGACATGATCCTAAACAACTCCTCCTTCAAATCTACCTTCCTCTCAGGTCTTGAAACAGCTTGTGTCTATTTTCCTTAGCCCATCTCCCACTGCAAATCACATACCGGACCCACTGAGAACAATCAAGGTCTACTTAAATATTACCAATTACTCTTGTTTTCTAGGGGAAAAGAGTGTACATTTTGCTGCTTGAGTCATCAGTATGAAAACACACCTTGCCTTCCTTTAAAAAATCAACTTGACTACCTGTTTTTGATGTAAAAATCCATTGTGACATTTTGACAGCCAATGATTAAAAGACTTTTCTAGTATTTTACAAGCAAATAAGAATTTTAACCAGATAAGTAAACGTACAGAAATGAAATATTCTATTGTTGTTGAGTGTTAAAGTAGCTGTCAAGGTTGAAATGCTTACAGTTAGTCTGAGAAACATGTTACAATGGAGGAAATTTTTAACAAGGCACAGGTGAGCCTTCACTTATTAAGCCTGTGTTGCAAGTGAATAGCACCTTATTAGCCATGGGGGTTGCACAGACAGAATAGAAAGAGAGAGAGATGAATGAAAGACAAACAAAGCAGTCATTGGGGCATCCAGATGGAACAATAAACCATGGTTTAGACCAGAGGTAGGCAACCTTTCCCCTTTAAGGGCCGAGGGACTTCAGCTCCCAGAAGCCTCAGCCATGTTGGCCAATAGTCCCATGTTGGCCAATAGCTCCTGGGATTCTGGGACTTGAAGTCCCTCGGCCCTTAAAGGGGAAAGGTTGCCTACTCCTGGTTTAGACATTAAACTTTAATGCTACATCTGTGGTTTCCAACCTTTGGTCCTCCAGATGGACTTCAGCTCCCATAATTCCTGACATAATTCCCCCAAGTTGGCTGGGGCTTCAAGGAGCTCCCCCCCCCCCCCAATTTCAACATCCCCTCCTGTTTCAACACAGCTATGCCAACATTGGAAGCATTTATCAACTAACCATGTTTTCCTTCAAGTATGAATACAGTGAACTGTAGTTAGTTTTAACTACTATTAATGACTTCTTGGCTAAATTATACTACAACTTTACCTGTAGTCCCCAGTTCAGAGGTAACAACGTACTGTGGTTAGTTGAAAACAAAAGCAAATGCTTGCAATCACCTTCTTGTCGCTCTGCCAGAGGTATGGGGAACAGGTTTAGACACGTTACACAAAAATATGGTTCACCATTATGCATGAAGTAGGCCAGTATGAAAATGGTTCTATAAATACATATTGTAGTAGACAAAGAGGTAAAAAAAGAACAGATTAAAGAGGAACATTATACTCACATGTTAGAGTATAAAACCAACTGATTTCAATAAAGTTTCCTTATATGTAAACATGATTAGGAACAAAATGAATAGTAGTTTTTAAATACTAACAATGGTTGGTATTCTATTTTCTCTCTTTCTGGTTATAGCACTTTTTCAAAGTTGAAGAATTATGCATTATTGCAGATCAAGTTCATTTTGCACTATATTTAGTAATAGAAACGATGGCACATGCACTCTTTCTCTAAATACTGTTTTATAATAATTGGAATTATTTCTCTACCTAATATAGGGAGGAGGCAGTTTTTAGATACCAGATGCACTTTGTTTGCAGCAGTAGATATTGTCATCGACTTGCTTGTTTTTTAGCCTCTCCTCCAATATTAGGGGAGATAGATCACAATCTGCAACATCAATCATAGTATTTTTATTATTATTTCAAAAAATCTTTTTCATCAAAATTACATTTGAGTTATCTGCTATAATATATTTCTCTCAAACAATATGGAATCATTCTTCTCAAGAACTGGGTCAAGACTTTCTTTGTATTGGGGAACAGTCCTGACCTGATTAATTGGTCCTGCATACTCATTAGGTATGGAGAAAGATTTTTGTCAGCCGATTGCATCTGGAAAGATATTGTGTGGCTTGATAAGACAGGGCAGCCAGCCATGGTGTGTTCTATTGTTTCCAATTCACTTTTGCAATTTAGCATGTATCTGAATCTGCAGCCTTATTTACATATCTTTAACAGTTATTGGTACTTTTTTACACTATTTTACACAGCAGTTGTAGACTTTAAAGCTTTAAAGAATTTGAC
This sequence comes from Phrynosoma platyrhinos, assembly GCA_020142125.1. Taxonomy (NCBI): domain Eukaryota; kingdom Metazoa; phylum Chordata; class Lepidosauria; order Squamata; family Phrynosomatidae; genus Phrynosoma; species Phrynosoma platyrhinos. The sequence continues at coordinate 33,251,546 of JAIPUX010001232.1, forward strand.
CTTTTTCTAGCTACTTTATAAGCCAACCTCATTCCCATTGAGGTCCCCACATGCTTATTATGTCATCACCATTGCCATTGTCACCATCACCATATTTTCTCCTAGATCCATCAGAAACATATTGTCTGAACCTTCAAAGATCTGCCCCTACCTGTGCTTTCATTTCACGATGTATTCCTTCAGTGACTTTTGTTCCTGCAATGCCACCCAAAACTTCACAGTTCTTGTGCTTCCTCAAAAGAATCTTCTCTTTGTCCCTTCTTGTCCTGTCTGTTTGGAACTGCCTCCATGGTGTACTGTGCCTATAAGAGATCTGCAGAAAATATTTGTTCACTTCTGCTTTACCACATGGATAATCTTTAAAATATTGATGTTTGCAGAAGGCTTGGATATATTGAAATTTATCTTATTGCATAAAGGTTTACCCTTGAAATGAACGTCTAGTCATAACCGAGTGTAGGGGGTGGTGCTCATCTAAAGAGCCAGCATTGTCCAAGGATTATTCTGGTGGTCATGGAGCCAGCATGATTGCACAGAATGTTATTACCTCCCCACCAAAGTGCTACCTATTTATTTACTTGCATTTGCATGCTTTTGAACACCTTGGTTGGCAGAAGCTGGGACCAGTGACAGGAACTCACCCCATCACATAGCATTTGGACCTTGAACTGCCAACCTTCTGACCTTAGATTATCAGAACTGACATCTTAATCACTAAGCCACTGCATCCCTATCTTATTGCATGCATTAAGTAAAAGACATTGCACTTTCTGAGAATATTTGCCTCATGCCCTCCAGCATGCCATGGATGAAAACTGGAACACATATGGCCAAGCAACATCAGAGTGTGGCCAAGATGGCAGATTTTATTATAAAAAGCATACAAGGTAAGAGAGGGTGCATCGGTTTGCTTTTGCATGAGCTAACTTTAAGAGTGAAATTTCACTTCCTCATCTCCTCCCTACCTCCACTGGGTTAATGGAGTACAAACTACATTAGTACTTTGAACACAGTTTCCAGTAAGAAGATGGGAAAGTGGGAGAAGGAGCAAGAAACTGGGACGCTTTAAAACCAGATGAAAAAGTGGGTCAACAGAGGATTAATCAGGACTGTCCTTGACAAATTGGGACAGTTAAAGGGTATGCTGCCTTATGCCCCTTCTGATAATTCATTTAAATCCTTCAAGATTCTCCATTTCCAGAGAAGCCTACAGGGGTTGAGAGCCACATTGTCCTTCTGTTGTGGCATGAGGAGGGCATACCTTTGCTATGGTCCCTACCCTATAATATTTTTCTAAAGAATCCTTTTTGTTACTCAAAATGTCCTGCAGTATTGCTTTTCTTTGATATCCCTCTTAGCATTTTTAGGCAGAAGAGGCCTTTATTTACCTACAAGGTAAAACAAAACTTAAATATATCGAGCAAGGTTGTAGTGAAATTGCCTGCTCCCACTTCTAGAGTGTTGAAAGGGTAAGTGAAGAAAAGGCATTTTTAGGGAGAGGCTGGATGTGGCCTGTGGACCACTGTTTCCCCACCTTACAGCAGTTAAACTTGTAACCAAGCGTATGTATGTGTAAGTGAAACAATGGTATATGGCTATCTGTTTACCAGTGCCTTTAATTCCCTCCTGTTCCTCTGTGGTTTTCACAGCATTGAATGTTGGCTTGCATGTTGCTTCAGGACTAAATTGCCCTCTTGTATTCTGTAAAGCTGCAAATCATGACCTACAGTTTAAAGTGTTGTTTATTCTTTTGAGTTATAATTGTTCATGTTTTCAAGGTAAGGAAAATGTCACATTTTCATGGTTTTATCAGAATATCTTCTCTCACTGGAAATGGAAATTATATGTTGCATGAGGAAGAGTCAAGCAGTCAAAAGTGATTTTATTTCAATTATATATCTGTTTTAAAGTCCCAGTGTTTTATTATTCTTTGTCTGCAATGAAAGAAAATGGATCTCATTTAGAAGTGCAATTTGCTCCCCCCCTCCAACAATCATATGGGTTTGCCTCCAAAGTCTGCATGAGAGCTCCTGTAAAGCCATGGATTTTTCTGATTTTCTACATTTAAGCATGTCTTTCCAGCTTAGTGTGGATGACCACACTGCAATCAGAGTAGTTCAGATCGAGCGTAAGCAGTACAGATATTCTTGGAAATGTTGGTTAAAAAAAAAAAAAGAGGTGGAAGGAAAGAGTGAGGGAGAAGCAAGCTTTTTCTCTGCATCCCTGCCTTTGCCTCAGCAACTGTTCCTTTAAGAACCCTGGCTACTCATCTCAAAGAACCATGGGAAATCTGACAAGTAGTACAGAAACAGGAAGAATCCCACAAATGGCTTTCACACTAGAGCAATTGTGCAAAAAAAGCAGATTTGTGAATGAAATGGAAATTAATTTACAGTATTTTCCAAAAATGCCTATTTGCTGGTTCATGTCACTTTCCTGTTGGATTCCAAGTGGTTTGTGCACAACATCATGTGAAAACTATTCATGCAATTCCACCGAATATGCTGGATAACCATGGGTTCTGACCTGTTTAAACTTCCAATTTTCCCCATGTGATAAACTCCAGTCTTGCTCACAGCTGCCACTTTCAGCATCTTCTGGCTTGCTTTGCTTAACAGTAGGAGCAGCAATATTTGTCTGATTCCATAGCCAGGGACATTGAAGGAATCCAGGCATCTCTTCTTTCTCCACCTCGCTTTTCCTTCACTCTTGAGCAAAGTAAACTAGGAATAAAGTGGGAGACCTATTCCTCTTTAAAATGCCTTACCAATGGTAGCAAGAGGAAGGAAATCCAGACAGTTTCTGGCAAAACTTAAGAAAAATAAAGTCTTACAGTTTTAAGAATAGTCTGTTCATAAGATAAATGATAGCCTGTGAGTAAGGTTAACCTGAACCCCCATCTCCACCTGCAGTTTGTAGTAAATCCAGGGCTTCCTCCCCTTCTGCTCTTTCTGTTTCAGCTTAACAGTCTTTCTCTTTTGTTGGCCTCAAGCTGTTGGAGTCAGCTTCAATTGTCATACCAAGTTTGTGGGGAGACCAAGATTCACAACCTCTGGACCCCAATGCAACATGGTGCCACAAAGTGAACAAAAGCACCAACCATCTGCCATCTGGAAAGCCCTAAAGAGCAAGTTCTGGCCATCTGCAAACTGCACTATGTATGATGCAAACAAGGCAAGATTTAACAAGGGAGTAACTAGTATTTGGAAGAGAAGTGTATTGATGTACAGGGCAGAGACAGTGTTTCCTTACCCAGTGCCCTATTGCCTGCTTATCAATAGATGCTACTACCATTTTTGTTAGACATATATTATGCATCTGTTGTAGTGGTGGTGTGCCTTCAAGTCATTTCTGACTTACGGTGATCCTAAGGCAAGCTTATAATGAAGTTTGCTTGGCAAGATTTGTTCAGATGAGGTTTGCCATTGCCTTCCCCTAAGGCTGAGAGCATGTGACTTGCCCAAGGTCACCCAGTGGGTTTCATGGCTGAGCTGGGAATTGAACCCTAGTCTCCAGAGTTGTAGTCCAACACTCAAACCAGAACATTATTTATCTTCTGGCCCATATGCCCATATCAGCACCTAAAACCCTGTAGCAGATATTATGGAACAGTGCTGACATATACTTCTGAAATTATAAACCTCTTTGCAAGGGACAAGCTTAGATTTGAAGCCAAAAATGAAACCAGTGGCTTGCCTAAGCAGACGGACAGCCATGGGCTGCCCCGAGAATCTGCAGATTGGGGCCAAGGTACCCACACTCCTTGGCCCCAATCCTTCCCTTTTTGGGCCCTGGAAGGAGTGCTAAAATAGCGCTCCTTCTGCAAAGCACCGAAGGTGCACCACAAGAGGAGTTGGACGCACCTTCAGCGTCTCTTCCGCTGCAGCGTGTGAAGACGTTGCAGTGGAAGTACGTCATCAGAACGCCCATTGTGTGAAGCGACGGGCACTCCAATGATGTGTTTGGGAAGGGGTGGGGGAACCCAGCATGGGGTTGTCCCTCCCCTCCCCTTCATTGCCTCCAAGACGGTGCAAAGCGGCATCTTTTACTTTTTTCAACCATTCCTATCTGAGCAAATATGATAATTGTAGTAGGGGAGACGCAATCAGCAAATATACTGAAAGCAATGTCTAAGAACAGCAGCAAAAATTCAATAAAAGTTTTGCAAACCAACAACAGCAAAAATGCTGATAAACATAACCACACTTCCACATTCATAAGGGTGAATATTATAATTCTGATGTCTATTCTTTCTCTGGAAAGTTGGTTCCTTCTGGAATATATTAATGAATAATAAAACTGACTTGATATTTCCCACTGCAGTCAACTTTGCTGTCATGCTATTAATGATTCATAATGACTGTATGCCTAATAGTTTTATGCTAGATAAAAGCAATCCGACAACAGAAAGTAGCCAGTATTGTTTCCATATGACTGCTCTCCAGATATTTTCAGTAATATTGCTAAACACAATCGCTAAACATAAAATGCAGAGCAGGAGAATCACAATGGGAAAATGGTTTTAAATCATTCAGCAACACAGCTGAAGTCATGTGAAATACTTCATTCCATTACCTCTGCTAGAGCAGAGAGAGGGAGAGAGAAAATTCTCAAGATGCTTCAAAAAGCAGTCGTATTTTATTTCCACATTCAGATAGTACAGTTCTCCTCCTATATCAAGCCAGAGTGAGACAACTTAACCACAGAATCTGAAAATGAGAACATATTTACACTGAAAATGTCATTGTGGAGTAACACTCAGATCAGTTGTGCAGATGTTGATGATAATCACACTGATTTCTCAAAAGCTTCAGGAGTTTAGCAACTGCATATGTAATTTTCTCTTTTTCCTTTGAAGTAAGCCTTTGTAACAATGATGTCCTTTAAAATAAAAAATCAGGACCCAGAAACACATTCAAAAAAAGCTAAGAAAAGAAAAGAAAAAGCAATGACATTGTTATCCTAGCACTTATTAATAGAACAATGGGCCCTACAACAATTAGATATGAATATTGCAAATGGAATTCAATATAAGGCTGCCTTTGAAATGCCACTTTGCAGCAGGTTTTCAAATGCTTAAAGCACAGCAGGAGGTTAACTCTATCTTCAAATATTAAATCAAAACCTGTTTTTAAACCAATATTTTCTATGTGAGGGAAAAGGCCTCTTCTCTATAGTTGTTTTGGTATCAGGAGGAAGAAGAGAATCCTCTGCCTCCCCAAGTTGTTCTTGGCACAAGGTTTGCATCCTTAATGAACAGAGGTTATGACAGAAGAGCTTATAATGTTTCTGTCAAAAATATTGTATATGCACTTTCTTCAGATGGTAATGCTTATCATTTTCCAATTGCTCCCTTACGTCTTGGTAGTACTTGTGGCTGTATATTTCCTTTGTTAGAGAGCTTGTTGGTTAATAGGTCAGAAGGGGAGCTGGTTGCTTTTGAAGATACAAAGATCTCTATGGGCTGGAATCTGGAAATTTACACTGATGAAGAATTAATATAATAACATACTGAAACCATGAATGTGTAAGGCAAGGCTGGGAATGATGTGGCCCTCCAGCCACTGATGAAGAATGCTGAGAGTTGCAATCCAGCAAAGGGGGGTGGGGTGGAGTGTGATTTCTACACACCAGTTATGCATGGTTAGATAATGTGAATGGGGAGCTTTACTCCATTTCTCATCATAACAGAACTGTAAGGTATTGTCAAAAGCAGAACAGTGGGACTTTCAGGGCAAATAAAAGGAACCACTTTGTTACATAGTGCATAATTAAACTGTGGAATTCACTACTACAGGATATAGTGATGGCTGCCTAAACATTCTAACACTAATAATAATAATAATAATAATAATAATAATAATAATAATA
>JAIPUX010001232.1:33266281-33280148 GCA_020142125.1 Phrynosoma platyrhinos
CTTTTCAATAATGGAAATTTCTGTTAAAGGAGATTATCACATGTGAAAAAAGGACAGGAGCGAATTGGATCACTACCATCCTTATCCTGTCCTTATCGTGAGATTGCAAGAAGATTATCACACATGTCACACTTATTCTGTCAACCTGTCAATAAAGTGGAATTGTCCCATCACTTTTCATTAATGGAAATATTAGTTAATGAAAAATGATGTGATAATTCCACTTCATTGATGGGATAATGATGGGATAAGCACAACATTGTCTGATAATCTTTGCACGATTGCACAATAAGGACAGGAATGATCCACTTTGCTCCCATCCTTTTTCACACATGATAATCTCCACTGAAAAGTGATGGGACAATTCCACTGTATTGATGGGAAAATGACAGGATAAGCACAACGTATGTGATAATCTTTGTGCAATCACGTGATGGGATAAGGATGGAAATGATTCACTTCACTCCCTTTTTCATGTATGATAATCTCCAGAGATACAAGACAGACAATACCTAGCACAAGGGACTCAGACAAGAAAGGGAGAGATTAAATTGGTCAGAGAATATAGAAAATTTTATAGAAAATGTACTGAAATCAGGCAGCAACTGTGAGAGTATACTGGAAGATAAATATTCAACCTCACCTCTGGAAGGTTGTTGCTGACAACTGACCTTTTCTGGAAGTTGCAACACACTTTGCTCTTGACTCTCAACTCATGTGATTCCAAAGCCTTTGACCCTGCTTAATGGAATGACTTTGCTACCAATACACCTTTGGATTTGTCACCTTGATTGATTGCCTTTCCCTGCTGACCTGGTCTGTCGTGACCATGAGCACTCTTAACACAAGGCTGGAAATTTTGGTAAAGCAGCTTTATGACCCTACTGTAGTGGTTCTCTAACTTTTTCTCCCTGGGCCCTGCTTTACAACTATATGCACGTGCCCACTTGACACAGTATATGACTAAACTTTTGTGTGTGTGTGTGTTTTCATCCACACATTTATGTATACCCATAATTTTAGATTTTATAAAGGAATAACATTGATCAAATTGGAACATTTTTATTTCAATAAATTCAATACCCAGCTCAACACAATGTTTATATTTTTTGTGATACATGTGCTTGTTTCTGAGCATAAAGTTTTCTAAAATGAAGAGTACAGTGGATCCTTAGTAACCCATTTTGGGAGAAAGGTGGGTTATAAATCCAATAAATAAATAAATATCTGTAGGTTCAATATCTGTGGATTTGAGCAACTGTGGATTGAAAAGAAAAATAGTTTTAAAAAACTTTATCTGTGATCAACTGCAGGCAGACCAAGAAGCGTCAATCCAGGGCAGTAGTGAAAGCTGTAGCACCAGGATGGTGGGAAGGGAGAGAGCTAATGGAATTCACTCCCACCAGGGAGTTTGCACCAGATTTTAAACCCCTGGATCACTCCCTTCCCATCATGAAGCCTGCGCCTCAATCTCTCCTGTACTCAATGTTTAGTGCTGCTGCATGAGTCTTGGGACAGGGGAGAGAAAAGAAGGGCTGGCAGGGCTGGCAGGAGGAACTAGAGAGTCAGAGGTCTTTCCTCTATGCAGCTTGGCTGCCATCGCTATTACACTTCCAACTGCCAGAGGAGGAGGAGGAAATGGAGGAGCACCACTGGGTAGATGTCACTTCAATCCCTGGAGAGCAGAGCACACATTTTTCACTCTGAGTCCCTTCCCTCTTGGCTCCTTCGTTCAAGGAAGTTCCAATGAGGTGGCGGAGGTGGGTGGATTGCCTCCTTGGATCAGATGTTAGTTAATTAGAACCTATATTTCTCTTTCCCCCCCCCAGCAACACTTGTACCCCCCTTTTGAGTTGTGCCCCAGTACCCTACTGCATTCTTTGTCCTGATTGACTGTCCAGACAGGACAACTAGATAACCTTTGGCCAGTCACTATGTCTCCACCTAATCTACCTCAAAGAGTTGTTGTGACAATAAAAATAGGAAACAAGAATCTGAACTCATTGGAGGAAAGGTAGGGCATAAAGGTGACAATATATTGGCCTTATTCAATCAGAGTTTGTATGAATTTATTCTAAAGGTTTATTTTTGTTGTATGCCTTTTTTGTATATTTCTGGAGCATGTCCAGAGGAAGGCAACCAAAATGGTGAAAGGTCTGGAAACCATGCCTTATGAGGAGACACTTAGGAAGCTCGGTATGTTTAGCCGGGAGAAGAGGCAGTTAAGAAGTGATATGATAGTCCTGTATAAGTATTTAAAGGAGTGTCATATTGAGGATGGAGCAAGCTTTTTCTCTGCTGCTCCCGAGCAAAGGACCTGGAACAATGGATACAAGCTACAGGAAAAGAGATTCTACCTAAACACTAGGAAGAACTTTCTGACAGTAAGAGCTGTTTGACAGTGGAACACACTCACCCAGAGAGTGGTGGAATCTCCTTTTTTGAAGACTTTTAAACAGAGGCTAGATGGCCAACCTCACCGTTCGAAAGCATGGAAATGCAAGTAGATAAATAGGTACCACTTCTCAGTGGAAAGGTAAACAGTGTTCTGTGCAATCATGGTGGCCACATGATCACAGAGTAGTCTCTGACAATGCTGGCTCTTCAGTTTAGCAAAGGAGATGAGCACCCTGTCAATGGAAAATACCTTTACCTTTGACCTTAAGTAAAACATATCTTTGTGGGTAAAATCTTCACGAGGCAGATTACAGTAATTAACAAATCCAGTCTATCAAATGAGAAAACATGAAAAACAAAACCAATAAATTTATATTGAGAACAGAGTAAGTAAATCACAAAGCTGAATAAACCCATTAAAAAAACCCTTTGGAAGAGTCCAATTGCAGATCCAAAAAAAAAAATCACTATTAACAGTCCCTTAAAAGAATGGAATAAGAAGGTGCAGAAGCAACAACAAACAGCTAATCACAGCAAAACCCAAAGGCCTATACCAGGGGTAGGCAACCTTTCCCCTTTAAGGGCCGAGGGACTTCAGCTCCCAGAAGCCTCAGCCATGTTGGCCAATAGTCCCATGTTGGCCAATAGCTCCCGGGATTCTGGGAGCTGAGGTCCCTCGGCCCTTAAAGGGGAAAGGTTGCCTACCCCTGGCCTATACTGTGAGAAGGCAACACTACTTAGACCAGTCTAGAAAAGCTGTGAGAAAACTGGGGTTTGCCTAAGGCTACCAAAGAGATTTACAGTTGTGCTCAAATCTGAAGCAGAGACTTCAGTTTTGGATTCTTAGGGTGGCATCCTTTTGGTGCTGCTTCATTGGCACAATGCTTTTTCACTCAGCAGAGTGCAAGGCAGAGTGTATCTCTGTCATGTGGTGCAGGAAAATGTATGCCTCTGCCAGTGGTACAGAGAGGGAGGCAATATTTGAGGATTCTTCCCTCCTCCCTGTTGAAGACCCTACTGAAGAATGCAAGGGCACAACTCAATGCAAGGAGGTTGAAGGGAGTAGGGGAAGGAAACCAATAAAACTCTTTCCCTCCTTGTCCCACTGCAGGGAGCCTCTATTGGACCAATGAGACTCCATTGGCAGAGAGACACCAATTGGACATCCCATTTAACCATTCTTCCATGTGGTGTTACTGTGCTACAGAAAGAGATGTTGGTTGTCTATCCATCTGTTTCAGGGCTCAGAATATATATAATTAAGTTTACAGTCAAGTTTATGTGACTTAAGTTTTTTTTTAACTTCTGGGGAAACTAGTGTGATTGCAGCCCTGTCACACTTAACACTACCCCATAGACCTCATGGGTTCTACTCCTGCTGACTGGTTCTGCAGTGGCCAACATTCCTTTTCAGTTTTCTTCAGTTAAACTCCTGCACTCCTATCTGTCCCTGGCTTCCATTCCACCAAAAGCATCAGAACAAGTAGACTAAAGTCTATGAAAGCTAATTCTACAAATGCCTTTTTTTTAAATTTAGTCTCAAAGGTACTACAAAATCTCTCTATATATTAATTCTACAGACTAACATGGTTATAGCTTTAAATTTTAACACTATTCCATGCAAGTTATTGCAGATTTATGGAGGCCATGGGATTCTCTTGAATCTCAAAAGTTCTCCCTATTGCTTTTGGCTAGATATAGGAATTCTCATCCAGATGTGCCCCCCATATGCTCCCAAAGTATTCTTGTGGTGGCCACTTTTATTTCAATGAGCCCTGTATGCAATAGACTGAGTTAGTGTGGAGTAATGATTACAGTGCTAGACTGTAACTTGGGAAATCCAAGTTTAAGTCACTGATGAGTCAGGAAATTCACTGGGGGACTGTGAACTAGTCATTGCCTTTCCACTTCAGCATGATGTAGGCTACCTTCAACCTATTAGAGTTCATGTGGCCCTTGGAACCCCCATGTGCAGCCCCTGAAGCCCCTCAAAGCTCCCATACTATTTTTTTTAAAAAAATCCAAACCAATTTTGGGGGAGTTTTTGCTTCAAAACCACTCAAAATGTGCCCAAACCACAACAGTTTGCTTCCTTTGACTCTCCAAAGCCTTCCAAACCCCCAAAATGGCCACCAGAAGTGTCATTGTATCACTTAAGGTGTGCACAGCGGGGAACATGGAGGCCCACCCTTCCATTAGAAGAAAGGTGGGATATGACTGCTATAGCCAACCAAAAAGAAAGAAAGAAAGAAAGAAAGAAAGAAAGAAAGAAAGAAAGAAAGAAAGAAAGAAAGAAAGAAGAAAAAGAAAAAAAATATGTATCTATAAACATGCATTAAACGTAATCTCAATACACTATATCTAATGATGTGTCTTCATCTCATTTTGCCTCTACTCTTATACTCAGTACTGGAAAGTTTTTATTTAAGTTTTTTTATCTAGATGCAGTTCTGTACAACGTTCCTTAAATATTCATGATCCATGCTCATGTATTTCCATTATCATACAAGTGCCAAGGATGTCTGGGAAAGAAAGCTGTGTCTCCCATGCTAAACGTCATGGTTTCACCAGAATTTATTCAGAAAATCATATAAGGATATGACTTTTAAAATAGTGCACTGATTGCTTTACCATAGTTATGGGTTTCACTAACAACTGAGTGAAACATTATTTGTTGTGCGTACTTATCTCAAAGCCCAAGTAAAAATTACATTTGTTCTATTTAAAAGACTGAACTGAATAGCATTATCCCAAAATACTATTGACTGGCATATGCCAATTTACTTGTCAGTCATAACCACCACTGCAGTAACCAGGGAGTGAGCTCTCTTCCAGAGCTATTCTTTATATGTGGCATCTGCAGCAAATACTTGATTGATTATTACTTAGTAAAATGTTTCTTTTCTTTTGCAAAAAAAGAGAACACATAGTTGCCCTTTCACTTGTTCTTCAGTTCCATGATCCAGGATTCAAATTAGATGGATGATTTGAAATGGAACAAGAGTTAACCTGTATGAAAATACAGTCCTTGAATTCTGTTCTGTACAAGGAAGGATGGAATGATTTTATACCTTGCACATTTTATTTTATAAAACTGTGGCCAGGTTGTTACCTTATTAAATTACTTTATAATGGGAATTAAAAAAAGAATCACATAGGCACAACTTTAAAGGTTATTTATTGAAATAAACAGCATGTATGTGTCTCCAGTAAGCTATACAAGGATTGCATAAAAGAAGGTATGTAAAACAGCAGTTCTTCTGCACTTTTCCATGATGGAGCCAACATGATGATAAAAATCATGGTGTTGGATGTGCTCTTGGAATATTCCTTGCAATTTCTCTAGCTGTTGATCAAATGATAAGGACACTATTTCCGTTCTTAGCCAGTTTGAAACACTGACTTGTATGTATTGTTTTCACCTTTTTGAATATAGTACCATGGATGTCTCATGTATGTGGCTGTTCTGGTTTAAAGAATAGGAAGCTGCATTTTTTGAAAATCTAAAGTGGGGGTCTTTCCAATTCCTGTTGGACTATAGAAAATTCATTTTCCAATGCTCTGGAAACATTTTCCACCTCCCTTCTAATGAGCTGTAAGGCATTCATCATTTGGTCTTGTTCTTCACTTCATGTGGGTCAGATATTGTCAAAACAACTTGATTAGCTGATCATTTAACCTCACCCCTTGGATGTCTTACAATAATGGCTAACCAGTCAAAATGCAAAATATTAAACAAGGTCACACTACTATCTCATCCTACTATAACTCACAGATTACAATAGACATTAAAATTCTGATACCCCATTCATAAGAAAAAGATTGTAATGAGAATAGAAAATGGCACAACATTAATTCATTTTGTGACAAAAAATATAATGAGAATGGGAAATAGTACAAACATAACTCATTCTTGCTACAGCTATAAGATTGTAATGTCATGGTTCGTATCACATACTCTGAAAGAAAGGTACAGCTGTAGAAGTGTTATAATGCAATTTGGTATGGCTAATTTTGAGTGTAGGTGTCATTATTATACATACAATATCACAAACATTTAAATTTTCTATATGAAAAGTCCTATTTTCCATTTCAATATGTTTATAATTTTTTAAATAATAGTTGCATTGTATGTCTATAAACTTCTGTTTATGTTTTCCCCCCACTAATCATTTGGTTATCCTTTAGTAAAGCACAACAATGTTGGGGTGATCTGAGAAATTGATATTTGTAACTGCAAACATTAAATCAGGGGTCGGCAACCGATGGCCCGCGGGCCGGGTGCAGCTCGTGGAGGCCTTGGGACTGGCCTGTGGCCAGTCCCGCTGCTGCCACTGCCGGCAGCACCCCATGCATGCTGCCGCCTCCCCTTGTGAACACGGGCACCATTTTTGCATCCAAAATGGCACCCGCGCTTGCACACACATGCGCACAGCAGCGGGCGCCATTTTGGAATTCCCAATGCGCCAGCGTCGTGCTCATGACACACAGTGTGTTGAGCATTCCAAACTGCCGCCCGCCACCGTGCGCAACCACGGACGCCATTTTAGATGCAAAAATGGCACCCGTGCTCGCATGTGCATGCACCTGCAAGTGTAGGCGCCATTTTGGAATGCTCAACGCACTGTGTGTCATGAGCATGATGCCGGCACGTTGGGCATTCCAAAATGCCCAGCGCAAACATGGGGGGGGCATTCCCAAGGCCCAGGGAAGCCTCCCCCGCTTGTGCGCTGGCCGATTTCACACAGGCAGGAAGCCCCCCCCTTGCCCGTGCGCCAGGAGAATTTAATATCTCTTGTTCCAAAATGGCGCTCCCCACGTGCGCACACATGTGCATGATGGCAGGCGTTGTGCACATGTGTGTGGGGGGGAAGCGTGTGTGCAAGTGCAAGTGCGCACACCCACCCGGCCCCCACGCCATTCCCCCCTCCTCTCCCAGCCCTCCTGCAGCAAAGGTTGCTGACCCCTGCATTAAGTGTTACCTAACAGCTTATGAATGATACTACTTTTTCCCCCATCGAAGCAGAATTTAGTACCTGTCACACATGCCTTTGTGTTCTTGAACAAAGACTACACTAGGTATATGTGAGATACACAGTTGCATCAGTTTAATCTCTCTTGTCCAAAACACACTGCAGAAATAATCCAGTTTGAGACTGCTTTAGCTGCCCTGACTCAATTCTAAAATTTGGGAACTCTAGTTTTGTGAGACATTTAGCCTTTTCTGTCACAACACTGGTGCCACAATGAGCTACAATTCCTGGGATTTCCCAGCAGTGGGTCAGAGTAGTTAAAGCAGTCTCAAAGTGGATTGTTTCTGCAGTGTGTTTTGGGACTCTGTCATGGCTTCATTTTGAGGGCTCTTGGGATTTGTAGTTTGGTGAAATAATTAAAATTCTCTGCTACAGAATTCTTTTAGTGCTGTATTTCAGAGAATGGCATTTGAGCTATCTAGCAGAGAATTCAAAGTATCTTGAATCTCAGTATTTATTAGTTGTTTTATTTTGTTGTTGTGTGCCTTCAAGTAGTTTCTGACTTATGGAGATCCTGAGGTGAATCTATTATGAGGAAGGCAATGGCCATTGCCTTCCTCTGAGGCTGAGAGCATGTGACTTGCCCAAGGTGGGTTGCATGGCTGAGCCAGGAATTGAACCCTGGTCTCCAGTATCACAGTCCAACACTCAAACCACTTTGCCACACTATTTTATTTTATCTTTATTTATATCTGCCTTTCTTCCAGAACAGAAGGATTCTATAGGATGGTGTCATGGCAATTAAAGTAGTATCAGACTGTGGTAGACATGTTGTATGTCAGGTTGCCTTTGATTGCAATTTGGACCTTTTGCTAGAGTAGAATTCAGTGGCTTAACCTTCTTTTTCAACCAAGTTTCAGTGGATCCCAGCAAACATATTACACCAGTAATTCATCATCTGCACAGGCTTCCATTACTTTTCCATCTTCTGGGCATCATTTAAGGGCTAGCTTAATTTATAAAGACCTTGTGGACTGCATTAAAGTGTTGTCCTATATACTAGGGCTGGGCAAAAAGTAGGTTGTGATCTACCTGTATTGTAGACATCTGATGAGTGAGATTTACTGTCGATCAGAAAGTGTTTTTTGATTCCCAGTTGTCCAATGACAGCAACATGACAACAGTGGAGTCCCCACTCAATGCCACCACAAATTGGGTTAATAAAAAAGTGAGATCGAAACTCAAGATGGACTTCCGGTTGGGATGGTAGACCGGTGAGATGCGTTCCTCATTGTCTCCTGAGGGAACCGTCTAGCTATAGGTGGAAAGAGGTTATTTGTGATATGAATAACCTGAATTGACCTCCTGGTAACGGGGTCTTGGAGGATGAGCTGGAAACAGTTGGAATGGGAGAAAGAAAGAAAGAAAGAAGAGGAGGAGAATAAAAGAAGAAGATCTATGAGTCCACAGTGAGCAGTGGTTGCCACATCCACCTTTTGGCTCTCCCCTTTTTAAGGGTTGAGGAACACCGCCAACTTTTAAAAAATTATTAGTGTCGACGTGAAATTTTATTCATTTTTCTAAGTGGGACTTTGGACATTGAATTGGAGTAAAGCGCTTTCCTACTGGCGTAGCATCCATTCGGAAAGGTTATTAATCCTCTTTAATTTGAAACACTGTTTTGCTAAGCTTTTTTCTTTTTTTTTCCTGCGTCTTTGAAGATTTGAAAACATAAAATTAATGAGAAACGGTTAATTGTAAGAAGTCCCTCGGCCCTTAAAGGGGAAAGGTTGCCTACCCCTGATCTATAGTGTAGAAATAGTGCAGTTTCACACCACTTAACTGCCATGGCTCCATCCAACAGAATTCTAGGATTTGTAGTTTTTTTGAGGCATCAGAACTTTTTGGCAGAGAAGGCTAAAGACCTTGTACAACTACATTATTTATCAAACTTCATTATTTCTACAGTGTAGATGCACCCATAGTGGTTTGAACATTGGACTACAAGTCTGGAGACAAGGGTTGAATTCCCTGCTCCACCATGGAAATCCACTGGGTGACCTTGAGCAAGTCACACTCTCTTAGCCTAACAGGAAGGCAAAGGCAAGAACAAATCTTGCCTCTGAACAACTCTTGCCAAGAAAATCACATAATAGCTTCACCTTAGGGTCTCCAAAAGTTGTAAATGACTTGAAGGCAAACAACAACAACAACAACAACAATTATCCCACTATTTCCCCAAAATTGGGACTCAAAATTGCTATGGATGTGCTGTTGAAATAAGGTCTCCACTTTGTTGCTATCATGATTTTAGGATCTAATATCTTAATCTGCACTCAAGCATGAAAGCACGAAGTTCAAACATCATGGAGACATAGGAAGACAAGTAGCAATAGCCTAACAAATATGAAATTCCCTCCTCCTAGAGGCCCATTTAAGTCCTAGAGGTATACTTGTAGAAAACAACAATAAAACATTAATCTTTGGAATAGTTTTTAAGAGCCAAAATTAAAAGGTGAACATTTTAATATTAATGCAGTCAGATATTTTGTTATATTTGAATGCACACGTTTAAGGATTAGTTGGTTTGCCAGTCACCTCAAGCTTTTGGGAAAGGGCATACAAGAAACTGAGCTGAATGAATAGAAACTGAAACAACTAAGTAAGAATAGATAGTTATCAGATGACTAAACTGAAATAAAATATTTCCCAAGAAAGACACATTGACTGAGATTCTGAGAACCACTAATTACAGCTATATTCAGGTTAATTCTTCACCAGTCTGCACCCTAAATGTAACTTCTCCTCCAACAAACATACACGCCACAGAATGTCTCCTATTTCAAATGATTCCCATGCTGTCTTCTAGAACATTATCAGTGCTTTTCTGTGTGCATCACAGGGAAGCTTTTTCACTGAGTACCTGTGCTTAGAGTGAACTTTCTAGCTCATGATCATTTTAGCTTTTCAAGGAGCAAGAATGTTTACAGAGGAGAAGGTAAGCTGGTTGTAGTTAGTAAACCACACAATACATCCTCCTCCTCCTGCATTGCTGCTGCTACTGGACATGGCACAAAGTAAAGAATGGGTTAGAAATTAGGTCCTGCAGTCACTGGTGGTGATACAAAAATGAGGGGTCCTTGCGCCTTTCACACTACACAACTGAAGTGCTATGACCCCACTATAACTATCCAGGAAATATGTATGGAATCCTGGGACTAGAAGTGTAAGGAGGAACATTCAGAAATCTCAGCCAGAGAGCTCCACTAGTGTATCACCAACCTATAAATAAACCCCTGAATTCTTTGGGATGTGTACATGCCAGCTAAAGTGGTATCATAGTGTTATAAATGTGTAGTGTGAAAGGGCCTATCAAGAAAGCTACTGAGTCAGTAACTTCATCTAGACTTTAGACCAGGGGTAGGCAACCTTTCCCCTTTAAGGGCCGAGGGACTTCAGCTCCCAGAAGCCTCAGCCATGTCAGCCAATAGTCCCATACTGGCCAATAGCTCCTGGGATTCTGGGAACTGAAGTCCCTCGGCCCTTAAAGGGGAAAGGCTGCCTACCCCTGCCTTAGACTATGGGTAAGGAACCTTTTGTTGCTAAGGGCTCCATTCCTTTGCGGTGTTCTGTTGGGAAAAGCATATAAGCGAGTTGTAGAGCTGAAGCCAGTGGTGAGTGTAGACAAAGACAAAAGAATAGCATTGCTTATACAGTTGAGTCTTCCTTATATGAAATGATTCAGACCGGAAGTGTTTTGGATTCTGGGTTTATTTGATTGGGGTTTGGGGTCTGGGTTTTTTTTGTTGGGGGGGGTTGGATTTTGTAATATTTCCATACACATAAGGCGATATCTTGGAAAATGGAGCCAAGTTCAAGCATGAAATTAATTTATGGTTTGTATACACCTTATACACACAGCCTGAAGGTAATTTTATACATAATATTTTTAACTATTTTGTGCATGAAAGAAACTTGGTGTGCACTGAACCATCAGAAAGCAAAGATGGCACTATCTCAGAAACTGATGTGGACAATTCTGAATTTTGGAGTATTGCAGATTTCAGAATTTTGGATAAGGAATAAACCTGTACTATCCTCAGCAGTGAGTTCAGGTACATGTATATGCTTCCATATACACTCTAGAGTCAACAAGGATGGATACTTTCTGCCCTTGGACAAGGAAGAGACTACCTCACCCTACATCTTCTGTCTTAGCCTTGGCTGTGGGGCCACTTCTACTCCTTGGAAAACCTTTCCTTCTCAGACCCAATCCAGGAACATGTCAGAAAGGTCACTGTACAGTTCCAGCCTAGTCGTGTTACACTATCCTGGCTGACATTTTCTCCTGAGCCATTTTATGGTAAGAAAGCACCACACCTTCTCCTCTCACATGAAGAAGTTATGTCAGTTCCCTGAACTTGGTACATTGGAAATGGTTTGGACAAAACTCCCAATACTCCTGATCATGGCCATGCTGGCTGGGACTGAGGGGAAATCCAAGGCAATTGATGGGAACCATGGAGGAGAAGGCTAAGATATTTCATATGAGGCAGGGCCTCTACTTGAATCACAGGACAGCCCCTTTTGTATGATTTCCCTCCCTTCATAAGAGGAAGGTAGGCTTACATAAATGTGGTCTTCACAGGACTGAACTTTCACATGAAGTTCCTGAATCATATATTAAGTGATTGAAACCCCAGTAAGGTTTAACATAGGGCCAATAGCAATTGGTGGATCACATCACAGAAAGGCAATGATTCTATTCTGGGTTTTAGTCAAAATTTTACTCTCTCAAGTTCAAAATATGTTTTGGAGACAGCATTCAACATCTTTGAGTAAAATCCAGAGTGGATTTATTGTTTTATTGAGTGGGTCAAGTCCTTGTTCATTCAGCACAGAGCATGGCTGCACTGGCTCTTTAGGAGACTCTGGAGGGTTATACTACCACTCTGCCCAAGTGGTCCCTGAAACCCCCTAGGGCAGAGTAGGCAAGATATAGCCTGCGGATTACATGAACTTCCCATGACCAGTGTTGCCTCAGGGGTCAAACACTGATACCCCCACAAAGAAGTTAAATCAAACAACACACTCTGAAGCAAGAAGACCCAAAGATCAAAATGAATGGGCTGGAATCTAAATCTCAACCAGTTTGAAAACTACAAGGAATTCAACCATTCACACTATTCTTAGCAAAGTTCAGTTGGAAGTTTCTCATCCAAATGCTAGTGAAAAAAACAAGGGAAGGGATTCCCCAAACATCACATTGAATGAAGGCAGCCCTCTACCCTTTAAGATCAGAGATCTCAGCAAACTGATAAAACTGCCCTTTTCTTCCTTTTTCTTTTTTTAAAAGCAGGAGCTATCCAAGGTCTACTTTGGGAATCTTTTTTCTTTTTTTATCAGGAGCTATCCATGGTTCTGAACATATTTTGGGAATATATTCAACACTAGCTGTGTTGGCCATGCAGCAAAATACAGCAAAATCTTCAATCCACAAAACAGCAATACCTTTATTGAGCCAACTAAAAAAAGCACACACACACACACACACACACACACAAAATACATCATGCAAGCTTTCAAGGCTCCTTCATTAGACAAAGGTGTTTAAAATCATACAGGATAAGCAAAAATGATGTTAAAGTCACTGGCCTACATTTTGTTCCAAGATGTTCTTCTGATGTCAGTTACTAATGTTGCTAATGGAGTTGAAATTTGACTACCTGGATTTTCCTGTTCATTGTTTCCCAGGTCCCACATGGCCAAAAAATGGGAGTGGCCTCTGCCTGCATTGGACCATCATCACTGATGTTTATGTCTGTCAGGGCGTGGCCCACAGGCTTGAATTATCTTTTATAGACCGCATGCTTTGCATTTAATTTTTTTTAAATACATTTATTGCATTTTAGTGCAATACACTGCATAAATAAAATTGTCGAGTGTCCATTTCCCCTAAACTTTTTGCTCATTCACCATCATCACTGACAACAGAAGCAACATCTTAAGTCAAAATGTTGGCCTGTGACTCTAACATCATCACTTTTCTTCTCCTGTAATATTATTTTTAACATATTTCCTCAATGAAGATGGTAGTGGATCTTCAAAAGCCTGTGTGGTGTATTTTGTGCTTTTGTAATTGGCCCAATAAAGGTATTGCTGTTTTGTAGATTTTGGATTTTGTTGTGTTTTGGGAGTAGGATTTATCACCTTGAACAGCCCCTTCGAAGTTCAGACTAAGAGATGGAGTAGATCACTCTTCCATGGGCATGGAAGTTACTAGCTTCCACTGGAAGCCACCAGGTGCCACCAACCATTTAAATAGGATTAAGTATTCACATGGTGTCATCCCATGCACTTTTCATTTATTTCCATATAATAGAATATAGGGTGTTTAGATAAAATGACATGTGGAAGAAGTAACAACTTACTGGGCAGATACCTACAGAAGCCTGAGCCTCTTGAATGGATATACTAAGTTGAAAAAAGTCCATCAC
>JAIPUX010001232.1:33301697-33316603 GCA_020142125.1 Phrynosoma platyrhinos
CGCAATCTGCAGACTTCTACAATAACAGTATTCAGAGGGTCAAGAAATTGGGGAAAATGTGTAAATCTGAATGGTGACTATGGGCCTCTACAAATGGCACAGCAGCCACCTCAACCCCTCCCTGAAAACGTCATCATGCCACGCACTGTTACACATGGTGCACACTGTCAGGACGTCCTTTCAGTGCAGCTCCTTTCAGGGCTGGGAAAAGGGTGGATTGGGCTCGAGGCATGGGGCAGCCTCGGCCCCAATCCACTGCTTCCCAGGGTGGTCCAGGGCCACCCGTCTGCATCCACTCTATGTAGAGAAAAGCTAACAGCTACAAATCAAAACAAACTTTCTGTCATTTTTTTTAAAGATGATAATTGAAACTTTATAATACCCCCTTGTATATATATTATTTTCAGTGTACAAGTTAATCAATAGTGTGATAAAATGCAGCCTTGCTGACCACATCGGCAGTTGGCATTCAATCCCTTTCTCTGCCCTAATGGTAGCTTCTTGTCCTGAATATAAGTTACTCATCAGCAAAATCAAATGTTGTGGCACACCCATTTATTTAAGAGAGATCTAAAGTTTTTCTTGATTTACACACAACCAAAAGCTTTGCTGTAATCTCTAAAGCACAGGCTGATTTTCTTCTGAATTTTTTAAGTGTGCTTCATTATCCAACCTATGTTTGTAATATGATTTCTAGTGCCTCTTTCTTTCCTGAACCTATCTGCCATTTCCTGCTCCATATATGGTAAAAAAATTGTTATAGAATTTTGAGTATCACATTGAATTGCATGATAAATTAATGCAATGGTCCTGTGATTACTGCAATCCCTGGTATCTCCTTTCTTGGGAATTGGAATGTATGTTAAGCTTTTCCAATCTATCGGCCATTGTTTTGCTTTCCAGTTTTGTTGGCAGATTTAATTAGAATTAGAGTAGTTTCTTTCTCTGTAGCTTGGAGCATCTCTGTTGTTATGCTATATATTTCTGGTGATTTATTTCTTCCAATTGCCCTAAGCTGAGCCTCCACTTTCTAAAATTGTAGGTACATCTTCAAATGGTCCTTCCTTGAATAGATCTATCATCTTTTCATCTCTTTTATATAGTTCATTAGTGTATTGTTTCCAGCATTTCAAAAAGGCTAGCAGCCATATGTTGAGTTTGTTGATGGGTCTAAACTCAAGGAAAAAAACAAGAATGCTAGCATATATATTCCATTTCATTCCATGAAAACCCAACCTTTTGTCCCTCGGCTGGGGGGGTGGGGTTGCCTTAAGGCATGATACCTCTTTGTGGATAGACAGATGAGGCAATGCATGCTGGCCCTATCCCCCATATGTGTCTCTAGCAATGACCTCATCCCATGATCCCCCCTCCCTTGCTACTTTAATTGAAACTCCAGTGGCAAAGGTGCTGAATGGAAAGACACTGGCAGCCATAGATGATAGTTAAACTGGCATGCAGGTATCAGGCAGGATCTCCTAATCCCTAAGCTACTTAAGTTTGCTCACAATACACATCCCTAGTCAATCTCATCACTGGAAGGATTTCTGGTTGGACCCAAAGGTTGTTAATCATACTCACAATTTCCCTATAATGGCTGGGAAACTACGAGAAGCATAATGCAAAAAATGAAAAACTTTTCCAGAGGCTTTGGGAAAGTCCCATTTGAGTCAACCACACATAATGTAATTCCCACTGATTTGGGGATGCTCAAAAGCAGTGGTTTCCAAACTCTATTTATACAGATGTTTTGAATGTCCCAGACGTCCCTGCTACTATGGCCAGTGGTCATGAATTTTAGGAACCGAAGTCCCAAACACACAAAGTTTGAAAACTATTGCATTCCTAATTTCCTTGGGATCCAGTCCAATCTGATCCAATTCATATATTTTTATTTAATTTATATAATTTATACCATGCCTTTCCCCTGGCACGGAATCCACATGCCATTTGCCATCTTCAAATTAGTGCACAATGTCACTGGGAATGGTCTTAGATTTTGTAGCAGCTCTACAAAGTGGTGTGTCATTGACACTGTGGGTAGGAAAAGCCACTAAAACAGACTGTTTGCAACCTTCCCTGGGTGAGATGATGGCCTCTGCAAAGTCACACTGGGTCCTGTACAAGAAGAAAAGCAGAATATTAATTAATTAATTAAATTCTCTGGGACTGTATGAAAATTCAAAATCATTCAAGCAATTTGCACTGTTTTTTTTGTCTCAGTTACAGTACTTATAGCAGTACTATAGCAGAAGGATAAGTTTGCTTTATGCAGCATTTTTGGTGGTTTGTTTTTGGTTTTGTCCCAGGGTAGCAAGGGAGTGAAATGAAAGATCTTTAGATGTCTGTGAAGAGAAGTCACAGGACCATGCAGAGAGGTACCTCTTGTGCTTCCCACATAGGAAGCTGCTTTTAAAATGGGGGAGGGGGAAGGTCTGGAAGTTTATGATAAAACATGTTTAGGAAGTAGCAGAAGGCAGAGAGTGGTTCTGCTTTTTGAGAGGAAGAAAATTCATTTGACTAACACATGCCCCTTGAATAAGGTTATGAAGACTTACTTGGGTGGTTGTGGTTGTGGTGCAAATTCTTCTCTTTAAATCTTCCATTAATTTCCCCCATCAACATTACTTCCCTATGTTTTTTTAATGGAGACATGGGATCCATTTAATATTCATGTTTATATTTTAATATACAAATTGTTATGTGCTTACATGATACCTAGTAAATCAGTGCCTGCATCTAGGGCTCTGAGATGTATGTACAGGATTAATCACATTTTAATCCTGAATATATAATTTGGAATAACTGCCATATCCTGTTGCTTGATCATTGTCCCTCCCTAAAATAGTAACATGCTGAACTGTATGTTATCCAAGGAGAAGGACACACCCCTTTAGTTAGTACAGGATGATTTAATGTATTTTATGAGTTAACACACCAACAGATCCTGGCTATGAACTCTGTGTTGCTTATGATGTCAGCCTTAATCAATTGACAAGGGTTGAAGAGCGATAGTGTTGTCCCATAGGGAAATGATTTATCAAACTAAGTTGAAATTTTAAAAAAATAACCTGGGAGAACTGTTAAAGATAAGTCTGTATTCCCTTCTGCAGAACAAAACCCTGTAAGTAGCAAACAAAATACTTTTCACATACCTTGAATTGTTAGGTTAAAAGATGTTTACTAAGCAGAGGTTTTAAGAGGAAAAATCAACAAATTGATCATGTAAGACTTGCTCTGATTTCTGGTGTCCAGAATGAAATTTTTGAAGTGCCATAAATTGCAACATTAAACTGCATCTATCATTTCAGGAACTACAATATGAAGTTACCCAGATTGGAGGTCTTCAAATCTTCAAATGCCATATATCATGTGAGAGCTCAGAATCGAACAAAGTAGTTAATAGTGGAGATGCTGACAAGGACATGTGGTTAGGTCCGAAAATAAATTGCAGCTCTTTCCAGACAAAGGAAATTAACTTGTCTCATGCCGATTGTTTACAAGGCATTTTGCTAGGTTCTAGAAATTGTGGGTAGTTCCAGTGTAAACAGATTGACAAACAAAAGTAGTGTTTTATATTGTTGTTCTGATTGCACATGTTAGAAGAATAGATCTAATCAGCTTGGTGTAATGTCAGCCTACATTACAAGAGTGGATCCAGTAAGGAATGTTCTCTCACTAAGGCACTTCAAGTTCTGAAAATGTTAATGAAACAGTGGAAGGTGAACCTTTGGATATGACTTTTTCGGGTTTTATAAAAAGCTTTAGAAATGGTCTCCCATAAAAGAAGATTAAAGCCCATAAATTCTTACAAGAGTAAGGGGCAGAGTCATGCCATGGATTAAACTGTAAACAGCAAATAGATATAGCATCAAAATATTGAGATATTAATGGCAGGGTGATAAAGGGTCATCACAGAGGGCAAGTTTATAAAGTGGCTCATGATGTGGAAATGGGACCAAAGACTGCTGGGCTGTTGGTTTAAAAAAACAAACACAGGGAGATGAATTTGGAATAATGCCAAGGTGCTGGCTGACATGATTTTAATGTCAGCTCCGCCTTTATCATTCTGCCTGAAGGACAATCTCAGCAAAATTTGTTAGCCCAATAGAATATATGGCTAACCTAGCCCTGGTGAACATAATGAAAAGCTCCTTCCCTTTCCCAGTGAAAAGAAAATGCATCATTTAATTGCTTCATTGTTTAATAAAGCCAGTGCTGTTGTTGCTGTTGCTGTTGCTGATTTTCCACCATTATTATCTGGTGCTTATTTTGATATTTTATTTACTATTTATTTGTAAAACTATACCCACTGTGACAAGTATAAAAACCAAGTTTTCAGAACACAAATCAGAATTCACATTTTAAATAATTAACCATTATTATTATTATAACAATGGAAGGAGTCTCCAACAACAAGGACAGCTCCCAAAAACTTAAGTGGTGGCTGGTGGCTCCTATGCATCCTAGGTTTTGGCTGGAATGAATTAAAAGAAGCTGTCTAAAGTGCTGAACATATTTTAGGAATAGACATCTCCTGAAACTTAGATTAAAACCTAGAGTGAATTCACTTCCTGACTGACATGGGAGCCACCAGCCATTGTGAATGGCTGAAAGTCTGGCAAAGTTAACATCTGGCAAAGTCATGCTTAGGGAAGACCAATTGAAATCAATGGGACTAACATTAGTTATGTCTAACTTGTCCCACTGATTTCTTCAGATCTTCTGTAAGCATGACTAAAGTTAGGTCCAACCCCAAATAACATTATGATCTTCTTTAAAAGGACAGTGGAGTGGATCTTGGCATATTTCTCCATAAATAGAAGGTATGATATTGTTCTATTTCCTGATATCAATATTCAGCCACTGAAGGCCTGTTGACCCCAGAACATAAATTGGCATAATACCAGATTAAATCATGGCTCCTTTCCTCCACAGAATCCTGCACATTATAGCTTGTTGAACTGCGAGGAATTCTTTGAGACAAATCTTTAATTTCATTTACAGAGCCACATTTTCCATTGGGAGTGCTTCCTCATGTCCCATTCCTCATCCTCCAACTGTGAACCAGCCATCTGTTGAAAACCTAGTAAAGGACAGCTTTAAAAAATAATGTGGAGGGCCAGTTTCAGAAATCAGAATTAATATTTCACTGGCTGTTTGCAATTACGTCAGCTTCTGTGATCAGAAGCCATTATATAGGGATATATTCATTTAACTGTTTCTTCCTCTGCTCTCTAATTAACTTGAAGGACTTTATTGTGCTTTATTTTTGTTTTTGTTTTTAAAGTAAGTTGTTTCTAAGGGTCAAGAATTTATTAAAGGAGATTAATGGGGGATATAATTTGTTTCTCGTTATAGATAATGGGTGAATTTAGTTAGGCTTTTCTCCCCAACTGCACTTCCTCTGGATTGTTTCATTTACAACCCAGATCACAGACAGCTAATGGGAATAGAATATACTGAGTTAGGTCCCTGCAGATCTTTTATCCAAAGCTGTTTTCAAGGCATATCTGGAATCTGGAGAAGGCAAAGCCACTAGGATCTGCTCAGAGGTATGTGAGCTCTGAGTCTGAGGTTGGCAGACTGCTGTTCTTGAGAACGTTTTGACTTTTAACAAAACAGACAAAATTAGAGACATGGCAAACAGAAGCTAGCTGCCATGGTTCTCCTGTCTTTTAGACTGTGAAGGCAACTCAGGAGGAACACCTGAAATATTGTCCAGCTCATTGTTTCTGAGTCCCAAACTGGGAAAATGCAAGATAATAACAATAATAAGAAGAAAACAAAGTATATGAACTCCAAGGAGATGGTGTTGTATGACTAGAGTAGTTGGGGCTTTTGGACAGGGACATGAGACATCTAGGTTCCCCATTTAGCCATGAAACTCATCCAGTTATCCAGTCACTCTGAAGTTCCTCACAGAGTTGTTGTGAGAACATTCCTCTGACAGAGAGATGGAGAAGCAGGTATACTACCTTGAGTTTACTGGAAGAAAGGCTGGATATAAATGAAATAAATATACAGTACATACTTGATTATAAGTAAACCTCATGTATAAATCAATGGCAGGTTTTGGGACCAAAATTATGGATTTTGATATAACTTGTGCATAAGTCAAGGGTAAAACTTAGAGGCATGCAACAAAGGATCTAAATGATGAAGCAAAGGAAAACAATGACTTACAAAAGAATTTAAAAACTTCCAACAGGCATAACTGTTGGTGCTCACCCTATAGGCTGGATGGATGAGAGAGTAGAGGGGGATCAGTGCTTCCAGGACAGATTGTACTCTTGCCTCTCACCAGAGGATGGTTCCTTTAAAAAAAAAAAGAGTTAAAGTACAGTACTTACATTGACCCCTGGATAAGTCGACTCAGTTTTTTTTAGTCAATTTTTTGTCTAAAATTTCTAGACTTATACATGAGTATATACAGTAGTTTAAAACTGAAAAGCTCTCTCTTTTCCCCAAACAGGTAAATGTTTTCCATGCACTCAAAGGTTGGGAAACTTTTGTCCTTCAGATATTACAGGACTACAGTTCCTATCACCTGTGACTATTAGTCATGCTTGTGGTTGATGGGAATCCAGCAACACTTGAAAGGCCATGGTCCTGGTTTGAAGCAGCAAAGTTAGTGTATGACCTGTGCTGATATATTGCTAGAATCAGTCATTCTTGTTGATGATATTTAACAGTAATTCTTATTCAAAAATAACATTCCTGCCAAAATCACACAACAATTATTCTTAAAATATTTTTAATTGGAGAGTGAAGGATGTGTGTTTTGTTTCGTTTTTGTTATTTTTGAAGTGTAATATATTCAGGAGTTCTGCTGTACCTTTCAGTTTTGATTTATGTTTTGCCCCATCTCTTACTAAATCTCCCCTCCTTCCACATGCATAAACACCAAATTCTATATGACATTTCATACAGAATAAATCTTCTGAGACCATTTTCAGAATGGAAAGTAGGTAGCTCCAAGAAGATCAGAATAGGAAGAGATTTTGGGGTGGGTGGGAAATGTGATTCTTAACTAAAAATGTGAACGAAATAGGCAAGCAGAATGAAGGATTGATCTTCAAGCATTCTGTCCATCTGATCTAGGTGAGGACTGTTAATGGGCTTTAATGAGTTGTAACTTCTGCCAATATAACTGGTAAATTGGAAGAACTGGGATTACAAAAGCAATTTGTGTCCTTACTCCAACTTAGAGCAAAATTAAAGGATTTTAATATTAGAACTTTATTTGCTTTTATCCTGTAAGGCATTAAGAACAAAAGTTGCTCCTTTGATAGCTGTGCTGGCTGAGACTTACAATACTGCAGCACAAACAAACATTATAATTACAAATATCAAGGGAAATTTAGGCTAAACAGTGAAATAAAAAAAGAAGAATCTGACTGTGGAAAATTAAATTAATAAAACATTAAAGCCTTAACAAAGAAATCTGCTTTCAATTATGACTAAATTGCTTGCATAGCTGGAAAGAAACATTTCCAATGTTTGCATTTATCAGTGTTCCATGCCAGTCAGAACATTACAGAGAATGCATGTATCTAAAAGCATGAATGCTTTCCAACTCCCACACATTTCTAAGGAGTTTTTTCTGTTCATCCAAACAATTTATCCCCTGAAAGAATTAGTTTTCTTACCAATGCAGTTTTATCATGTGTGTTTCTCTGTGTGTGTGTGTACACTAGGAAGCAGAAATCAGGACAATAATAGGCTCCATGTATTGGATTGTATTTCTGCTGTCCAGTCCACAACCTTAGGGAATGTATGCAGTGGATAGATACCTTTCAGATATTTACAACAAAGGTCACTTATCTTCATTGTGCCTGGAAACAAACGTTGACTTGTGCCTGGAAACAAACTGGCAGCCAATAGAGCTGGTATAAGAGAGACATAGTATGGTCCATGTAATCTATTCCTGTTAGCTCTCTGACTGCAGCTCCTTGTAATAGCTTAACTTTCCAAACCTTCAAAGGCAGTGTCATGTAGTACAAAAGCAGCACCATACTACAGTAGTCCAAACACAATGAAACTAAGCCATTTACCACTGTGGCTAGGTCTGGTATCTCAAGGAATGGGTGCAGTTGGTGCACAAGCCTTAAATACATTGGGCCCTTGGTATGCACTTGGATTTGGTTCCAGGACTACCATGGATAACAAATTCTGTGGATACTCAGGTCCCAGTCCCATTAAATACAATGGCATAGTAAAATGGTGCCCCTTAGATAAAATGGCAAAATCAAGGTCTGCTTTTTGGAATATATATTTTTTAAAATATTTTCAAGCTGTGGATGCTTAAATCCATGGATAAAAAATATGTGGATATGGAGGGCTGACTGTATGCAAAAGTACATCTGGCCACTTAAATATGCAAAAATATTCCTAATTCAAAGCTGTCTCGGCATACTCCTAAACTGGAACCTGCATCTTCAGGAGAAATGTAATCCTATCTAACACAGGCTGAATCCCTACTCCCTGATCTGCCTTTCAATTCATCAGGAACATCTCTGTCTTGTCTGGATTAAGTTTCAGTTTGTTCACCTTCATCCAGTTAATTACAGATAAAAAACACTGGTTTAGAACCAATACAGCTTGGATTGAGATGGAAAAGAGTAGTAGAGTTGGGTGTCATCCTCATATTGACAACCTCTCCCAGTAATTTCATGTATACAAAACAAAACCCTGAAGGACCCTACAGGCCAACAGTCAAGGTTTCAAACAGGAGTCCCACAGCACCACAATCTGAGTTTGCTCCTCCTGTTAGGAATGGGGCACTGTAAAACAGTGCCTCCTATTTCCATCCCAGTAAGGTGGCAAGAAATGATGCCATAGTCAATGGCATGAAAAGCTGCTGAGAGGTCCAGCAGAATCAACAAGGACACATTTCCCCTATCCAGTTCCTGGTGTAGATCATCCAGCAAGCTGACCAAAGCTGTCTTGTTCAATAACCAGGCCTGAAACCAGATTGAATTGGATCTGGTTAATCTATTTTCATCCAGCAACCCCTAGAGCTGGGGGGCTACCACACACTCCAATAGCTTGCCCAAGAATGGTATGTTAGTCACTGGATAATAATTATCCATTATAGAGGATCCATTTTTCAACAAAGACCTTTAGGCAAGTTGGAACTCTGCCTTGTTGTAAGGAGGCATTAACTACCCTCTTCACCCACTCACTCGGCCAGTTACCCTTGGGCTGGTTTAATAAGCCAGGAAGAATAAGGGTTTAGGACACATGTGGTGGCTCTCACCTCTCCAAGGATCCTGCCCAATCCTCATACTGCACAAACAGAAAAGTATTCAATTGCACAGAACAAGGAATGGCTAAAGTTACATCTACTGGAACTGTATTAACTACAGCATCCAAGTCAGAGCAGATCTGAACTATTTTAACTGGCTATATCCAAGAGTGGACTTTTTGACCTCCCTCTGAACCATTCCCCCTCCCTCTGCTCTTTGTTTGTTCCTCTGTGTGCCCTCTTACTGAAATGCAGGATGTCACCTTTATATAAATCTCTGCTGCAATGTACCATATTACTATTCTCATTGTTATGGAAATCTTGTAGGATTGTACCATTGAACAAAAAACATGGTGCAGAAACCCAACCTCAATCAAATTTATCTCTCAGTTCAACATGAACACCCTTGTATGCATGAATGTACATGCATGCACACGTACACACACATACAATATACAAATTTATGTCAAACAATCTTTGGGTATTACCCATTTTGTTTTCATCTGTTTATTGATTTTTCTTTAAAGCAAGATCCCTCTCCCTTCCTTCCTTTCTGCCCAGGGCATTGCTTTAAAATTCCATTGACTAAATAAAGTGTTAACTTTAAAGTAATTCATATGTTTGGTTCTCTTTTAATCTTTAGGCAAACACAATGTGTCAAGGACATTATTTTTGTTCTGTAAAAATTCTGAGGACCACCTACAACAGCCATGACAGCTGTACTAATCGAAAAAGCAAACGAGGCCACAAAGGACTGTTCTTTGACCATATAATCAATTTTCCACTCAATGCATTGTTCATTCGTGGAGACTTTAATGCTAGAATTGATTTTAACAGCCATTACAGAAATACTTAAGTCAAAGGGCTTGTGACCTTTTCCCCCTTTTTTTTAGCATGGCCAACAGAAAAAGTGTATGATTATGTGGATAAATCAATGAATATGATTCATAGTACTTATTTTTAAAAATTCATATACTCTGTTTAGGAAAAAGCAAAGGAGCATAACAAGGATGAAGCATGAGAATGCATGTGGAAGAATCATAACTCCCAAACATAAATGCTATCTAATATATTAAAACATAAGTAAATAGAGCTTAGAAGGAGTTGGTAAGGCATAGATGTAGAAAATAGGGTTCTATTAATATTAAAACTCACATGAGCTCATCTGGAAGTTTTAATATGATCCATGAGTAATCACATTACATAGATCTTAAAAGCACTCCACTGGCTGTTAATTAGTTTCCAGACAAAGTACAAAATGGTGGTTATTACATTTAAAGACCTACATGATTTGGGTCCAGGTTATCTACAGTATTGCCTTCTCCTGTACAATCTGCCCTGTATACTTAGGTTCTCTGGGAATTGTTTACTCCAACTGTCCAGGACTAGACTGTCAATGGTTTCCCACAGGACTTTTTCATCTCCTGCCCCTAGACTGTGGAATGACCTGCCAGAAAAGATATGACAGCTGAAAACAGTGATTGCATTCAAAACAGTGTTAAAGACATATCTCTTCCAGCAGGCCTATCCAGTCAGTTTTAAATCATGTCTTTTTAATATGTACCTAAACATTAAGAGTGTATTATAATGGTTTTATAGTATTGCATTTTAACTGTGGGTTTATGTGTTTTTAATTGTGTTTTGTATTTTAACATGCTGCACCCTGCCCTGAGTCTTGAAAAGAGATGGGACAGAAATAAATTTTATTACTACTACTACTACTACTACTACATCAGGCACTCCTACATTCTAACAAGAAGAAACCAGCACAACTGGCAACAAGGCAAGATTAATTCTGTCCCCCAGAATATATCTTGGCAGGTGCTGAAGAACACTGTTTTTCCAGTTAGATGGTAAAGAATAGAAATGTCAGTGAAATCTACTATGGAGTCTGCTGATATCAGATTTTCCCTACTCTAAAAGAGCAGCATTCTAGTTATCTCAGAACTTTATCACATAAGGCTATAAAAGTGGAATTTTAATAAGATAAAAAAGTCTTTGAGCAGTACTTATCCCATGATGATGTGTCTGTCCTGCTGCTGCCTTGTATTCCATTTGTTAATGTAGTGCATCTTTGCATTGATAGTCAAAATCCATCAGTATATTCTCATTGCTGTTTCATTACTGCCTTCATGCAATAGGTCCCTTCTGCTGCAGTTCAGCTTCTCAGGAAGTCACATGGTATGAGTGGGCATGGTTCTCCTCCTCTCCCCCATCCCCCTCTGTCGCAATTGCAGCCACCAACATCTTCCTGAAACTGGCTGCTGTGTGAACATTCAAGTGGCAGTTGGCTTTGGGAGGTGGTTGGCAGAACCAATCACTTGTCCCCCCACCTCAAAGTGCAAGAGTGCTATGTGCATGTTCGCACAGCAGCCCTGCACTTTGGGATGGGATGGAGCAGTGATTATAGCAGCCAACACCTTCCCAAAGCTGGTTGCTGTGTGCACAATCATGCAGAAGATGGCTTTGGAAGGTAGTTGGCAGCTGTGATTGTTCATTCTCCCCTTTTGTCCCAGAATATGGTGTTTGGCAGTGCAAAAAACAAATCACATGAGCATGGATCATCAAACCACTATTGTGGGGGAAAAGTGTAATAAGACAATATCAAACCAGTATGCTTCCATCCTTAAACTAGCACAATTGTGGTAGGAAAGTAGGCTGTTTGTGATAACCTCTTCTATCTGTGTACAGGTGGGAATGATGGGCTGCCCTCAAAATGTGTATAAGTATTTATATATTTGGTCACTGGAAAATATTGCATTAATGGATGGTGAGGAATGAAATTTAAATGGAAGAGAAGGGAGAAGCAGCACATTTTTGTTTACACAAATGTGTCTAAGTGACTTTATGTAAGTATGGCTTGTAGAGCAACATACATATCTATGGATTCTTTATCCACTGATTCAACCATCCATGGATTGAAAAATTCCAAAAGATATAAATTCCAAAATGCAAACCTTGATTTTGCCATTTTATATAAGGGATACAATTTCACTTCACTATTGTGTATAATTGGATTTAAGCATCCACGGATTTTGGTATCTATGGGAGAGCCTTGGAACCAAACCCTAGCAGATACCTTGGGCCCACTGTATATTTTATTTATTTATTTATTTATTTATTTATGATTGGTCCTAAATCAAAAAAGGGCTAAACAAACAGGGAGGGAAACAGACAAGTGAGGCATTTCAATATTTGCCAGGCAGGCAAACACAATCCTAATTCTATATAGTTTATGTCCACACTAGCTGACAATGTCTGGCATCCTGTTAGTGGCACACACAGCAAAAAATTAACCTTTTGTCTGTATACACCTATTTTTAGTTACTCAGGAGGCTGGTATTATTATTATTATTTTAATTTTAATGCCACCTTTCTCCCAAGAAGGTACCCAATGTGGCTCGCAAAATAAAAACTTCCTAAAAACTAATTAAGTGTCTCCTTCCACAGGGACCAAAGCTCTCCACCTCTGACCTATTGTAGAGCCACTGAAGCCCCAACCATCACCATGGCCATTCCTTGTCTGGCGGAGAGTAGAGGAGGTGATTGCAGCAGAAGCATCTGGCTATATTCCTGTAGCCATATGTGAAGTGATTATATTGTCTGCTGAGACCTTCAGAGGACCCTGGTGGACCTCAGCAGATAATGTAATCACTTTGTGTCTATCTACAAATACATAGCCAGACACATCTGTGATTTCCCCACCCCAATTTCTAACAAGCATGGAAATGGCTGGAAGCTGACTGCAGCAGCTCTTCAATAGGTCCAGGAGATGGTAAACAGTTTACTGTAGTGCTATAGTTCCATATGCATCTCCACATATAAACTTGCCTGGGCCCTGAGATCCTTAGGAGAGGCTCTTCTTCAGGTCCTGTCTGCATGGGCCAAACAAAGCAGGCTTCCCCTATCCTCTCAGTGTGGAGACCAGATGATGGCCAGCCTGTTCAGCACTAGAACAGGGGTATACCCCTCTCCCAATGGATTAAAAAAAAACCTAGTTGCTCCAGATCTTCTGGGACCAGGATACTCTGGGCTGCCCTGCATCAGTGCAGACAGAAACCCAGGCTCATCACATTTTCAGGGACATCTGATGGGAATGTGGGACACGGCCATCTCTATGGCTGCATCTAGCCTCTGGTACTTCCCTCCTAGGATGGCTAGAATGGCAGTAGTAGGAGATATAGCTCCTGTCAAAAATGATTTATGAATTTTTGACGCCTATAAAGAATGATTTATGACCTGTCAAGATTGACTCATTGATTACCTGTCAAAAATTATTGAGGCCTGTCAAAATGATGGGTGTGCCCCTCCCCCAGAAATACTAGGGTGGGAAATCTGGGATGTGTCATGTGCCCCGACCTGGCAGTTGCCTTATTACCCCAACCAATAGGTGGTGGTTTGGCTCCCTCCCACTTGCCCATGTGTTCAAATTGTCTCCCTTGAGGCCATGTAACCCTTCTAAGACCATACCTTTCCACCCCTGACCAATGGGAACTGATTTTGGACCCCTCTGAACTAGGTGTTCCAAACTGGCCAATTGTGTTAGATGTCCCATGTGTTCCAATTGGCCCTTGAGGTCATGTGACCCCTCTAGGACCACACCTCACCAACCCAGACCAATAGGAGCAGGTTTGGATCCCATGAGAATCATGTGATATAAGCCAGCTAATAGGAAGGCTGGCTGTAGAGTGCTCTGTTCTGGAGACAGAAGCTGCCATTTATTGTATGCCCAGGGACATTCTGCAGAGGAAACATGGAGGTGCCAAGCACCCGTCAGAGGCTTGCAAGTTTTTCTACTATCAGGAAAATAAATAAATAAATAATAATAATAATAATAATAATAATAATAATAATAATAATAATAATAATAAATTTTATTTATATACTGCCCGGTGGCGAGCCAATCTAGGCAGTTTACAAGGCTAAAATAAAACCCACAAAGGCAACATTCTGGCCAAGTTATAATGGTCCTGTGGCATGCCCAACACCCAGGAGCATGGATTGTATTGATGAGAACTTGCATTCTGATAAAGAGAATTGTGCACCAAAGGAAGAACCCCAAAGGTGTCATGCTGTTTTGGACTCTCTTCCATCAGAGAATGCTACAAGGTAGATAAAAATCAAAATCCAAAAACATATTTGGTGAATTTGGGACTTCATTGGTGGAGATCAAAAACAATAATTTTTGTTTTTAAATTGTAGGTGCTTAATGTTTAATGTTTTTAACTTTTCAATGTTTAAATGTTTTAAAAATGTTTATATTTTATAGAACTTAATGTAGATTTACATACTTCCCACTGTATTTTTTTAAAAAAACTAACAGGTAAGGAGATTAAAGAACTAAACAATCCTTGGTTTAAAACTACTATTGAGATCTGGCAAAAATGGAAAGATATTCTCTCTCCAGATTTGTCACTTAATTGTCCATTTTTATATCATCCCAATTTTTTCATGTAGATAAATTCTGGCAATATAAAGGCTGGGAAGAAAAAGGAATTTACCAAATTAAAGACCTGTTTAAGAACAACAAATTTTAATCAATGGAAGATTTAGCATTAACTCATGACCCATTACCAATTTCATGTTATCAATTTATGAAAATAAAAGCTTTTATCTCTAGCTTATTCAAGAAAGGGGAAAGATTGAGATCTATGGA
>JAIPUX010001232.1:33335811-33349437 GCA_020142125.1 Phrynosoma platyrhinos
TATGGAAATTGTAATGTTGTAAGCCTCCCCGATTGCTCTGCAGAGGGGGTGGGATATAAATAAAAATTATTATTATTATCACGCCATGGACCATTGTGGTCCACTTGGCCAGGATTTCATTCTTCTCCAAAGCTGGGTGGGGGAGAGTTTCCAGGACCTGTGTTCTTCCTTCCTTACCAGAAGAACTTTGGAAGGATGGAGGAGGAGGCCACTGTGGATGGTAGGGATGGCAGGAGACTTATTTGTTTCAAGGTACTCTCCAAGCTCTCTGCACAGTTTGACCGGGTATGCACCTCCAAACCTGATGCCAGCCTGTTCAGAGCTGCCTTCATAACTGATAGGGGAGGGCATTGCATGTGGGTGAGCTTGTGACTTCTTCCAAAATGGACTACTCAAAGCAGGCACTCCAGAAAGGGAAGTTTCTTTTGTGGTAAACACTGTCTGTTTATAGTTTTTTGTGGGTTTTTTGGGCTGTGTGGCCATGTTCTAGAAGAGTTTCTTTCTGACGTTTCGCCAGCATCTGTGGCCGGCATCTTCAGAGAATACTGGAATGAAAGGGAATATACTGTGAGTCCCTGGGTAGGGAGGAGTGATTCCCAGTAAACTTTGTCTTGTTCTGTGTTGAATAGGTATTGTTCTGTTGTTAATGGTATGGCTTCAGGGTGGGAGGATATGCAGTCAAGAATATTGTCTGCTATTCCCATGTAAACTGTATATTGTTCTGTATTGAATAAGTATTGTTCTGTTGTTAATGGCATGGCTTCAGGGGTGAGAGGATATGCAATCAAGGATGTTGTCTGCTATTGTCTGCTGGGAAAGCCCCTGACCCTGGTTGGTTTCCCATTTGCATTTGCTGAGTGCTGATTTTCTTATTTTGTAGGACTGGTAGCCACACCTTGTTTACTTTAAGGGTTTCTTCTTTCCTGTTGAAGTTATCCAAGTGTTTGCAGCCCATCTGCAGTCCCTCTTATTTACCTGATAGGGTAGTGATGGTTGTGATAACACAGATGTGAAGGAAAGCCATGAGATCCTTGGATGAAGGAGAAGATATAAATATAACAAATACACACACACACACTAGAAGCAACCAGAAGCAGACAAATGGAGGATATAATCTGATGGCATTTTCTGATTTTTCATATGTGAGATGATGATGGAGAACTGAAACAGAGACTTGTGTTAGGGAAGCCTGAGCTAAAATAATTTTGTTGCAAAGAATAAAGTTTGGAATAGGAAACCTAAAATCCTTTCTCTGTATCTCAGAAGTGTCTCTTCATTTTGACAGGGCAGAATTTTTCTTTCTGGCCGTAGATGCAATAGCCAGTCCTGTTGTTAAAGAAAAGCTAGTTCTTCATGTGTTATTTTGTGCTTTGGATTTTTAGCTGGTCAACAACAACGCTGAAGCATTCTTTCATTGTACAAAGTCAGGCTATTCCATCTATTGTATATACTCATGTATAAGTCTAGAAATTTTAATCAAAAATTGACCCAAAAAAACCTGAGTCAACTTATCCATGAGTCAATATAAGCACTATACTATAACTCTTGTGTGTGTGTGTGTATATATATATATATATATATATATTCCTCAGCTCCTGATGAAAAGCAAGAATGTAATCTGTCCTAGAAGCACTGAACTCCTACTCTCTCATTCATCCAGCTTTTAGGGTGAGCACACACAGTTAATTCCTGCTGGAATTTAGTAAGTTCTTTAACACTGTTTTCCTTTGCTTCAGTCTTTAGATTCTTTGTTACATGCCACAAAGTTTTACCCTCAACTTATCCATGGGTCATATCAAAAGCCATAATTTTGACCCCAAAACCTTCTCTCGACTTATAGCCAAGTATATATGGTAATCCTGAACACTTTGTTGTTGCTATTGTTGTTATTTTGTATTATGTTTTATGCAAGCTACCATGGACATGAAATATTTGTGATTTATCAATGATGTTGATATAATAAACTCAACAATTTCTGTATATCTGGAAAAGTGAAACTTAAATAGATTATATACCCATTCACAGAGATGTTCCAGAAACACAGCTTTTTTCATCTTATCACGTTAGTACTGAAAAAAAGCAATCCCAGGCTATCTGGAGAAAGTCTTGGATGCTGCAGACATTTGAAGATTGCCTGTGGTATGTTCCATGTCATGTCTAAACATGAGGGGTACATGTGCCACCATTTAGTTATCTTGTGATATTCATGTTTCAGATCTGGGCTTTAGGTTTTAGGTTTGCAATGTCTGTAGGTCAATAAAATTTATGTTTCATTTATGCTTTATGGACAGACCTTGCTAGATGTTATTGCCTCAGAAAATGCCAAGTGGAATCCCCAAGGAGAATACACAGTATGTGCTTCATGACATGAATCAGTTGGCTGTATTTTTTGACATGGACGGGCGACTGGGAAAATCCACTAGGCAAAATAATCCAGTTATAACTTCTTTTCTCAGTTTCATTTCTGAGAGTTTCATAATTTAAAATGGATTCCAGAGTACAAGAAGATTAGAGCAGGAGTGGGCAACCACTCGTCCCAAAACTGTTTTTACCTTAAATATTCCCCTATGCTCAGGAAAAACAGCTTGGGCAATCCCCAGCATGTGCCCCCAGAAGGCAATTTGCCTTATTATGCTTGATGGTTGGGCAGCCCTGGGTCTAATGAGCAGCACTTGCCAATATTCTTACTTCCATGCATCTCCTGAAGTACAAGAGAGTGTCTCATCTTTGCAACTGGTCTTCTATCAGCTGTGTGATTTGACTCACTGTTTGCCTATTGATTACACAGAGAGCCAGCATGGTATAGTGGTTTGAGTCTTGGACTGAAACACTGGATGAAACAGGACTCAGATCTCTGCATGGCCTTAGCAACCTACTGGGTGACCTTGCTTAAGTCACACTCTCTCAGCCTCAAGAGGAAGGCAAGGACAACCCCCTCCCCTGGCAAATTCTGCCAAGAAAATAGGTTTGTTTTAGGGTCACCATAGATCAGAAATGATTTGAAGGCACATAACAACAACAACTGTTGATACCAGGCAATCAACAGTTAAAATATACTAATTTGAAACAAAAGGACAACTGCCTACAATACTTGAATTTCACAATTTTGATAGCGCTCTGCTCAGAGGAAATAAATGTAAAAGTGGATATTCCTAGAGTTCTGTACAACTATAGAGTTCCAGGATGTATGTTAGACAAAGGCTGGAAAGTGATGGCTCCCCAGTTGTCATTGAATTCTAACTCCCATCAAACCCAATCAACATAGCCAGTAATCAGGGCTGGTGGGAGATGTAGTTCAGCAACACCTGCTGGGTTGCAGGATTTCTACCCCATTCTACCATCTTCCCGCAAATAAAGACTTATCCCATGGTTTAGGGAAAAATGTGTCCATATTTGCCTGTGTTCTGGGTTCCATGTTTTGATCACGGAAAATGTTTTATGTGCAATACTGTTGGAAGGGTGAGTGGAACATTGGCAACAGGCTCTTATATTGAGAGAAATAAAATATATTGATTGATGATTGTTAAACATATAATAGAAATATATGTCTTCTTTCTGAAGATTCAAATATTAAAACTGACAAAGTGCAACCTCAGGAGAACTTTCGAACAAGTGTTTTGCTTCATAGGACTGACATTCTAAAAAGTTCTCCTGGGGCCCAGCTCAAACAACCTTTAATTTTTCTGAGATAATGATATTAAAAAAATCTGTGTACATGAAACTGAATAAATCATGTGACTGTAAGGAAAGAGCAAACTTGATAACATCCCTTATGAGAGAAAAAATACACCATCAACATCTTATTGGAAAAACAGCATACCACTATGATTATGTCCTTGTATGCTAACTAAGCAGCATTTCCTACTCTGTCTCTGAAAAAAATCTAACAGAGCATTTGTGTTCCTGTGTGTGTATCTCTATGTGTGTCCCAGCATTTACCATCCAATTTGTTAAATGTCACTGAAGAAAAATAAAATGAAAAAGACATCAGTTAATAATGTACTCTTTTATGTTTCACCATCCCATGAGCCTTTGTTTCACCATGTTGACCTAATTGGCCATGACAGGAACATGGGCCTTGTTTCAGAATATTCCAGATGTAGAAATGACTATGTCTTTGTGGGAACAAGTTTTCCACTATCTTAGCAGACATGATCAACTGGCCATTATAGTAATTCTTCATACAAATTTGAGACCTAGAATTTTTTTTTTTTAAATACCCTTTTACAAAAGAAGTCAAAACTGGCCTAGGGATCTTGAAGCCTTAACATTTACTTGAATTATACAGAGACATTTGTTCTGTTTGTTCATGTTTATTAGTTATACTGAATTGTTTTCACACAAAAAACAGAGACATTACAAATGTCAATAGAGGAGGAGGAAGAGCTTCCAAAATCTTTCCCCCTTTTTTCTGTAAGTTATATGATCATTCAGTCCTGGGATGTGTGAGTAGACGAGTTTCCATAGAGTGAGAAGGAGATACAGGAAATACAAAACATGATGTTATCATCAGATGTTGATAGTCCATATCTTTTTTGTACAACTCAGTAGACTAGAGAGACATTGTTTTAAAGAGTAATCCAGTGGTGCATGGAAGGTTTCATTCTTGACAAGCACACACAGCATATACCAAAAGCACATTCATCTTGTTTGCAGTTTCATAGACCTGGAGCATAATGATGATCCATTATCAGCTGTTTAATAAAATCATATCTGGCAGCTAGGAATGTCCTTGTCCATCTAGCTGGTGAGCTACATGAACTCATTCTTAAGGACATTACAACTGGAATATCAAGATGTGAATGCTCTACATTGGCCTGACTATCAAGGCAGGTCTTAGGAAGCTTCAGGTGGTCCAGAACACAAGTGCAAGGATGTTGGTGGGAATTTGGGACCATATCCTACACCAAATGCACTCATCCTCATTTTTCTTCTGGGTATAATTCAAAGTGTTGTTGATGACTTTTAAAGCCTTTGGGTCCAGATTATCCATGGGGCTGCCCCGTCTTGCACCAGAGTTCCTACTCCTTGACATCAAGGGAGGAGACCTCCTTTCTTTCTCACCATGGGTGGAAAAACAGATGATAGTGATAAAGTGATAGAGCCTGCTAAGTTATTGGCTGCTTGTATAATTTGGAACATCTCCCTGCCCTGCATGGCTTTGGTGAGAAATTTCTCTAATCCTTTCAGGTGATACCAGGGAGTGATGGAATTTTTATTCTAGTATGCTTTTGTCTTTCCAGGTGATTGAAAGTTTTAAAACATGGGTCTAAATCCTATTGTTAGTCCTGAACAGTTGAGCCATTAAACCAGATAGTTTTACCTAATTCAACATTCAACAAGAAATAGGTCTATTCTAGATGGAACTATACACCAAGGTTCCAGCCACTGTGTTTTATCTGCTATGCCAGTTGCTGTCATATTTTGTGTTCAGTATTGATTTCTTGTGATACTGTTTGTTATAATTATTGAAAGATATCCAGCTCATGCATATTCATGAGAAAGAGAAGGTAGATATTCTTGAATAAAGAAAGAAATATGTACCTGTATAAATCATAATTACCCAAAAGCAATGGCCTTGGTAGTACATTTGTTTCATGTTCTAATGCTCCCCTTCTTCCACCTCTGTGTAAGTCAAAGACATTGTGGCATGCTTGTCAGTGGAATCTGACAACAGAAACTAGCCAAAAATTGAATTGCCAGTTTCTGAAGCAAGATGTTTTTGACTCAAGGGCCATTTCATATCCCACAGTTAGAACACTATGATTCCACATTAACTGCCATGACAACAACCTATGGAATAATAGGATTTGCAAGGGTGGTGTTTTTATTTTTTGCAGGTGGAGATATTGTGAATTCTGGCAAGCTTCTCTAGTGCCTCCCCAAACTACAAACCCAGGTATCCATAGATAGATGTTAAAGTGAAAGCATAATGCTATAATTGTGTAGTATGAAAGGGCCCTCAGAGCTTGGGAGTGAAAAAATCAAAGTAACACAATCACCTGCAAGAAGTTATCCTTTCCCTAAGACATAACAAATCTATTTAAAAAAAATAAGGACAAATAAAGTTATGTTATTCCTCTAACAAGTAATTCCTTTTGCTTCTTTAAAAATTAATAATTAAAGAGTCTTTTGCTTCTTTAAAAATTAATAATTAAAGAGCCTTTTGAAGACACTGGGGGGATGCAGACGGGCGGCCATGGGCCACCCTGGGAATCAGAGGATTGGGGCTGAGGCTGCCCCACACCTCGGCCCCTATCCTCCCTTCTGCTGGCCCTGAAAGGAGTGCTAAAATGCCACTCCTTTCAGAGCTGGCAGAAGGGATGCATCAAGAACCGCCATGTGGCTCTTCTGCATCTCTTCCGGAGCAGCGTGTCAAGACACTGCGCCGGAAGGACGTCTTGATGGCGCACACCATGCATAATGGTGTATGCCATTGTGACATCCTCGGGGAGTGGTTGGGGCACCCAGCGTGTGGCTGCCCTTCCCCTTCCCTGCCTCCAAGACGGTGCAAAGTGCCGCCTGTAGATGCCCTTTGACAGTCAGATTTCTGCCATTCTCTGATTAATCCTAAGCCCCTACTCCCAAGTAACCAAAAGCAATGGAAAATTAATACAAAACATAGTGCAACAAGTTACCTATTCAACCTTGCACTGATTAATGACTACATATTATGTTTTTAATGCAACAATAAGTAACAGGACTGACTTATTTTTAATGCTTAAATCCTTGATCTGTGTTTAATAGCCCTAGTGAGAAGCTGAAAGTTCCCAAGTGATATGAGTCATGGCTGGTGGCGTCCATGTCAATGTGGTAGTGAATCAGATCTATATTTTAGTCCAAAGTGTTGAACTTATCCCTCATATGAACCCAGTGCCTTGGATAGTTCATTTAAAATTTAGATTGAAATGCAAATCAGATACACAGCCACAACTAGATTTCAGTACATTCCAGAAGCAATGTTGATATTCTAAATATTGATGCCTTGGAGCCAGACTCACCATGCAGTGCAGTGCTAAGAACCTCACCACAACACAACAACAGATGGTGCCCCTCAGAGCCCATTTCAATCACCAGATCCCCTAAGATCCCTATCAGCTACTTGCACAATTGCAGAACTTTAACTTCAAGGGTGCTTTTATTGTTGTTGGCAAAACAAAGAGTTAACACAGCTTCCTTCTCATATTACAAGGCAGCAACCTTAGCAAGCCTTTATTATGGTAATTTTCAAATTTATGGCAGTAAGTTACAGGTAACCAAAAGGGCTGTTTGGTTGAAATGAGCAGCCTTTTTTGATGTGAGCCTAAGGAAATGTGTTTGGAATATTTAGGTCTCATGTGAGACTCAAAGGTTATTCATTCACAAGTGAGATAAATTCATACCTGTCAAGTCAACTGAATCTTTTGTGTGATCACTAGGCCTTTGAATTATTTATTCTCCTGTCCCTTTCCACAATCCCACTCCACCAAAAAAGTGTGTATGTGTGTGCGTGCATGTGCATGTACAAATGCACACACAACATAGAGTAAAAAATATTTACATGCTACACTTTTTTGCACTCTCTATTTTTAGAAGGAAAATATTTTATTTTAATTCCATTTCCTTAAATACACATTCTCTTTCTCTTCATTACCCCCCCCCTATATTTTGGAAAGCAGAAATTAAAATAATATTAGAAAGCCAGTCCACAAGAGGGAAACCCACATGTGTTTTGATATATATTTGCAGCATAGGAGCAATATTGTTAGGTAACATATGCAAAATTTTAAAAAAGAGGAAATGGGGGAGAGACCAAAAAAAGAAAAAAGAAAAAAGAAAAAAGGAACATAAACATATAAAAGACCTGCAACACCTCACCCAGCCCTTTGAAAATTTTGGGCAAGGGACATGATTTGCATCTTTCTAGATCTTATTACATTCTGTCCCACTCCCACAATTTTATAAGTATGCTTTATATCTGAGGCATTAATACTACTTGGTACTGCATCCAGAGATGTGGGTTTGGATCCATGAAAGCTCATGCTAAAATAAGTTAGTCCTAAAGTGCTGCTACATTTCCCCCTCCTCCT
The DNA here is from genome assembly GCA_020142125.1 of Phrynosoma platyrhinos. Classification (NCBI taxonomy): domain Eukaryota; kingdom Metazoa; phylum Chordata; class Lepidosauria; order Squamata; family Phrynosomatidae; genus Phrynosoma; species Phrynosoma platyrhinos. The sequence goes on from JAIPUX010001232.1 coordinate 33,343,881, forward strand.
TTTTAGGCTGCAAGAGACTAACATGGGTATTTCTTTGATAAGCTAAGGTTGCATCTTGTCCCTATTGGAAACCTATTCACAATTTTGAATTATCATTTTAGATATGGAGAATGGTATAGAAACTGATATAAGAACAACACCAACAGTACCAAAAAATATGAATCAATAAATAATCACTGCGCATAGAAAGATGAAATGCTTTCCCTAACATCTAGTCTTCTATGTTCAGAGAAAGAGACAAGTGAGTGCATGTGATGGAAAATCATTTGTGTGGCCACAACCTAGGGCCTGAAATGGTGTCATATAAGGCATCTCAGATGTCAGGGTCTGCTCCTTTCCCCAGAGTCTCAATGTATGGGGAGGAATTTTAGGACCTTATCATATGGGGGAAATCCCATACAGAAATGGGATTTAAAAGGTGGGGGAAACCCACAAAAGCAGGTAGATTTTCACACAGTGTCAATGTTAAAGTGTGCTTAACCCAAACAGAAAGTAGTCGAGAGCCACTTCTTTTACTTTCCAAAAGTAAAAAGAAGCGGCATTTGACTACTTTCCGTTTGGGTTAAGCACACTTTAACATCGATGTCATGTGAAAATCTACCCACTTTTGCAGGTTTTTTTCAATTTAAAACCCTGTTTCTGCATGGGATTTCCACCATGTGATAAAGTCCCTAGAATGAGACTGAAGTCTTGAAAAGTGGGGAAAATATTAAACCTGTTTGCTGCTAGTCCTTGCTGCCGCAGACTGCTTTGTAATGCTGCTATAGTTTCTCCACAGGATCAACCTCTCCCCCCCCCCCAAGTTTCTCAAACTGTGGCCAGCATCAGGACTAGACAGGAAGAAACAGTCCATGTGGAGAAATACTAAGCTGCTTCAGTATTCATTGACACAAACGGTGTTCTAAATCCATATTCAGCATGTACTTTGTAGCTTTTCATTAACTTTCACTATTATCTTCTCAGCTTTCTCCCTCTGCCCTAAATGGTTGAAGCTACAATACAATTTTCCTTATGTAGTCTGAGACACATTGATTCACACCACTGTTAGCAAAACATGCTGGTATGAATGTCTTTTTCATAAGCTCAGTTTAGGCACTTCACTCTTTTCTGTTTAATTCTTGATTTCCCTCTCTTTCTTCTCATCCTCTTTCTTCCCCCACCCCCCAACTCACAGCTAAATATTTTCCTCTTCTCAGTCCCATCCCCTCAACTCTTGCCTAAACTCCTATTTTTCCTTATTCCATAGTCCCTCTTTCTCTTTCTTCTCTTTCTCCTGTCACCCTTAACTCATACGTAAACATCTTCACCTTTCCTCCCTCCCTTATCTCTCTCTGCTTCTCATTCACCCACCTTTCCATATCTCCTACACTCATCATCTCTTGTCCCCACCCTTGTGTCTCATCCTTATACTTCTTTTCTAGTTCCCAGTTCTTCTGGTTATATATGTCTTCCCTTTCTCCACCATCCCCTGCTTTCTCTCTCTCTCTCATTCTCATTTTACCATGTTTCTTCCCGCTACATTCAACATCTTTTTCCCCTCTCTGCTTTGTTTCTCCAACTCTTGTCCTCCATAAAAATCTAAAATCATGATTCTTATCATGTTAAAGCTGAAAGTCCCATTAAATTCAATGGGGATTAACCATGCAAAAATAGATACCATTGTTGGCCAATATTTCCCTGATTGTCTGCCATCACTATCATTCCCAAAATATGTGGTGATTATTAGTAGCACTATGACTATTTTTGGTTAAGGGAGACATCCTAGTCACCTAAATACCAGACCCTGTCTGATCTTAAAAGCTAAGCAGGATCAGCCCTGGTTAGTACTTGCATAGGAGACCACCAATTAATACTAGGTGCTGTAGGTTATATTTCAGAGTAAGGAACTGCCAAAGCCACCTCTGAGTATTCCTTGCCTGAGAAAAACCCTGTGAAATTCATGGGGTTGTCATGTCAACAAGCGAATTGTGGGGCAAAGTCCACAATTAAAAATCCACAAAAGGGCAAAGTCCACAATTAAAAATATATATTTAAAATTGTTAAAAACTGACTTTAAACAATGGGAAATGTGACCAAAAAAGGAGCCAGTTAATGGAAGAAAACAAGCTTAAAAACAAATTTTGGAAATATTTCTTTTTGATTTTAAGTTTATTTGGTTGAACTACTATCCCTATACATTAAACTCTGTGCTTGCAAAAATGTTTAAAACAGAGCTGGGAAAGATTTTTCTATAAAATAAGAGCTTTGAAATCTTTATTGGTTGGACTACAGCTCCCATGTGTTGTTTAAAAAAACAATACAGTGCTATTTGTTAACAGCAGAGCTGGAATAGTTTCATCTATTCTATTCAGAGCAGATCTTGGAAAAATTTCTTGGGTTGGACTACAGTTCTCATGTGTTGTTAAAAGAAGTTCTTCCATGTACCAGTCTAGTGAGTATCTTCCCTACTTTGATTAATCATTTTGATTGTTTCTTGACAGTGTTTTCTACAGCTACAATCCCAAATCCATGGGGGGGGGGACAAGTATACATGTTTGGGGCTTGAAAGCCAATGTCATGTAGTGGTTTGACTGTTGGACTAGGAGCCTTATTGTATGACAAAAGAAAGCTGAAAAGCATCAAGAGAAGTGGCTTTCTCCTTGCCTCTCTGCATGCTGTTGTAGCACTTTTGTTCTCCTTCCAGAGGGAGACAGTCATAAAAGCATGCCTTTTGCCAAATGGATTTTTCTCTTTTCATGTCTCTCAGCTTTCTTTTGTCTTGTAACAAGGGTATAAGACTCTGGAAGACAGGGATTCAAATCCCCAATCAGTCATAGAAACCCACTAAGTGACATTGGGCAAGCCATCCTGTGTCATCCTCAGAGGAAGGCATGCTCAAACTCCCCCTGAACAAATTATGCCAAGAAAGCACCATGGCTGCTTTAGTCAGAAATGACTTGAAGGCACACAACAATAAAACTATTTGGGAAGAATTGTTTCATGGTGGCTCCATGGCTACTTCAGACCACATCTCTGAAAGACAATACTGCAATGAGAATGCATGCAATGCCATCACTATTAACAACCTAAGATATTCAAACACCATAATACAGCACACAGGTGCCATAAGTAGGCTTGCCGTATGCTCACCAACTTAGGAGACAAAGGGATTTGAGCTTATGCATTTCTCCCCATACACAGGGGAGGGGTCCGGAATGAATCCCCCATGTATAGGAAGGACTCACTGTATTAGCAGAAGACATTCAGGAATTGGAACAGTTAATAAGGAAGGTCAAAGATGAAAGTGCAAAGGCAAAGTGAACATAAAGAAAACAAAATACACAAAAGAAATACACAAGTTCAATCTATACCAGAAGAAAATTGAAATAGTTAAATAATTCCTATATCTAGGATCAGACATTGACCAGAATGGAGACTGCAGTCAAGAAATAATAAGAAGACTAGGAATGGGAAGGGCAACTATGGGCCTTTACAGACTGCCAGAAATAATGCAGCTTGAGGCCACTTAAACGTCCTGGCTCAGTGCTAAGGAATGATGGGAACTGTAGTTTATTGTGGCACCAGAGCTCTCTGACAGAGAAGGCTCAATATCTCAGAAAAAAACACATTTCTCATGATTCCCTAGCAATGAGCCAGGACAGTTAAAGTGGCCTCAAGCTGTATTATTTCTGGCAGTCTGTAAAGGCCCTATGAAAGAACTGGAAAAGATACTGAAGAGCAAAGACATACAACGGAGCACTAAATCAAAATCATTCAGGCCATTGTATTCTCAATTACCATGTGCAGATGCGAGAGCTGGACAGTGAAGGAAGCAGCCAGAAAGAAAATCAACTCATTTGAAATGTGGTGCTGGAGAAGGGTGCTGAGGATATCATAGACAACCAAGAAGACAAACAAATGGGTTCTTGAACAGATCAGACCAGGCCTCTCCTTGGAAGCTAAGATGATCAAGTTGAGACTATCGTACTTTGGCTACATAATGAGAAGGCACAGATCACTAAATAGAGGGTAGAAGAAAGAGAGGAAGACTACAAACCCAGTGGATAAACTCAATCAGGGGGGCTATGGGGAAGAGCTTGCAGGATCTGGGCAAGGCAGTGGAGGAGAGGAACTCTTGGAGATGTCTCATCCACAGGATTTCTCACAAGTGTCAGCACTTGAATAAAGATGGAGTCAATGATGTATTCAAAGTATATTCAAGGCATGCAGGGTTTTATCCTGGTTTATTCTGGGTCTATTTGCATCAGTTATTCACACAGCGGAGAATGCGAATCTTTTAGAAAAACTCAGGGGTGGGAACGACATCACAGGTTAATTGGGGTTTTTGGCACTCCCCCCAACTTAATTGGGTATATTTGAAATTCATGTGAACAACAAAGATTCAACACAGATTCTACCTGGATTATTTTCACCATCTGAATAACTTCTGAGAAGGGCATGCCACATAGGGTGCTATCACTGAAAAGGCCCTCTATCTTGTTTCCACATGCTCTTAGGACATGGTGCCTAGAGAATGACTTTGGAGAGCTTACATAACTGAATTGATTCCAAACTGAAATAAGAAAAGTTTGTCCATTATTACTGAAGAGGTAGATTATACTGATGAGATAGATAGACCATTCATCTGACCCAGGCAGACAATCATTCCAGGACTATATATGATGAATGAGCATCCCAGACCTTCCTCTTGTCTTGTCTCCAGATTTCCATGTCTATAACTCTGGGTTCTTGTAGTTCAGGAGCCATATTTAGATTGCCAAAGAGTCACCCCTCATTCCTGAACTGCCATTTGGTGACCCAGATGCAAATCAAATTGTTCACAAAAGAGCCTGGGAATGACAACCACTTGAAATCATATGCACACACACCCCTGGAAATTATAAAATGAAGACTAACAAAAACAAAGCCAAAAAGAAGCCCAAATAAAATGAAGAATAACAAGCACAAGTAGGGTAAGATCATTTATCTTGATGGATGTCACCTTAGAGCACATATTATCCCGATCTCTCAAAGTGTTTTTCTCCCTTATTTCATCTCTGACATTCATTGTAAATTTAATGATCCACATACGATTTGCTGGTGTCTCAGCCTAGTGTTTTGAATCATGAAACTAGTGCTAAATTTATGGCACTGCAGTACCACTTAGTGAATCATTAAGCAGTACAGTGATTTTAATGATTTGGATCATACCGGACCTCATCACTATATAATGAGGTTCCATTTAGGGTAAATTTTATGTAAAAATTCAATTTGCAAGCCAACAACATGAAACTACAACATTTTGTCACACTTGACACTGTATTTATTTATCATGGCTTGCACTATAAGTCAGGGTTATATAGAAAGTGAATACTGCACTGCCACATCTACAGCAGGTTTGAACTATTGGAAAACAATGTTCTTTCCCCCATTGATAAATTTTGCACCCCAATGACTGCATTTGTGAAAGACCTTTATCCTAAAATATGAAGTCCTGCAAGGATCTAGTAAAGGCTCATGATGTCCTAAGTGGGCATTCAAGAACACAAAACAAGGCATACACTGGACATGTTGGTTC
>JAIPUX010001232.1:33425529-33443511 GCA_020142125.1 Phrynosoma platyrhinos
TAATTTTTAAGCTGGACATGGAGAAAATATTTATTATGTACTATGCCAGTCCTCATAAATAGGATCCCATGAGTGCAATGGCACACGTATGGGGACTGATCAAGGCCTTCCTCTGTTTTCATGAAGTTTGGAAATATTGGGAAATGTTCAATGCAGGCAAGCACAATCTTTTCCCCCCACTCACCTCCTCTTTGCTCCTAGCTTTTTAGTATACTGATCCTTCATAAGTGCAACAAACAAAGACAAACGCTTGTGCTACACCAGAGCTTCCAGAGGCTTCATCTTGTTTTTGTTTTGGTTTTTTGTGTATTTTGTTGGATGTTTTTGAGTGGGGGCAGGAAAAGTTTAGTCTAGGAATCCTGAGGGTATTGGGGCCACAAAAACATCCTTAGGGGCTGATTGTGGCCCCAGGCCTGCACTTTGTTGACCCCTAGTTCAAAGCCACTTAACATCAAGCCACTGCTGCCTCTGCCTCCTCCTCCACTGCTTTTCATCCTGAGATTTTCCTTCTTGCACCCATCAGCACCCCTCAGCCGGACAGAGGGGAGTCAGCATACCTTTTTCTCCCCCATCTTTTCCTCTCTCTTTCCTCTTTTCTCCCCAGCAGCAGATGCTCTGCTAGAGAAAAGGCTGTGTGAGCTGTTGATGATGCAAATGCATTCAAAACCTGTTAAAGGCATGGAGAGTTTTATCCTAAGTCTATTCAGGTCTATTCACATCACACAGCCAACAATGTGAATCTTTTATAAAAACTTGGGGGAAAGCCGATGTCAATTATACCAACATAAGTGGGTTTTTGGCAGCTCCCCCCAAATAAAAAATTAATCAAGTGCATTTGGGATGTGTGTGAACAACAGAGTTTCATCCTGGATTATTTTATTGTATGAATAACCCCTAAGATTTCCACCAGCACCCCTGGAAACAACAACCCTGGTTCCTGCAGTATATCTAAGGAGGAACAACTGAATCCCCACCATTAATCTATGGCTAAATAAAAGGAAGCAATTTATAGAAGAAATAAGATGCAGAAGAAAATTCTGAAGCATACTTTGAAATGTGAAGTCAAAGACTTTCATGGCTGGCATTCATAGTTTTCTGTGGGTTTTCCAGGCTATGTAGCCATGTTCTTGAAGAGTTTATTCCTGATGTTCCTCCTGCATCTGTGGCTGGCATCTTCAGAGGGTGGTGGCATAGAAGTATGTGGAGTATACTGCCATGCCACCAACCCCTGAAGATGCTAGCCACAGATGCAGGCAAAACGTCAGGAATAAACTCTTCCAGAACGTGGCCACATAGCCTGGAAAACCCACAGAAAACTATGTTTGAAATGTTTTACAATAATTAAAAATTGTATTTATTTTATTTTATTTTAAATTGTTATTTATTTCATTTCTGTTCCACCTTTCTCCCAGAAAGAGACCCAAGGTGGCTCACAAATGAAAACATTTAAAAACTTTACAATAAAACTTTAAAAGACAATTAAAATGACCTAGCTAATGTGATGCTTTGCATGCACAGATGTTTTTAGAAAGACTTTCCAAACATGTTAAAAATGCATGGAAATGTTATAAAGGAATTTTATCTCCTTTTAATTGTATGATCAGCTAATAAACAATACAAAGCAAGAAGGTAGGATATAGCTCACATATCCAGCAAAAAGCACAATTTCCAGCACAGTTTATCTGTAGCATTTTTGCCTTTAGCAACCATATTCAAGTCTATGCAGAAACTAGCTTCATGGGGTTGAAAAGGGCTTATTCCCAAGCAAGCAGGTATAGGACTGAAGTCTTATTGGATCACTTTGAAACATATATTGATGAAAATGCATGTTGACAAAAATATCTCAAACAAAATAAGCTTAATAGAGATTTTAGATCAAATGTTATGTAACTGAGCCCTACTTTCTCATTAAACAACTGAGTGTTATATGTATAGACCAAAAATGAATTGTCTCCAGGTTCAGTTTCTGGCTGTTGTTTCAGCTGTTGTGGCATCAAACAAGAAATAGTGCAGCTGCTGTTGGGAAAGGGGAACACATTTGCTTGAGAAAAAAATAGTGTCCACAAAGGATGCATACTGTTGGTGGAAAACAAGGGAAATCTGAAATACCACTGCTGATCACTGCCCATATCTTATAAGAATACAACTACTCAAAATGAACCAGTCTCATATTCACTATCTGGTTATATATATTTCTTCATGAAAAGAACATGCAACCACTTGTATTATGGTCTTTACATCAGTTTAACTGGTCGACAAGAGTACACAGCTGAGCCCTCCCTTATTTTTTTATTTAAAAGGAAGTGTATAAGTGGAGACTTTAGTCGAGAAATAAGAAGAAGACTAAGACGTGGAGGGGAAATATGAAGGAACTAGGTAAGATCCTCAGTCGTAAAGATATATAATTTATTTCTATGTATGGATGTGAAAGATGGACAGTGAAGGAAGCTGACGGCAAGAAAATAAACTCACTTGGAATGTGGTGCTAGAGGAGAATTTGACAGATACCAGGACTGTCCACCAGGCAAATAAATAGGTCCATGAGCAAATCAACTCTGATCTCTCACTAAAAACCAAAATTACTAAACTGAGGCTATTACATTTTGGACATATGAAATGGCTGTTCAAAAACATGAAAATACTCATCAAAGTAGATGGCAGTAGAAAGACATTACAGATGGATGGATTAAAAGGAAGCCACAGCCCTGTGGCTGCAATCCACATTGACAGAATCAACTTTAGTGCTAACTAACATATATCAACAAATATGGAAAACAAAATGAAGGCCAATAGATTGGAAGTTATCAATATACATCCCCATCCACAAAAAGGGAGATACAAGAGACTGCAGCAACTATAGGACCATAGCGCTGATCTCCCGTGCAAGCAAAATCATGCTCAAAATTCTGCAACATAGACTCAAATCATACATGAAGAGAGAAATTCCAGAGATACAAGTGGGGTTCAGGAAAGGAAGAGGCTCTAGGAACTACATTGCAGACATACGATGGCTAATAGAGCACACTAGGGAATTCCAAAAGAAAATCAGCATGTACTTTATAGACTACAGCAAAGCCTTTGACTGCATAGACCAGGGACCAGCAACCTACAGCCCGGGGGCCAGTTAAGGCCCTGGGCCCCGGCCTTACCGGCCTGGGCTGAAGGTTGCCATCGTCACCGCTGCCGCGCGCTGCCGCCGCCACACGCCACCGTCGGGGAGCGTTTTCGGCCACGCTCGCTGCAATCGCCATTTTGGAAGTCAAAATGGCGGTCGCGATGTGTTTGCGCATGCGCAGTACTCTTGCGCATGCGCAAACGCATCGCGGCTGCATTTTGGACTTTCAAAATAGCGGCCACAATATGCACCGTGGCGGCTGTGGTCGTGCGAGCTACGGTGGTGGCCGCAATAGTGGCCATGTGTGCGGGGGGGGTCACGTGCAGCAGAGGAGGGTGTGCGTGTGTGCATGAGCGCATGCACCGCCATTCCCCCCCTCAGCCCAGCCGAGACCTGGGCTACGGGAGACCGGCCCAGGTCTCAAAAACGTTGCCTGTCCCTGGCATAGACCATGAAATGCTATAGAATGCTCTTAAAGACATGGGAGTGCCAGCACATCTGATAGTCCTGATGAGGAATCTGTACTCAGAACAGAACACAGAGAAACAGAATGGTTCCTGATTGGCAAAGGGATCAGACAAGGCTGTATCCTTTCACTCTATCAGTTCAACTTGTATGCAGAACACATTATAAGAAAAGCAGGCTTGGACACAGAAGAAGGAGGAGTGAAAACAGGAGGAAGGAATTGTCAGGATTCTATGCTTCTCATAGGAATCTGACCACCAAGGGGTGATGCATGGGGGAAGGAATCAAAGGGAATGGCAGATGGGCATTGCAAATAGTAGATGGGACATTGAGGTAGGTTTAGGAGTTGAAAGGGCCATGAGTACATCTCATCACCCCCAATCGGATGGGAAGTCAGAGAAAAATAATTGTTCTTTGGAGCAATATATTTAATGCTTTGGCAACTATTTGCAGGACAATTGGTTTGGCTAACTGCCTCAAGTTGAAGTTGCTTTCAATTGGACAGTTCACCAAAGTACCAGACATTCGCCCTTTGAGGATGGTTATGGCTATGAACGAAAAATTTTGCTGGCTCTGACCATGGAACCTACGGATCCAGTGACACTCTCCCAGTGGATTATGAAACTCAAAGATGCATGTTCTCACATTGTGGCAGCCCTAGAGGATGCCAAACAGACCTACAAGAAGTTTGCAGATCAACAGAGAGACAGAAAATGGGAGCTGAGCCTTAGGAGCAGAGTCTACCTGCCCACCAAGCATTTGAAGACTCAGCAGCCTTCCAAAAAAATGGGGCCAAAGTTTGTGGGACCTTTTGTGGTAAAATGAATAATCAATAAGGTGACAGCTGAGTTGGATCTACCAAAAACCTACAGACACTTACACCCTGTGTTCCATTTCAGTTTGCTGAAGCCAGCGCTTGAAGAGGACTCTTGGAGAGAAGAGCCTGAACCTCCACATCCATTAGTTGTGGAGGGGGAACAATACTTTGAGGTGGCTAAGATTTTTGATTCCAGGTGGCATAGGAAAAAGTTACAATATTTGATAAGCTGACAACACTTCCCAGGCTCACATAAAGAATGGGTCTACACCAGACATGTAGATGCCCCAGATTTGGTCAAACAGTTGCATGAACAATATGCAGACAAGCCAGAAGGGGACTGATATATGTAATATAATAGTATAAAATGTTTTGGGGATGGAAGAGTGTCAAAATTCTATGCTTCTCATAGAAATCTGACCACCAAGGGGTGAAGCATGTAGTGGGGAATCAAAGGGAATGACAGATGAGCATTGTAAATAGTATATGAGACATTGAGGCAAGTTTGCCTTCCGATCCCAGGAGATGAAAGGAGGTGAACCTAGAAGAACTAGACTTCAAAGATCTTTTGGTATGGACAACCGGACTATTGGGGAGGGGGAAAGCGGGTTTGGCAAGAGGGCTTTAAACTACTGGTTTGGTGGTAAATACTCAGAGTTGTTTCTAAAAGGATTGTTGGAGAAAAGTGTCTTAATTCCAGAATAAAGCTGTAGTGAATTTACACTTGAAAATGTTTTCCTGGTTCTTCAAGTTTCTTGCTACCAAGCATGACAGACATATCAACAATCTAAGATATGCAGATGACACTATAGTACCAGCAGAAAACCTCACATACCTGGAACACCTACTAAGGAACATCAAAGAAGAAAGTGCAAAGGCAAGGGAGAGGCGGGAAATATAAATAAATTTTATTATTATTATTATTATTATTATTATTATTATTAATGTTGAACATAAAGAAAACAAAAATAATGACCACTGAGGACCTTCACAATTTCAACCTGGACAATTAAGAAATAGAAATAGTAAAAGAATTCCCATACCTGGAATCAAACATTGATAGAAATGAGGACTGCAGTCAGGAAATCAGAAGAAGATTAAGAATGGGGAGGGTGGCTATGAAAAAACTAGAAAATATTCTAAAATGCAAAGATAAACTCAGTACAAAAGTTAGAATCATACAAGCATTGTATTCCCTATAGCCATGTGGGCATTTAAGAAAGATGATAGGAAGAAAATCAATTCATTTGAGACGTGGTGCTGGAGAAGAATGCTGAAGATCCCATGGACAGCCAAAAGGACAAACAAATGGGTCCTAGAACAGATCAAGCCGGGAACCTCCCTGGAAGGCCAGATGATCAAACTGAGGTTGTCATACTTCAGACACATCATGAGAAGGGAGGACTCATTGGAAAAGGCAATAATGCTGGCAAAGGTGGAGGGAAGTAGGAATAGAGGAAGGCCACATGCCAAATGGATGTACTCTACTAAGGAAGTCATGGGTATGGGGTTGCAGGAATTAAGCAGAGCAGTAGAGGACAGAGGGTCTTGGAGATGTCACCATGAGTTGAGATCAACCCCGATGGAAGTTAACAACAACAACCAAAAAAACAAAAACAAAACATCCCTGTGACTGTAAGGCCTGAGCAGGGCTATTATTTTTTTTTATTTATTTTTTATTAATAATGATCACCATTGTCATCATCATCATCATCAAACTTAAAAAGAAAATTATACATTAATGGCAGGGCTATTAATGACCAGGGTTCTTGAAGGTCTCTCGTGGAGTGCAAAAACAGGATTTAAACTGGGGAAAAAACATAAAAGCGGATAGATTTTTCAGATGACATCTGACATTAACCTGGACAGAAAGTGGAAAAAACCCACAAAAGTGGATTGATTTCCTGACGTTATTGGGGTTAATGAGCATTAGTGCAACATTAACCCAGACAGAAAGTTAACAAAATGTATGGCTTTTTACTTTTGGGAAATCATAAGGTGAAATGAACTTGGCAGCAAACAGCCACAACAAGTCAGGGTGTGTGTGAACTGTTCTAGATCCCAGATGCAGATATGAAGGGGGAAGTTGAAAATTTCCCTCCAGCTGCTCCTTTTCCTAAATATGCTCCCAATACATGCAGGAGCTAACAGGAGGGAAGCAAAACCCTTCATTGCCCTCAACAGAAGCAACCTATCCCAGCAGAGGAAAATGAGCAACCTAGGGATGGAAGGCTTAAACCTTCCCTACCCATGGCCAGGGGTCTTGATTCAATTTGGATGAGGAGAAAATCTTGTAAATAATGATAGAGAGGCTTCAGCTGCATGCAAAGCACTTAATGCATCATGTAGGTTAGCTCTCAGAGAACAAAAAGAAGTTAGCAAAGATAGATGAGTTCTTTTTACATGGCCCAGGGCTTTTGATTTACCTTCATAGCTGAGAAATGAAGAGCACTTCACTGGCTGTTATGCCATAAAGGCTATCTGAGAAGGGAGACTTATCTGTGAAAACAAAAATGTTCTTTCTTCTTCAACCATTAGTGTTGTCTCTTGGTGAACAACTGATGGCAAAAAAACCAAAAATAATACCTATTACTAGAAGCATTATTTAAAGAACATAGAAGAACCTTGAAAAAGGTAGCAGTATGGTTTCAGCCTGGTGTTCTTTTCCATATCAAATAAATGTATCATGAAGCTTTTAATGATGTCATGTTGCATTTGAGGAGGGGAGAGTGGCTACTTTTTGTCATGGCAATGTTTTCAAATAATTCACACCCATTGGCTCATTTCAAATGGTGCTCCAGATATCAGAAATTTGCAAATGTTTGATGATCAAGCCTGTGAAAATGGAATCCACAGGCTAGCAAATCTGTTAACAAAAAAAGAAAGGTGATCAGGAAGTGTATTATAAAGTTCTCTGGCACCAGACCGTTTATTACACTTTGATAAATTTGTATTACGGCACAAGGCCACTTGACTGGAAAACTCCACAACTGTCAAGAGATGAGCCAATATTTCTTAGCACTGTATTCATGATATGACAGAGAACGAGAAGATTGTATACTATGACAAATGCTTAATGCATCCAGCTTGCCTGTTATTTTCGCAGTAATCCACCATGTCCAAAATAAGAAATAGTATTAAAGCATCCTGGGAGGTCGAGATGGAAAATGAGTCATGAATGTCAGAGGAAGCTATCCCTGTAAAGCGAAAATAGAGCCTTCACTCACTGAAGCAACCTTCATTATTCCCATCAGGATTCCAAGGGCTCTCTTATCCAGACAATCAGTAGCGCCCCCCGCTGTATTTTAGACTTTGGTAAGAATTCTCCAAGCCCCCATTCAATGTCAGTCCCATGCAGTTCACTTGTAATGGCAGCTGGATAGTGGGGAGATGGGGACTGATTTGTTGCAAAGAAAAGACAAACCTGAGAAGAGCTTCAGAAACTCACACTAACTTATCTGCTCCCAGCTCTCCAAATCTATATGAGAATCTAAAAGAAGAGAGAATTTCTTTTAAAATGTTTTAAAATTGGCAAGCTAATTACTGCATATTCTGAAATACTGATAGAAACTAGCAAAGTTATTTAATATAAGGATGGACTAGCTGCTAGTCTAGGAAATATGCAAAAAGTCAGGAAATCATTTGCTTGCTCTTCCCCCCCCCCCCCCCCCCCCGGGCCCACCTTATTTCTATACATAGTATCTGTTGGAGCCAAGACAAGAGGAAAATTCAAAATGAAGAATTGTGGTGTTTTAGAGGATGGATTATATGGTTATTCATGCTTTCTTATAGTGTGGATTCATATGATGTGCATCAATGATTCCCAGACTCTGGCCTTCCATGTTTTTTGGACTTTGGCTCCCAGAATTCCAGGCCATTGACCAAGATGACTGAGGCTAATGGGAGGTAAAGTCAAAAACACCTGGAAGACCAGAGTTTGTGAATCACTGATGTACATCTTCATATCCATCATAGCCAGAATTATCTTTTTTCCAGAATTATGGGCTCATCTGCACTGGCCAGAATACTCTGTGCTGCTCCAGGATATTCTGGCCCCTAAGCTGCTCCCAATTCCTTCTGTTACTTCCATGCTCTGGATCGATCACATGGCTGGGCACCTTGTTTCTGACCTCAGAGGGAGTAACTCATGCCAGTGGCAGTGGCACCAGTTGACAACAGGACACATGTGTAAACAGCCACCCAGCACTGCTCTGGAATGCTCTGAATTTTCTAGCAAAATTCAGAGCAAAAGATGGGTTTTGAAACATCAGTTTAGGGCAGATTCAGTGCTGTACTGGCCTTCTCTTATGAAGATAGTCCACATTTGAATCATGACCTTGGGCCTGTGTCATGTAGACAGATTGCAGTGAGGGCAGTGGGAAACCAGTGCACTTGGTCCATGTAGACATACAGCCACACCATGGAGGTTTTAAAGGAGAGTATTCCAGAGATTACTGCATGAGGCTCTAGGGACAGAATTGTAGTGTAATTACAAGAACTGGTTCCATTGTTTTCTGCATGACATCAGCACTCATCTATTGTTGACCCATTGCCCTACTGTTATTATTGTGCAACTTTGCAAAAATGAGAGAAACCTGTCAATGATTGCCAATATTGCTACAGTCATATGATTGTGCAAGTGCAAATCACTTTAGCACTACAGTATTGAGATGGTGAAGTCTACATTGTGAAGGTAGGTGTGTCATTAACCATTCTCCCCATTTCTATTACGTCACACAATTTCCATTGTTGTCACAAAGGACACTTTCCCAAAAATTGGCAAGATTGTACTATTTGTATTATATATTTTTATTTAAATTTAGCAGTATGCAATTTTGAGGTCATGATAAATTGTCATGATATTTCCCATTTCCATGTAAGTGGTCTTGCACTTCTCAGGGTAAATAGTGTACATTTAAAGCAACACACGTAATCTAACATAAGGTTTCCCAAGACAGACTTCAGTTTCACTGAATCCATTAATGCAAAAGATGAAAGTGTGTTGCTGTCTACAGAATCACCAGTCCTAAAACCTGAAACAACTCCACAAAACTCCACAGGGGTGTTTTGATTGTAATTGTTAATTTATCTCTACGTAGTCACCATCCAGATTTACACATTTCTCCCTGCATTTCTTGACCCTCTGAAGACCATTATTGTAGAAGTCTACAGATTGTGCCTTAAACCACTCTTCCACTTCATGAATGATGTCATTTGTGTTGTCAAATCAGTGATCCCGCAATGGATTTTTCATTTCTGGAAACAAGGAAAAGTCACTTGGTGCAAGGTCAGGAAAATAAGGTGGATACTGCAAGATCTCAAAGCCACATGCCCTTGCTTTGTTAACTGCAACTTGAGATGAGTGAGCTGGTGCATTGTCAGCTAGGAGACAAATGCCTTTCTTTTTCAGAGCATCTCACAGCTTGTCCAGAAGATTGCTGTAGTATGTGCCAGTGATGATTTGTCCCTTTGCAAGGTAATCTGTGAGAATGACTCCACCACAGTCTCAAAAAACTGAGAGCATGACCTTCCCTGCTGTCATTTGCACCTTTTTGGGGGGAGGGGAATCAGCATGCTTCCACTCCATGCTCATGGTTTTGGTCTGTGGATCATACTGATAGATGCAAGATTCATCCATGGTTACCAGACAACCAAAAAAATCCTCTTCGTCCTGTTCCTACAGCATCAACATCTGTCTTGAAAGGTCACATAGTGTTTGTTTCTGGAAAGAGGTTAGCAATCATGGAACCCAGCATGCAAACACTTTAGACATGTGCAGTTCATCATGAATAATTTTCCACACACTACCATAACTGAGACCAGTTTCATTCATGATCATTTGGATGGTTGCTCATCTGTCTTCCAGGATTAAACACTCCACTTTCTTCACTGTGGCCACATCGTCAGTCAATTATGGTCTTCCAGATCTTGACTCATCTGTGAGGGACATACTTTTCCCACCTCACAATAGTGTCATAAGATGGGCAATTGTTTCCCTAAACTACCATAATCTCATCATGAATTTGCCAGGCATTATTGCCCTTCAAATGCAAGAACTTTATCATGCTGCGAACCTCAGTCTTCTCCATCTTGCACTTTAGTCACTTCTGGCACAACCGGTAACAAAAATAAATGACACAATGAGCTGATTTTCTCAATATCATGCACTTAGGGACCAATGATGACACTGAAAATTTCATCAATATACCATAATAATTTCTGGGTGGTAATTATTACTTTATGATACTCCCTTGTATTGATACCATTGTAATCTCATTAAAGAAATTGTGTGAATACAGTGCAAAAGCACCCTCATGCGGTAATCTACCCAGTGCTGTTTAGTGTAAGCAGACTTGGGATTTTATCATACGGGGGAAATCCCATGCAGAAACAGAGTTTTAAATACAGGAAAAAACCCACAAAAGCAGGTAGATTTTTAAGATGACATAGATGTTAAACTGTGATTAACTCAAATGGAAAGTAGTCAAAACCCGCTTCTTTTTACTTTCGAAAAATCCCAAAAGTAAAAAGGAGCGGTTTTTGACTACTTTCTGTTCAGGTTAACAACACTTTAACAGTGATGTTTGTGAAAATAAATCCACTTTTGTGGGTTCCTCTCCAGCTTTTAAATCCCTTTTCTGCAGGAGATTTCCCTTGTGTCATAAGGTCCTAAGGAAAGAAAACATACAAGGCACAGGGATATCTTGTGATTCAGAGGTGACATCTTTCTTTCACAACTATGAATGGATAGTGAGGTAGTTACCTTTATATATATGGAAGCATGGTTTTGTGACTGGCACCAGTGGGAGGGGAATGGGAAAGGAGTAGAGCATATTCGAGTTGTCAAAAATCCACCCTCAACAACAAAAAAATGCACACATTAAAAGCAAACAAATGCTGGACAGAGTGAATTGCTGATAGAGGTATTTGAAAAAAGTAAAATTTGGAGAATGTAATCTCAGGGGGAAAGGCAGGATGAAACACAACAAGGCAATAAGAATATAAAATATACATTGTAACAATGCGACAACAGATGTTTTAAAGTGAACCATCTGGATTCCTTAAAATCCAGTATGATATCTCAGTGATTAAAGACACAGATGTGGATAAACTCAGAGCCTGGAAACACTCCCTTTTTTAACATTAGAAATTCAAGAATCTCCCAGCCAATATGGCCTATGGAATCCTGGGATTTGTAGTCTAAAACCTCAATCCAGTTGTTAGTTCCAACTAGAATAGACTTATTGAATCAATGTGAACTTGTTAAATCGATGTGAACAATATGACTTTGGGGGGTAGGATTCTGTGACATAACCATGTTAGTCTACAATATCAGTATGCAGAGGTATTTTGTAGCACTTTTGATATTAACTGAACAAAAGATGTATCCAGCAGTAGCCGTGTTGGCCATATAGTATCAGAATAAAGTACAGTATCATCCAAAATCCACAAAACAGGGAGTGGGTGGGGGAGTGGGTGGGGCAGTGGAAGGGAGGCATGGACAGGGCAGTCCACTGCTGCCACCACTGCCTCCCCACACCAGGTGACACCAGCATAGTAACACCACTGCATAGGCACCACCCCATTCAGGGGATGTTCTTACCAGCAGAGCAATCTCAGGATCCCAACCATTGACTGATCGAGATCCTTATGAGCTTCAACCAATTTACCAAATAAATTATTCATTAAGAAATCCTTTAACCTGAGCATTGTGTGTCAGTCTGAGGAATGGAGAGCATTTTTATTTTGTAAAAGAAAACTAAAATGTTTTGATGCTTTTCACATGAGTAGGCTGTCTGGTTTGCAGAACAAATGTACCATTAGAAGAAGAAGACAAATGTTTGTAAAATAGTCTAACTGAACTTTGTGTCTTTAGTACAAGGGAATATGGGCCAATGGTTCTATTCAGAAAGAAATGTGCATTTTCTGAGATTCTGGATGCTTCCAAAGTATCATGCCCGTAGTAGCTGCACCCCATTTACAATTGTCTTTTAAGTTTTTAATCTCAATTTATGCTATTAACTCACTCTTACATTCTATTTTTAACTTCTTCTAGAAAGCTTTTTTTAAAATACAAGCAACAATTTCAGAGTTTGAAATATGTCACAATGAACATGATTGATCATATAAATGTCTGCTAAAATGATTTTGTTTTGAAGTTATAATTTCCCCGTGCTTTTTTCATGTCAACAGAAATGAACTAAAAAGCATTTCAGTGTGTTGGGAAAAGTAAGAGATAGTACTGGAGCTCTCCAGCAGAGTAATCAAATGGCAAGGCAGAAACTGAACAAAAGCCAGTCCCATTCACACAAACAGGATCTAGCTGAGAAAGGAAATATATAAGCCTTCATTTTGCAAATGTATAAAAATGTATCTTTATTATGTATATAAATGTATCTTTATTTACAAATTACTTGTGCCTAATCAAACACAGGGTCTTATGGATGAAAGAGAGAGAAGAAGGATATAGTTGCAGGTTAGAATGATGCAGGAAGAAACTGAGTGTTATAAAACAAGCAAACAGGAAATTACCATAATGCAAATTAGTAATAAGTGGATATAGACATTCAAGATTTGTTAACACTAACACTATTTGTCAACAGTATACATTCCGATGCAGTGCTATCTAGACCTGTAGGTTCTTGAAGCAGTCTCTTGGCAAAAACTTGGTCATAATGTTACCCAAAAAACAGGTGGGGGGACTAGGGTCCCCACCAGCTGTCAACAATACTTCAAATATTGGTGAAATTACCTTAGCAAGAGGTCTGGGTATCCTTTGGACCATGTGCACAAGTATATCGCAGTACTGACTGGGAGGACTCCAGGTTTTCATTGAATTAAGAAAAGTTTATTTAGAAAATATGCAGAGTGCAAACACCCACACAAGATAGCAATCCAAATAAACACAGCATACAGTGTTAATCAAAATAGAAATATGAGAAGAGGATAGTGGAGTTTTTAAGGTTTGGAAAGGGGTTATAATTACCTGTCCAAAGAGAAGACTGTGGAAAGCTGGAGTGGCTCAGACTGAGTTGTCTGAGGGCAGCACCGAACATACTCAGAGTGCCGGTGTATATGTCGGCTGTGTGTGCAGAGGTTTGGTTTTGAAACCCTTAAAACTAGCCCTAGGCAATGACTATTTGGCTAGGCAACAAAGGCTGAATAACTTGTCCCAGCAATCGACAATGAGATTTAGGACTGGTTGATAGTTTTAACAAAAACAATGATTAGATTGGGATATCCCTGAGATGGATGGATAGAGAAGTTTGGCCAGGAACACAACAAGGGATAGCCAGAGAAGAATTAGTTTACTGCTTAGGATGCAAAGAGATCTTTTGTCTCAGGTTTCAAGAGGAAAGGCAGATTACTTGGAGGAAAGAGCACTTTAGATTTGATGATCTTGTTTACTAGGATGTAGATATGGCTTGGGGAAACAATACTTTTTTTCCTGGGAACCTGACCTAGTGTTGATAATTGATCTCTCAAAAACATGCTATCTTCAGATATGAGATATCAAAATATGAGGACCCCAAAATACAGTACAGGATAGTCAGGGGTGCTTAACAACAATGTCAGCTGTCACTTCGACTGTCAGTTTGATAGTAATTTTTATAGTAGATTATCTTGCTTACTGTAGATTTGTCTCTTTACTTCATATTGAGGGTAAACAAATCAACAAGGCAAGACTTATACCCAGTACCAATCTATTACAGAACAAACTGAAGTAAGGAAATTACAGAACCCCACTAATGGTCACATACAATTCCCAATTAAGACCTCTCAGATGTATCATCACTGAACTACAACTTACTTTGGACAATAATACTGCCCTCACAAAGGTCCTTGGTAGCAGGCCTTTACTTGCCTACAGATAGCCTCCAAATCTCAAAGTTACTTACTTACAGGAAAACACACAATACACGTGGAGAGATGGGTACAAGATCTTGCCACAAATCCAGATGCCAACCCTGACCACAGATCTACTTGGGAAATGTTATCAAAGGACCTAATCTCATAACCCACAACATTAGAGGCATTTTCACTTTCTCATGCTGTAATGCGGTATATATATCTATGATAGGTATATATCTATCATATCTCCTTTCTGATTCCTTCATCATTCATATGGTTATCCGCCCACCCTGGTCTCAGACAACATCTTTCCTCCTACCTCAGTGACCACAGCTAAAGCTGAATTTGTCCTCTCATCACCCTACCCACATGCTTTCCCTTTTTATGGCTGAAAATAAAGCTCCTTCCTTGTTACCCAATCACTCTATGCATCTGAAGAAGTAGACCAAGGGCTGGTACAGATCAGCAAAAAGAGCCGGCTTCTCAGTGGCTTGGGAGCATGGTGTACACATGACGAATGGCCCCAAGACACAGGGAACCTGCCCTATGAAGTTGCCATGAGCAACCACATGACAGCGGCATTGTGGTGGCATGGCATTTATATGCCACACACCACCAAAACCCAGAAAAACTGCTGCTGCGGCAGCAAAGGTGCCTTTTTCCCAGCACAAAAAGGAGCGACATTCTGCTGTTTCTTTTTGTGCTCGGAAAATGCTGGGTTGGGGCCGTGGCATGCAGTTGCCACGGCCGCCACCCGGTGATTAAAGGGGCAGCAGCAAGCTGCTCCTTTGGGGCCATCTGTTTTGCCCCTAAGTCTAAGAAAGCTTATGCTAGAACTTCCTTTGTACGGTTTCAATGGTGTTACAAGATCCCTTTGCATACTGATATGTTCCAGACTAAACTGGCTATGTCTCTGAATTCTAACAGAGTCTCTTCTTCTTATGATAAATTGAAAACAATCTCTAGTTCATCTGGGAAATCTAGCATAATATTTCTCTTATCAACTCTATTTCATTCATCAAAGTAAATACATGTAATAGAGTCATAGAATCATAAAGTTGGAAGGGGCATAATGGACCATTGAGTCCAACCCCGCAGGATCTCCAGCTAAAGCATCCCCAGCAGGTAGCTGTTCTGCCTCTTTTTGAAGATGTCCAGTGAAAGTGATCCTGCTGCCCCTATAGGCAATTGATTCCATCACTGAACTGCTCTTACTGTCAAGAAGTTCCTTCTAATGTTCAATTGAATTCTATCTTCCTGTAACTTCAAACCATTAGACCTGGCCTCCGGGGCAGCAGAGAGCAGGCCTGTCCCTTCCTTTCTGTGACAGCCCTTGAGGCATTTAAAGAGGGCAAATCATGTCACTCCTCAGTCTTCTCTTCACCCAGCTGAACATTTCCAGCTCCTTCAAGCTTTCCTCATATGTTTTGTTCTTTATACCTCTTATTATTCTGTTTTGTCAAATTATTTTTGAAGATTATCCAGCATTGTTTTGGCTGTGTTACATTCTGTCACAAAGATTCATTGGTTATCCTCAAAAGAATTACAGATTATATTATGCAGTAGCATCAATGGGGGGTTTGGATCACACCAAGTGACACCCCAGAAGGGGGGATGACACCACAGAAGAAGGGTGTCAGCCTCCATCCCCTTCAGGAGTCTCCTAGCCTGGGTGCGGTGGGCGGCTGTTTACCCAGCTGCACAGCCACCCTCCACTGGTCTTGGAGGAGGGGCCTCTGGCCCAGGCAGCTGATATGTTCCAAAGCTGGTGCACGTGCTCCAGCCATCTCCCTGCTTTGGCCTGGCTTTCCCCTGAGGGGGTGTGGATCACACCAGATGACATCCCAGAAGGGGGGGCACCACAGAAGAGGGGGTTCCCCTCAGGAAAGCCAGGCCAAAGCAGGGAGAATCGGGGTGTGTGCATGCTCTAGCCAGCTCCCTGCTTCGCCCTGGCTTTCCCCTGCCATCTTCTTACAGAAGCCCTGCCCCTTCTGCTATTGGGGCCCCACACCCCTGAACAAGGTGACACCAACAGTAAGTATGCCACTGGTGCTATAGCATCCTTTCACACCTGAGCAACAACATTTTTATCTCTTTCAAGGCTCCTCTAAACTTTTGAGCTTTTAATGTAGCTGGAATCTTGTCTCTCTATTGTTGGTCATTATGACCACCAATTCTCATAGATTTTCCAACAACAGTCTTGCCATTTGGTCTGGATGGTTTGCTTGGTTAGAAATTAAGAAAGTAGCCCAAAAATGGGGAACAAAACCAAACACCTGTAACTCATAAACATGTTTGGGTGGGAGAGAAAAATAAAAATTAAAAAACCCCACAAAAATTAGGCTGAGCTGGGCTAGGTTGAGCTGAATGCCAATAACTTGGATGATCAAATCTTTGTCCCTGAAGTACACTCCAGAAAGACATATGGACCACTGCAGAGTGAACATTCACACTGATAATGGCATGGCTACCTACCACATTGCCCTTACGCCCCAAAATTTCCAACAGAGCAGGCATTGCTGAACTGCCTACTCTACCTGTAGGTGAGTGGTTGCAACTGGTACAATCCTGCAAATAGATGACCATTACCTGACATCTTTCCTTGAGCCATTTGGGCATGGATCATAATTTGAAGCCAAAACTGTGGGTGCTGCTCAGCCCACTGCACAATGATTGATGGCTGTTTGTATCCTAAGATCTCACCATATTTCAGTCCTGTGACCCCAATGAAATTAATTTACCTCTGTAAATAATGCCAGTGTGCTACAGCATGGCTAAGGCCCTCCAAAGCTCACTATCACCCATGCATAGACTAAAAATCCAGGCAGCTAGTTATTTCAGGTCCTATCCCCACTTCACTTGCAGTCTCTCCCCATCTTCATATTTATTATTACCTTCCTTTCCATCTCCCCATACAACAACTTAATCACAACTACATACTCCCCCTTCCAAAGCCTCTCTTCAGTTGCCAGGACAAAGTGGTCACTCACGGAGAAGAACTGATACCAATATGGGATCGCCTGGTTAGGTACCACATTATACCCTATGTCTGGGAACCACAGGTAGGGATAGCTGGGGCTACTGAATATCCCTTGTGGGAGTTGCCACCATGGCATACTCTGGGAGAACAAACTGGATAATTGACAGAATCCAGGCTCCATGCACTGGTGAAAACTGCATCCATGTATGGAAAAGCCCAGTTTTCAGCTGACCCATGGTACCTATGGCCAACATCCTAGAGCTGAATAGTGGTCTAGTTGTGACTGAAAATCACCAAAATTGCAGGAGTCTGACATACTGGGAGCAATGTTGGTGAGCTCCACAGCCTCCTTGGCCAACTTATTATTTGCACTCATTGGCCACTGTGGTCACTGTCTCCTAAACCTCCTCACCACTGGCTGTGCTGGCTTGGGTCTCCCAAATTTAAAATGGTATTATAATGCAAATCAATTAAGATACATTATAGATGGAATTGCAGAGAAAGGGAAGTTAGATTGGCTACAGATGGAAACAAAATAAATAAAGAATAAAATGGAAAACATATTTTTAAGGACTTTACCATGAAAGAAATGAAAGAAATAGAAAACCCCTTTCTAAAGAACATACTAGAGATCTGGAAAAATATAAAGAAAAATTAATGCCAGCTATCTTGCCATTAACACCAATTATAATGATAAAAAAATTCCCAATAAATTTAAAGGAAGAATTAGGGAAAGAGTTAAGGAAACAAGAA
>JAIPUX010001232.1:33453669-33471902 GCA_020142125.1 Phrynosoma platyrhinos
AGTGGATTCTTGCTGCTTTTGGCCCCGTGGGATAAGGTCCTTAGTCTTTTTTACCACTTAAAACTTTCTCATGGAAAACTCCATACATCTTATACATTTCCATCACTCTGTATCCCATACATAACTTGACATCTTCTGGGATATTAGCTACTCCTCCTAATAATCCAGTCTATACTCCCAAATACTCAAAAATAGCAGTGAAAGCTATGCATATATGGACATACCACACAATTTCAGTTATCAGGAATATGACTGGGATGCATTATATCTACCTTCAAATTTACTTTGCCATTCAAGGTAGCATGGTCTAGTACAGGGGTAGGCAACCTTTTTTGGTCCTGGGCTGGTCCCCCGACATCCTTGTCTCCGCTGGGCTGAGGGGGGGGGAATGGCGGTGCACTCGTGCACCCGCCGCCGCCGCGCGAGACCCCCCCATGCACACTGCCGCCACTGCTGCCTCTGCGTGCACCACATCCGCCATTTTGGAGAACAAAATGGTGGCCATGACTCATTTGCGCATGCACAGTATTCCTGCGCATGCGCAAATGTGTTGTGGCCGCCATTTTGATTTTCAAAATGGCGGTCGCGGTGCACGTGGCCGCATGGAGGGAAAAACATGCTGCCGCCGCCGCCACAGCACCAGGGATCGGCCTGGGCCGGTAAGTCCGGCGACCCAGGCCGGAACCAGCCCGGGGGCCGTAGGTTGCCGACCCCTGGTCTAGTAGCTAGAATATAGTGGGAAATCTGTACCTCAGAGGCCTACATGTATTCCTTGAAAGCCAATTGGGGAGCAGTGCCTGATCGCTTTAAAAAAAACTCAAATTCATATCTTTTACTCAAAATGTTTCAGGCACACTAGAAGGAGGGGGGAAATTGCATCCTTTTCTTTTCTTTTCTTTTTCTCAGATATGGTTCTTGATCAGTTCCTGTGCTGGAAAAATAGTTCTTCTAGATCTGAAAAAGAAAGGCCAAAACTTTAGAAAAATTTCCCACACCTCTTCTACATGGGCATTTTCAGGATGTTTTTAATTTTAAAAAAACATTAAAAATTGAGAGAGCTCGGGGTTGCAGGGATGGGTGTTTGCAGCCTTGAATCTGAGGTTGTTGCCTTGTTTGGGTTAGAGTGTTGAAGGAAGTGCTCGACTGGGAATGGGCAGCTTCAGTGGTTATGGGAAGAACCTACCTGTTTGAAAACCTTTTTTACTACCGGTACTTGCCTGCAGAATTTGGTGATTCTGAAGTAGAGAGAGAGAGAGAGAGAGAGAGAGAGAGATTGTTTTTAAATAACTGCTACTGGTTTTCCACCAAAGTTTAGTGGTAGTATGATCTGGATGCCAGAGGTAGCCACTGAAGTCCATTCTTGGACTAGAGAAATTACAGTACAAGCTCCCACTGAACCATGAAACATGGGTGACCTTTAGTCACTTCTTATCTCTTATCTTGAACTTTTTTGGAGGGTGTTGAGAAGATAAAGTGTAGAGGAGGCAAATCATGTATGGCCTTAAAGTCACTGGAGTAGAAGTGGGATACAATTGAAAACAATGGGTACTTTTGAGACTAACTGGGAGAATAACATTGGTAGCATAAGCTTTTATAGACTTAAGCCTACTTTATCAGATGCTCACCTTGGTTTTAGGCAACATCTTTCCTCCTGCGTTTGTCCCCCAACAACCACTGTTAAAACTTGTCACCTCATCACCATCCCCACAAGTTTTGCATTTCTATTGCTATTCACACATACAACCTGCTCATTCATAGCTATAAAGGTCTGTTTCTAGGCACTTTAAGCATCTGATGAAGCAGACCTAAGTCTATGAAAGCTTATACTACCAACTTCTTTCTCTCAGTTTTTGTCAAAGGTGCTACAAGATCCTGTTGCTTACTGATCCAGGTTATATCTTTGGATGCAAGCAAAACTAAACTAATGTTATTGGTGTCATGATGATCATTCCTAGTTACTTCTAAATGTTATTTTTCAAGGGCATTTTAGAGGCCCTTTGACACATACCCCAATTGACAAAAATTGAGATTCTGGCTAACATCAGAGTGATGTCAAAACACAAATACATTTACCTGAAAATAAGTCCCACTGAATTCAATGGGGGTTACTTATGAGTAGCTGTCTGTATTATTACATCAATAATTTAAATTTTCTTCTTAAAGGCAGACCCTAATCTTCCCCACTCATATACATAGATACCAAAACACACTCCCCGCTTACACATACACTCCTCCCTCTGCCTCATATACACAAGCACACACACATTTCCTACCACTCTCTCTCTGTCTCTGTCTTATCTCTCTCTTTTTCTATCTCTCTCACACACTCCTTGCTTCTGTCATACATACCTTTTTTTCTTGAACACAGAGATATCTCCCCTCACACACTCATGCACACAGGAAATCACACATAACAGACAAAAACACAAAATAGCTCATACCCATTTCATATCCATCTCCACTTGACCTCTCATGGCTCCTGTATTAACCTACCAAGCCGACACATATTCTCAGCCTCTCCAACAGATATAACATGGCTATCTCCTTGAAATCATATTTTTTCTCTCTGTGTCAGCATGGTGCTGAACAGTAATACCATGGGAAATAATTGGATACTGTGAATCTATTGGAAGCTATGGTCTGGCAAGAAATTTTCAAGTTTTGGGTGAGTCTCATAAAAATACCTTTCAAAAAAATAAGACAAAATAATAATAACAAATATGGAGCAGTTTAGGAAGTAATGTAACAAGGTGCTTGTTTCACCATTGTAACAAATAATGGTAAGAGGTTTCTTTCAAATATTGTAACAAGTAGTGAGAATGTATTACTTTTCAAAAGTAACTTCCTAAGCTCTAAATTGAACCCACATGTTGCAAGGGATTCTGGGACAAGTTCTAGGATGTTCTTGCTCAGTTCATATGGAGCACAGTCTTGAAGATGTCTGATCATTGCAAATCTTACTGAGATAATCTTTTCCAAACTGTACTCTGCATTCATTGATATCACCGGGTTTGGCTGATACATTCATAAAATACCTTTCCTCTACAGAGTTCAAGGCAACCTAGATACAACCATTCCCTCCTCTTCTTTTTTCCTTGCTAGTGCCCTGTATGGAATCCTTTTTCTTTTTTCTTCCATGAGGTGAACAAATGGCATACAAACAAATATATGTTAACCCGTTGAAACCTTTTATTTCAACAATCATCTGGCCTGCACTCTCCCAATGACCTTGGCAGGAGGAGGTACAATGTGTGCTTAAATTTAAAAAGACAGTTACCACACTAGCAGGGAACTGCATGGTAACAAATGACTTGAGAAATCAAATTGAACTAAGTTGGCTTCTTTCATCACATACATGGAAGAGCTTTATGAAAAGAAAAATGCAATTGTCCTTTAGTACACCTGTTGTGGCATCAAAGGGACCATTATTTCCACTTGGAGCCCATTCAGGATTATGTCAGAGACAGCTGGGATCTCTCCAAGAACTGTATAGAAAGTGCACAATGGAGCTTCATTAAATTCCTAACCTACTTCAACAAAAAATCTTATCAAGTAGGTGCCCTTACTTAAAACAAATGCAATAACCAAGAATCACCAACCATGTAGTAAACATTAAAACAGAGCAAGTTAAACATACAGAGAGAGACATATATTTTAAATAAAATTCAAAATAGCAACAAACTACCCATGAAGCTGTTTATATGTCTTCACAATCTATTTCAATTTTTAAATCTATTTTGATCACCCTTTTTATCTATTTCATTTTAAGAGATTATTCTCTCTCTATTTAATACAGTATGTCAGTTACTGACTTCTCACTATTTCAGTGGCTGCATTTTTCTTTTCTCCTGTTACTGCCCATGGTTATGAGTAGGTTGTCATAGTACACAATGAATCTGATGCAGGATCTGGTATGTGCATTAGGATTTTTTTTTCATCCTTTCATATTTTTTCATAGAGTCACAAATGGCAATTGAGAGCATTTTGTTAGTTTGCAACATTTTTTCTTTTAGAGTTTTGTAAAGTTACAAATTCCAGCTGATCGTCTTCTCTCTAGTGCTGAAATCCTATGTACACTATGTAATAACTCCCATTAAACAATAGATGTTATTTCTGGGTATTATTATGCACTGTACAACAATAGATATTGGGTTTAATATAGTATCCCAGGGACTGGCAACCTTTTTGAGACCTGGGCCAGTCTCCACTAACCCAGGTCTCAGCTGGGCCAAGGGGGGGGGGAATGGCGGTGCACGCGTGGCCCCCCCCACGAGTCCCCTTACCGACCCAGGCGGACCCCTGCTGCCGCCGCCTCTGGCTCCGCCGCCGCCGCTGCCTCCGGCTCCGCCGCTGCGGCCACTTTCATCAGCATGGGACACGGCCAGCATTTTGGAGCCCAAAATGCAGGCCGTGTCGCGTTTGCACATGCGCAAATCCTGCGCATGCGCAAACACGTCGCGGTTGCCATTTTGGAGAAAAAATGCTGGCCGCGGCGCGCATGGTTGCGCGCCAACAAATACAGCTGGAGGAGGTGCCGCGGCGGCGGCGGCGGCGGCAGGGGTCCGCATCGGCCGGTAAGTCCGGCATCCTGGGCCGGAACCGGCCCGGGGACCGTAGGTTGCCGACCCCTGTAGTATCCAATTGTTCAGATTTACTGGGTAATTACTGGGGGTGCACCTACACTGTAGAAATAATGCAGTTTGATACCATTTTAAGTGCTATCTCATGATTCCAATGTCTTTATAGCCTTCTCTGTCAAAAAGTGCTGATACCTCACAAAGCTAAAATCCAAGATTCTGTAGGATGGAGCCATGGCAGTTAAAATGGTGTCAAAGTGCATTATTTCTGTCATGTAGATGCACCCTGGATTATCTGCCAAATATCTACTTAAAATTCCAATCTTACACACTTTTCTCATTTTTAAAAGGCAAAAAGTACACACATAAAATAGTTAACATATAGTGTGGTTTGATCCATAGCTGTTAAAAATATGAGACACTATTGAATCATGATAAATTCAAAGGGCAAGAGCCACAGCTATTGGTGGGTGAAGCTAGAGCCAGAAGAGCCCAGAGTCAATTGTTGGGGAAATGTACAGGATTGGATAGGTCCTACCAGAAACACTACATAAAATTGGACCAAGAGTTTTAGGTTCTTAGTCCTGTCTTTAAAGGAACAGATACCCATTTTGAATTCAGAAGCTTGAAACTAGGGATGAATGAGAGTTCTCTACATTTTGTGGTCTTTTTGAGAGGGATTAAATAATTACAAAAATAATGAAAAATAATGATTTTTTTCATAAACAACATCAAAAGAACATGATTTTAAAAAATAAAAGCAGAGGTGGGAGAAAGCAAAATGGATGGATTTGCATTTCCAGACTATGAAGCTTATTACATTTTTAAATAATACGGCTTACCTGATCCAGTTTAAAATTTAAAGCGGGTGGCAAACAGCTACCACACAGCAGCAGTAGTGGGGGGATGATACTGGTGGAAGATCTGTCAGAGACAACGGCAGTGGCACTATAGCTAACGCTTGTTATTGAATGTAGAAGAATGCAATAGTAAACCATTCCTGAAGCCTTCTACCTTGATTTTTCTATGATTATCCAAAATAAAACCCGAGATAGTGCCAGAAGGTGAAACTCCCAGGTCAGAAGGCAGTCTACAAGCTACTGAGGAAGAGCAGAGAACAAGTATGAGTAATGTTGTAGCTAATGATGTTCTTGGACACATGTTGAAGTGTTCAGATGTTCAGCTATTGAAGTGCTCAGAGGTGAAAGGAAACTCCAGAACTGCAATATGAGAATCAGGGAAAACTAGCCATTATAAAGCAAGAAATGGAACAGATAAAAATTGCAGCACTTGGGGTGAGTGAGATAAAGTGGATAGGAATAGGACACTTTAATTCCAATAATTACACAGTGTTTTACTCAGGAAAAGAAAATCTAAAAAGAAGTTTATACTTCAACTACAGAGTCAGAAAAAGAATGAATTGAAAGATTCTGTGCTGAAGTCAAGAAGGAAATTGATAATACACCAAAGCAAGGCATGTTGTTAGTCATGAGTGACCAGAATGTAAAACTAGGAAATAGAGCAGAATCAAAGATTGTAAGAAAATTTGGCTTTGGATCAAGAAATTAAACAGGAGAATGATTGAATTTTGAATTTTGCAAGGCTGACAACCTTAATCACAAACACATTCGTCAGGCAAAGAGGCAATTATATAAACAGACATCACCTGATGACCAATATAGACATTAAATAGACTAAATAATTGGAAGCAGAATATGGAGAAGCTCCATTCTCTCTACAGAAAGCAGATTGTGGCACAGGCCATGGACTGTTAGTATCAAAAATTAGTTTAAACTTAAAGAAGAGCACAAAATCAAACATTGTACCAAAATGCAACTTTAGAACATCCATTTAGAATTTAAATGTAATGTAAAAAATAGATTTGCATTATTATGCCTAACTGACCATGAGCCAAAAGACCTCTGGACTGAAATAAGGGACATTATGATGGAAGAATTTAAAAAGACAATATATTTAACCAAAAAGAAAGAAAAGCCCCAATGGATGATCGATAATACTCTTCAAGCCATTAATGACAGGTGAGAAGCAAAAGTAAAAGGGGACAGAAATAGGGTCAGAACCCTGAACACAACTGCTCACCAATTTGTGTTCAGAATCAAAGAGACCTACTATAACAATTAATATAGAGAAACAGAAGATCAAAACAAAAAGGTAGAACAAGAGACCGCTGCCACAAGGTCCAAGAATTCAAAGGGAAATTTAAGCCAAGAGTGGCTTTAAGCTCTATGACCAGTAAGAGAACACATTACATAACCAAGTAGAAATTGAAAGATGATGGACAAATACACTGAAAAACTATATAAAAGAGATGAAAGGATGACAGGTTCAGTCAAAGAAGAATCATTTGGAGATGAGTCCACAGTTTTGAAAAGTGAAGTAGAAGCTGCATTCAAAGCACTCAGGAAAAAGAAATCACCAGGAACAGATAGCATAGCAATAGACAGCATAGCAATGGCAATAGACAGCATAGCAATAGACCTGTTTCAAGCAACAGAGACAGAATCTACTTTAATTCTAACTAAAATCTAAAATCTATCAACAAATATTGCAAACAAAAGGATGGCCCACAGACTGGAAATACTCATTATGCATTCCAATTGTCATGAAGGATGCCAGGGATTGCAGTAACTACATGACCAATGCATTAATTTGTCACACAAGCAAAGTGATGTTCGAAATTATACAACAAAGATTTCACCATACACGGAGCAAGGAATGCCAGCTGTCTAAGCTGTGTGAAGTTGGACACTTTCACAGCCAGCATCCATAGTTTTTTGTGGGTTTTCTGGACTATGAGGCTGTGTTCTAGAAGAATTTATTCCTGACATTTTGCCTGCATCTGTGGCTGGCATCTTCAGAGAATGTCTAAGCTGTGTTCAGAAATAGAAGAGGCACTAGGGACTATATTGCAAATATATATTGAATAATGGAGCATACCAAAGAATTACAGAAGAAAATCAGCCTGTGCTTTACAGATTATAACAAAGCCTTTGATTGTATTGATCATGAAAAACTATGGATCACTCCTAAACAAATGGGGGCACCACAACATTTGATTATCATTATGTATAACCTGTAATCAGGACAAGAGGCCATTGTTAGGACAGAATATGGAGAAACAGACAAGTTTCCAATTGATAAGGGCAGGGGTAGGCAACCTTTCCCCTTTAAGGGCCGAGGGACTTCAGCTCCCAGAAGCCTCAGCCATGTTGGCCAATAGCTCCTAGGATTCTGGGAGCTGAAGTCCCTCGGCCCTTAAAGGAGAAAGGTTGCCTACCCCTGGATAAGGGGGACAGGCAAAGCTGCATTTTTATCACCCTGTGTGTTTAACTTGTATGCTGAAGGTATCATACACAAAGCTGGAGTAGACTCAGAGAAATAGGTGTGAAATTGGAGGAAGCAACAATTTAAGATATGCAGTTGACACCACACTGTTAGCAGAAAATAGCAAAAACTTTGAACAGTCACTGAAAAAAGGCAAGGAAAAAGTGTAAAGGCATGTTTACAGCTGAACAAAATAATGACCACAGATGATTTACATATCTTTAATGTATACAATGAAGGCAGTCAGACACTGAGATAGTGAAAAATTTCTTGTACCTTGGTTCAGTCATTAATCAAAACTGAAGTGAGGAAGGCTAGGATGTGGAAGAGCAGCTGTGAAGGGACTAGACAAGATCCTCAAGTGTAAAGATATATAACTGAATACGGAAGTCAAGATTGTCCATGCTATTGTATTTCCACTTTCTTTGTATGACTGTAACTGGTCAATGAAAAATGCTGATAGGAAGAAAATAAATTCATTTGAGATGTGATGCTGGAGAAGAGTTCTATGGATACCATGGACTGCAAAAAAGACAGATAAATGGTTCGTAGAGCAAAGATGACTAAACTGAGACTGCCATAATTTGGACATATCATGAGAAGACATGACTCACTAAAAAAAGATAATAATGCTTGGCAAAGTTGAAGGCAGTAGGAAAAGAGGAAGACAGCATTACAGGTGGATAGACTCAATAAAAGAAGCCTGAGTGTCAAAGACCTGAGCAGGGCTGTTGTTGACAGAATGACATGGAGGTCTCTTATTCATAGAGTTGCCATAAGTTGAAGTCAACTTGATGGTAGTTGAAAATAACAACAACAACAACATTTTAAAACAAATTACACATAACTTTAAAAAAGAAAAGAAAGGGATAAAACATTGGAAATAAAAGCACTGAAATCCACTGCTTTTTTTTTTAAGTATCCTCCTCCTCCCCTCCTCTCCATTTTGTGGGAAGGTAGGAAGAGATATCATTAAGTTCTTCTGAATCATATTGAAATCTCTGCACCATTACCCAGTCTCCGGCTTAATAACATTTGGCTAATGCTATGTAATTTCATGCCAGAACAATATGCTTTAGCACTCCAGCGACACTAATAATAATTGTTAAGAAACCTCAGCTTTCTTAAGTACATATGGCTGTGCCTTATAAATACAAAAACAATGGAGTCACAATTGCCCATTCACACTGTTTTATGCTAAAACACTCTTTAACACACTATGTGTTAAGCAATCATTTTCTGGATGGGAGCATTAGAAAATTGTTATTATTATATTCTACTACCCATATGATCTATACTTATCCATGGGGAATCCAGAGGAGGGTAGGAATAAATGTCATTGGAGCAGGGTCTAAGCCTTTGATTGTTTTTCATTAGTGCTATAGGCATCCCTACTTTCTCATGGATCTGTGGCCTATGTGTATCCAAGCAACTTGATGCAACAGTGGGCTGTCTGTAAGACAGACTTTCATATTCACAAAGGTAAATCAAAGGTAACAGCCTCTTTCAGTCTGAGGGCTGAATTCAGTTTCAGGTTCTTCAGGGGTGTATTTAGCAATGGAGCAAAGCAAAGGGATGAGGCCATAAATATCAACATATTTTAGTTAAAGCTCTACCTGCCAGTAGGAAGGGCATTTCAATCTTTGTGAATGGGGGGAAAATGTACAAAAGCTGGGAAGTCATCAAAGGATGGTGTCATGGAGAAAGAGATGTGGTCTTCTTAGGGGGCCTTCAATGGGCCAGAATGTGAACTCAGGAGGATCAGATTCAGCCCCTGACCAAAATGTTTGTAAAAGGAGCTGCCTCATGAGAAATTTTCTGTCAACATTCAGCAGTCTAACTGCACTCATCATTTTGGACTATGTGCAGAGGTCTACAAGCATTGTAATAATACACATGGTCGGTGCTGGCCTTATGAAGTCCTAACATTATCAACTCTTACGATGTGGGGTGGTGAGCTCAGAGTAAGCAATAAGCATGACTGTGTTTAGTGAAGGTGCCAAGGCCTTCCTGAGTAGGGATGCCAGGTCAGGACTACCCAGGCTCTAAGATTTCAGTGATAAAACCTGAGACTTAGAGATAACCCCTGTGATGTCACAGGGGACAGTGATGTTACAAAGGTAATGTTATAAGGGGAGTACCTGGTGATGTCATTAAATGTAATAACATTAAGCTTCAATCCCAGAGTACATCATTTAAAAGCAAACACCAACTGTATCAAATTAACACAGACTTTCAAGGTGACATTCTCTCCCTGAAATTCCTGCACCTTTCCATGATAACAGTCCAGCCACAGAAACTGCTGAGATCTGAAAATCTTATTCCTAAGTGTTGTTTTATTGTTGGGATCTGCAGACCCTTAACTGTTGTGCTATTAGTATGTTTCGCATTCTCCTCAATGCATATGACTTCGCATTCTCCTCAAATACAATCTGATTTTTTTGTTTGTTTTTTTTGTAAGTATGTGTGGTGAATAAAGATTATAATAATAAAAAATACAATCTGATATTTTTGTCAGGAACAACAATATATAAAATTTAAAGTAAGTTGTGTGATTTAAAAAAAAAAAGAATGGCATATTGCATGTTATTTTTGCAAGTTTGAAAAGCTTTCCCCCTCTTTAAAATACTCTCATTAAAGCAATTTCTTATCCTTTTAAAAATATCTCCATAAAAAAGAATGCAATGAATTTCTAGAAGCACTCATTATTTTAGTGAATATGGAGCACAGATACAAACTGGTCTTGTAACTCAGCCTAGCTAGCTACAAGTTTAACTAGGAAAAGACTAGCTTCTCTCCTTAATTATCTCTTCAAATGGGATATATGCTGTCAGGTTCTGAATGCACATGTTTAAAGGGGAAAAGAAATAAACAGGATCAAAGAACATTCAAGAATTAAGAGCATGCCATTTTAATCTCTGAAAATTGCACTACATATCAAAGGCAAAACACATTAGAATGAATTATACATAAGTTTGATATGTAAAGTTTGAACACCATCTAGAGGACCTAAATGACATCATTAAAAAAAAACTTTGGCAAAGCCTTGAAATCAAACTCTGGGCTCTTTTCTTATTTTTAATGTTGAAGGACATGAGTCTAAGAAACCCTAGATATTCAAACCCCACTCCAGCTAATGTTAAATCACTCTGAAACTGAGGGTGTAGCCACACTGCAGAAATAAAAGTAATTTGATATTACTTTAACTGCTACAACTCTGGCTTTATCTGCCATTTGTCACCACTTTAACTGCCATGGCTCATTGTTATGAAATTCTGGGATATTTAGCCTTCTCTGTCCAAGAGCTCTGGTGTTCCAAAATTGCAAATCCCGGAATTCCATAGCTTGAGCTATGGCAGTTAAAGTGGTATCAAACTGCATTATTTCTGCAATGCAGATGCACCATCTATCCTGTTGAATCCTAGGATTTGTAGCTTGGTGAGGCACCAGACCTCTCTGACAGAACAGGCTGAATGTTGCATCAAACTACAAGAACGTAGCTGTGACAGGATGGAGCTATGACAGTTAAAGTGGTGTCAAACTGCTTTACTTCTGCAGTGTGGAAGAGCTGTGAGATAACAAATATAGGAACCCCACTGGGGTAGCTTACATTTGATATCTACTCTGTGAAAAACATTTGAGTTCTGAGAAACAGCCCAGGGAAACAGTAGACATGCTCATCACAGTATCCAGCTGCACAAAACTAGATGGGGAAGGGAGGTGGAGCCACAAGCCACAAAAATTGCACAGGAAACACCTGTATTCCAAAAACCGGCCCAAAACACTAACTTTCTTGATATGCATTCCTACACAATTTATCACATGGGAGTGATGCACACCATAAAAATCAATGTCCTTCTGCTGTGATTCCTTGATAGTGTGCTACTTATGTGCATGTCATATGATTTGTGGCTGTGGATGGAATTCCACATGCTTGAAGTGTTGCCTTATCACACGTTTCTATTTTTTGTTGTGTGCTTACAACCCATTGTATTAATATGTTTTATGGGAGACTGAGCTGGCATTATTTGAGGCTTTCTAACTGCAAAACCAAGTGTCCTGAAAATTCTTCTTCTGCCATAGTTTGGGGATAAAATGCCTGTGGTGTATGCAAAGACAAATTCCACTTTGAACATTATGTCAGTGAAAAGCTGCCATTCTAAATCTAAGCAAACAGCAGGTCACCTGCTGAGTCTGATGTTAGTCAAAAGTTTTCTGTCATTTAAAAGCAACCTTCTGACTCGAAACATGAAATCTGCAGCTTACTCAGTGAATCACAAATCTCCTTCAAGCTTTTAAATCCATCAGTCAAGCTCAAGGTGCAATGACTTGGAGAGTCTTTGTTTGGAGGTTTCAGGCTTTGTTGTACAACAGTAATAAATGTAGAACAGGGTTGAAATTGTTTGGTTCTCCACATGTCATTAGATTGCAACTCCCAGCAGCTCTAGACAGCATAGCCAGTGTTCAGGAATTCTGGGAGTTGCAGTTTGATGACATCTGGAGCCAAGGATACATATTAAACAGAGGCTGGATGGCCATCTGTCGGGGATGGTTTGATTTTGAATTCCTGCATGGCAGGGGGTTGGACTGGGTGGCCCTTGTGGTCTCTTCCAACTCTATGATTCTATGATTTCCTATCACTGACTGGGCACTGGTCAGGACAGAGCACAGGCCAGTTCTGTAATTTTGTAGCCCATCAGGCACATTTAATACTTCCAGTGCTGACTACTGCAACTGTTGCCACCATAGTGGTGGGCACTGGGCAGGACAGAGCACAGGCTAGTTCCAGATAATACGCAATTTGACATGGAGGTCCAGATGCCCCCATTCCACCTACCAAAATTGGCTTGACTTGTAGTTTTACCCCCAGTTTCACAATGGTAATGGGGCAGCAGGTAGAGTCACTATATTCTACTTCCTCAAACTTCCTCAATTTATGATGACCCTAATGTGACTCTGTCTTCTTGGGAAGATTTGTTTGTAAAGGATTTGCTTTTGATTTTCTCTGAGGCTAAGAGAGTATGACTTGCCCATGATCACCAGTGGGTTTCCATGGCTAAGCGGGGATTCAAATGCTGGTCTCCAGAGCCTTTGATACAGAATAAATATTTCATTACAACAAGAGAGGAGTCTACTGTAATAGTCTTTCACCTATTTGACTTTTCTCAGAATGTACATACTAAGCAACTGAACTATGGGCCTACCCAAACTAAATGTTTAAAAACCAAGATATCTCATTACAAAAAGCCTCATTTCTCACCCACTGGGACCTCCCTAGAAAAGCATTTTCAATCCACATAGCAATCTCTGGGGTTGGGGTCTGGGAGGATGAAGGAAACTGGGGAGATAATTTGGCCAATACACATTTAGATTTCATAACGTTACAAACTGGCTCTGAAGAGGTGTGCTTTCTTCTTTTTTAAGATAGTGTTTCAAAAATCTTATTGTTTTAGCATAATGTTTTAGCATCATATGTTCTCTCTCACTATACAAGGTCTGAGATAGATGTGAAACTAGGTATGTGGAATGTTTGACAAATGGAGGTTTTTGCAGCAATCTCAATACAAAAGAAATCCCCCCCACTCCCCTGGAACTGCTCTGGATATTCTGAGGAAAAAAAACGTCACTTCTTTGTTTTAAAAAAGACTCTGAGAACATAAGCAACACATAGAGCAACAAACAGGAACTTTTCCTCCATCTGCTATACCCCTATGCAAGGATGTCTGTTCTCTCACCCAGTTGCTGTTTGTTAATGCCATAATGGTATCAGCTAATAGTAAATCTTGGTATTTTTTACATTTATATTTCCTTTCAACCCAACCATGTGTCTAAATATCTGGAAGCTGAGGCAACTCTCCAGGCATCTGATGAAGTGGGTGGCAGTCCACCAAAGCTTATGCAAAATAAAACCTGATAGTCTTTAATAGTTGGCTAGAAAAGGGTAATAATAATAATAATAATAATAATTTATACCCCACCCCTCTGTGCACAATTGGGGTGGCTAACAACAATTAAAAATACATAGAGTACAAATCCAAAAAAACCAATATCCACCCACCCACTCCCTTAAAAAAGTATTAAATCAGACACTGATTAAAACATCTTCGGCTAAAACATAAAATAAAATAAAACCATAAACAACAGAATCTAATAACAAGCTGAATAGCAGAGTAGTGGTGGCAATAAAATTGGGAGAGGGCAAAATAAGGAGGTTCCTGTGGCCAGGAAGTCTATTCTGGAAAGGCCTGCCAGAAGAGATCCATCTTAACAGCCTTCTTAAAGCTGTTTAGCATTGTAAATACTGGGCCCAATTGTTTTTGATGCAAAAGACTGACACAGGTAATCCCTTGAAAACTTTGAAAGGTATTCCTTGTTACAAGAAAGAAAGAAAAAACAGCACAAAGAATGCTCCTGTTCAATATGACAGATGTATATCCCTTCCCTTAATGCCATTTTCTACTTCTCCTTGACATAAATCCTTTCTTCGCCCTCACCCTTGTAGCTGCTATTTTGTTTGCCTGACAGAGTTTACATTGAAGAGATAAGTGGTATTCCTTTCTTATGACCATTTTACTTGGTTGGACAAATGTATGGGTAAACAGTTCAAATGCCCAAACTATACTCCAAAGACAAATGTGGTGTTAGTACATCAAAAATGATTTTATCTCTTCTTTATCATTGTTTGAATCCATTTCTTGAAAATCTGGAGTTTCACAAGGAGCATCTACCTTAATAAGCTTTTATATACCTTGTCTCTTCCTCCCCTCCCCACTGAGCTTATTTATTCCACAGAGGAGCATCATGAGGTGGCCGACTCAGAGAGCAGAGCATGCAAACAATCATTTGCATTATAGGTATACCTCAGTTAAAGTAGTAGATGTGGACCGGAGCATTGCTTCTTTAACAGAATATGTGGTACCAGAGGCAGAAATAACATGGAAGGAATAGGGGCAGTTTCCTATATCACAAAAAAGAAAAGCAGTTCAACATGTTTCAGCAAAACTTTTATCCAAAATTAATAACATGGATGTGTGAAATGAAACGCTTTGCAAAGTGGCCTAAAGGGCTGGCCTGGGGGTGGAGCTGGGGCACCTTAACCCCATCCTGATACCACGTGCCCGTTTGCATGGTGCCAGGATGCCCTCTTGGCTCAGCGTGCGCACATGCTGCACCAAAAGGGCACAAACAGGCTGCTGCTGTGGCTGAAAGGACAGCCTTTTGCCACCCCTAAAAGGAGAGGCATTCTGCCGTTTTTGGGGGGGGCAGCAAAAGGAAGGATTGGGGCTGTGGTGCAGTTGCCACAGCCCCA
Organism: Phrynosoma platyrhinos; assembly: GCA_020142125.1. Lineage (NCBI taxonomy): Eukaryota > Metazoa > Chordata > Lepidosauria > Squamata > Phrynosomatidae > Phrynosoma > Phrynosoma platyrhinos. Next base: position 33,468,901 of record JAIPUX010001232.1, read on the forward strand.
GTCTGCCATTCCCAGGGGCAGCTCTATGCCATCTTTCGGTGGGTCTGCAAAGCCTCTATGTAAGCCTTGCTTGAGTAAATAAAAAGAGACCCCTTGAAGACTTCTTCCAAAATGCATTCAGGGATGACTTTTACTTTCAATGGCCTCCACTCTTCTTACGGTTTTCATTTTGTGGCCTTTTCTTAACATGCCGAGAGTAGCAGATCAGGCAGACTTCTCTGTTCTCTCTATTTTGCACCTCATGCATACTGAGAAGAGATTCTGGAGGTAATTGCTGTTTACCATGCCTGTTGCAAGCAAGCACATTCTGCTAAGGTGGGGTGGGGTAGAATCCCACTCTTTCTAAGCTCGGCCTTTATTGCAATGTTTACTACAGACATACAGCTGCAGCCCAACACCGAAAGTCTGTTTTTCTTTAGCACCCCTTTCACCATGCTCCCAGTGCTGATGCTGCTTTAAAAAAACCCAGATAGACAAAGGGCAAGGAGAAAAGGGGGAGGCTGGATGGGTATGAAAAGGCTTTGTTAAAAGGAGCTTCTTCATCAAAGGGTCTGTTAACTGAGGTATGCCTGTATTTCCCTCTTCCTGGAGGACTTTTGCTGCTGTCACCTTGTTTCCATCACTGTGCTCCTAACCACCCACTCCCATTCTTCCTGCTCCCTGGATTCAACTTATTCCTCCATCACACATCCTTCTCTCTTTTTTTTTTTCACTCTGTTGCTGCACCACCTTTCTCCATCCTATCAATCTTCACTTTTGACATTATCACACGTGCGCCAGAAAGCGAAAATAAAGTGGAAATGACGCATTCCGAAAATAAACTGAAAATAAACCTTGATTCCGCAAATGGCTTTCACACATAATTACCTTAATTATGAATTTACAGTAAGCGCATTTAACGTTCACACACAAGCAAGAAAAGCCCGTAAATGCACTAGAAACGAGCCTCTTGCACATGTGCAGATAGAGGAATGCTTGCTGGAACCATGGGAACAGCAAGGAAATGCTCCCAAATGTGCATTTGCTTTTCACATTATGATAAATGTGAAATTAACTTAATTTCACATTTGCATTTCCTCCAAACAACCGAATTTCAAAAGATCTCGGTTAATACAAGTTTCTGTCCACTTTCTGTCCAGTTTCTGTGTGACGTCGTGTGAAAATGCGGGGCACAAATCCAGTTTCTGTTTGGAATTTGTGTGGATTAACCAGCAGATTTGCCCCAGTGTGATAACGTCCTTTGTATTGTGACTCCTCCCTTGCTTGCACTTTGCCCCTCATCATTCCTGCCTCTTTTGTGCTCCTTGCACCCTGCCCCTGCACCCTCACTCTCCCTTCCCTCCCTTGCTTCACTTTTGTGATGCTCACTCTCCCATCTCTCCTATTCCTTCCCTCACCTCATGCCTTCACACTGGGCCCTGGTTGCCTCTCATGCTCTGCCCCTGAAACCACTCACTCACCCATCTCTCCTACTCCCTCACCTCACCTCACCTTGTGCCTTAATGATGCATCCCTCACTAGCCTCTTGCTTTATGCACTCTTTCCCCTCTCATACTTGAAATTCCCAGCTAATTCAGACACTGAGTTACCATGGCTTTGTTGCCAAGATGGAAAGAAAAAAAAATATTATTCATCACCATATTTGACAAGCGGGGTTGCCAGTTCAGAATTATCCCAAGCCTCCAGTTTCTGAGCCAAAAGTTGAGACCTTAGGACAGCCCCTAGGACCTTATCACACGAGGTCTAAAGCAGACCTAATCCAAAGGATATCCATAGCTAATCCGTATTAGTTCCCCGTGTTTACACACGACGCTGTACCAAAACTCGACAGAACCCGAAGCTAATCCGTATTAGTTCCCCGTGTTTACACACGACGTTGCACCGAAACTCGACAGAACCCGGAGCTAATCCGTAATGAATTGAGATCTTTTGACATTCACATTTGATGTGACTGTTAGTACAATAAGTACTAACTATAGTTGGTCACAGCTTGCTATTCAAATACTTGGAAATTAAGACTGAAACCTTAATTTCATGATAGCCTGTATTTAAGTATTTAAAGGGATGCCATACTGAGGATGGGGCAAGCTTGTTTTCTGCTGCTCCAGAGAATAGGATCCAGAACAATAGATTCAAGCTACAGGAAAAAAGATTCCACCTAATTCCACATTAGGAGGGACTGCTCAACAGTAAGAGCTGTTTGACAGAGGAATACATTCACTCGGAGAATGGTGAGTCTCCTTCTTTGGAGGTCTTTAAACAGAAGCTGGATGGGCATCTGTTGGGGTGCTTTGCTTCTGTGTTCCTGCATGGCAGAGGGTTGAACTGGATGGCCCTTGTGGTCTCTTCCAACTCTATGGATGTTATCACACGGGGAGTTGTGGGGAGAAAGGGGAAATAAACCAGATGAGCGGAAGACTTTAATTTACGGGATTTGTCCCGTTCCACCTCGTCTCATAACTAAATTCGAATTTGAAAGGGGGTTAATTCGAACAAAAACCTAATCTTTTCAAATCCTCAAAAATCCTGAAAATGAAAAGATCAGGTTTGCATTAGAATTAACCCTCTTTTAAATTCGAATTTAGTTATCAGACAAGGCGGAACAGGACAAATCCCATAAATTAAAGACTTCCAACTCCATCCCGATTCCCAGCTGTAGCCCAGGAGGCTTGACTCAGTTTAAAACAACATGTGATAAAGTCACAGACCAAGGTGAAGTGAGGTGGTTATTCCTTCTCACGTACTGGCAGAGATAAGATAAGAAACATTTAATCTAGCCTAATTGCTTCTAGCCAAAACACACATACTGAACAGAGTGAAGATTGAGCCTTGAAATCACAATGACTGTGAGGGAAGCTAACTAAGGCCTCGTTCCCACTGATTTGAAACAAATTGCTGATCAGGTTATATGTTTGTCATCCCCACTTGAAACTGGTTCTGAACTGACTGCACTAAGGGCCTTTGCAGACTGCTAGAAATAGTGCAAATTGAGGGCCTTTGCA
>JAIPUX010001232.1:33472002-33486060 GCA_020142125.1 Phrynosoma platyrhinos
AGTGGATTCAATTTGCACTATTTCTGGCAGTCTGCAAAGGTCCTAAGTTTCAATCGCAATGAAGCGAGGCAAATGCAAAAGAACTGCTCTTTCCTGACACTAGTTTTTTGGTGGTTCTTTTGCAAGTGTGTTCAGCAAGTGGGAACGAATGACCTGAATTGCATCAAACTGAAGGGGAGGGATTAATGTGGCAGAGAGTTGGCACATCCCTCACCAGTTTTGGGGGAAATCCGTCATTTCCCCCCTCCCCTTTCCCAGGACCCATCCTACATTCCAACCTTCTGTCCAGGAGGAATTCCAAAATGCCCTCCATTCCGAGCTTGACTAGGAAGCATGTCTTCCAAGTCTGCAAGGCTGGGAGGGCATCACTTCAACTCCCCATGTCCTCCAAGTCCTGCAAGTCTGGGAGGGCAGCACCACACTCAGAGAAAAGTCCTCCATATGACACCCATGGCTGAGGCATGTACAAGATTTTATAACCAGCCCCCTGAAAAAACAGATCAGTCACCAGGGACCTGTACTGGTCCCTAGGGATCACTAAGGACCATTAGCTCTGGAATGAACAGAATGGTATGTAGATCTCCAAAATAACATCCAGTTTGTACAGGAACAAAACTTGGGTCCCCCATAGACTTTTTTCTCATCTGGAGAGGTTTTCAAACAGGATTTAAGAAGGGGGTGATCTAAAGGGAGAGGAACCCTCAAACAGTCCCATGAGGAGTGAGAATGTTCAGTGGCTGACTTTTGAAGGGGAGATTTAAAAGGGAATATAGAAGGAGCAGGAATGCAGTGGGCCATCCTGAAAGATGGCTTTAGTCTTGAATAGGAGCACTTCATGCTAGAACATTTTATTGTAAGTTGCACTTCTTTTCTGTTGCTGTGGACACAATTGCTTTCTCCCTCTCCTCTTCCCCATCTCATCTCCCCTGTTGCACCTCTCTTGTTGCAACAGCTACACCGGCTGTCAGTCCACTTCCAGCACAATTCAAAGGGCTGGTGATGACCTACAAAGCCCTAGATGGCTTGGGTTGAGGCTATTTGGAGGATTTTATATTCCCATATGAGACTGTCCAAGCTCTAAGATCTTTGGGAGTGGCCCTTCTTTCTATCCCATTGCCTTCTTAGGCTTGTTTGGTGTGGGAAAAGGAGAGTGTCTGGTGTCTTGTTTGGTGGCTGCCTGCTCCCATGCTTTGGAACTCCCTTTCCAGAGATCACTCCTTCCTTCCTCTCCTTCCACCAGCAAGTACAAAACTTTCCTATTTGGTCAGACCTTTTAAGAATTGACTGTGATGGGCTTTTAGTAGTATGCTGTACAGTTTTGTTGATTTTTTAAAAAAAATGTTTCCCTCTGTTGGACATGGTTTTAAATCTGTGACAGTTTTAATAATTTGTAAACTAGCATAATGTAGTGGTTTGAGTTCTGGACTAGGACTCTAGAGACCAGGGTTCAAATCTTGACCATGGCAATTCACTGGATGAGTTTGGGCAAGTCACACTCTCTCAATGTTAGAAGAAGGCAAAGGCAACCCCCCAAACAAATCTTGCTACAAGGTCCCCCTAGTTTTAAGGGATGGGGGTTAGGGTTTGGGATTTGGAAATATTTTAATTGCTTACTGTTTTATAAAGTTGTACGCCGCCCTGATTGCTGACCAGGTTAAAAATAAAATTTATTTATTATTATGATGATGATATGGGCATCTTAGGGTCACTGTAAGTTGGAAACAACTTGAAGGCATACAACAACAACAACAACAACAATACTGGAGAAAAGGCAGGATTAAAATTAACATCAGCAGCAGCATTATCACCACCATCACTACTTGTATTACTGCCTGATATTTTAAAAGAGAGTAAGAAGTATTGAATTACTTTTTAGAGATAACACTTTAAACACTGGCTAATTCCTCAGATCTAGTGTTGAATAAGAAGTGATGCTGGGGCTTAACTCTCTTTTCATTCATGGTAAATTAAAATTTGAGTTCATACTAAGCCAAATTCAAGAACTACGCTAAATTAGCTATAACATCACAGAAGCTGGCATTTCAATGGAAACACAGATCAGGTGATAAATAGCTCTCTTTGATCATTGTTTTTTTAAAAAAAATCTCTCAAATAGTATTTTGATTAGTTCTATTTAATATTTAACATCTGGCGAGTCACTTGGTAAGGCATACTGCTGGAAAGGGGGAAAAGAGATGTGTGCTGACTAAATACATTTATAATGCTACTACAAAGCTGACGTGTAATTGATTTTAGTTTCCATAAAAGGATTATGTTAACTTTCCTTAATCCATATATTAGTGTTTTGTGAAGTCCAGCACATTCACAACAGGGAGGCTGTGTGTTTCTTCCTTATCAATATTTTATGTGAAAATTATAAGATTATCTCTTAGACTAAGTACCAATTATCGGGTGAAAGGGAGGGCCTCCTGCTGAAAAACAAAGACTGAGATGGGAAAACCTGAAACAGCATCAACATGAGTAATTCAGTGGAAGGTCATCACTTGACATTTCTGTTTTTACCCTGGGACTCTAATGTCATGTGGGACATGAACCACAGTACATTTTAGTCTGCTTTAATGTTTATACATAATGTTAATACACTGAAGAATTAGAACAAACCTAGACACTGGGTTGGATCCAACCTTGAGTGCAGCAGAGTTCTGGTGGTGGTAGTAGAAAAAGGGTGTAGAGAGGCAATCTACACCTGTTCCACCTTTCCACTGCAGACCCCTTAAATCTTCATCGCTGGCGTTTCTTTGATCCACAGGGAACACTTGAGACACAGTGTTTTTGGACTACAACCCCAAACATTCCCTGGCAGAGGCCACGCTGGGTGGGGGATGTAGTTCCAAAAGTAATTTTTGCTCAAAGAGTTGCTTGCTCCTGTTTTTCTTGCTGCACTTGTCAGTTTTGTGAGAGGAGCTATTTTGTCAATTATTTGGCTTTCATTTGTTTGCATTGTCATTATTTTGGTTAGCTGTGTTGAAAGGTTCAGTTGAAAGACAGAACCTTTAAAAAGCTTTTAAAAGCTTTTAAAATAAAACTAGACTAATGAGATCTGAATGCAGAACGCTAAAGCCTGAGCAGAATGTTGCAAAATAAGGGCAAAATCTACACACAAAATTAAACTCTTTCAAGTTTCCTTAATGAGTGGGGGAATGCAGCATCTGTTTACATGGATCAGAACCATGGAGATCAATAAGTAATGCCTAGCCCATGTGTGGCCAAAGTCTGGTGATGTTGGTGGACTTCAGATACCAATATTCTTCACCATACTCTCCAGCATTTCACATTTGAAGATTGAGGCACGTGTGGCCAAATTTACCATCAGTGTGTGGTGAAGATGGGAAAAATGATGAGGAAGAACACACAAGCTAGGAGCGGCTGTAAGAATTTGCTTTTGCCTGAGTCTACTGGGAAGGACAAGATTCTGCCCCCTCTCTGATATAAGTCAGGATCATGTCCCCCTCCCCATAAAAAAGTTGTATGGTGCCTTACAAATCTTATCACTTTATTTATTTATTTGCATGAATCTTCATGGACTATTGCCCATAAGAGTTCTGAGCTCACCAGAGTTGTTAGGCTTTTAAGGTGCTGAAGGGGTGTATGTGACTGGTTTATTTATTAAAATTGTCCATTGTGATTTGTATTATTCTGATGTTACTTGTAGGCTGCCTTGGAAGAAACTGTTTCCCTGAAAGGTAGTATATAAATCATTGTAATAAATAAATAAATAAGCTTGAAGGTTTTGTTAAAGTGTTAAGGCTTCCTCCTAACAGTTGGAAAAAATTTGACCCTGAAATGACAGCGAAACCTCAGGTGGAAGATTACATCTTAAGTGAGTGGTCAGTTAAATGCCTGTGGAGGTAAAAAGGACAGAAAGCATATTTTGTATGCTAATATAAACCTATTTACTGGCGAAAGTGACAAAAGCATCAATCATATCAGAAGAGGCTATTAAGGATTGTTAACTCCCCTTCAGATGAGCAATGATTTCTGTTGGGGTGTAAATAAATATTCATGACAGGGATCTGCAACAGAAAATTTAACCAAAGTTACACAACAGTAATACTCCGAGAGCAAATTTCAGTTAAGAAATCTTTTGATAAATACAGACTTGTGGAGCATTAGAAATTAGACTTGATCTTTGGCAAGGCAAAGATTATGCTCTAGCTTACCTGATATTTGTAATGTAATTACAAACAAAATGCATGCCAAGGAAGCTTTTCATCCATTCACAATTATGTCATTTTCTTCCACAAAACAAATATTCTAAGGCCAGATTTCCATGGGCTAGAATATTCTGGGAGCAGCCCAGAGTATTCTGGCCCTGAAGCTGCCCCAGCATCCTCCCATTACCTGGCTACTCCATTACAACACCAGACAGCTGTTCACACATGTGTCCCACTGTGCCAGTCACCATTGCTGCCACTGCTACTGCACACTGAGGATGAAAACAAGGTGCCCAGTCTCTATCCCATGGCTGGGCACCTCATTCTGACCTCAGAGGGAGAGGTGTATGGCAGGCATGTTGTCCCTCCATTGGGCTTTGGAAGAACCAGAGCAAAAAGTGTCAGGCTGGTATACAATGGGTTCAGTACTGAACTGGCCAGATGTTGTCTGGGCAGTTCGCACCAGAATTGAAATTGGGCCCTGCGTCATCAGGACTGCTTGCTGGGAGGATGGAGGGTGGGTTGGGGTTTTGGCACATGCAGACCCCTAGGTGTCCATGAAAAGGACATGAATAGTGGCACTGACAGCCAACTTATTCTTACATGAATGCTGTGGTGGCAACTTAAATTAGGGTTACCTGGCTTAAGGACCTAAACAAGGAGTACAGTCCTATTTAATATAATTATATCCTCCCTCTTCATCAGTGATGTAGCATAGCAATGGCTCACAGGTTCAAAGCATTGTGAAGGGATGACACGTGAAGCAGGAGATCCGACACGGCCTACAGTGTCTTCCTTCATGCCTTTCAGCTTAGCTGAAATCACCACAGAGGAGGAATGGGGATGTTTTTCCAGCAACAGTATACTGTTATCAGCTATATGTGATATAATATAAAGTGTTGAGGGGTGGCTGGTCTTGAATGGGCAAATAAAACACCTTAGCTTTACAAAAGACCTGGTTCAGGTGGAAAGAAAAACTACTCAAATGATGTATTGATGCAGGTCAACACAGCTGCCTGTATTTGGTGGTTCTCAGAGGGAGATGACTATAGGAAGTGTCATGATGAACTTCTGCAAATCAAAATTTAACACTGCATCCCTGAAGAGTACATTTACAAATGCACACCAGCTGAGTTTTACCCTGATCCAGCTGGAAGCCATTCAGGCACAGAAGCAGGTTTCTGCTTTCACACATGTATCCTGAGGGTCTCCCTAGGCATGAGGTGGGAGATCATAACCTCTGAGTTTCTCAGTTTGGCAAGAATAGTCCTGACTAATCTTTCTGCCTGCAGTCCAAAGTGTCCAAACCTTCTACTGCCTCAGAATTTAGTACAGACTAGCTCTCATATCTTATGGATGCAAACCAGTTCATTGTGTTTGTTCCATGCTAACCACAGTGCAGGTTACAATTCAGCTATTTGTATTTGGAGACACAAAATTCTTCTCACAGCTCATCAAGTAGGATTTTCTATTCTTCACAGGCAAGCTGAGAGATTATTGAAATCAGGCAGGAAACAACTGAAGAAGAAAGAATTGTTTTACATGAATCAGATTCATTGTTTGAATGCTTTTAGAACAGGCTTTCATGTTACTACACTTATAAATGTTATGTAAGTTTTGCATCCCAGTTTGTGAAAACAGGCACCTTTACAACTTGTAGTTTTGTCATATTACAGAAACCAGACTTTCTGAGTGTCTTCCTAAAGAAATAAAAATGAAAGCCTCTGTGTGTATGATAATTCCAGCTCGTCATTAAGGACATACTCCAGACATACTCATCATTAAGGACATACTCCAGCCAATGTTAAGCAAATTGAATTTCAATGAGAAAGTTAAATATGTAAAACTGAGAGAGAATAAGAAGAGTTTTGTTTGTCTGTTTGTTTTGCAGGTAGCTGAATGTTTAATCAACTTCTGCACTCACCTAGATGCTCTGTGAGTAGGACCAATCTATTGAAGTTGCAGAGGTGTCACTAAGGTGACACACTAAGGGGGGGGCGGGTGGCACCACTACTCTCCAAACATCTGGCTTTGGCATTTGCATGCATCCCTTTAAACACACTGAACAGATTATGTGAGTGGGGTAAGGCTCAGTGGGAAGAAAAAGAAGAAGCCCCAGGTTTTTTAAAAAACAAATTACATTTTATTTGGTATTTTTTTAAAAAAAAATCTTTAAAAACACCACATCTTACCAAATTTTCACCTTAATCACATGAGAAAATATAAACACATTTAGGCTATGCATATGATACTGTAATTTAAAGGTATAATTTTAATTTTGCTAGGTTTTTTTATGACACAACAATTGCCATTACATTCAATGCTATGCAGCAATTGTAAGTAACATTAGTACAAAAACATTACTAAGGATTCTGTATGGTGTGGTGGGGGGGAGGTTGGAGTGGTGACACCATGAGGTATTGCACCAAGTGACGCCAACCCTAGTGACACTGTATTGTTATGATTGTTGTGTGCCATCAAATTGTTTCCAATATATGGTGATCCTAATGCAAACCTATCATGGGATTTTCTTGGCAGGTTTCTTCAGAGAGGGTTTGTCATTGCCATCCTCTGAGGCTGAGACAGTGTGACTTGCCCATGGTCACCCAGTGGGTTTCATGGCCAAGTGGAGATTCAAACTTTGTTCTCCAGGGTCATAATCCAACATTCAAAGCACTGTACATGCTGGCTCTCCTATTGAGCTATACCATGAGATTCTTCAGAGAGCCTGAGTTCATTTGTTTATTTATCCATTGGACAACAACTCTCAGAAGGGCAACAAGAAGGGAGCCAGTCTATCCTTCCTAGGAAGGGAATTTCGGGTACTTGAAGGAAGGCCCTCTCCTGTGTTCCTACCAGCTGTATTTGTGAGAGACTGGGACAAGAGAAGACATGAAAGCCCTGGCAGACTCAAATGGCATTCCTTCAGATAGTTTGGCCACTTACATATCTTCCAAACAAATCTTGGAAACACTAAAACAAAATCTAACGTATCGAGATTCCTTTGTTTTCGAAATAATTAGATGCTCATTGCTTGTTGCTCACAACTAGCAACTACCATTACTCACTGGTAACACGTTACTAATGCATGATTTTTAAACTGCTTTTTAAAAACCATTAAAAATACAAAAAGGGATCACCAACCCCACTCTAATTGCCCATTCATGTCATTTCAAGTAAAGAACATGCATTATTTACTATCCCCCCCTTCAAAGCCCCCTAATATTAGCAGCTATTATGTTATTCTTCAAACTACTCATTATTCCAAACAAACATGCAACTCATGAAATTGTTACAGATAAAGTCATTACTTCTGATGTAATTTCTGAAGCAATTGCCACAAACCTCTTTCTGCCCCCTCCCCTTTTTTTGTTTGGCCTCTTCCTTTGCCTCTTCTAGATGATCTGCGTAGTTTTCCTCATGCATATTTAAATAAAACGAAGCAAAATAAGTTATGCTTGGGAGACTTCTCCAAGAAGGAGGGAGGCTTTGCAAATGACCCAAAGGCCTGCCAATCAATGCTGTGTGCAGTCCTTTCAGCTACAAACTAGCAGAACACATATCCTTTGAGTTGGAAGTGAGAAAGAGAACTATACGTCTGCCCTAAAAATGGGGAATATGCCTCTGCAGCAGACAGATTGCTCAAGTTAGATTTGCTTGTATACAATTTAACCTGTGGTCTTCATCCAAGGTGGATACCCCCATACCGTCCAACATTTCACTGATGAAAACCAGGATACATGTGGTCAAGCACCACCCCTAGACTCCATTGTTCCCTTTCAGTTTAGCTTCAATCTCCACAATAACTGGAGAGGGATGGATTTTCCCAGCAACAGTAGATTGCTATGCATTAGCCCTGTTGTAATCCAAAATATGGGAGGAATAACCAAAAAAAGACTGGTTCCTAATAGAGATGGAAACTACCTCATTGTTTGCTTTTCTGCTCACTTTATATTGATCCCAGGACTAAATTCTTGGGGTCTATTCTGTCCAATTTACAATTTAATGGTATCTCTGAAAAGATTTTTTTTATCTCTTGTCTGATATTGATACCAAGATAACCTATAAGGTTTCACTGTTTGCCTCAGCAGCAATCAAAATTTGGACTAGAGTCATAGCGGACATTGCAGTTGATTGCAGTTGATTGCCATGGGGATGATCTTATCTAATCTATGAAGCTGTTTTTAATGTTGTTTTAGCTAATTGTTGGGATTTTTTTATGTTTAATGTATAAAATTCAGATGTTAATTATTTAGTTATCCGATGGAGCATTTCATAACATTGAAATGTTGTTATCGGTTTTAAACACAAATCATGTGCATGGCCTTTGGCTTAAGCATTAATAAAATTGATTGGTGGCTAGAGTTGTCTTGGACTCTCTGTTAGGTTGTTGCAACATTTCTGGACACCCAAACACTGTGCTTCTGTGCTATGTAAGTGTCCCCAAGATAGTTTGCTGTCAGAAGCAAAGGAAAATATAGCACCCTCTTCCAGTTCTACATAATGCAAGCTGACAAGACTGGTTCATTGACACAACTGAACCTTACTTGAACACTGCCAATGGAATGGACTCCACCATCATATCTGAGGCAGCAGGCTTGTTAGAGGTTTTCAATCCTTCATCCAAGAGAGAGGAATGACCAGAAGGTTTGGGATGAACTGGAGGCTCTCTTTGCTGCCACCCCCTCCACATCTTCCACCTGAGGTACTCATTTCCCTCTCTACCCAATATTAGAACCTATATATATATATATATATATATATATATATATATATATATATATACATATATATACACAACAAATCATGCTGACCGGCATGGCCAACCAGATAAACACCGCTCATATTGGGGTGTCACAAATTTTGCTGGCCTGTGCGATAAGAAGCGCTGTTGCCATCATGCTGCTAAGTCAAAGGCAGTAAGTAGAAATGCAAGGCGAACACTCTCTTCTTCCCATACACATCAATTACCTACTATAAATTCTCTGCTGGTGGAAAAGAGACAGGATCTCAAATGCACACATAGACACTTTAGCTATTAGAAAGTATAAACCGAGTCGTGATAAACAGTGACTATTTGTTGCTTAGATATATTTTGCAATACAGCTGGTGGGGCAGCATTGGAAGATGTATCATTTTTAATCTCAGTGCTTTGGCTACTGCCAACGCCAGATACTGTGTCATATTGCAATAATTCAAAGGCCTCTCTATTAGTTTCTCCCCGCTCTTAAAAGTAAATGAAGCTGTTACAACAGGACACATTAGAAGTGTTCTCTAATTGTCCTCCAGGCTGAGACCTAAACATATTTCATGAAAGAACAGAAAATGAACTGTTTTTTCACTTAGCAGCATTAGTCTTTCCCTCTCTAAAAAAATCTATTGCTTCATGGTACAAGATGCAACTATTTTCCCCCCAGCAGTAAATACCCTGCTATATTTGTTTTTCCTCATTTGAAAAGTATGAGCAGCTATTAGTCACAGCAGCTAACAAAACTTCCGTGTTGAAGTCCTAAGCTTCTTAAAACGTGATGTTGTTGGTTATTCCTGCCATGATTGCCTTGTGTGTATGTGTCGCAGAGGCTGGCGCACAGCCTGACAGTAACTTATTACAAATAATGAATTACTTGTGTTTAATTCACTTCCACAGTAACTGAGTTATATCTACAGTTGTTATTGTAATTTAAAGGCAGATAGCATCATTCCTTTGATGGCACAACTATAAATTTTAATTACTTTTATAGTTACATGGAAGACCAGATTAAATTATGGAAAAGAAATATCACATGGGTCAAATTCTGGCTCATGCTATGCCTTGAGTGGCTACCTTGTGCTCTGTTGTGAGGGTCAAGAGAAAAGTGAGGTGGATGGGAAGAGAGTGTGTTTTGTATCCTAGGCCAGCAGCTGAAAGCATTTGAAATTCTAAGTAAAAGAAAGTTACATTTACAGTTGGCCCTCCACATTTGCTGATTTGATTATTTGCAGGTTTGATTAATATGTTCTCTCTAGGAAACTCTAGGGTCCTCTACAGACAGGCGGCCGTGGGCCGCCCTGAGAAGCCAAGGATTGGGGCCAAGGCTGCTCCACTTCTTGGCCTCAATCCACTGTTCAGCCAGCCCTGGAAGGAGCGCTAAAATAGCACTCCTTCTTCAAGGTGCTGAAAGGGCACCGGAAGAGGTGGCGCATGCCTCTTCTGTCATAGCATGTCTGGACGCTGCGACAGAAGGGCGTCACTAGAGCGTTTGCCGTGTACAACAGCAGGTGCTCCGATGGCATCCTCAGGAAGGGGTTGAGGCGCCCAGCGTCCAGCTGCCCCTCCCCTTCCTTGGCTCGAAGACGGCACTTAGTGCCATCTACAAAGCCCCTAGGACCTCCAGCAAAACTCTGCCAGAAGTTGACCATAGAGATGTGCTGGAGGACCTAGCCATTGCTAGAGAAAACACTTCTCTGGGCATTTGTAGGTCCTCCAGTATGAGTCGATGTGCAAATTCTGGCAGATGTTGACCACAGGACTGCACCTAGAGATTCCAGAAGAGGTGTTGTCAGCCAAAAAAAAAAAATTCTGTTTTTTTTATTTGCAGTTTTTCCACTTTCACAAGGGCCCTCTGCCCCTAATCCCAGCAAAAGTGGAGGACCCACTGTAGGAGAAAAAAGAACAACTTTTATAATATGTTATAGCATGCTTTTCAATCCTCAAAATTATAACTCACTCTACTTTTTAAAAGAAGCTTTCCAAGCTCTGGGCTTGCCACTGGCACCGGCAGAATACAGAAATGAGTAGATTTTTTATCAGCAGACCTGTTCTTGGGGTGCATACAGGAGATGGCAGAAAATCCATGATTACATCTCCCCAGGGCCAGCTCTGCCATTAAACAGCAGATTTGGGATGTCCCAAGTGTTCAGCAATTTAATTTGTTATTATTGTATTTTTTGCTGCCAGGAATGGAAGGAGGTGCTTGGAGTATATTCTTGCCTCGTGCTAAAATACCTTGCCTGGCTGGAATTACTATGTACTTTGTCTTGGCTGAGAGAATGGGGGGGTACCATTTACCATCACAGGTAGCAAACTCTTGGGATGATGTTAGTTCTACCTTTTTTTAAAAAAAAAAAAGCAACTGCAACTGAGGGACAGAAAGATTTGGTTCAAGGCTGAAGCACTGAAGGAAAGGCTTTTTCAACTTTATTTCCTTATGTTATTTTCCCAAATGAAATCACAAACACCCCAGCTTACTGTTTGCAACACAACTGTCCCCCACAGCAACATGATGTTATGAAGCTTTAGGTTCAGGACATAACGGACTTATGGGGAAAAGAGCCTTTGGATGACAATGTGAATTTACTTCTCATGTTCCAATATATGTTAAGGCCACACTGCTGTTTTTAAGGGTCCTTTTGTTCTCTCTGCTAACTGGAACCCTGAGCTTCTGCCCCCTTCCCCTCTACATGTTCTGCCCTGAATGCACCACTAGCTACAAGTAACTATATGTAGATGTATCCTCCATTTCAGAAAACATAAACAGACATCAGTATGCAAAGGGATCTTGCAGCACCTTTGAGAGTAACGTGCAAATTGAGTCCATTTTTAGGGTTAGGGTTAGGATTAGGGAATCATGGGAACTGTATTTTATTGTGGCACCAGAGCTCTCTGACAGAGAAGGCTGAATGTCTCAGGAAAAAAACCCATGATTCCCTAGCACTAACCCTAACCCTTAAAGTGGACTCAATTTGCACAATTTCTGGCAGTTTGCAACCCCCCCTAACTGAAAGATCAAAGTTAGTAGCATTATCTTTTGTAAACTTGAACCTACTTCCTCAGATGCATGTGGTGGAATGGGAAGTCCAGGAACAGACCTGTATCATAGTCTGTGATATGGGCAACTAATCACAGATTGGCCCTGAGGGAATGGAAAAGCACTGTGTTGTGGGAAATAAGTGAAAAAAAGTACTCAGAACTTCTGGGGTCCCAAAACATAATCATGCTTGGAGCAGGCTCCTGCACCTGCACATGATCCAGGGCTCTGTCTTTGGGGCTGTATAGACTGCCCCTAAGGGGCATTGGGATGCCACACCTTTCCTTGCTGAATTGGGGCCACGGAAACCACATGCCGAGGCCCCAATCTGGCCTTTCCATGGTGCAAAAAGAAGCTGCAAAAGCATCTCTTTTTTGCACCACAGAAAAGGCACATTTGTTGCTACTGCAGCAACTTTTCTGTGCTCCTTTGGCACAATGTGTGCGGACGCTATGCCAAGGGAATGCTCTGATGCCTCCCGCCATGCAGTAGGGTGCACAGCATGAAGCTGGCGTGCGGTTGCCCCTCACCCCGCCCCCAGGCCGGCTCTTTATGCCGGTCTGTACAGCCCCTTTGTCTCCTTTTAACCAATCTCTACTGAAGGGGTGAGTTGAGCAGGAGAGAATAACTCCACCATCTCGCTACGCTGGGTATGATTAGATCCAGACCCAAACCCAGCAAAATTACCTGCCATCAGGATAGTTGTTTGGTTCAGGGACTCAAGTAAAATACCAAGTACATGTGCATCACCTCAATGAGAGCTGTAGGTGTGATCAGGGATCAGAGGCAGAAATTTGAGACTTGTTTTTAAGGAATGGGGAGTCAACACTGGTAGGTAGATGATTGTTATTTTGCCTCCTTGCAGGTATGTTTTTACAAAACAATAAAATGTACAATACATTGCATTAAAATAGCAGCAACAACAACAACAACTGTGGAGGGGAAGGAATCTTGAATTACAGATGTGGCAATCCTGAGGGACAGCATGACTGAAGCCAAAGAGAGGACAAAGATGTGAAACACTGAGATTTACCAACTAAAATTCAGTGCCTCTGTTGAAAGAAAAAAATCATTTGGTTCCAATGGTGATAGGTGCTCTGGGAGCAATTACAAATGGACTGACTAAGCATCTGAATAAAGTCACCATAGACCGGAGCATAACAACATATTACACAATGTGCCACATTTTCCAACAATGATAGAATCCAAATCATTGATGGTCCAGAACTCCCATCAGTAACACCTGGTAGATTGTGGAACAACAACAACAACAAAATACCAACTAAAGCAGGTAACAATCTATCTTGAAAGCAATAGCAAAAATAATAAATGAAATATTACAAAACTCAGCAACTAAATAAAATTGATAAAACAAGCAAAGGAAAAATATGAGCCTATTGTATAAATGAAAAGGTGCCTGTAAATTCTTCTAACACCCCTAACCATTCCACTATGCCACTTTAAGAGCAAAGCCTATGGAAACTATTAGAAGATGAAGTACCGAAGACAAAATATTATCAACCGCAAATGCCAAATTGGTATATTTACCAAATTTGAGATGCAGAGACTCTCCTGATACAAAATCTAGAGTTTAGGGGTGTCTAGTGAAGTGACCATGTTTTCTGGTGACAATTTGTTATCTTATATAAAGTTCTTATGTATTTCCCCCCTGCTTGATATGCAGTATTTTCTGGCGTATAAGACTACTTTTTAACCCAGGAAAAACTTCTCCAAAGTCGAGGGTCGTCTTATACGTCGGGTGGAGGAGGAAGAAGGAGTAGCACGGCACGAGGCAGGAGGAGGAAGAAGAGGGGAAGTCAGGTTAGAGGAGGAGGGGGGAGGAAGGGGTGGCGTGGCATGGCATGAGGCAGGAGGCGGAAGCAGCAGTGGATAAGAGGTGAACCCCTATCCTGGGGTTTTCTTGGCAAGACTGGTTCAGAGGAGCTTTGCCATTGCCTTCCTCTGAGGCTGAGAGTATGTGGCTTGTCCAAGTTCACCCAGTGGGTTTCATGGCAGAGTGGGGAATCAAAGGTCTCCAGAGTGGTAGGCCAACACTCAGACCACTACACCATGCTGGCTCCTAATCCCATGTACTA
>JAIPUX010001232.1:33508227-33542456 GCA_020142125.1 Phrynosoma platyrhinos
GAACATCCTTGCTGGGTTCTGGATGGGATCTTCTCACTTGTATGTGAACGGCAGATACGGTTCCCAGGATGCTAGTTGCATCTGATAGCCATTTCCGTATTGTGGGGTTTCTACCGGTATAGTTCTGGATTGATTCTTATATCGCTTCTTGCCGCTTTGAGCCCCGCGTGTGATAAGGTCCTATGATTCTATTATTCTAAGCACTGTCTGAGTGTGTTTTGCTTTCCCTTCCTGCTTGTTTGAACAATGTAAGCAGGCTGATGAGCAAAGCATGGTTTTTGCTTGAAATATCAGGCAAATGATATCCACCTGACATTTAGGATCATATTATGAATGCTCAGGCCTGCTTCTCCAGGTGAGTTTATTGCTATGCTTTTACATAGAAGTCATATAAAAACATCTGGAGCTACACACCATGGGAGAGTCATACCATTTTCAACACTCTTTTAAAAAAATTCTGTGAGTTTTTTCCAGCTTAAATGTTTTGGATATCTGCTGCCTAGTTTTTCATCTCTGCCTTAGTAAAATTCATGGGGTAGCTATAAATCGACAGGCAACTTGGCGACACACACATGCACTTGATGATATGTGAAACAAATAAAGTTATGATATATGCAAGGGGCTGATTGAAAAGAGAAACTTGCCTTGCCATTAAACTTACAGAATTGAACTGAGGTATTGCCAGAGACCCTATATTCAATTTTAGTGCCTTGACAAATGATCCTAATAGCCTAATGGCTGGATGCTGCTGTTGCTAATGCTGTTCAAGTATCTTGGCTTCAAAGTGTATCAATGACTCCTCTTAAGTATCCACTAAAGCCATAAGGGTTCAGATTACAGCCTTTAAACTTGATGTGATCTCTAATGGGAAAGAATGGTTAAAGAAACTAAACCACTGAAGTCAGCAAAAAATAACAGACCCTGACTTTCTCATTCTCAAAGGGTGAGTAAATAAGTTAAATTTCATCCATAAATAACACACATGAGATAGAAAACAACAATGCAAATAATCTCTCTCTCTCTCTCGTAATTAAATCAAAGGTAAACTATAATCTGACCACAATGTGACTTCAAACAACACCACTACATAAATATGGTCATGGGATTTCTGTTGAATATTGCTTCGTAGCATTTTTGCAAAAAGAAAAACCATGAATGCATAAACAATATTGATTCTGATTTGTGCATGCTAAAGTGTGGCTCCTTGGGTAAAAATATTCTTGAAGAATTCAATAATAGGTTGTAATTTCATATGACACTAATAAAATAACACAAATGAAAATTCATTTTGTTTACTTGTCTCCTCCTTAAAAGACCAAAACATTCTGTTTTTAAAAAAAGAAAAGAAAAGAAAAACTAAGCCCCCAAGAACACTCTGCATATAAGGCATATTTATAAAACAATTCAGATTGATTTTAGAGTGATGTTAAAAAGAAATTATTGATTGCTTCAATTTTCTCCCAAAATGCATTTCTGCTACCAGTTGATAATCATTGCAAATTTCACAAAAGGAATAAATATCTACTACTTGTACTATAGATAAGCTAGATAATCCAACATGTACACAAAACTGTCTTGAAAAGGCTTCTACAACCTAAAGAATGCCCTGGTATTCTTCTGATACTCCAGAGCTTGGTAATACATCTCTTTTTTCAAACCCATGATAGTTTGTCTTTGACTTCACAAAACCTAGCATTGTTTGCAATAGGTTTTCACCTTCCTGTCCAAGGAGCTCAAGGAAACTTTAAGACGAGAAGGGATCTAGTGTGGGAGTGAAGCCAAACAATCATTGTGAATCTTTCTCCAAAGAAAAGGGGAAAGAAGATACTGAGTTTTTTCCTCTTTCTGCCTTAATCTGCTTCTCAGCCACATGAATTAGGAATGGCTCTTGGTATCTGCTGGGTTTTGGTTCCAGGATTCTATGGATGCTCAAGTCCCATTAAATACAATGGCATTGTAAAATGGTATGTAGAGAGATCTTGTAGCACCTTTGAGACTGGGGTGCTAAACAAACCAGCAAAAAAAGCCATCTTTCCATGACTTGGGAGTGTGGCATACCCATGACACCCCCTCCCCAAGATGCCAAGATGCCGCCGTGAAGCCACCCTGCTGACCACATGGTGGCAAAGTTGTGGCACTCCAATAGTGCAGCGTTTAGACAGTGCATGCTACAGGAGCACCAAAAACACTGCTGCAGCAGCAAAGGTGCCTTTTCCCAGTTTAAAAAGGAGCAGTTTTCTGCTGCTTCTTTTTGAGCCAGCAAACAGCTGGGTTGCGGGCATGGTGTGTGGTTGCTGCGGCCCCAACCTGATAATCAAAGAGCCTAACTAAAATAAAGAAGTTGGCAGCATGAGCTTTCATAGACTGCATCTGAGGAAGTAGACTGATGTCTACAAAAGCTCCTGCTGCCAACTTCTTTCTTGCAGTTAGTCTCAAAGGTGCTACAAGATTGCTCTGCATACTGATTCTACAGACATGCAGGGGTTGCAGACTGCTAGAAATAGTGCAAATTCAGTCCACTTTTAGGGTTAGGGTTAGTGCCAGGGAATCATGGGAATTGTTTTTTTTCTGGGACATTGAGCCTTCTCTGTCAGAGAGCTCTGGTGCCACAATAAAATACAGTTCCTATGATTCCCTAATCCTAACCCTAACCCTAAAAGTGGACTGAATTTGCACTATTTCTGGCAGTCTGCAACCCCCCTAACACAGCTTTATCTTTGAATAGTAAAATTGAGTCCCTTATATAAAATGGTAAAAACAAGGTTTGCTTTTTGGAATTTACATATATTTAAAATATTTTCAATGGGTGGTTGAATCCATGGATAAAAAAATCAGTGGATACAGGGGGCTGACTGTAGTGAACTGGACCCATTAGGGTGAAAGGAGGCATACTGAAGCTTTTTCTGTTGACCAGGCAGAAAGTCATGGTGAGGGGTAGGGTTGCCAGATCAGGCTCATCCTAGACCCTGAGATTTCTGGACCAAACTTGAGACCTTGGGATGGCTTAGTGATGTCTTTAAGCATTATGCACTAAGCAGCACCCACAGTTGCTCATAGCTTGTAATTCAAGCACATATGGATATAAAGACTGAATATTTTATTCCTGACTGGAAATTAAATGTCCTTCCATACTGCAACACTTGATTTAAACCAATTAACCTTTCCAAAGTGCAACAAACTAACATCCAGCTAGCAGAGTCCCTGTTTGAGTCTCCAGCTTTGTCTTTTGCCCAGAGCTGAGCCCACAAAAACTGGAGAATTTGAGTTCCCACCTGTCTCCCGAAGGTGGCCCATGAAATTGATAGTCCTAGACTTCTTTCCCAGATTAAAAAGCCTATTAGAACCGCAACCATCCAGAGTAGGTGCTCCAATGTTGAAGTTCCAATGTATTTTTTCTTCCTCCCTCTCTCTTCAACCAAGCTTAAAGGGATGGTGCATGGAACAATTTTGAAATAAGAGTTGCTTTTATTGCAGTATAGTGTTCGTTTTTTAAAACTTTACTGCTTCTAAGTACCTTACATTTGTCTGCTGAGTGTCTCCCAAATTACTGCCATAGAAGACCAACATATTGCAGAAGCCTGAGAGGCATAGTTTACTGTATCGATGGTTCATATGGTTGTTGTGCAGAAAGAAGGAATAAAAAAAAAAAAGAGTTACAAAAGAAGCACACAAAAAATTACTGTTCCCATGGTATTCCCAGCACATTTCAATGTCAACTTTACCAAAGGAAACTATTCTTGCAACACCTTCATGAAATCTATTCAAGGAAGAGCTTATTGGAGTAATCTCAAATGGTAAAGATATGATCACAACACAATGGGAATACCAATTCTTCAAGCTGCTCTCTCTCTCTCTCTCTCTCTCTCATGTGTACACATGTGCCAGTTATTAGGCAGGCAGACCATGCTGGCTAAGGGATTCTGGATGCTATAGTCCAAAAAAGTTATACTATTAACATGACTAAATTGAGAGAGCAACCTAGAATTGAGTCAACCCTCTGCTACATATTACAAGGAAAGACTGGAAGCAGTGGGACAAGGTATCTCATATTTTTTTTCCTTTTAAATTCCACCTTTCTCCCACAGAGCTCAAGGGGGTATTACTTTAGATTGGATCCAAACTTATTCATACTTAGACTCATTTGAAACCAACAGAGCTCGTGTCTAATTTCAGCCCCATGAATTTAAATGGGCCACCTGTCAGTATGACAAGGGATGGATCTGACCTATTATTCTTACACACAAACATACCCACCACAATTTTGTCCACATAGGTAGGTAAGGTAGACTGAATGTGATATTCAGTTGGCCCAAGAACACCCAAAGATCTCCATGACTGAGTGCTTTCTAATTCAGCACTCTAATGCCTACACCACACTGGCTTGACACTTCAAACAGATACCTATTTTTTAATAATAATAATAATAATAATAATAATAATAATAATAATAATTTATTTATATTTCCCACCTCTCCCTACGGATCGAGGAGGGAGTACAAAGATAAAATGTACAAAATGTACAGTAGTACAATCAATAAAAAAAGAAAACATAACAATAAAACCATATTAGTAATAAAAAGAACAATAATAAACAATAAACCCAACAGTAAAAATAATAAAATAACAGCAATAATTAAAACAATAATAAAATTACAATACAAGCCTATGCCGCGAGTGATATAATCTTTTTCACCCGGGAGGTGTATTTTTCCTCAATACATCTACCATCTATATGTCGGACCATTACATGTGGAATCCACAAAGAACTTGAAAAAATTACTTTTGAGGCCACACTCCTTGGAATCCTCCAACTGGAATTGCAGTGCTAAAAAGAAACATTTGAAACCTCTGCAAAGTATACCAACCAATGCCTAATAAATTTGGGAAGGCATTCATCTGGAGCTTAACAACAGCTCTGTGTTGTGTTACCTTAGGATTTCATTTCCCCTCCGCCCCTGAAAAAATTGTCAAAAATGTCCTCTTGAGGAAGATGCAGAGGTATTTAAACCTGGCAATGTTGAAGAAACCCAATCACCTGAATTAACATTCCACCTGACGAGATTCTTTGTGTTTTTCTCTCCTGCTTTAACATTGCCTCTTGTCTCAGGATTCTATAAATTCCAGTCTGGATCAGTCATGTTCATTAAAATCCCCCCATGTCTGCCTTATTATTTGTGCTTCTGACATCTTTTACCTGAGACAAAGGGGCAGATTGTCTGTTACAAGGGACACCTGCAGGAAGGTGGGGAACTTACAAAGGCTTGGATTGAAGAGAGTCCCCAGCGTAGGCAGCAGGCAATTACTTTTGCTTGCGATAGCAGACTGTCAGTTTTAAGCCTGAGACATTCCTCAGGAAGATTAGTCCAAATTATGTTTTATTGCAGTGGCCTGTTCAGCTGGCCTAAACTTCATCTGGTTCTTAGCCTAATGGAATTCAATCAAGGATATTAATACATAGTTTATGACATGTTTGGAGTTCTTGTGCTATCAGCATGGATTCATGAGAGAGCCTTCAAATGGTATCAGATAACAGCAAGCTGGATGCTGGATGTTGTAGAGCAAAAAAGAGGATTTTATCATCTTGTTGAAGCAGCGGCGGAACTTAAATTAAACTGTCTGAACAAAGCTTTTGCATGTCAGCCTGTTGAATGGCAAAATGAAAGAGTGGCACACTTCAAAGATCACAGAGGATGAGAGCAAGAGAGCACCCCTGGGGTTAGGCAACTTCCCACTGACTGGAAGCTATGATTTAAGTTGTGCAGTTTGTGCAGTACAGCTTTAAAGCACTAATGTGTCCCCTCCTGATTCATTCATTCTATCTAGGTTTACACTTGCTTGATTTGTATGACCTTTGCACCAGGGCTGCCCATAAAAGATCTCCCAGTTCTATGGCTGAGTTCTCCCCACTGTTTGAGGATGACTTTCTGGTAATAAGAGAATGCTGAAGATCTGGGATATTCTTTGTAACATCCCTATTATTGTGTATAGATGTGAGAGCTGGACAATTAAGAAAGAAGATAGGAAAAAAATCAATTCATTTGAGATGTGGTGCTGGAGAAGAGTTCTGAGGAGTCTGTGGAAAGCCAAAAAGACAAACAAATGGGTCCTAGAGCAGATCAAGCCAGAAATCTCCTTGGAAGCCAAGATGAAAAAACTTAGGCTGTCAAAATTTGGACATATGCAAAGGCACAACTCATTAGAAAAAACAATAATGCTAGGAATGGTGGAGGGAGGTAGAAAGAGAGGAAGGACGCATGTTAGTTGGATGGACTCTATTAAGGAGGTCACAGGTATGAATTTGCAGGAACTAAGCAGAGCAGTAGAGTCTTGGAGATGTCTCATTCACAGGGTCAGCATGGGTCGAAATCGACTCAAGGGCAGTTAACAACAACAACAATTCACAACTATGCATGTTGACTAGGAAAATTGTGAAGAAGGAGGGACATATAACCAAACAATGCTGATATTAATGTAGAGTCAGTCCTCCAGAAGCAACCACATATTTTTTCAACTTCTCAAGGCCACTTCTTCACAGTCAGCAAAACCCAAAACTGGCTTGCTTTCTTCTGGCCAGATTCAAATCCTTGGGGGTGGTATCTCTTTTTACATGAGTGAGTGTTGGACTACGACTCTGGAGACCAGGGTTCAAATCCCCAATCAGCAATGGAAACCCACTGGGTGGCCTTGGGCAAGGCATACTCTCTCAGCCTCAGAGGAAGACCAAGGCAAAAAAAAAAAAAAGACCCTCTAAACAAATGTTTCCAAGAAAATTCTGTGATAGTTTCACCTTAGAGCTGCCATAAGTTGGAATTGACTTGAACTCAAACAACAACAACAACAACTTAATCTCCATTAGCCACCCTGGTAGGAATATGTAACAGGGAAGTCAGTGAAATGTAATGTGTTCCATAGGGCTGCCAGACTGAAAACTGTATGTCAGCTGTCCTAAGCTCAGGGAATTTCAGCACATGTTGCTTGTTATGCAACCAGGTAGCAAGCAACACCTGCTGAAATCTGCTGTTCTGTACAACCAGTGAAATGTACAGGAGCCCTCTCCAGTTTTCACTCTAGGAACCCTACAAGACTGCAAGATCCTTTTTAAGTAATACATTATAAGGAGTCAATTATGGCATAACTGAACTTTTCTCTGTGTGTGCAAGCGTGCATAAGTTGTCCACTCCTGATGTAACACAAAACAAGCACAATTTCTTTCCACTTTCATATGTGAAAGAATATGTCCTTCTTAGTAAGGCACCTTGGTCCTTGGCATGTAATATTCTCTGTACTCCTTTCAACATTCAGGTTTCAAAAGAAAATCTGCCTCCAGAGTGGGTTGGGGAATTCATCCTATGGTAATACTGGAAATGCGGGGAGGGGGGGTATCTTTTTTCTCATATGTTCTGCCTGTAGGATCCCAAATACATTTGGCTGGACATCAGAGTAAGGGCCTATATAACCTGTATGTAACCAATGGGGCAGAAGTCCTGGTCATGTTATTGAGAGGAGGTATGTTCCTATTTTATTTTTACTAACACGACTGCTATGAGAGCAGGGCTCATGCAGTAAAGTCCCATGTGACTGCCATATGCAACTGCCCCGGGAGTGATGTTTTGCACCTGGGGACTTGCGTGCTTGCCAGGTCTTTCACATTTCACACCTGGGGACTTGTGCCCTTCCAGGTCAGGGACAAAGTGGCCAGAGGTCAGAGGCAGCATTGTGTAATGCCACTTCTTTCCTAGGTGTAATTGTGGTTTAAATGCCACATGTAGTATTGTCCTTAGGACTTTATCACATGGGGAAAATCCCGTACAAAAACGGGATTTAAAAGGTGGGGAAAACCTGCAAAAGCAGGTAGATTTTCACACGCATTGATGTTAAACTGTGCTGAACCTGAACAGAAAGCAGTCAAAAGCCACTTTTTTTTTACTTTTGGGATCTGCCAGACTCCACTCCAAAGGAGAAGGAGCCATGTTTGTTGGCCATGATACAAAAGATGCAAATATTGTTGTAACAAGAGACTGTGGATACTATTGTTCTTTGAATTGTTTGTGTCCTGTGCATTACATTTTATACTTGAAAAACTCTAGCCAGGCTGGGTGGTGGGTTTTGGGAGCTACATATCCTCCCACTGTCCCAGTTTGGCAGAGACAGTCACAATTAATCCTCTTTGATCCCATTTTTTCAGCTATTTTTGAAATGTCCCAGTTTCTCTTTCCTCCCTCTACTTTTCTCCTCTTGTCCTCAGGTTACTTCATTTGCTGCACTCTGAATTCAAGCTGCAACAGCAGTTTCCTCTCAATTTATTTATTTATTTATTTATTTATATCCTGCCCCTCTGCAGAGCAATCGGGGTGGCTTATAACATTAAAATTTCCATACAGTTATATTAAACAGAACATAAAATCCCGAACCCCACCCGTCCTTTAAGAAGTAAGGGTTCTTCTTATTCTAGGCCCAATGGTGCTGGACCTAGCATCTCTCCCCCAGATGACATTGGATGGTAATGGAGGGAGGGCTCTGACCAGTGGGGGGGGGAGAGGAGGGGGCAGAATGTTGACCTTCCTAGTGGTCCCAGGCAAAGCAAACTAGCTTGTCTGTTCTTTCTCATTAATAATTATTGCCATCTTGACCACACTGTGACTTTGCTTGGCCATACATGTCCTGGTTTTTAGCTGTGAAATATTAGAGGGTATGGCACTATAATCTGAGAGAATAATGCTTCCATTTTCTGCTACTGTCCAATATACCAACTGATCTCAGCACACAAGAGTAAGGATAAGTAAGTACCGGTATGTCAGTCTCTTTACTCAAGTCAACTAGCACCCTGACTGTTTCCACTTCCTCCCACACCCAAAGTATCAGCCTCTTTTCCACCTACAGTGGATAGGGTTGAACAACAAAACACTGCAGAATTAATGCAATTTGACACTGCTTTAATGGTCATGGCTCCATCCTATGGCATCCTGGGATTTGTAGTTTGTTGTGGCACCAGAGCTCTCTGACAGAGGGGGAATGCAGAAAGCGAAAAGCACCATCTTGAAGCTAGAGAAGGGGAGGGGCAGCTGGACACCGGGCACCCCAACCCCTTCTCAAGGATGTCATTTGAGAGCTCACCATTGCACATGGCGAGCGCTCTGATTACTTCCTTCCAGCTCAGCATCCGGACACGCTGAGCCAGAAGGAGTGTGGAAGAGGCACCTGGCGCCTCTTCTGGTGCTCCTTTTGGCTCCTCTGAAAGGAGCTCTATTTTAGCACTCCTTTTCAGAGACGCCATAAGGGTGGATTGGGGCCGCTTCTCGGGGCGGCCCATGGCTGCCCGTCTGTAGAGGCCCAGAGATGGCTAAATATCTCACAAAACTACAAATCCCAGAATTTCATAGCATTGGGCCATGACAGTTAAAGCAGTGTCAAACTGCATTAATTCTGCAGTGTAGATGCAACTGAAGTAAAGACTTCACCAATGCAATTTATATTCAAATTGATCAGAGTGCAAATTTTCCATTCATTTCAGCAGTTTCTGGAGCTATTCCTGGCTGGTGGACTAAGGAAATACAATTTTCCTCCCCTTTAGTAGTAGTAATAGCCCCCCTTTTTTTCTTTTTTTCTTTTCTTTGTAAAGCCAGAATGCAGTTGCAATCATTAACATTCAGACTCTAGACAACATTCAAATCCATATGTTGTTCAGATGCCAGAATTGAAAAAATAAAGCTAGAGGCAATATCCATAAAGTTGACCAAACCATATGAACATTCTGTTACAAACAGCTTTGTTTGGGATTGTAGCAGCAACAACATTTAGAACAAAATACATTAAAAGCAATAGAAAGCTTGACATGGGCAAACAATTCCATATTTGTTTTGTTTTGTTGATTTTCTCTTTCTGTATGTTTCTGTTATCTATCTTTGACCAGCCAAAAGAGATTCAGGGCCATTGCACACTATACAGTTGTAACACTAGGAAATGCTGGGGTTTGTATTTTGGTCAGAGGCACTAGTGGAGCTTCCTGGATGAATATTTAGAGCCCCTCTCTAAACTGCAAATCCCAGGATTGTATAGGATGCAGCCTTGGCAGTTAGCCATATATTGTGTGAAGGGGCTGATAGCACTTTATCTAGATTTTTATATTGCTTGCATATATGTTCAGTATTGTAAGCATATTTTTGAGTATGCAAACTAATTGCGTAGGAGCTTTGAGACTGTGTTTCAAAGGTACTACAGGATCCCTTGACATACTGTTATTCCAGACTAACATATGTCTCTGAATCTTTTCTGAGTGTCAGAAATAGGTGTTTCTGTTACTTTGTAATGTTTGTGAAATTCCCAATTGTTTTTATGGCTGATGGGTACTAGCGGATGACACACTCTGTCTCTTTAGGAGGAGAGTGAAAGAACCAGGGCAGAAGCAAGAGTTCACTCCAAGAAAGAAAGAAAGAGGCAGGGGACTAGTTTACTTAATTCCAGGATCAAAAAGGAAAGGCAGCTAATGTAAACTTTCCTGTTTAGGGAAGATGATGCCACTTAAAAGACCAGCACCATCTGTACACTTGCCTTATACTCCATATTGAATGCAAATATCTCTTATAACTTGGGAAAGTTACTTTTTTAGACTACAGTTACCATGCTGGCTGGGAGATTCTGACAACTGTAATCTCCAAAAACCTTTCCAAGCTCTGATATTCATAAAAATAAAAACAAGCAAGTGAACAAACAAACAACAAAACCCAACAGTTATTACAGAAATGGCATCATACTCCATCACAAACAAACAAACAAACGGGTCCTAGAAGAGATAAACCAGAACTCTCCCTGGAAGCTGATATGATGGAACTGAGGCTCTTGTACTTTGGCCACATCATGAGAAGGCATGACTCACTCGAAAAGACGATAATGCTAGGAAAGGTGGAAGGCAATAGAAAGAGAGGAAGACCACATACCAAATGTCTAGATTCAGTTAGGGAGATCATGGACATGAATCTACAAGACTTAAACAGAGCAGTGGAGGAAAGGGGGCCTTGGAGATGGCCAAGTCAAGGGCAGTTAACAACTATAATAACAAAACCCAGCTTCTGGAATTTTATATAGTTCCTGTGGAGAGAGGCACATGAAGGGGAAGAATGATGTAGAATGGTATTTTGCTTGAATATCTTGTTATGTTTGCAGTTCAGAGCCTTTGGCTTTCACAACACAAGGACCTCCACAACTTTGGCTTCCATAGAATTTAGGTATGGATTTCCATATTTGCCCAAGGTTGGACTAGATGATCTTGGGACTCCGGTGTACCCTTTGAAATCTATGACTCTATTATCCCAAACTCTAACATTAGCTAAGTCTGCATGCAGCTGAAAAAGCAAAGGAGACAAAGGAAGGCAAGGTGAATCTGGAGAGTCTCTGTTTTAGTGCATCCATTCCAGCCATTTGTTACAGGCAGAAAGCATTAGAAAGGAAAACCCCAACTTGGATCAAAAGACCAGGACAATATGTTAATTTGCTTTCAAATGTTATATGTTGAGTGGCAGGTTTTTATGTGAAGACACCTGAAAAAGAGCTACATAGTAAGCCACCTGAGAGATGACAGAAGCATTTACACATTGCAGTGGTTCCATTCCTTCCTATCGAGCAGATCCCAGAGGGTGCTGCTTGGGGACAGTTGCTCCAGTAAAATGGAGCTTACCTGCAGTGTCCCTCAGGGTGCCATTCTGTCCCCGATGCTGTTTAACATATGAAGCCACTGGATGAGATCATTTGAAGTCATGGAGCTGGGTTGACGACACCCAGATCTATTTCTCCATGTCTTGATCGTCAGCCTAGAATCCCAATGGCGTTTCCCTTCTCAATGAATGTCTTAAGGCAGTAATGGGCTGGATGAGGAAAAACAGACTGAGAGTGAATCACAGTAGCGGCCCCGAAACCAGGAATTGGGTTGCAACCTTCAGTCCTGGACAGGGTCACACTCTCCATAAAGGACTGTGTTCACAGCCTGGGGGTGCTCCTTGACTCATCACTCCTGGTGACAAATCAGGTAAATGCAACGGTCAAGAGTGCCTGTTATCAGCTTTGGCTGATATGCCAGCTGTGCCCTTTTCTGGAAGTAAGGAACCTTGAGACTTTTTGTGCATGCATTGGTAACCTCTCGTCTCGATTTCTGTAGTGCACTCTACATGGGACTGCCCTTGTGCTTGGTCCAGAAACTTCAGTTAGTACAAAACACGGCAGCCAGAGTGATTTCTGGAACATCTAGGAGGAACCACATAACTCCAGTTTTAAAGTCCCTCCACTGGCTGCCTATCAGTTTCCGGGCCCAGTATAAGGTGTTGGTTACTACCTTTAAAGCCCTCAATGGCTTGGGTCCAACCCATCTTTGGGACCGCCTCCTCCCATACAATTCTCCCTGCGCACTCCAGTCCTCTGGGAGGAATTTGCTCCAGCCATTAAAATCTAGACTGGCTGCAACCTCCCTGAGGACATTCTCGGTAATTGTCCCCAGATTATGGAACATCCTGCTGGATGAGATCCATCAGATTACAACACTAAACAGCTTTAAAAAGGCTGTTAAAATGGATCTCTTCCGGCAGGCCTTTCCAGATTAGACTTCCCAGCCTCAGGAACCCCCTTATTCTGCCCTCTCCTAATTTGGATGCTGCCGCTACACTGCTTGTTCTATCTATTTTGGTGTCACTGGTTTGATTTTATTCTATGTTATTTTAATTTAAGATGTTTTAACTAGTGTCTGGTTTAATACTTTTTTTATGGGGGGTGGGTATTGGGTCTTTTGGATTTATATTGTATGTATTTTTAATTGTTGTCAGACGCCCTGATTGTGCACAGTGGGGCGGGGTAGAAATATTTATTATTATTATTATTATTATTATTATTATTATGTATTTCAGTTGTGACTTGACAAAATGTTATGCTTCTCCCAGGAGTTTTGTCATGAAAAACAAAATGCAGCCTTTGCAAGAGAGTATTTATGTATTTGATTATTATGTTTGTTAGTTGCTTTATAAAAATAAAAGTGATATACACAATCAAATATAAAATAGAATTAAAGTACTACAAATACAGCCATCAACAATAAAATTCAAACTCAGTGTAAAAGGATAAACAAGTGCCAAGAGCAGTAAAAATAAATTAATCAAACAAGTCTGCTAAAATCCACCAAATAACAAAATAGCTAATAGTCAGCATCAGAGATCAAATAATAAAAATATGTTAACATCATTTGAAAAAGGACTGTGAGAATAAAAATGACTAGGCTGACACCAGAAAGACATATACAAGAGGAGCCTCCTTTGGGAGAGAAGTTGAGAAACTTGGGTGGTGGGACGCAGCACTGCTGAAAACCATAGGATTCCCCTGCTGGGGAATTATCTCTTTCAGGGAAATTTATAATGATAAATAAGTACTATCTATTACTACTTTTATAATATATTTAATGATATACTAACATACGTGTTTGCAAAAGCACAAGACACTGCAACGGACAACCCCCAACATTCCCTCCCTCTCTCTCTCTCTCTCTCTCTCTCTATATATATATATATATATATATATATATGGGAATGTTGGGGGTTGTCCATTACAGTATCTTGTGCTTTTACAAACATGTGTTAGTATATCATTAAATATATATATATATATATATATATATATATATATATATATCCCTCTCTCTCTCAAAAAACCCTGACCAAAACAGTAAATTTAAAAAAATATAACTATTACTATTTTCATTTTCCTTTAAAATTTGACACTGAGCCTGAACAAGTCTAAGAGTGTATTTATTCATTTATTCAATTTATGTCTCACAAATGTGACACAAAACATATTATGATTAAACAGGAAAAATACAATTAAAACATAAAACAAATGAAAAAATATAAAAAAATTAACATACATTTTGGAAAAAGTGGAAGTGAGGCCCAACGTAGGAAGAAGGGTTTTTACCTGCCAGCCGAAGTTGGCTTTCCTTTCCTTGAGAGGGCATATCCACAGGCCAGTAGGAAAGCACTTATGATTATTTATGGGCACAAGATAGATAGATAGATAGATAGATAGACAGACAGACATGGGGAAATATAGGAGGAAACATCCCCATGAAAATCTGGGAATAGTTGTGGAACAGAATTCATCCTCCTTCGTGGTTGCAGTTAGTGTCACTCTCTGTAAGAGAACTGATATAAGAACAGCAAGATGGCATATTACAGTGGTTGTGATAAAGACATTAAACCAGTGGTTCTCAAACTAAACATTAAATCAGTGGTTCTCAGACTTCCAGGAGGGGCACAAGAGTTGCTTAAGGGATGGGTGCAAGATTTGGAGGCCCTGATCCCTCCTCCTCTGCTTCCCAAACTTTTTCTGTCCTGCAGGGAGTAGAAGAAGGAAGAGAGTGGAGAAGCTCATTGGAGCATGGGAGATTCTCGCACTGCCAATTGCCACTGGAATAGACACGGGTTGTAACCATAATAAACGGATCTTATCTGACAGCCCTGTGACTGGGCAATATGCAGCCTGTATCAAAATCTGGGCTTCTCACACAGCTTTTCAAGAATGGGAAAATCCAGTTCTGGAAAAACTGCAAGAAAAGCCTGGATTTGATACAGGCTGCCTACTGTCCAGCCATGGGGCTGTTTGATAAGATCCATCTGTTATGGTTGCAACCCATGTCTATCCCAGCAGCAATTGGTGGTGCAATAATCTCCATGGCCTCTGGCAGGGTTCATCTCAAGCAATCACTACTTCTTCCATCACTGTCCCAGTTCTTGTACTGAGATGCTGCTGCAGCCTCAACCATTCAGTCCAGTGTGCCCTCAGTGTATGGCAGCTGAAGGAGAGCCAGCATTTGTGATGGCCCCCAGCAGTGGCAGAAACCAGTGGCACCTCTTGCCTGGGGCCAGCGCCATCATTCATGGCTGGGCTTCTATGGAGGCAGAGGAGAAGCAGCATCAGTAGTTCCACTCCAAAACAAGCAGCACTTTGGACCAGCTGGCTAAGGAAGAATGGTGCATACACACTACTTCCTACAAGCAATTGTAGCAGAGTGTGAGCCTGGGCGTGCCATTGCCCTCACCACCACATCAACCCCCCTAGCCAGACATTTGCAGATGGAGGTGTGTGACAAGTCTGGTAAAATGAATGGGATTGGGTTTGGATGGTGCCCAAGGAGAGGAGAAACAAAGAGAAGACTTTGCATGTCTGTTGGAGATGTTGAGGGTGGCAGAAAATTTGGGGCCCCAGTGGAATCAGCTTCCAAGAGGCCCCATTTCTCTGCCCCCTCAAGCACTCTCACATGTGCACTTTTCTCTCATACTCAATCAAACTCTTTTTCTTTTGCATGCTCATTCTTGCACACTAATTCTCTCATCAGCTGACCCTTTTCTCTGAGAGGAATTTCTTTCAATCTCAAAAGGTGCAACACACTTTAATCTCTTT
Source organism: Phrynosoma platyrhinos (assembly GCA_020142125.1). Classification (NCBI taxonomy): domain Eukaryota; kingdom Metazoa; phylum Chordata; class Lepidosauria; order Squamata; family Phrynosomatidae; genus Phrynosoma; species Phrynosoma platyrhinos. The sequence goes on from JAIPUX010001232.1 coordinate 33,523,657, forward strand.
GGACCTTATCCCATGGGGCCAAAAGCAGCAAGAATCCACTAAGAATCAGGCGCTATAGCGCTATACATTCCCGGGTGATCACACGACGTCGCTCAGAATCGGCTAAGAATCAGGTGCTATAGTGCTATAGTTTTCCGGGTGATCACACAACGTCGCTCAGAATCCGCTAAGAATCAGGCACTATAGCGCTATAGTTTTCCGGGTGATCACACGACGTCGCTCAGAATCCAACAAGAAACCGCTCGGAATGCAGCATCATTCGGGTTCTTTTGAATGTCGGTTTCAGCGGGCATTGCAATAGCGCTAGCTTATCCATAGCGCTATTATAGCGCTAGCGCCATATTTATACTAGCGCTATAGTACTGCAATGATGCTCATATCGCTTTCTTGCTACTTTTGAGAGCAGCGTGGGATAAGGTCCTTTGTTTATGACACACACAAGCTTCCCTCTCACTCATAGGCACGCACACATGTTCAGCTGCATGCTTCTTCTGGCTTGCTTTCTCCCTCACACCTTCTTGGCCAGTTAATTCTTACATACACCCTCTCAAGTCATGGTCTCTCTCTCCCTCTTCACAGACACTGATTTACACACATTCTCAAACTCTTTCACATGCTAATTCTCTCTCACACACCCAGACTGTGACACTCTACCTTCACAGTCACACATGGAGTAATTCTCATACCCTCAGTACCTCCCTTGGTTGTGTGAGTAACTTTCACATACTAATTCTCTCTCATACACACTCAGTAATGCTCTTTTTCTGTCTCTCTCTCCCTCCTTCAGTATGTTCACTCACAAATTTTGTCTCACATACCTATTCAGTCTCACACCGACTCAGTCATGCTTCTCTTCTCTTTTTTTACATACTCAAATATCTGCTTGTGTATACTCGCATATACACAAGAGAATGAATATTTCTGTATGACTGTGTATGTGAGTGAAAGAAAGAATGAAAGAGCATGACTGAGTGTATGCATATCTGTGTGCACTGGTGTATGTGAACATGGTGTGTGTGAGAGAGAGACAGCATATGTAAAATTTACACTAAGTATTCAATGTATTTAATTAATACTGATTTAATTTGAACATTATTTCCTTATAAAACATTAAAATATTAATATGAACATGCAAACAAAAATATGCACACTAAACAAACAATTTTTAAAATTCATATACTATGTCAAGGGGGGGCAACGTCCACATGTAGATGTAAAGGGGGTCACAATGGTAAAAAGTTTGAGGACCACTGGGTTAGAGATTATCTATTCACCCACCTGCTGGAAATGTTTCAAGAGAAAAGCTTTCTATCACATATAGTGGGAATGTCCTTTATCTGTGGGGAGGGGAGCTGAAAATCAGGATATAAATTGCAAATGGCTGAGGCTGCATCTACACTGTAGAAATAATGCAGTTTAACACCACTTCAACTGCAATGGCTCAATGCTATGGTATTCTGGGATTTGCATTGTGAGATACAGTGCAGTGCCTTCTCTGTCAGAGAGCTCTAGTGCCACAACAAACTACAGATTCCAGGATTCCATAGCAAAGCACTGAGCCATTACAGTTCAAGTGGTGTCAAATTGCCCTATTTCTGCAGTGCAACTGTCTTGGAGAAACAACTGTATAATAACAAAACACTAACTATAGTTACTAACCCCAGCTAGAGCAGATTAATGGAATAATGGAATAACACATATGTAAATCCAATTTATTTATTAGGTCTACTTTAACCCATGAAATCCAATTTGACTTAGAGTCAAAGCAGACAGGCAGGAAAAAGTGTCTCAATGCTGCTTTTTTCGAAGCTGATTTGAACCCCCACCAAATGTACCAGCAGCTCCCAAGGCAGCCTAGATGTGAACATCCCAACTGTATGGTGCAGCATCAAGCCATGATGCTAGGTATTTTTTTCCTCATCTCCTCACCATCCCTGTGCATTGTAATAAAAATATGACCTTGGGAAATTTATAATTAGCTCAAAAAGAATAAATAGGATCTGAACCTACTGTATGCAAGAGGAGGGAGGTAAGGATCCTTGCAAAGACAGCATTTTTCCAAAAGAATGGTACTTTTATTAAGAGATAAAAATAAATCAATAAGCAAGCACACACACACAGAGAGGATACATGAATTCAATGAGAAAGATTTCACACACAAAAATAGTTACCTAAGGAGAAAAATAAACTCAGCTGCTTGGACAGCTGAGGGAGACATGGTTAGGAATTACAGAGAGGGAGCGAGATTCCCTCTTTTCCTTCCAAAACCAGATCTCTGGCTGGAAATAGCCTTGAGCGAAGATTGATTATTGTATATCAAATAATTGCTACTCTAGACAATTTTCAAGGAGAGGAAATGGAATGCTGATGTTATCTCATTCTTAGCTGGTTGTAAATCTCTGTGCCTCCAGAATTCAGAGGATGTGAATGTCCTGCATAGCAGCTCCTAGGCTTGGCCCTTTTGATCTGCAAATTGTTGTAAATGCAGATGTGACCCTTTTAGGTGCCTACATGAGGTGCTCGCCTTGTGTTAATGGTGACAGGGCTTCTCTAGGATCATGGCAGGGACCCAAAAAGGATCTTTATATCAAATCAGCCATTGTAACACACCGTTATACAAACACATCACCACTGGCAACTGCCTCCTCTCTAGATGCCATTCCATTGGATGCCCACCCCCTTTTGATCAGCCACACAGTCACATGTGCATTAGAGCATCCAATCATGCCACTTTCTTAGATTTGTGTAAGATTGGTTTGTGTAAAAAAGAAACAAAAACAGAAAGCATGGAGAAAAGATACAAACTCAGACAAAAAGCATCAAAATTAAAAACCACAGAAAGAGGGGAAAGAAGAGAGGAACCTGACAGTGAAACAAAGGAGACAGATTCAGCCACAGAAGGACAAAGTGATAGATCAAGAACGGAAAGAGAAGAAGAGGAACATACGAACATAGATTTTTTTAAAAAAGGAGATTCAGAAGAAGAAGAAGAAGAAGAAGAAGAAAACAATGAATTATAGTGGACCATAAGAATCAAAACTCCAGAAATGAATATTAAAATCTGTTCTTGGAATATTAAAGGTCTTAACTCAATATATAAAAGCAAAGCAAAAGCAGCTTATTTATATACCGCTTCATATCACACTATGGGATGTCTAAGCGGTTTACAACTGTGAGCTGATTGCCCCCCAACAATCTGGGTACTCATTTTAGTGACCTTGAAAGGATGCTAGCCTGAGTCGAGCCTCAGCCCTGGCTGGTATTGAACTTGCAACCTTGTGGTCTATGAGTGAGTGGCTGCAGTACAGGCATTTAACCACTGCGCCACCAGGGCTAAAAGAAGACAAATCTTTCATTATTTAGGAAAAATGCTTTGACATTCTATGATTACAAGAGACCAAGATCAAAAAAGAGGGTGCAAAATATCTAAGAACCTGGAAACTAGGACAAATGTTCAACTCAAACAATGAAAAAGGAAAAGCAGTGTGGCTCTATACATATAGAACAAATTCACTGCAAAGGAATGCTTCAGAGATGAAGAAGGTCACTACATAGGAGCTGAACTGAAAATTAAAATCACAGCTTTCTAGTGATTGGAATATATGCCCCAATAAATAACAAACCTTTTTTCTACAAAACATTTAAAAAGAGGTTGAGAAGCAAAATACAACCAACATCCTAATAGCAGGAGATTGCAACACAGTGATAGAACCACTGAAGTACAGAAAATCTATCAAGAAAAAAATCAAGGAAAACTACCCAAATCCTTCTTTGACCTATGTGAACAATTAGACTTAGAGGACATTTGGACTAAACCTTATGGAAATTCACCTGGCTACACCTTTCATTCTGATCTACACAATTCCGCATCCCACATGTTTTTTCTAGCAACAAACACACTCCTGCCAAAAAGTGAAAGCATGCAAATGCTTCCTAAAATAGAATCAGATCACAACCCAATATATCTTGATATGAAAGCTGACAAAACTCAATTCAATTGGAGATTAAATGAAGACCTATTAGCAGATGATGAATTTCTCAGAAACCTGAAACTCAATCTTAAACAATTCTTTCAAGATGACATTAACTCTGAAACAAAAATGAACACAGTATGGGACACCAGTAAGGCATTTGTGTGAGGTCTTCTAATACAAAGAGGAGCATATAAGTAAAAAGAAAGATTAGCTGTACAGAAAAAAAAATGGAAGAAGAAATTAAGCTAAAGGAAGAAGAGATAAAGCAGTTACCAACATAAAAAATAACAACAACTAACTGAAACTACTCCCCCTCCCAAAACAACAACAGCAACAACTAAGAGCGGAACTAACAAGATATGTAGGAAAAAACCTAAAGAGAGCCAGACAATTTTTTTTAATTTGCCAATAAAACTGGAAAATGGCTGGTGCTCAAACTAAAGAACAAAAGGAAAAAAAATCTGATAGAAAAAATACAAGATGACACTGAAACGACAACAACACAAGATAAGATCAAAACTAAATTCATTAATTACTACCAAATCTATACAAAAATGACATCTAAACAAATATTGAAAGCAACATATTAACTGATTTCATTACAAAGCAAAAATGGAATAAGATATTGGAAGAGCAATTTAATAAACTCAGTGCAGACTTTACAGAAGAAGAAATATCTAAAGCAATTCAAAATCTCAAACCTAACAAATCACTTGGGCCAGACAGCTTGACTGCCAGCTATTACAAGAAATTAGAAGTCCTGAGAATACATCTAAAAACACCCTTAACTATACTGTCAGATGGTATTCGAAACTCATAGAAACATGTGGACATTATACTTATTCCTAAAGGAGGCAAAGATAACACTAAATTAGACAACTATATTTTCATTATTTAATTTGGATTATAAGATCTTTACTTTTATCTTGTCAGAACCCATATTAAAAGAACAGATTAAAGAATGTCAAACGGGCTTTCTACCTACTAGACAACTAAAGGAAAATAAAAGAACAATGCTGGACCTGATCGAATACTAAAAAAAAAATAAAAAAAAATAGAAAATTCCAAATGTTATTTGTAGATGCACAAAAAGGCTTCAATAACCTTAACTGGAATTGTATGCTACGAATATTGGCTAAACTAAGTGTAGGAGGCAGATCCCAAGGCTGAATACATAACATATACAGAGAGTAATTTGCACAACTTATAATTAATGGAGAGAAGACCCATCAATACAACATACAAAAAGGTATATGTGGTCATTATCTCTGTGAGAGGTGTCACCTTTTCACTTTTGGGCATTGCCACCTCCACCACATGGATACAGCAGCTCTGTCCTTGTATAATGCGCTCCTGCTACAGGGCATTTATATGCATAATCAGAGGATAGTGTGCTCATTTAGAACTGCTCTGGCTTCGATGCATTTAGATGTACATATGAAGGTGTGCACTTTCTGAGATAGAGCAGAAAAATTCAGCTTCTTTTTAGTGCAGCTTTTAGCCCTGGAGCACGGCTTGGGTGTTGTTTCTGGCTGGTTTCAAGGCGTGCATCATCTAAATATCCTGCCTCAAAACCAGCCAGAAACTGGTTTATTTTGACTGTCTGTTCTGGGCCTTAGTATTCTCTTCCCTATCACCAACATTTGGATGATTTAGGGATGATACAGATAGCCTTTTGGGGCGGATCTTAGCTGTCCCTGGGAGCGGCAGATTGGGGCCATGGCAACCACACTCTGTGGCCCAATCCTCCATTGTGCCACCCCCAAAAGAATGACAAAATGCCACTCCTTTTGGGGGCAACAAAAGGCCACTCTTTTAGCCATGGCTGTGGCTTTTTTGTGCCCTTGGCACAGCATGTGCACACATTGCGTCAAGAAGGAGTTCTGATGCCACATATTGTGCGGACAGGCATGCAGCATCAGGATGGCATCGGGGTGGAGTCAGGGCGGCTGGCATGTGGCTTCCCTGCGCCAACTCCACCCCCAGGCCAGCCCTTTGTGCCAGTCTGCATTGGCCCTTAGTTTATCAGGAAAATAATGACTTGATGTGATTACATCAGGTAGAACTTTATCTTTAAACAACAAGCAAACTAACTGATAAATAACAAATTGTACCTACAGCAAATGAATGGATATATAAAAATATGAATTATGGCCAAATTAAGTACATTCTATGAGAAACAAAAGACAAAAGGCAACAATCAGATCTCATTTATTTAATACTCTAAAAGATAATCTACAAACAGAACATTTTTATATTTTGGAATTGATAGCTGGCATCCTATTCAATGTTGATGATATTGAAAGCATGACTTACATTGTCATACAATTTGGAATTTTCATTTACGGTTGTTGCATCATTGCAATGACCAAAAGTGGTACCCAAAAACCTACCACAGAAGCCAACCTATCCTACCAATGAAGGGACTGGTGAGGTGCTGGGGAGTTGGACAGTGAGGAAAGAAGCATCCAGCCTTCTCCAGACATCAGCAACAGTTCCAAAATCCTGCGGAGAAAGAGCGGGGCCCTTCTTTGTTCACCATCCCTCTCCAAAAGTGTTTTCAAAAGCAACACACCAGCCTCCAGCAGCATGCTGGAACTAACTTTTTTTTAAAAAAAGGAAGAAATAGAAAACAACTCTATGGCTATCCAGTGAACTTGGAAAACTGTTGAACTATTGAGGATGGGGGGGGGGACATTCTTGGAAGAAAGTAAGTATTTTTGGTATTTGGGACTCAAACCACCACTCTGTGTTGTACTCAGTTCTTTATTTATCTTTCTATTACTAAGTAGGCTGCCATAGCAGCCATTTTGTGATACCAATGACAGTATCACTTTCCAAATATGTCATGGGATGTGGCATTCTACAATCTGTATACTCTCTCTTTCTCATCCAGAGAAAACGAATACTTGTGCAATTGTGCCTCAACCCTAAATGAAAAATGGAGAAAGGACTCTCTGTCAGACCTAATGGATTGAGGAGCATGGAAGAGGGAGACAATCCCTTGGACATCTTGGACCCTCTCCATTTAAGGTTTTAATGATTATCCTCAATTGCACCTGGAATGCAACTGTCTTGAAGAATTCAAGATTTTGCTCTCTACTGTGTAACATTCAGTTAGACCTAATAAAAGGCACTGCATTACTATTGCTGTCTAAACCAACAGGAATTCAAAGATCTTAATTTTATTTGCTTCATACCCTACATTTGTTTCTGGTTTTAATTTTACAGGTACTTTTGGTTACAAGCGTAAAACATTCTTGATATGATTAGCTATTAAAGAATTTTCTTTAATTCACTGAAAATTAGGACATCATATAATGTACTAAAATGAAATGCCAGCAATGTTCTTCATACATTCAGAGAGGATTTCACTGTCTCTGTTGACTGCCCTGGATATCAATATTTGGCTGCCATCTAGTGGAATAGTTCATTCAGAATTTTCTATCTGCCCTTTAAAATGATACAGAATATGAAAAAAGATTATGAAATTCATGGCCAAGGAGGAGAAATGGCCTCTTCCTACATGGATATCTCTCCACACCAGCTTAACTGAGAACAATTATAACAACATCTTGATAAAACGTAGGCCTATGACTCCAACATCATCATTTTTTCTTTCTTTCCCCTTTAGATTTTTAACACTTTTGCTTGATGAAGAAACCAGTGGAGCTCCAAAAGCTTGCCTTATGTATTTTGTGCATTTTAGTTGGACAAATAAAGGCATCACTGTTTTGTGGATTTTGGATGTTAGTGTACATTTTAGTATGATTTTTCTTGGACTATAGCTCTCTTCATCAGATGTATAGGAGAACACTCTTTCATTGAGCTTTAGCATACACTGTGAAGCAAAGAAAAGTCATAGTGACATCTAGCTATCTGTGGCTGCATCTGTGCTGCAGAAATAATTCAGTCTGACACTGCTTTAACAGCCATGGCTCAGTGCTATGGAATTCTGGGAATTGTAGTTAGTTGTGGCACTTGAACTCTCTGACAGAGAAGGCTAAATGTCTCACAAAACTGCAATTCTCAGAATTCCATAGTATTGAGCCATAGCAGTTAAAGCAGTGTCAAACTGGATTAATTCTGCAGTCCAGATGCAGCCTGTGTGTGTGCGTGTGTGTGTGTGTGTGTGTGTGTGTGTGTGTGTGTGAGAGAGAGAGAGAGAGAGAGAGAGACTGCTGTGTTACCATTCACTAGGAGGTTCCAGTCTATCTTCAGTGGTTTGAATCAGGATAATGGATTCTTATCTAACTAGATGAATTAATTGGCTTACTTGATGTCAGGATGTTGTGTTATCAGCAATGGTTTTCTGAATGGGCAATGTCAGTAATGTAATTGTCACTGACAGTACTTTTTGCATTCAGTTTCCATCTGTCCTTACTGTCTATATTATAGACACTATGGTCCCACTACTACGAAGTCAGCTATAATCCAGAAAAACTCATGCCACAGTTTGTTAGAACGCATAAGATTTTTTGTTGCTTTTTTTCCCTCAACAAACTGAACAAATGAAGGAAACCAAGCTTGGGAAATTATTTCTGGAATTAGGAAATAATTAGGAATAGAACAGAGCAAGGGTAAAAACGTGTTACTCTGCAGATATTGGACTGCACTTCTCTGGTATAGCTAATTGTGAAGAATCATGAATGCTGCCATCAATATCTGGTGGGGTGCATATTCCTGATCATGGCAGATCAGAGACTAATAAGGATGGATCCAGAACACAGGGGACACCTCTTTAGAGAGGACAAAAATTTTGTGAAATCAGGCAACTTGATTTACAAATCCTTTTTTGGCGGTCTTTAAACAAAGGTCAGATAGGCATCTTTCAGGAGTTTTTTAGTTGCATGTTTTTGCTTGGCAAAGGGTTGGAGTAGATGGTCCTTACAGTCCTTTCTGGGTCTAGGGCTGCATCTGCACTGAAGAAATAATCCAGGTTGACATCACTTTAACTGCCATGGCTCAATGCTATGGAAGTCTGAGTTTTGTAGTTTTGTTAGACATTTAGTCTTCTCTGTCAGAAAGCTCTGGTGCCCCAACAAACACAATTCCCAGAACCCATAGGGTTGTGCTATGGCATCATGGTGTCAAATTGGATTATTTTTGCAATGCAGATGCAGTCTAAGAGTCTTTGGGGGGTTGCAGACTGCCAAAAATAGTGCAAATTGAGTCCACTTTTAGGGTTAGGGTTAATGCTAGGGAATCATGGGAATTGTTTTTTTTCTGAGACATTGAGCCTTCTCTGTCAGAGAGCTCTGGTGCCACAATAAAATACAGTTCCCATGATTCCCTAGCCCTAACCCTAACCGTAACCCTAAAAGTGGACTCAATTTGCACTATTTCTGGCAGTCTGCAACCCCCCTGAGATTTTGTAATGGAGATTCCAAAGTAAATACTTGTCAGAGGAGCTTGAAAAAGTATGTTATTCTATCCGGGCTTATACATACATACTGTTCATGGCATATTTATTTGTATGAAGCAAATGCTTAGAATTCATACCATATTTGACATCAGATTTTGAAAAAGCTTTGGGGCTACAACATGCAGTTTGTCTCCAGAATTTCCAGTGGCCATTGCTACCTGTGGGAGCTGTAATCCAAAGAAGGAACATTTCCTGACTCTGTATCACTTTTCATTTATTTTAAGTGGCACTCAGAGACATGGGAGAATGGCAAGTTGCATGTAAGACAAACTTCTAGACAAGTGGCTCACACTTCTTCACATCACTTCTGTGCTAGAGCCCACTGGCTACTTTTGAAAGACAGTCTAATTGAACAATATGGATATTAAAATAAGGCTTCAGTCCTAAACACTTTTATTTGAAAGCTAATGAAACCCACTAGGATTTTACATCAGATGAAATATGGTCAGGACCAAAGTGAAAAATTTCACAGGAATCTGTGTCAAACCTGTTTCCATGTAAATAGACTTTGTCTCTTTGTGCTGCCTTCCCAACATTTTTTTCCTGTGCGTCTCTTCCTCCAACAATACCATGAACCTTAGAAAGCACACAGCAAGGTAGCATTTTATGTAATTCATAGAAATGAATATAATAAAAGCTATAGATCACAGACAAGGAGCCCCTGAACACTAAATAAAACTTCTGGCATCTGTCTTTAAAAGCATTTCCAGCTTTTATGCTTACAGAGAAGAGGTGAAAGGGGGATGCAAACATAGTTTATAATTCAAAGCCTAAATGGTAGTGAAACTGCAAAGTTCCCAGTTTTAAAGACAAGGTTTTTGTTTTTCTTTTAAATTCACTTTCATTGTAGGGATCAACTTGGGATTTTGAACAAGTGGATTAGCCATACCATAAACTCTGTTCTACTGAAGATAGCTGCCAGGTGAAAAGGGATTTGTTACACTTTCTAGCAAGCCTGAGCTTGTATTCTTGACAATTAAACATCATACAGAGAGGTGTGACTCACAAGGGGTGGGAAGAAGACAAAGTTTAAAAGGAGGATTTTACTCTTCAATTTGGAGCAGATAGCACAGACAGCTAATGCAACTTGGCATTTTTCTTATCCTTCAGCCATACAGCTTGAAGGTGTTGAACCAATAAAACAGAGTATACTTTAGCAAGCATTTTCATTCTAAGACTAAAATTGTACTATTAGCTCGTGATTTCTAAACAATAAAAATGTTGTCGCTTTGAAAAGGCTTACTTAAGGAATTGCACGAATACCACTGAAGAACTGCAGTAATACACACTGTTGTCTGTAGCTACCATGTTAACATGTGGCATACTAATATTGTAAAAGTATATCCAATTTGTTTTCATGTTTCTAACATGAAACCTTTCTACTGCAGAAGACTGAGAGTTTAAGAGACCAACAGAGAACTCTAATCACCTGTATATGTGAGCAAAATCCCCACACCACCAAAGGATGAATGCTTTGGCATCAGCTTCTAGTTCAGAGATGGGAAACTTGTGATCCTGCAGAGATTATGGAACTGCAAGTCCTACTAACCTGCACCATTACTTGTGTTGAATAGGGCTGCCGTATTACAGCTTCTTGTAAGGGGTTCCAAGAGATCACCCACAAATTGTATTCAATAGGGAAATTGATTTAGGTCAGTAGGAAGCAGCGAGAGGGTTTTGGTAAGGGAAAGGTGAGATCTTAAGCCTTTGTATACCAGTTCTGAACCCAGAGAACTCCAGAAGCAGGTTCCAAATTAGTTTATTTATAAAAGGGGGAATCAATACACACACTAAACACTCTCACACATATGAGAACTAAGGTGTATACAAAGGTGGTAGTGGGTAGCAAATTAAAGGATTGCAATGGGCAACGCTTACCAGTTCCAGAAGCCAGGCTCTAATCTGGGAGAAAGCTGGGAGTTGAATGTGACTCAGTACACAGACAGCACTACTAAGGGGTCTTGAATCTGGCAAAGTTTCTGCCTGATTGCAACTAGACTGTAATAGGAGTGCCCAACCAGGGGTATCTATGGGCCAAACTTGACTTGATGCAATTTGAGTTGATTTTCCAAGAATCCCAGAAACAATGTGATGCTCACCTGTTGGGTGGTTTTAACTTCAGTTACAAAAGGGATATTTTAGGTGGTATGGCAGTGACATTGATTTAACTAAGCAGTGATAAAGTCATGAAAACCCCAAGGAGTTTGGGATAGTAGGGTGTGGAAAAATACCATGGGAGCAAGCAGACAGATTAGCATATTGCTTTAGGCTATCAGACTTCTTTGTTTGTGACCTTGAAGAGGAAAACCACATGGCAGGGGGGTTTGGGAAGCAGCAATATTCACAGCCATAAAGTTAAAGTTACAGGGTTCCTTTCCACAAGCCCTGAGGTCTATGTGAGCAGTCATCAGAAGTTCACTTAAAGATCATCTGACCTTTCCAGGTTCATGCTTTTTGACCTCTCTGTAACTGCTCCCAAAATAATGCAAGGTATGTAGGGTGTGGTAACAACAGTTGCCCACTCCTGGTTTAGATGTCTAAGACCAAGGATAGTGATGGCAAACTTTTTAGAGACCGAGTGGCCAAACTGCAACCCAAACCCCACTTATTTATTGCAAAGTGCCACGTCCCTCTGGCTTTATAGTAACAAATTCTGACAAAGTCTGTGCTGGGGCGATGGCATGTGTGCCCACAGAGAGGGCTCTGAGTACCACCTCTGGCATGCGTGCCATAGGTTTGTCACCACTGACCAAGGACATTATCACATGAGATCTGTTCTCGCAACTGCACTACAGAAAATGGAAACATACTGGTGGCTATTACTGCATGTTTCTGAAATAGTGCAACTGGAGCTGTTTCTGCCATCGCACTCTCTTCCATACTCTTCCTTAACTCTACCCTCCCTGACTTATGTCCTGCCCAGCCTGCTTGAGAATGAGGAAGAGGAGGAGACTGTGATGGACAATATTACCACTGCAGCAGCAACAGCAGCAGTGTTTTGCACATGAGGCTAATGGGACTGCAGCAGGATTGGGACCTTATTGATAGTTTCTTCCACCAGTGAAAAGGAACACAGCAGCTAGAGAGGCTATGTCATGTGGTAGGTTTTGCCAAAGATGCTATTTTATTGTTATAATTGCAGTTTAAAAGCCACATGTGATAATCTTTTTAATATACTAATCCCTTGATTTCCCAATTCACTATTATCCTAATACACAGTACCTTCTATCTCTAGACCATATGTAATTTTGTCTGTCCTACTTTTTCCCAGCTCTTCCATCTCTATTTCTCACTTCCAGTTTCCTCAGGATCCTTTCCCCCCCATACCAACTTTTTAGGTACTGTCTTGTGACTGATATTTCCAATTTTTTCTGTCTCACATAGTCTTTACTTGATATTTTAATGCTATGGTGCTTCTTCAGAGTCCTCTGCTAAATCAGTTCCATCTTTTCTTCCCTTTTACTGAAACCTCCTTTTTCATCTACTTTTCACTAGGTCTCTCCCCTCCTCTGCTGACAAATTGTGGACCCTCCCTTTAATTTCATCACCACTCTGCTGCCTCCACTATTGCAGCCTTGGATTTCTTCCATACATATTTTTACATACCAACTCAGGGGTGAAGCAGACTGCCCCTTTGCCCAGCTTGGGGGCAGTGTCTGAATGTGGTGTTTAGACACCACATGCTCTGATGCCACCCCTAAGCTGCTTTCATGCCAACCACCCGACCGCAGAGCAGCCAGCTTTTCGGCACTCTGGCCATGTGGCGTTTAGACACTGCATGCTGCAGGAGCACCAAAAAGCCACAGCAGCAGCAGAAAAGCTGGGGGGTTTTCCAGCACAAAAAGTAGCAGCATTTTGCTGCTTCTTTTTGCACTGGAAAAAAGCTGGAGTGAGGCTGTGGTATGTGGCTGCCAGGGTGCCTACCTGGTTTTTTCAGGGGCAGTGTGACACCACCCCTTTGGGGTGGTCTGCTTCACCCCTAACTTGCCAAATTTCCCTTGACAGAAGGGGGCCTCAGCCAATCAGTGTGTCAGAAACTTTACCACTATCTATGCTCCATAAATTGAGAAAAAAATGTTGTGTCCTATACTTCCCAAAAGATGGACTATACATTGAAGATTTCATTAAGAAAATGTTTGCGTCAGACATTTATGATTTAAGAATACCCTCTCACAAATCTCACAGCTGTATAATACTTTTATTTCTTATAAAGGAACACACTAGTTTATGAAACCTTAACAGTAAAGTAGTCATGTTAGTAATACAAACCTCAAGAACTGTTAACAGAGATTTTTTCCTTAGGGACATCATACAACCTAAAATATAAGTGATTGATTGCATAAAACTCAATGGGATAATTTCAATGTTAGCACCAGCTACATTGAAGATAATGCTTCAAGTACATAAGATACAAGGCCTGTACAAAAAGCATGACAGATAAAAATACAAAAAAGGAACAATGGAGTAAACACATAAAAATGTTCTTGTTATGATTAGTTCCACAACAGTTCACACATCCTCACTCTCTGATTTATGGGCAACCTTCCCACTGTCATGAAATGAATGTTTCACTGTGAAACAGAAAGATCAAAATTGTCCATAAATAAAAACATTTGATCTACCTCAGCTAAAGTTTGATAACCTTTCCCATGAACTTGGTAATGATGTTCTATTATTATTTGGACAGTGTTTAACAGCAAATAACAAGACATAAGAGTAAGATATATAGATCGTGAGTCAAAATTGAGCACTTTTAGTTACCATTAATTTCAACAGAAGGAACAAACACTTTATATTTCTACTGAAATCAAGATGGATACTTAATCATAGCTTCATACTTTCCACACTGCACAGCACTGCCTCAGAGATAAGGTACTTTACATATTCACAGGATACTGTGCACATAAAATATACATATATTTTAAATAAACAATCCCTTTTGAAATAGCAGCTTCCTTCACAGTAAAGAAAGTTGCTTTTTAAGTTTACTGAAACAGCAATCCAACTTTCAATCGTAGTTCTGGGAAGATTTATACAGTATATAAAGATTATTATTTAAGTTATATGCTAAATTTTATATACATTAAAAAAAGATGTTTGTCCTCAGCTAAATACTTCATTGAAAAGGATTTTTTTTTAAAACATGAAGACAGAATCTTTTAGGAGTTATGACTCAACATACTTTCAGTCTATAAGATATATGAAATTCCTGAAAGACTGCCAATATGATTAAGATTTGTTGAATCCATAATTATAAATGTCCAAATGCATTATATGCAATAAAAACAAAATGACAGCTTGAGGGGTTAGTTGCTATCAAACATTTTAAAATTTTTATTACATTATGATGTTCTTTCTTCTTTTTCAGTAAAGACTTTAGAAGTGCATGGAAACCCATATAAGCAAGAATCGTTCCCTATAATCCCAAACAAGAGATAGTCTTCAGTTCATTTGATAGGCTCCTCTGTGAACTTTCATCTCAATGTAAAGCACTTCTTCCACAGAGTCAGCTTGTCATAGTTTCATTTGCCTAGGAAAAGTAATGTGATTACAGTGGGTTCATCAAAAATAACGATTACTAAGCATATTATGGACACTTATATCAATTTCTGTACACATTGTTATATCTAAATATGTGTTACATCTAAATAAGTATTACTTGGTTAGGTTTTCCAGACTAGCTGAAAGGATGATGGTGAAAGAATCATCACATCAATTCCCAGAGTTAGTGCAACAGAGCTGCTCTAACCAGTTAATCATAAACTTTTCAGTACAGATATCCTGGACTTATTCCATCCACTCCACCTTACAACTTAAAGGAACTATCAGAACTGTAGATCTATAGAACTATTCATTCCTGTCCCCAATTATCATTATTTGAAGGAGCAAGTGAGATGCCATTTGCTGGGTCTGGCCCTGCAGTGGGGTAAGAGGTCTTAACTGGGGAGCCTGAACTATGCATGTAAATTTCCTGCAGAATTTAGAAGCCTGATCATACCTGTGTAAGAATCCTGCATGAGCAGAACTGGCTCTCTGCTTTAAACCTCTCACTAATGGTGGCACCAGCAAAAATGCAGGCACAGGGTCAACGAACTTAGCATTGTTCTTTGCAGTAGTGACTGGTGGCTCCCATGTTGGTAGGATGGTGGACCCATTCTGGGTTTTAGTTCATACTTTCAAGGGGCTATACCTATTTTCAGGATAACTTCTAATCCAGAGCCATGTAGAACTATAATGCAGAGAGAATTCACCAAACCAGTGACACTGAGACCACCAGCCACCACTGTTTCTTCCCCTAATGTAGTGGTAACTAGGTGTCAACTAACCAGTAGCTTGTAACACTGATGACTGAGTGAGAGAAAGGAAAGGGGGTTCTTCAGGCTAATTTCAATATCCCTGCAGTAATAAAGAGGGATGCCCTATCTGACAGTATCTTCCTCTTCTGTAGGAAAATAGAAGCGTTGTTGAACTTATTTTAGCAATGTTCTAGTAAGTTTGTTAAAATTGTAAATTAGTATCTCTTTTAACATAATTAATCTTTGAGGCAGGTGCCATTCTATAGCATTACCTAACTTTGCAAATGTAAAGCTAATAAAGAACATGCAGTTTATTGTATGTTTCATCCCAAGTAAATTAAATGGTTCTTATTCCCTAGTACCTTATTTTCTGGCGTATAAGACTACTTTTTAACCTGCAAAATCTGGGGTTAAAGTGGGGGGGGGTCGTCTTATACGACGGGTGTAAGGAGGTTCGTGATAGGTTTGCCTTGGTGTCATCATCAGTTGGAAATGACTTGAAGGTGCACAGCAACAACAACAACAGTTTTGGAAGTCATACTCTTCCCAAACTCTATATTTTAACTGGAAAAGTGGGGGGTCGTCTTATACGTTGGAAAATACGGTATGTTTACAGTTGCCACACCATTTACTATAAATATGATATGCTGTCTCTCACAGGCTTAAGAACCATTGTCTTCTTGAGCTAGAACAAATTCTAGCTCTGTAACACTTTGTGTATGGATTTAGAGGTAAACCCCACTGTGACCTCAGTTACACTTGCTTCCATGTAACCAAACAGAAGATCAGGCTGAAAACTTAAAAGGTAATGGTTTTTAATTGGAAAGCAATACATTTATATTTTTCAGCACTGAACATCCTCAATTTTTCCTTAATCACTTTAAGTCAGAAAGTTCTAAAACCAATTGCTAATTTGAACTAGAGTAGATCCATTGAATCAATGCTATCTACACTAGTAATTAATATCTGAATATTCAGTATCTGACTTAATGAATCTACAGTAACTAAAAACTGGATTGAACCTCTTATCTGCTTGTTTAGATGAGATATCTACTTACCTGTAGAAAAAATAGGAGAAGAAATAATAGCCCAAGATGAATTAAAACTGACAACTACAAAGTTAGTCATTTTTAAAGGCAATATTTGCCTAGACATTAGGGAGCCCTTAGGGTTTTGAAAAGTACAGTTTTCAAAATATGATTCTATTTTGAAAGCATGATTAGTCAGTCAATTAGGATTTTGGAAAGTACAATCTTATTCTGAAAGCATAACATGAATCCTGCGGGTTCTCCATATATTTAGTATACCTTCAAGGTTTCTGTAGCCTTGCGTAGTTCCTTAATTACAGCAGATAATGCTTCTGGGTTTATTCCTTGTTCACAAAGTCGTACACAAATAGAAAGGGTCTCCAAATCTAGTCCAGTGTTTAGTATTCTTGATATTTCAAGAAGAACTGAAAAATATTTTCAAATGGAAGTTGAATATTTAAGTTAGGCTCCCAATAATTTCCTGTACATATAAAAATAACTTTCAAATGCATGTTGATAAAAAGTAAGAAACGTAATTTTTCTTGTCACTGGTAAATATAAGATACATGAACTCTACGGAAGTTCCTGATGATTGTTCTAAAAAATTGAGATATAAATCTGTGAGATATATAAATACAATTTCACTCTATCAGTCCTGATTCATCCTTAAGGCTCCATTAAGCAAGACAGGAAACTTTATGCACACATACCTTATATTTTTCTCTCTAGAAGAACAGTAGCTTTTACTGGGCTCTGTGATCTATGAAAGTAACCGCAATGGCTAGTAGATTCAAGCTGTAAAAAGCTCAACAGGCACTTTTGAACACTGACTTTTTTTAAAAGCTTCCATGAGAAGGTTTTCATTTGGTACATATTCTGAATCACTGTAACTTTGTATCCATACTTTTAATACTGACACAAGAAGGTACTGTACTTCACATTTGCTTGTAAACATTGTCCCAAATGCCAGATTTTTCCCCCCCAAAAGAAGAAAAAAAGTCAATCCGAGTAAAATAGAATCAATTTGAGGACTGAAGTCAGTGGATTTGGAAAAAAATAGCCAACACTGGCAACTCCACTCTGCATTTCTAGCAGGGTTCAAAACTGGGGAGCAGGGAACCACCAGCAATAAGACTAAGGTCTAATCTGCACTGCAGAAATAATGCAGTTTGACAACACATTAACTGGCATGGCTCAATGCTATGGAATCCTGGAATTAAGTTTTACAAGGTCTTTAGCCTTCTCTGTCAAATACAAATCCCAGGACTCCACAGGATGGAGCCATGACAGTTAACACTGTGTTAAGTTGCGTTAATTCTGTAGTGCAGATGCAGTCTCAGATCCACTAGAAGGCTACATCTCTGCCTCCCACAATTAGCATGACTACAAAATAAGACCAGCCTCACTCCTTCAATTAATCCAAGAAGAAGCTGGACCACTAATGTCTGCTGCCTCTTCTCTCTCCTTTCCCTCTTCTATTTTGCTTTTCTGATTTGGGGTAGAGATTGGCTTTATCTTTCAACATGTGTAAATAGCATTTCAGTATTAAGTGTATAATGATGATATTGTCAGGAGCTGGGTCCTGGGAACTCAGCCTCCATTCTTCCCCAACATTATACCATTTATTTTGTGCATCTGAAAAACTGGTCTTTTTTTCTTCCCCTTCCTCCTCCTCCTCCTCAAATAGTGCACAAAGTAGCATACAAGAAGAAATCCTCACATATTTGAGGCTTTCCAGCAGGACTGCAGCCAGACTTGGGTAGCATTTTGAAAGTTTTTTTAAAAAAATGATTTCATAAAAGGAACTAGACAAATGCAATTTAGTCAGATAACTAAAAAGGAACTCATGTTCAGCAGCAACATCCACACTTGTTCCCCAAATGCTGGGGAAGAAAGCCAGAAGTAAGAGCTATTATTTTCATGCCCTGCCTCAGCTTAGTTATGAGCATTGAGATGACCATTGCAGAACTTCTCTGTGGCAGTATACCTCTGAACACCAATTCCAGGGGAATAACAACTACTGCCCCAAGATGCCCTAAAGATTCTCCATAAACATTTATTCGGTGATGAGTGAGCC
>JAIPUX010001232.1:33551527-33563853 GCA_020142125.1 Phrynosoma platyrhinos
GGACAACAACCCAGCCCCTGGCTCAAAAAGGTTGCCTACCCCTGCTCTAATCTATTATTACAACACAATTGGCCCGTGGAAGTTGCTTTCTTTCTCCCTATTTCCTTTCGCTTAGCGGCTGTTTTTGTATGTTATGCCCAGCCATAATTTATGCTAACCATTGCTTTAGAACACTGTTCCCTAAACTTTTTTGGGCTACCGCCCCCTTTCATCTTAAATGACAACCCTAGCACCCACCCCAGTACACATGTATTTCTTGATATTAGGTCTATTGTTCTACTGTACATTCAAAACAACGACTCTTTGTTGCTCCTTCCTTTGCCACCCAGTCATCCTGGGAGCAGCAACAAGTAGTTGGCTGAGCAGTGGCTGAGAAGCCTTTTGCCTGTGCCAGCCTTGTGGCAGAGGCATCACTAGATGGTATGGGTGTGAGTGTGTGAGCTGCACAGTGTGATGCCACGACCACCATCCTAGCAATGCTATTGTTGCTCCTTCAATGTCTGGTTTTGGAAGAAATGGGCTATAGCATTAATATACCTTGTAAGACATGAGGAGCTGAGCAGAATGAAAGATGTGGCCAGAGGCTGGGGCAAACAAGGCTTCTCCTTTCTCTGCCCACTGAGTTTCAAACGCCATCTGGGAGAAGAGGAGGAGACCAGGCAGGCCTTTCTGGATTCCTCTGTCCTCCTGATATGGCTTGGCCCCATCCATGAGAGAGAGAAGCAGGCGGGAGAATCAGGGAGTGAATGAGTGTGAGGAAGGCTGCTGTCTGCCATTGACACAAGAGCCTTCAGCTTTGGGACTGGGATGCAAGAGAAATCTAGGGATTCTTCCTCCTCTTAATTCCTAAAGTAGAAGACTTTTAGGATGGGAAACAGCAGCCTCCAGCTTCAAGAGCGGGGTGCAGGAGAGATCCAAGGGTTCTTCCTCCTTTTAACTCCCAAAGCAGAAATCTATTGTGTCAATTCTGCTTCTGCTTTGGGAGCTGGAGGCTGCTGTCTCCCATTGACACACCAACCTCCTTTAGGAATTAAGAGGAGGAAGAATTCCTGGATTCTTCCTGCAGCCCACTCATGAAGCTGGAGTTTCCTGTGTGAATTTGTGACAGCAGACTGTGGCTTCAGGAGTTAGGATAACAAAAAAGTCGTTCAGGTGTTGTTTATGTCACAACTCTTGCCATTACATTCAGTGATATACAGAATTATTATGGTGTGACATTAGTACAAAAAGCATTGCTAATGATTCTGTATGGTCTGATAGGAAAGGAAATCAGTGAGGGTTGACACCATGAGTTATTGTACTAGGTGACAACAGTCCTCGTGATGCCACTGCCTTGTGGTGAAGGCCAATGCAGGCAAGAACCTCTTGGTTACTGCTTAGTTGCTGCTCCCAAGGTGACCAGGTGCATGGGAAGAAGGTTCTTCCTGGCAAGGAAGGACTCTCCATCCTTTGTCAGGGCAGACGGGCAAAGCTGGTGTGTGTGTAGGGGTTTATAGAGGCCACATGTTCTGGACTGGTGTGGATGGAGAAAGCAAGAAATTTTAACTACTGGAGCTGCTCCAAGGCAAAGGACTCTTTCCAAGAATTGACCCCAGATACTCCCCATCCTTCCCCAGAAACATGCCTTCCCCACCCATCTTCTGATGTGCTCCCCACAAAAAAAAAAAATTGTTTCTTCTGTACCTCTTCTCTTTGCCTGTCCAACAAAAGAAAGCATAAACAACAATGCAACTCTGACTTGCCAGCCAAGTCCGGCAAAATTCACAAAGCTTAAGCAAAGCCCCAAATCTGAAAGTTTATTTTTGGCACCACTTCTCCCCCACTGCCATTACTACTAATTTCCCATCTGCTACTACAAGCAAAAGACATGGCTAGGGAAGTGAGCTTGTGTGGGGAGGTGACCAGTGGTGGCACCACCACAGGAAGCAATAATCAAGGCTGTGTGGTGGTTTTAAGAGTCCCTGAAAAGAAGGTTCATGAAATCATCTCCACCATGGTCCTAAAGGCTGTTGGTTCTCCTTGTCTTTCTTGAGAAACAATACTTTGTCTAACTCCCTGCTGTCTCTTTGTCCTCTCACCGCTGCCCCCTTTTTCCCCTCTCCACCCCATAGGATCTTTCTACCACCCCGCCCCCCCAGGGAGGGGATACTGCCCACTTTGGGAATCACTGCTTTAGACATTACTTGTTCCACAAATGAATGTGCAAACCACAGTTTCCTCCTCTCATTTCTGGTTTGTTTCCTTTTGTCAGCCCCTGTTGGGGAAATAAGGCAAGGGCAAGCTAGTTGTGAATTGAAGTGTAATGCTAAGCCATGGTTTGACAAGTCAGAATTCAACAGACTGCGGCCTAGTTTACCATTATGTCTTTCCTTTGCTATGGCAGACTTGAAATTTTTGAGGTTAGTGTTTGAAGAGACTGAGATAAACATTTACTTTCTCGAAAAGCCATTCATTTTGTGCTTTCCCCCCACTCAAGTTCTTTTGTTTCAGACTGTATTATGGTTCATTTGACTGCTACTGTTGAGCTGATTTTGCTGTTTGAACTATGTATCCTAATATGACATGTGAAATTATGTACTGTTAACTTCTGTGTGGTGGCATGTGTTTGTGTAGTGTTAAACATATAAACTCGTTGCCTTTACAATTTCTATTTTAACATTATTACAGTTTTAAACTGAAAATTTAATATCTTGCAGATACTGATCTAAATAATGCTTCACTAATTGGCAGAGAAGTAGCTGTGCAACCTGGCAAAAGTAATGGTATGTACAATACAATATGAGATTGTTCACATGCTCAGTGGAATGTATTCTCTATTGTAAAGTAAGAGAAGACCCCTATAATGTAGCCTAATCCAAAAAGGGACTTGTTTGTTTTTGGTATTGGAATTGATGAAAATTTAACTATCATTTGTGAGATTTCATGAAATTGATGGGATGTCTAAGAAGGAAATTATTGTTTCAGAAATGCATTTGTTATCATTCTGATAGGAGGCAATAAAGAAAGGGAGCGAACAGTAGTTAAGGTTTGACATCTGCTGTGTTTACGTGTCACAATAAACCATGGTTTGTTATGATGGAAACAAGTCTAGACAAGCTTTAGGCTCACACACTCCACTTATCTTTCCAGCACAGCTTTCACTTTCATTTTTGATTAACAGCTGGTCATTTTGTCCAAATCTGACAATGTTGTCATTCTGAACTATGGTTTATATGAAACAAGAAACTTCAAGGTTATGAAGCTGGCTTGTTTAAACAGCCATATTTAGAATAACAGAACGGAAAGCTTTCAGTTTTAATAATAATAATAATAATAAAAAATTTTATTTATAGCCCACCCCTCTGCTCAGCAATCGGGGCAGGTTACAGCATTTTAAAACATACAAAGTTAAAAATATTCCCTCATCCTGGAATCCCCCACCCATCCCCTAAAACAAGATTAAACTATAGAGAAAATTAAAATGCCGTAGTACAATAAAACCAACAAAACAATAAAGCAGCCATGATACAAGGAGCACTAAAACCATCTCCCCTAGAGCCAGGGGATTATTCCGGGAAGGCCTGCCGGAAGAGATCCGTCTTTACTGCTTTTTTGAAGGCAGCAAGTGTAGTAATGAGATGGATCTCGTCCGGCAGGCCATTCCATAGTCTGGGAGCAGCCGCAGAAAAGGCCCTCTGGGAGGTCTGAGACAGCCTAGTTTTCTCATAGGTTTGCGGGAGAAGGAAAGTGGACTATTTAAAAACTATTTGTAAAGTGTACCTTGAATAATTTTAAGACCCTGGATTTCTTTAATGTGGGTAAATGATGCAGATTGCAACGATTCTATAGTGTTGTAGTCATAGTTGATTTGCTAGTTCATCACCTGGCGGCTAATCATCTGGTGATATGCCTCTCTTTAGTTAGCCTAAGCTAATCCTTGGATGGCAGATACCATCTGCTGCCGGGTACTGTATTTGAAACCATTTCAATTTGGTAGAATCAGTCAGAGCTTGTCTTGCACTGGCATAACTTTTGAAAACCCAGGATCACCTCCCCACAAAAGCAGGATAGAACTTTATATTCTTACAGTACATCATAGTAAATATTGATCTATCCACCCCATGTTGGATCTTATGACTTTGTCTTGATAGTTCTTCTTATTCCTTGTAGCTGCTTGCCAGACTGTATTGTCTCTGCCTGTAGATTTTGACATGGAAAAAATACTAGGTATGTAACCTGGAAAAAAAGACTGTCTAATTTAAGTGAATCTCTATAGAAATGTCTGCAAGAGAGAGAGAAGTTTTATGCAGAAGCTGATACTGCCAGTGATAATACATAGCATTCACATATAATACATATTTTTGAAAAAGCCCTGGAGGACTTAACATGCATGATCTGCCCATGTTGCAGATAGTTTCGAGGTCAAGGTTGCTCAAGGTGCAGCAGTTTATGACTGAAGCAAGACTTGAACAAGAGATTTGTGGTTCATACTCCTGTCAAGTGTGCTGCACTATCTTTTGCCCTATGCAGATTCTCATCAGTCTATATTGGCTTTCCTTGTTATGGTGTCTTTCATATACTTTGTACCTAAACTCCCATAGTATGTTACCATTAGTCATGTTGGCTATGACTGGTGGAAGTTACACTCCAAAACACTGGAAGGCACCAGGTCAGGGAAGCCTGGGCTGTCTGGCAATATAGTAATGCCCCATACAGAAAAAAAGATCAGGCTGTGACTTGGTTGCTTCATGAATCCAGTTGAAATGAATGGGATTTCAGCACCTTAAACCCATACGAGGTTGTTTATACCAAAGAATATTTACTTAAAATGACTGGGTTCAAAAATGACAGGGATTTTAAATAGCCTTTTTTCCATGTTTCATATGTTTCTTTACAGCAGGGGGTGGGGAAAATGCAGACTGCCAGAACTTCAGTGCAGCCCCCGTTTACTCCTCAGCCTCCACAAAATATTTGCCTTGAAAATGGCAAATCATATTTCCAGAATCCTCTAGGGGTAACTTGCCATACATATACATTCCCTGTGTTGACTCAAATAAGCCAATTAAAAATAATAAAATAAAACAAATGGTGGTAATCTTGACATAGAAGGGAAGTTGGGGGAAAATGTCAGAAGGATGTGAGCTTTTAAGGTCTGGGGAGGGGAAAACGTTTACTTGGACTCACAGAAAATGTCCATAGTATAGCTAGTCATACTAATAATATCAGCACTAACAACATTAATATTTATGTTATTAGTAATAAGAACAATATGATTTCTATTAGTACAGAAACATTTGCAATTACATTGTCCCATTATACAGGTGAATATTTTAAAATGGATGAATTAGCTGACCAGTCTCAGGAAAGCCTGAGTACTTCCTCACTGAGAAGAAAGTTGTTTTTAGATGAGAATGGAAGCCTCTCCTCTGAGAACTCATCCCCTGCTCTTCACAGTCCACACAATGTTCCAGCCTCCCTTGGAGTACTGTATTCGATAGACATCTCTCCAGTCCGCTGTAAAAGTCCTCTAAATACATCAAGCTCGGTAAGGAGTTGGCACTGAAAGCGGTGTGTTAACTCAGAGCGACTGCACTCTTCTTTGAGCAGGGAACAGTTTTTAATCTGTATCCCAATTCCCAGCAAAGCAAATTTGATTTGAGGGGACAGGTGTCTCTACTATACAAAATTCTCTTGAAAATTCTTGTGTCAAATTGCTTCTTGCTGTTGGAGAAAATATATGAGTTGCATGACAGCACTGAGCATCAGACTTTGAAAAATTCAGGTGCAAAAAACTTTGTGAGCGGTTTGAAAGGAGGCAGAACTTTGAGTGGGAATTCCAGTGGTCAGGAAGGTCTTCTGTGGTGGAGTTCCCTCCTCTTCACCTGTTTTCTAGTTTTGTGTCATGTCACTTTATTCTTCTGCACATGAGCCCCTGCTTGTTTTCCTATCTTGCAGTCATCTTGCTCCTTTCCAATATATTTGAGTGTGTATTGGGTTCAATCCTGTTGGAAATTTTATGTATTACATCCTTTTTTTTCCCTACGTAGATAGACAGAGACTTCTCTCTTTCTCATTCTATCTCTATATATGTGACTCCTGTCACTTGAAGACTGTTTACCAGATACTCTCTCTCGAGATTCTAAACAATCTTCTCTCTAAGTACAATATAAGTCTCTAATGGAGTAACAGTCTCCTATGAGTGAGATTAGCAGCCTCTTCCTACTTATTTATTAATGATGGTGAGATTTCATCTCATTACCCAAACCATCACCAGTTAGGATATGATTTAGTTTGTTACGTATTTATTTATTAAAGTTATTTATTTGTTTTTAAACTACAAACTGCATGTTTGGCATTTTTGAGAAATTCTTTAGGAAGGCAGATTTAGAGTAATTAGTCTGACCCACACTTTTGCTGCTTTGCTGATGAAAGCAGCACTCTAACAAGTTTAACTTCCCTACTTGCATATTTTTATTTCCCTTTAAAAGAGTTAGCACCCTGGGAAACCCAAATTGCACTCCACAAATCCTAACTCAGTTGTTGTTGGAGCAGACCCTTTGAAATAAATGAGAATTAATGTAGTTGTGACTAATGTGAGTTCCACTAATTTCAATGGATCTACTCTAGTCAGGGCTAAATCTGCATCAAACCCAACATAAGCTGCTATAAGATTTTTATTTAGTGTTATTGTAGCCATGCTTTGTGGAGCAAAGAATGTTTCTCATGGGCATCTCTTCAGTAAAGAGAATACTGGAGCGTATGCTGGGAATTGTTCATCTAAGAATCCCGTGGGGGTGGCCCCTATGAATGTTGGACTGCAAATCCCATCAACCTTTGCCTCCATAGCCAATGGGATGGGAGGATATGAGCTCTAGTTGAATATTGTATAGAAAAGAACACATTCTCAATCCACATTACAGTTGTCCCTCTGCAGTCTGTAGTCTCGCTCTTCACAGGAGGGACAAGCTGCTATAGACAAAATTGCTGTGCACAGCCCTGCACACTCACCACAGTCACACACGCCATTATTTTCAATGGGCTCTGATATTTGCAAGCTGCCATTTTTGCGGGGGTGGGGTGGGGTGGGGTGGGGTCCAGAACAGATCCCACATGAATTGGGAGGGGCAACTGTATTCACCACTGTGTGCATATAGATGAAGTTTGTACATGTCCAGTGCAATGGAATATTAAAGAGAGCGGGATGATTTAAGAAAAAGGGTTCAGATGTTTTAAATACTCAGTGCTATTGAATCACTGCCATTTAGGGCCTTTACAGGCCGCCAGAAATAATGCAGCTTGAGTCCACTTTAACTGTCCTGACTCAGTGCTAGGGAATCATGGGAATTGTATTTTTTTTCTGGGACATGGACCCTTCTCTGTCAGAGAGCTCTGGTGCCACAATAAACTATAATTCCCATGATTCCTTAGCACTGAGCCAGGGCAGTTAAAGTGGACTCAAGCTGCATTATTTCTGGCAGTCTGTAAAGGCCTTTAGTTATCTTTTGGTTGTTCTTTGGCCATCTCAGGATTTAGTTCCTAAGGCAAAATGATATTACCATACATCTCTCAAATGAGAAGTTCTGTATAATACAAGTTAGAGACCTTATTTCAGTCAAGTAAATGTGCTCAGTTTTGACTTAAAAGACTTGGGATGTAAAGGATACCATTTGGGACTTATCATCTGCAAATACAAACCAAGTTTCACTATTTTAAACTTAGATGCTTTTATAGATGTGCCACTGTTTGTTAAACTTATTAGAATTTTTCTTGTATGTTGAAAGGGCCAATTTTCCTCCAGTCCTATTCAGGGAGGTATGAGGACTTACAGTCTGGGCAGCCTAACTAGTCCTTCATTTCCAGAAAGAAATCCTTCACTTACTGCTTCTCCAACTTTCTCTCCAATCGGTATTCAGATAAGAAAGACACCACTATCAGGTATGTATATGACTGTGCCATTTAATTATTGAATTGATGCTGTGCCATGACTTAGGCAGGGTAGGGTTCTTTTTCATGAGGAAGAAGCTATATTTTACATCTGTGAACCTAACAAAATTGATAACAATAACAAGGTAACCTTTTTCTTTCATTTCATATCTCAAAATGTCTAATATGCTTGGGTGGTTCCTTTGAAGTAGAGATAATGAAGACCTAGGAAGAGTTCTGGACTGTTTTTACTTTGAAATTAGTTGTTTTATTCTGTGTGTTCCTTTTCTCCCAAATGCAGAACAAAGACAATTCACTTTTCGCTCTCCAGACATGGCTTCTGTTTCAAATGCATGTCGACTAGCTCCTCCTTGCGGCACCAGTTCTTACACAGAATGTTCTCCATTAAAAAATTGCTCCCCCATGAGAACTGTGGCATGCCGAGGAGCCACAGTGTATCAGACCTCCCTCATTTGCTTACCTTCTACTCCTGAAAGTTCCAGTGAAAAGCAACCGGAGGTGGAGGCAGCAAGTGCTGTGGCTGTAGAAAATCCATCACCAGCACAGGCAAAAGTCAACCTGCACCAATTGAATGGAGATGCCTCCACACGTGGTACCCATTTGGTGGTCGCCCGAATGTCCATTTCACCAGAGCATTCTGAAGGCAACAAACAAGGGTTGACACTGATCCATGATCTTGATAGTTTCAAAGAAAACCATTTGGTGGATATGGATGATCCAGAGATGTTGGAAGAGGACTCAGTAAAAGGATCAGCTGAAAATGGTGGCATGCCAATAGCTGGGTTGAACTTTGAAAGTTCTTGCATCTGTATGTCATCTCTTGCTGAAAGCAGTGCCAGTCCCTGTGAGAGCAGTAGTCTTCAGGTAAGTTTTAGTGGTGTGAAGCCCTAAGCATTATGGGCTGTGCATATAATATGAGCTGACATCTTGCATGTAACACCTATAACACCATGAATGGGTTCCAGATTTTGGTATGTAGAATCAGAGCTTGGAAGTAACACATTAAATGTAATGTTTTAACAAATGCCACTGTCTTCAAGTATTGTAATTGTAACACTTAATGTTTTGAGGAACATTAATTGTAAGTTTGTCATGTTATTTTGTTAGATTTTGGAGGACATTTTTTATTTCCATTAGGGGTAATTTAAACATTTCAGATTACTCATGTGTAATAATGCCTTGTTTGTTAGGCACTCCTCTCCAGACCAGTACCCTCCAATAGCATTTCTCCAATCCAATTTATTTTTATCAGGTGGATAGTGGTTACAATGGCCTGACTTGTACCAGTAGTCTTATGGACACAGTTGGATCTGAGACGAGTTGCAAAGAGAATGAGATGCATCTTTGTGAGATTCAGAACAAATTTCATGTCGTCAAAGCAAAGGTAAGACAGTCCAAGTGTCCTGAGGGGAAATGTTTAACAGACTGGGTTAAAAAGAAAAATCTGCATTTAAATGACCAATTAACTAGGGTGTGATAGGATTAGTTAATTATTTAACAGAAATGTTTTTCCATGGCTATGTTGCCTTGCTGAGTCAGTAAAATTATAAAAGTGGCTATTACAGGGTGTTTTCAGTTCTGTAGTCCTATTAGCAAAAAGCATTTTAATGAGGACTCAGTGGCTGTTGCACATACAAATGAGGTGCAGAGAGCCCCCACTGGAATGTTCTATAAATGAGTAGCCTTGGCAGAAATTCTGACTTTTCTCCTCTTCCTCCCCATCAGAATGCTATAGTCAGTTCAAAGAAATGTACAGTTGGCCCCGCACATTCATGGGTTTCAGATTTGCGGTTTTGACTGTTCACAATTTTGTAGCTTCTACTTAACAAGGAACCTCAACCTCTTCACCCCTTCTCCCCACCCTTCCTCCCAGCCAGCCAAAACCAACACCATACATTTCTCTGCTTTGCCAAACTTTGCATCCTCCTTATTTCCAAAGACCTTCCCTTAGAATCCGATGTTTGCTGCCACTCCTAGAAGGATTCAACTTTTTTTTCCTCCTCCTGCTCTCCTGGCCAGACAAAAACACCATACATTTTCTTTGTGGTGATGGCTGCATTGGATTCGGAGTGGAAAAACTTTGGAAATTAGGAGAATGCAAAGTTTGTCAAAGTGGGGAATATATGCTTTTGTTAGGCTGGGAGTGGGAGGAAGAGAAGGTCGACCCTTTGCAGCTGTGGCTATTAACATCAGATTGAAAGTGAAAGCACTTTGTAAATGTGGGGGAGGCTACATGTTGAGAGTTACGGGTAGTATTGTTTCTGGGAGAGCTCTATCATTCATGTTGGTTTTTCCACTTTTGCAGGGATCCTTGGCCCCCTAACCCCACAAATGTGTAGGGTGACTGTATAGATATTTTCCGTGATCTTTCACAGTATTCAACTTTATTCAAAAATCTATCTATATAGAGGTCCCATCTTATTTTTTGTGACTGACATGCATTTTATCTCCCAGTTCTTTTGTATTTCATTCTTCCTCATGCAGCTTCAGGCTGCATCAGGCCTAGGGCCTAAGTTGCCATCCATTGATCCAAAAGTCTGAATGCAAGGGTTGGTCAGAATGGCTGCTGATATCTAGTGTCTTATGTTTCTTTCTCTTTCCCCCACTTTCAGCATGGAAAAACCATTCCTAGATATTGGACTGAAAATGAGCCTGTTCATCAATCCAGCAACAGCTGTCTTCTAGGAATGCCCTTCTCAAAGTGATCTGCACATAGCATGCTTCAGGCTGTTGTTTGTGTAGAGAGCTGCACAGTGAAGGTTTGAAAAACATGTGAAAGGTGTGACTGGTACAATTGTGCTCCGCGAGTAGAAATCTCATTGTTAAGTCGAATAACATGTAAAATGCAAAGCAACATGTCCCAACTCCCATTTGAGTTCTTAAGTACCTGCTATTTATTGGGGCTTGGGCCCTGGTAGTTCTCACAGAAAGATGCTGCTTCTGGCATGCTGCCCATTGGGCCATGACTAACACAAAAAGTGACAGCCATTGTTGGGCAAATTATGGTGGCTCACAGACACTTTGCAGATAGAGATTCAGTTGCCCACACCACACTGCAGACTGGTAATACCAGCCCACAAACTCCAGATCATTTCTCTGTTCCTGGGAGCTGTTATTCATCTGAGCCAGGCATCGGAAGTTTACTAAATTGTGCAATGACACATACAATTTGTGTATCCTGTTTTCCATGAAAATAAATAATATCTGTAGACCACTGCTCCTTTCAGATCTTTGGTAGAAGATTAAACAAAGAAGCAGGTCCCTAGGGTGCAGTGCATTGGTTTTAATGAATAATGCTTTTCTTTTTAAAACAAATAGTTTTACTACATGTACAGAAGCATGCAGACCTTAAAACTGTTTACGATTATCACTGAACCCTAGAAAGCATAATTAATGAAACAACACCCTATGTATCACACTTTCTATTTTCTAACCACCTATTTTAATTATGCCATGAAATTGTTGACCAATACAATAAAGACATTTCACAACTGGGCTGACTGCTGTCTCTTTATGACCCATTAGACAGTAATTGGGGATGGGGGTGGTCTGATTATCTATTTTATGACATTTATGTGTTGAAGATTTTTCTGGAGTAATTTGGCTGTTGATTTTTGAAATACAGAGGCAACAAAGGCATTGAAAATAATTTATTCTTGCCTACTCACCATGTCTGCCTACTTTCACGCCTAGTGTTAACTGTACTAGTGGATATTTAATTCTATACGTGCATTACACAAAGGGGGAAATCCAGTGTAGTTTGTAGTTATACAAATTGTAGGGTTATGCTAATGCATGCTTTTTTTTCTACAATCCTACTGGATTTAGGCATAACCATTTCAGATGAGACCCTGACTAGTATGGCTAATGATTACAAATTGTTAGTCCTATTCTCAATCCTAGCCGAATATGATGAGGGTTACAGCTCCATGTAGCTGGGAGTATTTTCGGTTTTCTGGAAAGATATCAATCTTTGGGGCTGAACAGAGCCCAGAAAAGCCGGATTCCGAGCGTCTTGGGGGTGTAGTGTTTTGATGCCCCATACCCTCAGAGCAGCTGCCTAAGACAGCCTTTACTGACCCAAATAGGAGTGCAATGAGTATAAAGATTGTGTGCTTAATATGCAATAACTAAAATCACCATCAACTTTATACTATGCCTCCTAAATCTTCTTATATATTTTCAGTTCATCCGAGAAAGCAGATTGTAATCCATGAAAGGCCAAATTAAAATTAACTGGTTAAGTTTTAAAAGTGTTGCAAGATTACTGACTCCCTCTTTTTTTTCATTTGCCTTCGAGTCCTTTCCTGGCAAGATTTGTTCATGGGGTGTGACTTGCATGAGGTTGCCCAGTGGGTTTCTTCTTCGTGGTCTCTGCGAATGCACACAAATGGGTATTCACT
>JAIPUX010001232.1:33563953-33578079 GCA_020142125.1 Phrynosoma platyrhinos
TGACCACTCGAAGAAATATCGTTACAGGTAAGCAACCTGTCCTTCCATGACTGAGTGGAGATTTGAATCTTGATCTCAAGTCATAATCATGTTATGAATCTTTTGAATCTCTTTTAAGAATAGCCTGTTGACAATAAAACAGAAACCAGATACTGTGTGATATCTTTACCAAAAGCCAACCAAAAGGCACAAAACACATCACAGCTAGCTTTCAAAGTTCACAGACCTTTAACAGGTATTTTCATTTTAATGTGGTTTAAATGTTTTAAACAGAATTGTGGCTTAACTGTCTTTGGCATTAATAGTTTTTTGTTATATTTTGTTTAAGCCATTTTCAATCCTGTGCAGGGAGAAAGTATATAGATCAGGCAAAGACAGTAACAACGATCTATGCAGTTTCTCCTGATGAAAAAAACCTGTTAGCAGTAATGCCAATTGTGCTTTCGGGTTGGTCTAACAACAGAATTACCACATTTTGAACTAAATTTTGGGCTGACTCAAGTCAGTGCATCTTCTCTTTCTCCTCCTCACCAATTTCACTCGAGGTGATAAGAGCTCTTGAAGTAAACTCTGGCACACCAAATGAGTTGGTTCTCTCCCTCCTTTTCCTCTCATGCTTAACAGCAATAGTATTTGTGGGAGACAAGACAGAATCTTTCTCTTCATGGGGGGACAGGGGGAAGGAAAGACACTCAGCCTGACTACCTGGGCTCCCCAGTTTACTTCGAGAGCGGGAGAGAAAGATAGAGAGGCTGTGCAACATGGACAACTGGAGGTTCTCTCCTAATTCAACTGTTGATCTGTTTCTGATCCTCTCTTGTCAATGACAGGAGAGGCTTACACTTTTTAAAGAAAGCACTGGCCTCTAAGACAGTAGCTGTCACCTGCACAGTACACCTCCAGACCTTTCAGAGCACATAAATGTGATAGCAGTGGTAGAAAACCATTTATCTAAACTTTAATTTGATACTGAGGGTATCAGAATCATTTTCTGAAGTCAGAGGATCTATTTTATTCACTACACAGGATATATCTTGTCATTCTGTGACTGGGTACAGATGATAAGTAATGCTTGTCCATAACATAGGTGGGCACTAAATTTCCTCAACTAAAGCAAATACTAAGACCTGTATATGAAGGGGTAATGTAGTAATAATTATCACCTGGAAGTTATGGTATATTGATGAAATTTTGTGTCATCATTGATCCCTAAGTGCATGATGTTGAGAAAATCAGCTCTTTTTGTCCTTTATTTTTGTTACAAGTTGTACAAGAAGTGACTAAAATGTAAGATGGAGATGATTGAGGCTTGCAGCATGATAAAGTTCCTGCATTTGAGTGGTAATAGTGCTTGGCAAATTAATGATGAAATGATGGTAGTTTATGGAAAAGAGTGCCCATCTTATGGCACTATTGTGAGGTGGAAAAGGAATTTCCAAATTGGTCACATGTCCCTCACAGACAAAAACCAAGATCTGGAAAATCATAATTGATGGACAAGGCATCCTGGAGCAACCACCCAAATGATCATGAATAAACTGGTCTCAGTTATAATAGTGTGTGGAAATTTTTCATGATGAACTGCACATGTCTAAGGTATCTGCATGCTGGGTTCCACATTAGCTAACCCTTTTCAAGAAACAAACATGGTGTGACCTTTCAAAACAAATCTTGGAAGAGGATGAAGAGGATTTTTTTGGATGTCTGGTAACCATGGATGAATCTTGGATCTATCAGTATGATCCAGAGACAAAAGCCATGAGCATGGAGTGGAAGCGCCAATTTCCCTCCCCTCAAAAGACAAGGGTGCAAAAGTCAGCAGGGAAGGTCATGCTCTGTTATTTGGGACTATGGTGGAGTTGTTCTCACAGATTAGCTTGCAAAGGGACAAATTATCACTGGCACATACTACACCAATCTTCTGGACAAGTTGCGAGATGCTTTTAAAAAGAAACACCATGGTATGCTCTCCAGAGGCATTTGTCTCCTAGCTGATGATGCACCAACTCACTCATCTCAAGTTGCAGTTAACAAAGCAAGGGCACGTGGCTTTGAGAACTTGCAGCATCCACCTTATTCTCCCAACCTTGCACCAAGTAACTTGTTCCCAGAAATGAAAAATCCATTGTAGAGTTGCTGATTTGACAAAACAAATGATGTCATTCGTAAAGTAGAAGAGTGGTCTAAGGCACAATCTACAGACTTCTACAATAATGGTATTCGGAGGGTCAAACACAGGGAAACGTGTAAATCTGGATGGTGACTACTTAGAGATAAGTTAACAACTACAAATCAAAACAAACTTTGTCAAAAAAATTTAAAGATGATAATTAAAACTTTACAATACTCCCTCGGAATGCAGAAGCATTATTTAACAAATGGACACTTGATGACTGATTGTAGCCCTAACATAAAATGATAAACTCTGTAATACAATTTCAGTACAAATACTACATCTGCTTGAGATGCTCTTTTTTTCTTTCTTTAGCATTCATTGTGCAAGCTCAAAGGCTTTCCTGTTTATATATTTTTATATACAGTAATAGCAGTAGCACAAATGCCATTTTTTATGTTCTATTCAGTATATCTGTATGGAAATTGTAATGTTGTAAGCCGCCCCGATTGCTCTGCAGAGTGGCGGGATATAAATTATTATTATTATTATTATTATTATTATTCCTTCAAAAAAAAGAGACAAACATTAGAAGTAAATCCTTACTGCAGACTAGAAATAAAGCAGGTCCTAACTCTGTAATCTCAAGACTTCTAGGGTATAGGAAAATGTTTCATATTTAAACTCATCAGTTTTCCTGTTTCTGCAGGCAGAACCAAGGACTCCCAAAAGATCAGCTTCTTTTTGTCACTGGGGCCTTTAATACAATACATGAATAGCATTTAAAAACTGCATTGTATCAGAATAAAAATGTTTGGACATCAGTACAAAGCACATTTAACAAATTTCTATAGGAATCTTTAAAACTATAAAAAGTCATAGATGCTTTTCAAACATAACTGAAGAGTTAGTTGAAAAATTTATTAATTGTTAAAATGAAACTATTCCCCTAGCTTCTGCTTCTTCTTTTCTGGTTCACGATTATTGCTCTGTTGGCTCGGAACAGTAACACCTGGTATCTAACAGAGAAAGAAATAGAACAGAGCCAAAAGATTATCATAATTGATCAACCAACTTTAAAACATACATTATTTCAAAATCCCATATGAAGTTATTTGATTTTCAAGGATGAACACCAGATTAATTTATAATTTATATGCATCTGTTATTTGTTTAAAAGGAACATCCATCCATCCAAATACAGCACCCTGCCAGACACTTAAGCCTGGGACAGGAAATTTATGGCTTTCCAAATGTTGCTGAACTGCAGTTTCAATTATTCTTCACCATTGGTTATGGCAGCTAAGAAAGATGGGAACCGCAGTCCAACACCACCTGAGGAGCCATATGACCCCTACCACTGCTCTCAACATGGGGAGTTGGATGGCACAACATGCCTATTATGCAGCCCTCAGATTGGTGTATTCAAGTTGCTAAAGATAAAATTCAAATAGCCTAAACAGGTTTACTGTTTGAGTAAAGTTCAGCCACAGCAGTTGAACGGTTCACTGTGACAGTAAAAGATCGCTGGTTTTAATTTACACTGAAACATCTGCATTAAAAAAAACCCTTTCATGGCAGTGGTATCTGATGGTCTATAGCAGGGGTAGGCTACCTTTCCCCTTTAAGGGCCGAGGGACTTCAGCTCCCAGAAGCCTCAGCCATGTTGGCCAATAATCCCATATTGGCCAATAGCTCCTGGGATTCTGAGAGCTGAAGTCCCTCGGCCCTTAAAGGGGAAAGGTTGCCTACCCCTGGTCTATAGTGTCAAGTTAATGTGAAAAGCCTGAGATCATATGGGAGCAGCCTATGTGACAGCTCCTTTGATACCACTTCCCTGGTCAAAAAGTGAAACAATACCACAATTTTTTCACATGGCGCCTCCAGTTCCTCCTATCCTACCTTGCTGTGTGAGAAAGGTATGAGAAAAGGAATTCAACATGCAAATGTGACACATATTAAGGATGTACAAAAGATAAATTGCAAGTAATTTCTCCACATGGGGCAATTCTTCGCAGTGAAAATGGTTACGACTAAATCTTACATTAGAATTTCTTAATCTATACATAAATGTAAAACCTGCTCTACTGGACAACTTTCATTAGGCTCTTCCACAAAACTGCTGTTTTGTTTTCTCCACTCTTCCAAAATTTACCATGTCTCGGTCTCAGAAATTGTATGGATATCAAGTTGCAGGAATTTCAAACACTACTTTGGGATATACTTTAAACCATGACAGTGTTTGGACATCTTCCTGCTGCCATATCATTTTCAAGCTATTATTATCAGCAACCTACCTTTGGTTCTACCAAGGCCATACGTATTTTCTGGTGCTGGATATTGGAAGCATCTAGCATGATGTTCACTGTAACCTTGTCAAATGTATGGAAAGTTGTGCCTTCCACAGTAAGAGATGGTATCTACAAAATGAACACCATATTTTACCAAATCAAAACAGTATTACTTAACTGAGGTGCATATTTTCCTAATTAATATTAAGCACTTATTGCATTTAAGTCAAAAGCATATGAATATTTAGTAATCTCAAGATTTATCTTTCAACAAACAGGCAAAGTATACCAAACAACCAAAAAAACTGTGTGTGTGTATATACAGTGGGCCCTTTGTATATGCAGGGTTCCATTCTGACCTGCCCCCCCCAAAAAAGCGGGATGTCAAGTCCTGTTGCTGTTAATAGTTGTGCGTTGTGGACATGCCGCGGGCATGCACACCATTGAAAATGCAGAGCATGCCATCCACATAAGCTTAAAGCCACTTACATGTACATGTAAGGCATAGGTGCGCTGTATCTTCATTTACAGAAGAATTAGGGTCAGCAGAACATAGATGCTTCAATTTCAGACAGTTTCATCCATCAAAATACAAAGGCTGAATGGCATGCCCATACAGCATACATGAAATCTGTTTTTATTAAAACAATCTCAAGCTAAAATGTGTTTTACATTTGGAAAATTTGAAACATCAGTGGAGGACAGCTTTTTCTAAATAATACTTCTGGATTTTACTCTGTTTTATATTGCCACTTCAAGTAGACTAGATTATACTGAATGTGTATGAAACAAAAGAGCAAACTTGCAAGACACATTTTGCAAGACACACTGTGCAATTTCCAAATAAAAGAGGTCTAATACCCAAATCAAGAAGTTTTACCTCATCGTTGTACAGCAGTGTGGGTTTTGGTTTATCCTTTTCTTCAAAGAAGACAGTGCCTTCTAAGCCATATTTGGGGATTAGAACCACAATGGCATTCTTCCTTACAAACAGAATATATGCTTCTTCATTTACCACATCCTTGCTTTTGAAAAACAACTGAGAAGAAAAACAAACAAACCTGTAAGAAGTTTTGTTCACTTACATCCTGGAAATAAAGAAGCCTTCTCACCCACACAATCATTGCTATATTATAAGGTTTCTTTATTTCTGCCATAAAGAAAACAAGATCAAGAGAAAGAACCTTTATTAAAACCCACCCAACATTTAAATAAATTACATCAATACTCTGACTTTTAGATTAAATCAGGAAAACATCCTCAAATGCTGCTTTCCTGTATGCCATTCATGACAGGAAGAGATCAGAGAAAAGACCAAGAGCATCCTCCCCCTCCCCCAAGACAGAATAATGCCAATGGTGTGAAGACATACAGTACAATCTAGCCACAGTTCATATCTGAGGTAAAGGCTTCACTCTTCCCTATTGGACCAAGAGAAAAGGAGATAACTTACATTGGATTGTGTCCCATGTTCTTAAAATACAAGTAGTCCCCATTTATTAGAGGTTCAATAAATAAAAAGAACCAACCAGGATACAAAATCTTGAGTTTCCCAATTGTTTATAATGTAATAGTTATATTTATGTAGAGAAAGAGGGGGCAGAGAAATAAGAGAGAGGGGAGGTTTGTGTTATGTATATAAAAAAGAGTATGCATGCCATGAAATGCTTTGTTAAAACAAAGATATTCCAGATGACCAGTCTATAAGAATTTGTTCGCTCGTCAACTACTGAAGCTAAGCAGACCAGTTCAGCTCCTGGAATGGAGACCATTGAAGGTCTCATCTAAGGTTTCCAGAGAAGATATAAACTTGGAGGAACAGGGATTAACTTCATTTATACCCTTATCACCTGGCTCAGAGAGTCCCAAGGCAGTTAAGAAATAAAACCACTTTAAAACTACACATTAAAACAGTAAGATTCTAAGCATAACACTACGAAGAAGCAGACATCCTTGTATCCCTAAGTTCTCATATGATTGCTGGAAGCAAGACAACCATTCACCTGTGTGTGGAAGGCAACAGAAGCTCTCTGTGCATACTGAGCCATTTTATGCCTATAATTGAGATTGTTACACAGTTCTGCCAATTTATGTTTATCTGTGAGGTCAGGATATGTACTGTCTGCTCCAATAGCTACAGCCAGCAGTCGATGCACTATAATATCAGCATACCTGCAAGGAGGGGAAAACACCAAAATGTGTGTCACTGATAAATAAGATTCCACTCTACCACCACCCCCATACCAAACCATCTGGATTACATAACCAGACTTTGCAGCTATATTTTGGTACCTTTTCAGTACCTGTCATTTATTAAGTAGAAAGAATGGAGGAAATAGGATGCATAGGTGGTGCCCTCAAACAGTTTAAATGGTTTTAATTTGTTTAAACTGATTTTACATGTATATTGTCCTGAGATCATAAGATATAGAGCTGGATATAATTGTTAAAAATATGATGCAGTTACACCCCCCCCCCCCCAAAATGCCCATTCAGAAATTATGGGGGGGGGGAATGCCTTGACTGGATTATGAAAACATCTTTCCTTCCCCCATCCTTTTACAAACCTCCATTGTGCTATATGCTGCTAAAAGCTAAATACCTGCAGCAGTGAAGAGGAGGTGATGCTGGTGCATGAGAAACAGAAAAGATGTTCTTCATACCACAGACATTCATAGGTCTGTGGAACGTAAAGGTCTTATATACCTTTTCATATTATGTGCCCACTTCTTTCCAATACTTTTCTATTTGTTCCTGAACAAATCAGAAAATCTAAATCTTTCCGATTTTGCAAGATAGACTAGAGGTATATGAAGACGTATGAAGTAAGCAAAAAGTAGGCATATCCATCAAATTTACATATTTCAGTGTAACATCAGAACCAGGAGTACACAGCAACTTTAACAGCTGTCACTTCAGATGGAATTTGGTGGAACATGATAAGTGTAGAGCTGTGAAGGCCCTGAAAAAAAGCTGGAAATACTCAGGGCCAGGAAAGTTCCCACCAATTCTTCCAATGGACATTCTGGGGAATGGGCTCTAGTGAAAACTTCTCCTTTGCAAACTGTAAGACAAGGTTCTACTCACACAAAATGGCAAAAATTTTGTAATATGAATGTGTGTACATAAGAAAATCTGCAGTATTACAAAGCAGTGATTCCTGGGCATGCTGTAGACATATACAATGCTCTGATCCAAGATGTACCTCTGCATAAAGTGGGTGCTGTCATTTTAGTAACAGGAATTTACTGAGAAGCCTCCATTACTTGTGATAACAGGTTATGGAAAAATTCAGTATTTTCAATATTAATTTAAACTTTATATCCAGATATATTTGTCTACTCTTTAAAACTGTGACTAAATAAGAGTATTTGTCCAAACAATACTTTATTTTGCTTATCACACAATCTGTGGTTTCCATTCTAATTTTATCTCTACTTCTTAGATGACAAAAAACTAAGATACTTTTGGTTTGGTAGTGTAGGGCACAGTAGTCTATTACCTTTCTTTAGTTCAGGGTATATTCACAATTTTGCTGGTAAGAAAATCATTTTTTTTTTCAAATCTGAAATTTCACATATATATCAAATAATACAATTTTATATGATAACTGAAGCATTTTATATTGCTAAAGCAGTTAAAGTAAGTTTAGGCTCAATGTAATCAACATACATTATTTTTTTTTGAAAATTTTCTGAACAGTACCTTCTGATTGGTGAAGTAAAATGTGTATAAATAGGTGATGCTAAACCATAGTGATGAAAGTCATTATCCATTCCTGAGCAAAAATAAACAGCTTGCATCATGCAGCGAGTGGCCAAAATACGTAACAATGTATTCAAGTATGGGAAAGATAGGGATTCTGCACTATCTAGGGAATCAGCCAGAGCTTTTGCGGAGTCGGTTTTGATTTCCAAACCCTGTAAGAGATAATCTTAAATGTTTATCATAGTTTACATATGCATTATTGAATATAGGCTAATATAATCCTGGAATCTGAAGTATGATGCACTTCAAGCTCTTCAGAGAACACGTGGCATTTCAAAAGTTATAAATCAGCTGCAAAATACAGAATGCAGCTTAGGAGCTTCTTAAAGGCCTAAGAAGTCTGTATAAAATTTCTTAGAGTTCAAAGGCTAGGTGAAGAAAATAAGAGATTATCATATTCTATCAAAGCCTCATGGATTTATTTTAATATCACAAGAGGGAAAACATGAAGAAAATCTTTTATACACATGGAAAGATTTTCCACAGAATAAAGAAAGGCAACCCGTTAACTACCCTAGAGGATCTCAATATTCAGGAGCAGAATTGAAGAGGGGACAATACGAGCTTGAAAAGATTTAGTGCATTTATGAAATACCATGAGGTAGCCCAATAAGCAATATCAACCCTCTTATCTCTTTTGGTTTTGAGTACCAAGAACTTGCCTTAGACTTTGCTGCCTTTACAAGGATGTCATAATTAGAGGGTGGTGGAGCTGGATGCTTTCTCAGCAAAGCATGCTCTGAGAATTCATCATAGATCTTTTGTGCTACAGAGATATTAGCAAGCAACATGAACTCTTCAACCATCGAGTTGGTTTCTCTGTCAACAAAAACATTACACTTTCAAGAAGAAAGAAAGAGAATTTACATCTGGTACACTTGTTCTGTTCAAAGATGAAGAATTCAATACAGATGACCTTCAGCAAGAATACTTGCGCAAGTTAAACGAGATAAAAAATTCCTTTGGACAGTGCTTCTTGTCCTCAATATCTAATGTCAGATCTTTTAGGTAGTTTGGAATCCAAGCTGAGCGTACAAAACCTATCAGCAACACTTGTTCCCACTGTCTCTGCAATTTCAAAGTCTCTGAAAAATGTTAATGTTTATCTCCCAATGTTTTAGAGGACAGCCTTATTCATCAGCTCACTTTTCAGACTATTATTTGTTCTGTTCAAACACTGTTTTGTGATTCACTTCAGCATATCTCACAAGTATCCACAGATACAACATAAGTTTAGAGATACATTTGACCTTCATCTATACTTATGGAGTTTTGGTCCCTATGGGACCAATGTTATAATTGTTAGATCAATGCCAGGTCATTCTGAGAAATGGCACATAGCTCATCAAACAGCGAGTCTTTCTGAATGCAAGTAGCAGCAGTTCAGTATTGGCTGTAGTGAGATTACTGGCTACAGTGATTTCTGCACTGCTCTTGTATAGTGGGCCACAGGTGGCAGTGGTGGACAAAATGCAGTTTAGGAATGGCACAGGGGCCCCTGAGACTGTTCTTGTGGACCTGACAAGAGAAAGACAAACTACCTCTTCTGGAAATCTCCAAACAGTACCTTCTCAGCCACATCCAGTTAAGAGTTTTTGTTTGTTTTGTTTCTGTGTGGCGCCTGGAAAGTTGGTCTCCCACTAATAGTCAGATTCATAGTTTGGGGATGCTCTTGGGCCCAGCACTGCTCCTGGAAAGCCAGGTGGCTGTGGTGGCCTGGAATGCCTTTGCCCAGCTTTGGCTGGTATGCCAGCTGCACCCTTTCTTGGGGAAGGCAAACCTAACCAGTGGTTCATGCCTTAGTTACCTCTCAGTTATAATAATGTAATGTGCTCCACATCGGGCTGCCCTTGAAAATTGTTTGGAACTTGCAGCTAATGCAAAATGCAGCAGCCAGACCGGTGTCAGGTGTGCATTTTAGAAACTATATAACTACCAGTCCTACAAAAACTGCTCACTTCCAATTTGCTTCTGAGCTCAATTCAAGGTGTAGACCTACAAGGTCCTAAATCACTTGGGATCAAGATATCTGAAGGACTGCCTCCTCCCATATCAGCCTGACAGAAATTAGAGATCTTCAAAGGAGGCCCTGTTGTGTGTCCCTACAGGTCACAAAGATAGGTTGGTGGGTACATGTAACAGGGCTTTCTCAGTAGCAATGCCTTGACTGTGGAACTCCCTATCTAAGGAAACTAAGGGCCTTTACAGACTGCCAGAAATAATGCAACTTAGGCCATTTTAACTGTCCTGGCTCAGTGCTAAGGAATAATGGGAACTATAGTTTATTGTGGCACCAGAGCTCTCTGACAGAGAAGACTCAATGTCTCAGAAAAAAAATCACAATTACCATGATTCCCTAGCATTGAGCCAGGACAGTTAAAGTGGCCTCAAACTAGATTATTTCTGGCAGTCTGTAAAAGCCCTAAGTTGGTCCTCCCTCTTTTAAGCTTTGGCAGGCAGCCAAAACAATGCTGTTGCACATGGTATTCAACTTTTGACATTGCTATTTTAAGTGTTTCAAAACTGGACTCTAGGATTATTTTCAGACTGCTTTTAGTAGTGTTTGAAAAGTATGTTAACGTGTTTTTAAAATATTTTTATCTTTGCATTGTTTTAATTGGTTTTTATTTGTTAATTACATCAGAAGCCTTGTGGGCTGGGAGATGACATAGAAATATTTTAATAACTAACTAACTAAATAAATAATAAATAAATAAATAAAATGTAACCTTTTAATCAGACTGAAAGGACCCCTTCACTATTTAATGTCAAAAATTACAGTTAGTTTTATTTTTAAACAGGAGTGAACTACCAAGCATGTCCAGTTGAATTTTTTTTGTTTGTTTTGTTTCTGTTTGGCTTCTGTAAAATTCTTGAAGAAAATTGTCCCAAAGACACAATACACTCACCTGCCACTGATCTACACCAAGGATGGGCAAAAGTTATTATTATTGCATTTACACTATACCATTTTCTAGAAACATGACTCAGTGAATATTCACTGATAGTTTTCTGGGTGATTTAGCAGGGAAACAGACAAAGACTTCTGAATTCTACTTGTTCAAAAGCAACAATAAACCTTGGCTAATGAGATAAAATACCATTTGTTAGGACCAGTGTAGCCAACATTCAGTGGATACATTTACAAATTTTTAGAATGCAGTTCAAGCAATTCAGTTTAAGAGTTACATTATTCTAGAAAGTAGGCACGTGCATTGGGGGGGAGAGTTGGGTTGTAAACATACTTGAGTTCCTTTGTCTGTAAATCAATAGGATCATGAGTTTCACTATCCATGTGGAAACGAACTTCAGGTGAAGACAGTGTTAATGCCCTGGAAAATAGCACATATCAACATAATAAACTTTTAACAGTGCTTATTTGGAAAAGTACTGATACTGAAATATAGAGTGTGTATCTTATAGTCTATATCAGGGATCGTCAACCTTCCCTTACCTGGGGCCAGTCCCTTCCAGCGGGCCTTTCCAGCAGGCGGGGGGGGGGGGGGGGGGGGGGGGGGGGGATATGGTGGCGCTCACATGCACAACCCCTGCATTTACGCATGCTGTCACCGCCGCCATTTTGGCAAACAAAATGGCAGTCGTGGCTGCGCGGCGGCAAAAACGCGTGGCGGTGGTGGCAGGTAAGCGGGGGTCTGTGGGCCAGATGCGGCCCGCAGGCCATAGGTTTCCGACCGCTGGTCTATATCCTATATCTCAAGATATATGTTTGTACTGATGTATCAGTAATTTCCAAATCTCTCTTCATGGAATTAGCAAAGGAACTCCATGACATCTACTAGGAAAGGGAGCGCACTGCAGAACATTTGGGGGCATATTCAATAGCCAGTATAGGACAACAGCAGACTGTTCATCTACTTGTACTGCTTGACCCAGAAATACACCAAATATTCAGGTTCCTGCTGCATGCTGCAGGAAATGTCTGGGAATAGTAGACAAGCTATTGTTTAGAAAACTTGTTTTGTTAACAGAGCTCCTTAACTCTAAGAAGCTCAAGGAACTTAAGAATAGTAGCCACATTAGAAATCCCAACCAACTAGGATTCAAAACAATTCCATTTTGTTGCAGACAACTGGCATGCTAACTCATTTCATTTATTAATTAATGCTTAGACCAAAGGCCATTTGCATACAAAGTGTCAAAATACAACATGTAACAGCAGCATACAGTGCTCACGCCATCTGCGGTTGAGCTTCTGCAGACAGCAAGCCTTGGCTTTTTCAATGGGTGCACACGGCAGCGCAAGCAGGAGTACGCACCCACTGAAAAGAACTTAAGGTCCTGTGTTTTTTTGCTATCCATGGGAGGGGGGGATCCAGAACAGATTCCCACGGATAGCAAGAGTGCACTGTAGTTAAGCATGGTAACGC
Source organism: Phrynosoma platyrhinos (assembly GCA_020142125.1). Lineage (NCBI taxonomy): Eukaryota > Metazoa > Chordata > Lepidosauria > Squamata > Phrynosomatidae > Phrynosoma > Phrynosoma platyrhinos. The sequence continues at coordinate 33,576,514 of JAIPUX010001232.1, forward strand.
AGCGCATGGAGACCACGTAACATGAAGCACCAGGATCCAGACTTCTCCAATGAAGCAGGCTGCTTGTCAGCTGGAGAAACTCCTCTCCCCTTCCAGATAGAGCACAGAGACTCTACAGCCAGACATCTCACGAAGGAGGCTTTAATCTTCGTTGCTCTATATACAGATATGTACAGCATACACCAATCCAACACCACGAACTCAACCCACAGTCCATAGTCCACCCAACATGTGTGTCCAGAGGCTTGTGCCTTATATAGCCTGTGCTCCACATGGCTATCTGGCCCTGCCTCTTCCTCCTGGACACCTGTCACTCACCTGAGTGACACAGCACTTTTAATAAATAATAGTAATAATAATATTTGCAGCAGTTTCTGTGCTTTTCAGCAACAGGTGACTACCTCCATGATGTCATGTCCTGTAACATCAGCATGAGGCTGCATGACTCAGCTGTGGCCAAATGCTGTGTCATCATGGCTGCTGCACTATTCCACAATGTACATTTTCCCTTGGGACCCAGTCCTAACAATGTGACTGCATAAAGGAGTAGAACTGTTTGAATAAACCATGGGACTTAAGACCACACCTTGCTTACTGTCTGATGTCATGGGTTTGTATATAAAATGTTACTTGGTTCATTGTGTATGAGGTATGTAGTTGTTGGGAGGGGGGAGAGAATAGAGTTTTGATGTGAATGCTGATTGGTGAAATGTTTGAGGAAATTTGCATGAGGTAGTTGGTGAATGACAGTCAGGAGTTCAGTTTGAATGGGAGATGAGCCGGGAGTATGAGAAGAGTACAGCACAAATAAGTGTTTGAGAGGGGTCTGAGTTAGACTAGGGTTGGAATGAAATACAGGAATTTCAGTTGAGTAATTGGAAAGAATCTAAATTAGACTGAAGAGAGAATGTGATGTTTTAAATATTATACAGGTTGACTATCCCTTATCCAGAATTCTGAAATATTCCAAAATCCAAAACCTTTTGAGACATATTGTATTTGCAAGGCTAGAGAGAGACAGGAGGACCTGTGAAATGGTGGCAGGTGTGGACTCATGCTAAGCACGATGTTTCAATTCCCACCCTTTCAGATTCTCAGTCTCTCCCCAGCCTCATTATGTATGTACAAATACAGGCAATCAAATATGAATCATCATCATCATCATCATCATCATCATCATCATCTGAAATATGGGACACTTCTGGTCCCAAGCATTTCAGAAAAGGGATACTCCACCTGCATATAAAAATCTGCTGTTTCATGTTTAAATTCTGTAAATAAAGCTTTCTTTTTATACATCTCTGGCCTTCAGAATCATTAATATTGAGCTTGGTTTCAGAGAAGATGTTTCTGGTGGCAGCACTGGAGGTGGAAGACTGATGTCCTGTTGGGGAATAAAAGTAGTACAAATCCCCATAGGAACTTAGAGGTCATTTAGACTGGAGTTACACAAGGGAAGCAGGAGGACGTCCTTGTATGTAGCGGATTTGAAGATTAGGGAAAGCCCTCACACTGGGTGTTTGCAGTGAACACAGAGGAAGGCTTCATATTTGGTGCATTAAAGAC
>JAIPUX010001232.1:33578089-33589484 GCA_020142125.1 Phrynosoma platyrhinos
CAATCTGGGAACAGCAGTGGGATTGCCTGAGAGGAATCTTCACAGATGGTGGCACTCATGTGATTGCTTGAATGGAAAACCTCACACTTGTTGTATACAGTGGTGGGATAAAGAGTGAAACCTTCACATAAAAGGGTGAAAACTCCAAAACAGATAGAAAATAAGCACCCACAGTTGACACTCAGAAAGCTGTTGTAGAGCTGGCTCTCTAGCTTCTGTTTCCCTCAACAAACCAAAGAATTAATCCAGAATACATTTTATGGTTAGTTATGTGGTTTGCTGAGGAGAAAGAAGCAAGAGAACAAGCTCTCTGTCGAGTTAGCTTGTCAAAATAAACAAATCATGTCTAGCTTGATTAGCCCAAGAGTGAGCAATAATGTGGCTATCCTGATATTGCTTGATTGCAAATCCCATCATCCTTCTCACCATTGGCTATGCTAGCAATAGAACTTGAAGCCAACTTTTTGAGAGCCACACAATTCCTGCACCTGATTTAGGTATTTCTGCTGAAAGTAGGCAGCATGTTTCAACATGCTGCTTGTCCATGATAAGCCAGAATTCCTCCAGAGCCTACTGTGCAGCCTACCACTCCAGAGTCCTACTGTGTTGTTTAAACAGAGCCACACTAAAAACTAAAGCACATTTGCTGTTCTTTGTTCTCTCTCAGTACAGAAGGCTTTAGGAAGAAGATTCATACTGGCAAATATTAGCTGGCCAAATTGGGCCACAGTGAATCTGTAAGAATAAAAGGTCATGCACAGCATTACATGCAAAAGGAACTATTACCCATTATCTATTCGACGCTTCTTAAGAATTTTGGCTAGCTTATTTAATCCACGTAGGCTATGAGTAATGTCATCATTCATGCTGGCCGAATCTATTCTCATTTGTGCCTCAGCATATGTAAGGGAAGCCTTCAAAGGGAAAAAAAAAAAAGGTTATGAGAAACAGTAAATGTAAAGTGGCGATTCCTAAATGCAATCAATTTAAAAGTGATTTGCACAGCCAACCTTTACTGATTTGAAACACATGATCTATAATACTATATGCTGACTTTGCTGATGATTTTGATCCTGCTTTCTTGCTATTCTGTTTTTATGGACGTATTTGACTTGTTATAAAAAAATCTGAAGTACTTCTTTTATACTTTAGCTTGAAGATCCTCCTCTTTCAACAGAAAAGTTTTAAAAGGACTGAATTTTAGGGCTCCAAATTTATGAAACAAGTAATTTAAGATAGTCTGACTAGCTTATTCAGCTACATGAACATAACCAGCATGATTAATTTGTTTACTAAAGAGAGCATTAAGTAGAGATCTAAGAAATCTAAGAAAAATGTTTTTCACTGCTTGTATACAATTATTTGAGTGCAGATTTTTAACTAACATTTTCATTCTCCACATACCGTATGATTGCAGACACAAGAGGAAGAATCATCTGGCCCCCATCACTAGCCTATTACCTCCAAGCATTAGCAAATGTAAGTGCTGTAATAGCAATAGCAATAGCAGCTTCATTTATATAGCACTTCATGCCACGCTATCCAGTCTCTAAGCAGTTTACAACTGTAAGCTAATTCCCCCCAACAAGCTGGGTACTCATTTTAGTGACCTTGGAAGGATGCTAGCCTGAGTCAAGCCTGAGTCCTGGCTGGTAATGAACTCACAACCTTGTGGTGTGTGAATGAGTGGCTGCATTACAGGCATTTAACCACTGTGCCACCAGGGCTCCTGGTAAGTAGGTTTCTCAGTACTTGCCCATATACTACCTATTTCCTCTGGAGTGGAGGTAGATACAAATGGGGGGGGGGGGGAACTGGAATTTTTCTTAAAGTCTTTCTGTTGGGAAAAATATGGGGTGATGGGACCTTCTCTCAAACCTTTTGCACAAAAGATCTCTATTCACTAACATATTATGCACTGTTTTTACCTTATTCATACTATTTTGAAGTGTAAGGGCTAGGGTCCCAAGTATCCTCCAAACTAATTCCATGTTTTAGGTAGCACATTTGTGGCTTTCACTTTTGCTGATTTGATTATTCACGGATTTGATTCATATGTTCTCTCTAGGACTCTCTTAAGTCATCTATGGCCAACTTCTGCCAGACATTTTGCTGGAAGACCTAGAGATTTCTAGAGAGAACACTTCTCTAGGCATTTGTAGGTCCTCCAACACAATATCATAGTCAGCATCTGGTTGATGTTGACCCTAGAATTGTGCTGGAAGATCTAGAGATTCCTAAAGAGGTATTTTCTCAGGTAAAATAATAGTGTGTTGTTTTTTCCCCCCAGTTTTCCTACTTTCAGGTGGTCCTGTATCCCTAACCCCAGTGAATCTGGAGGGCCCACTGTAGTTTATAGAAATCACTCAGAAAAAGACATCTACTGTCAAAGATAAACAGACAGTAATTTTATTAAATAACATTAAGAAAGCAAGTATCTAATGTAGGTTATTTCAAATGTAGTGTGGATACCTTAACAAGTGCAGGCTTTTCAATACTCTGTACCCTCCTCTCTCTCTCAGTAATAGTACCAATCAGACCTGTCTGGTCTAAGTGAATCACAGTCCCCTCTGGACTAACTGAACAGAATTCCCTCTCCTGTCAGAATCCTCATCTGATCTTAACTGAAAACTCTGGGGTGAAACAGACTGCCCCAAAGGAGCGGTGTGCCACCATCCCGTTGATTGCCAGGTTGGGGCCGCATTAACTGGACACCTTGCATCCAACATGGCATTTTGGCAGCTCAAAAAGAAGCGGCAAAAGCCACTCTTTTTTGAGCCAGGAAAAAGCTGGCTTTTCTGCTGCGGCGGTGGCAGCTTTTCGGCACTCACGTGGCATGCGGTGTCCAAACACTGCACCGCTGGAGCACCGAAAAGCTGCTGCCGTGTGGTCAATCAGTTGGCTGGCTTCATGGCAGCTTCCTGGAGACTTCAGGTGTGCATCATCTAAACACGAAGCCACCGCAAAGAGTCCACCTGTTTCGCTCCTTTGCCTGTCTGTCTCTCTCCAGCCTCAGATATACACACACAGGCTTTTTGATACATTACAATTCCCACGCAGCCCCCCCCCCATCTTCCTGAACTGTGATTGGCTGCCAGGAAACCAGGTCTGCCCAGCAACTCTGTCACATATGGTTTAATTGTTCCTGGCTCTATGTGATGATTGTTCTGTTGACTGATTGACTGACTGGTATGCAGTCTCTTTTCAGAATGATCCAAAGTTCAAAATGCATTTACTTACCTTGGAATTAATGACACTTTTGGTAAATCGTGTCCTCAGTATTTCTGCATTGTGAGTCAGTTCCCAAATGCATGAAAAAGCAAGCCTAGGAAAAGAGAAGTTACTGATGAAACATAAAAAAATATTTTTAGCTGGCTTAGCTTTAGCTGGCTTGGCTTGGGAGCAGGATTTGAACCCTGCTCCCGGTTTCCAGAGGTACCTTCTTCTAATTAAAGCCATATATACCACATGCCATCCCATTCTAGAGGATCTACAACCCTCAAAAACAGATTGTTGTAAAAAAGAAGAGGAAGGCAAGAAAAGCTCCATTCCTGCTTTTCATTCACAGAAGAGAAATCGGAATCAAAGGAAGTGTCTTGACTACCCAAGTTTCTTTATATGTATGATTACCTGTCAACGTTAGATCTCAACGAACATAAGTTAGAACTAAGTAGCTCTGGAACCATATCAATCCTCTGTAAGAAACAAAACAAATGCACACACTATAGTGTAAATCGTTAATTAGATTAAGGATATCATCTTAACAGAAGACTACCTTTTCCCCAATATCACTCCTACTTTTTAGAGATGTTTAGTTATGGAAATCTTTTTATTTTTACTTCAATGATAACTAAATTCCAGTTTCATGGGTACATTTCCATAATCAGAAACTGTCTACAAATGGCTTTAAAGGGAAGCTTTTGCAGTCTTAACTGGATTGTTATGGCCCATCCAGTGAAATTCTAGAAGCCTGACATGCCACTCCCCTCAGATTCCCTAGCGCTAGCATGGTGTTGTGATCTAAGTGTTGGACTACAAGTCTGGAGATTGGGATTCAAACTCCTACTCAATGGAAACTCAATGGGTGACCTTGGGCAAGGCACATCTCTGCCTCAGAGGAAGGCCAGGGGAAAACCCTCTGAATACATTTTGCCAAGAAAACCCCATGATAGGTTCACCTTAGAGCACTATAAGTCAGAAATAACTTGAAGCTACACAACAACAGCTTCCCAATATATATCTCCAGTTCTAGCTATTTCAGAGTTGGAATGTACATTAGGTCTAGAAAGAAATCAAAATAAATTGTAACAGAGAAAAGGAAACAAAAGATTGGAATTTTTACTTTTTCACACAAATAAACGGTTGTTCCTCTTTTTGCAGATTCTTGATCCAAAGCATTTCCTGGTCGAATGAAATGGCTGACGTCTGCAATGTGTACACCAACCTAGCAAATAAATAGTTTATTCAGAATTTTCAAGTATACATTTTACAGAATTTACAGGTGATCTATTACATGCATTTATACTCTCATAGTAGTTACATGTTATTTTCAACTTTCTACGCAACCTAAAGCTCCTAATTTTATGGGTAACCGATACTTTTTTGTGTCTGCAAAACTGCAACGGACTTCTCAAGTAAGTGTACCATATATACTTGTGTACAAGTCAACCTCATGTATACAGCAGCGGAAAATTTTAGGGCCACAATAATGGCTTTTGATATGACCCATGGATAAATCAAGGGTAAAACTTAAGGTCATGTAACAAAGGATATAAAGGGGGGAAAACCACTTCCCTCCCTCCTCCTCCTTCTCTGGACCTCTCCTGACCGCCTTACACCACTTTCCTGCTGCTGGAGGAGGCCTTAACATCAGATTGAAAAGTAAAGGAACTGGAGGGAAGTGGGATGTGTGTTTGGTGGGGAGAGGTTTTAACATCGAAGGAAAGAATTGGAGGGCAATGGGGTGTTTGTTTGGTGGGGAGAGAAGGTTTTAAGATCAAATTGAGAAAAGAAGGAATTGGAAGGAAATGGGATCTTTGTTGCATGGGGAGAAAAGGCTTTAACATCAGATTGGGAAGGGAAGTGGAGTTAAATTATTTATTATTTTAATTGTTGTATATTGTTTTCTTGGTTTTTAACTATGTCACTGTTTAATACTGTTTTAAGGGGGGGGATATGTCGTTTATTGTAACTGTTTTTATGCTGTAAACCGCCCAGATTGGGCAACCAATTGGGCGGTATATAAATAAATTTTATTATTGTTATTATATAAATGAGGTGTTTGGTGAAGAGAGAAGTTTTTAACATTGGATTGGGAAGGGAGGGAAGTGGAGTTACATGGGGTGTTTGTTGGGGGAGAGAGAAGTTTTTAACATTGGATTAGGAAGGGAGGGAAGTGGAGTTAAATGGGTGTTCAATGAGGGGAGAGATCCAGAGGACGAGGAGGGGAAGAAAAGGTTTTAACATCGGATTGAGAAGGGAATTACCTCTTTCACACATACTCCTGCCTGAGCAGCCCTTTCAGAAATCACTGCTGCGGCATGAAGTGAGACATCAGTGCTTCTTTCAGGACCTTTCTAAGCAGTATTACTGTACTGACCCATATATAAGTCAACCCAGGATTTTCGTTTTGAGCAAATAAATTTCAACTTATACTTTCAACTTATATATGGTCTATAACATTTCACCCCAAGTTTAAGTTTTAGTTTCCAAAGGATTCCACTATTGTAGGACAGAAAGAAATACACAGACAACACCGATTAATGCAAGGCAACAGTTGTACAATACAAGCTTGCCTTCAGCTGAACTTTGCATACAACTGGCTAGAAAACTGCAGAATGTGAGCATGTAGTCAACAGCAAATACGTCCACATGAGAAGAAACTTCTTGTTATAGAGTTATAAGTATTGCTTATCTTCTACAGTGGCTCTTTTACTGTCCCTCCTCTACAAACTCAAAACAGAATACATAAGACTTAGCAGAGGATTTTAATATACAGATTAAAATGTATTATCAATGGCAATTTCAGGAGATCATACCTCCAGATTTCCATTTTCCAAGTCCCTGCAGTGCAATGCATCATCAATATCAGTGCAGCCAGGAGGATCCACACTGCACACACACAAATGCCTTAGGTCTTCTCTAAATTTCATGTCCTGAAAAATTTACCCAAGAAAATATTTTTAAAACTGCTACAGAAACCATTACGAAAAGAAGTTCAAAACATTTTGGAAACTACAGCTCTTCTTAAGTAGAAAAACCTGATTATTAGAGTGAGTAAGGGGGGTTGCAGACTGCCAGAAATAGTGCAAATTGAGTCCACTTTTAGGGTTAGGGAATCATGGGAACTGTAGTTTATTGTGGCACCAGAGCTCTCTGACAGAGAAGGCTCAATGTCTCAGGAAAAAAAGCAATTCCTATGATTCCCTAACACTAACACTAACCCTAAAAGTGGACTCAATTTGCACTATTTCTGGCAGTCTACAACCCCCCTAAGTGTGAAATCCCAGAAGGATGGTCTGGCAAACAAAATTTTAAAAAAAACCACACCAATCTTGTAGCATTTTAAAATCTAACAAAAATATTTTGGCTTATGCTTTGTTGAGCCATAGCCTATTTCTTAGATGAGTAAAGTACAAGTACATACAGCCTGAAGCAAAAGAAGTCCAACAAGAGAACAGAAAGTATAGCACACTGAAATGCAGAGCACAAATAAACACAAATTGCAACACAGTGGATTTAAGACAAGATTCAGGAAAGCGGAACTTGACATTTCAAACGGGCAGACAATGGGGAAAAACAGGCAGGATTAGCAGTATATAGAAGGGTAATTACTTCCTGAAATGAAACAAAATCCCTTTGTGCAGTAATTCTGCAATAACAACAAAATCCAAGAGATTGGTGATAGCCACACTCAGCTAAGCAGATATACTAATTTCATAGGATAACCATAATGAATATGTCTTTGTTTTAAATTGTCTTTAACATGTATTTAATGTTTTCAATGTTTTTATTCATTGTTCATAATTCAAGGAGCACTAGTGGCTTGAGAAGTGAACTTATTTGAGAAGATAACTTATTCAATGCCATAAATAAGTATAATCATTGATGTGAATTTATTCACTATGCAGAAATCCAAATTAACTTTGACTCATTCTACTTTACTCATTAAAAGCCTGTTAAGCAATCGATGTAGGAAGAAAAATCAATGTTATTTGGGAATGGGAAGCAAAGGTTAAAAGACAGTTTAAAGTTTATCATCCTTATGACTGATCTGTTAACATTTATTATTCAACTTCTACAGTTAATCTCTCTGTTGCATTGCAATACTCATAATACTGCAACATTGTTGGAAACACAAGTGATGCTAATTTAGGATATATCTGAATTGACTGATAGATCACTGGATGATTTGGGGCAGATTAGGAAGTCCCTGCCAATTTTTTAACAGTAATACAATATTTCCTGCTCCAATCAATTTGACTACTCAAAACCAATCTCAGAATTCTTTAATCTTAAAACATATACCTTCCTGACTAGGCTACTACTGGTGGATTTCAAGTGTTCTAGTAAAAAAACAAAGCAGTAGTTCCTAACAAGCCTGAAATCTGCTCATAGGCTAATTAATTAGTTTTTTGCTTGTACATCATTTTGTTATGGTACCTTGTCAGTAATACTCCAGGGCATTTGAGGGAGGAAGCTAAGAACTGCTTGGGAGAAAGGCTGGTGAGGGACATCATGTTCAAGCAACAGGACTTCAGTCTCAGTTTCTTTATCTCCAGCAGCTCCTAAATTCTTTACAAAATGACCCTGAACCAAAATACATCTGAATTAATATTCTGAAATAGGATTTACTTTGTTCGGAAAGAAGAATATTACAACTAATGAAAACAAAACAACTTGTTCACGTTCCAACCCATACACACTAATTTGGGAATAAACCCCACTAATCTCAATGGTTTGGATCTAACCTAGTAAGCACTTCTTCCAAACTACACAAGATCAGGCTATTTTACTAATTCTAATTTGAATACAGCTAATTACTGTGGCTTGGGATCTGGATTAGAATAAGCTCAGGTTCCATGATAGATGGAATCATAACAGCGACACATAAATAATTTTAGAAAGATAACTGTTTCTGAGAAATGGCTGGGTAGACAACCCAAGGCCCACTACATCATGAAAGTAGCTCATGTAAATCATTTTTGTTTTCTCCCACAGCCACTTGATTACCAAGCTGATTTGTTTATCTTCAGAGTATGTTCATTACAAACTTACATGAGGGTATCTTGAACTTCTAGGCCAACCATCAATAGCAACAATAATTCTTTGACCTTCAAGTGTTGAAGACTGTCTTGTTTCTATTCGAATCCGAGGGATTCTGCGATCAGCTGGTGTAAATAAATGCCGCCTTGACTGAGAGAAAGCAGTCATGTATTTTATTAAAATTATGAATGCAATTAAATGAAACAAGTGCTCTGTTACTGTTGTTCTTACCTCTTTAATTTGTGATTTAGAAAGCATTCCACAGTAAGGCCTCCAGTTTCTTTTTATAATGCCCACCACTCTTCCAGTTGGTCGCAGCATATTCTTGCTCACAGACGTCTTCAGCTAAGTTTAAGAATAATATAAAATAACTGCATCTGAACTCTGGACCTTGACAACCCGGTAGCCTAACTCTTTCTGCTGTAGTTTTAGAACTGTTGTGTCCCAGGCTATATTATGACATCACTTGGGCTTAAACCTTGATTGCTCATGATTCAATCCAGAGCAAGGCTAGTTGTATGTATATTTAATTCTACTAAACGTAAGATTTAGAATTTGCTGTAAATTAGGTATCTTAAGAATTTTTGCTTCCATCAAAAAAGAATTAAAATTAAAGCAAGTTTCTAGCATAGATAACTGCAGAAATAACTTGAAAGAGTGTGGGTCATCACCTTGAGGACTATTTAACAAGAAAAATGAATAAGATTTCTATGGGTCAAGCCTTCGGTAGGTTGAGAAGTTCCTTGTACCTTCTAAAGAATATCAGAGGATGAAATAAATTTCTGTATGACATTTTCTGCATCAAGTTATGAAAAGGAATAAAAAAACTTTTAATTAATTATGCATCCAACTATGATAGAAAGGATTGATGGGGCTATGAAGTACACATACACTCTATTACTTGGGAATTCTACTGAGGCACTTTCTAGAAGGATTAACCAAGTATTACACTAACTTTCAAGCTCATCCTCAAAGGGCTAGAAAAATAAAGATTTAAAGATAATTCTCAGGATGAATTTTAATTAGCAGAAAATTCTAAGGTTTTTCTGAGTCTCCACATATCACAGGATATGCACTCTCTCCATAGCCAATTCCAAAATTAAACTAAGATACACATATTACGAATGGCTGACTCCACTGCACAAATAAGAAAAGTAATTGCCAAAGAGAAGAGAAACCTGGCAAGTTCATGTCATACACTCTTTGCTTTCTCCTCTTCTTTTTCGACAGCATCATCTTCATTTTGACCCTCATCATCAAGTAAGACCACGGAGGATGGCGCAGCCCAGGCATCTTTTGACAAAAGTTCCACTGCCACAATATCTTCATGCACTGCACGATTTAGGTTTCTAAGCCCCTGTATTATTACCTATTATCATAAAGTTAAAAAAAAGTTAATAAAGAAAGAGTATGAAATCACATAACAATCCAATGAAAACAGTCAAGGAATTCTTGGCTGTAACCTAAGTTAACCACATGCCCCAGAAATGTTGTCTCCAAAAAGAGGTCCTTTGCAGACTGCTAGAAACAGTGCAAATTGAGTCCACTTTAAGGGTTAGGGTTAGGGAATCTGGGAACTGTATTTTATTGTGGCACAGAGCTCTCTGACAGAGAAGGCTCAATGTCTCAGAAAAAAAAACCAAAAAACAATTCCCATGATTCCCTAGCACTAACCCTAACCCTTAAAGTGGACTCAGTTTGCACTATTTCTGGCAGTCTGCAAAGGCCCAGAGACTAGAAGAATTCTTGAAGTGAAAGAAAGCTAGCATTTCAGGAAGTACATACAAACCGGCATATGAAGAAGTGTTGGAAACAGAAATCAAGCAGATCCTAACCTATTGTATTCAGACATAAGCTCCACTAATGTAGTCTTACAACATGAACCTAAGTTTATTCAGAAACCCAATCAACTTTATCATGGGTCAGTCACAAAAAGTAATTAAAAATTAAAATCATTAGAGATTATTTAATTAGAATCTTAACGTATTCTTAATTTCTGCTGCCATCACCCCTTGTCTTGCCTCCATTTAAATGGTCAAAACATGCAGAGAACAGCATCCACAGATGCAAAGATATATATTTTCTCCAGTAAAGGATTCAATAGGCAACAAACCTCCCTCTGGTCTCCATCTCCATGAACCCAAACAGTAGCTTCAAGGTAATTATCTCTGTTAGCTCTGAAAGTTCCTTGAAGGTAGAGGCCGGACTTTATACCCTGCTGCAATTTGCTAAGGGGAAGATGCTCTGAGAAAATGATCTTTCCACTTTCCATTTCATTCTGTAAGAACCATACAAACAAGAAATGGTTAGCTAGGCCAATGCTTTTTCTAATTAGAAATAAGCAGACATTTCAGACCACCACACAGGAATATAGCATCCAAGAGCAACATCTTAAGAGAGAAAGACACAAAATAAGACACAAATTATCAGTTGTAACAGATAAAGAGAAAGCAAGTATTACCAAAGCAACTGCCTTATTTCTTCAGTGACCTGCCAACAATAAAACTCAGGACGTTTTCACACGGGGCTCTGGTGGAGGTAATCCTACCTCCCGCCGGCCCCATTCCGGAATGGCTCCGGCGGCGGCAGGCTAATTCCTTTTAAAAGTCGGAATTACCTTTACGCCGCAGAAGCCGGAGTTGGAGGTGCTGAAACCGGAGGGACGCCGGACGGACGCCGGAATTAAGGCTCCGTGCATGTGAACACACGGAGCTAGAAGCCGGACGTACGCAGGGATGGCACCGGAAGGGGCGGGGTTTTCTGCGACGTGCGTCTGAACAAGCTGGAAGAAGAGCCGGAGTGGGGCCGGAGGGAGGCTGGCTAGCGTCCTCAAAAAGCCGCGTGTGAAAACGTCCTAAGTGGCATCAGACTATGCTCAACTTGCTTTCCAAATGATATGAGCAACAAAAAAATAACAACTTCAGGCAATGGTAATAGCTGAACAAATATACGGTCCTTAAAATACATGAATCAATTCAATATAACATGAACTAGCAACATAGGTCCAAAACACACTGCAGAAATAATCCAGTTTGGAATAGCTTTAACTGCCCTGGCTCAATGGTAAAGAATTTTGGGAACCGTAGTTTTGTGAGATGTTTAGACTTCTCTGTCAGAGAGCTCTGGTGCC
>JAIPUX010001232.1:33600860-33611551 GCA_020142125.1 Phrynosoma platyrhinos
ATAATAATAATAAAATGTATTTATATACCGCCCTTTGGTAATCCAATCCTCTTCCTTTTCCTCCTCCTGCCTCCTCTGTGCTGCCGCCTCTTCCTCCTCTGCTTCCCCCCCTGCCCAGGCTTGCCATCCACAGATGCTGGGATCCGTGGATGGCAAGTCTGCAGATATGGTAGGCCTACTGTAATTCCTTAGCAGATAGTGGGGCTTACCTGCAATGTGTTTGTGATTGGGTTACCAGAACTAGTTGGAAGGGCCTTAATTTTTATAAATTGGTTGTTTTCCCAGTCAGTTGATGGCATACGGCACACTACTCCATGCGTGTAAATGGTATGAAATTCATGAGGATGGATAGTATCCAATTTGAGAGGGAATGGATTGGGTGGAGACTTTTGATATTTTGAAAAACAGAATTTGAGAGCTGATGTTTCCTGAGTTGTGTACCTAGATAAGCGAGGATAACTAACATTTTAAAGAACCCTGCAGCTATCCTCATTTTAACATAATCTTAAATTTCATAAAAATTAAGTTTGATTTACTTAAATAAATCTTCTCTTTTCTGACTGTTTAATTACCTACTTTAGATTGAAGAATTAGAAGAGAAACTTAATGATGCTCTTCATGAGAAGAAACTACTGTCTTTACGACTAGATAACCAGTTGGCATTACAGCAAGAAGATGCTCGGTATGAAAAGAAAGAAACTGAGTGAATATATTCTATAAGCAGAAGTAAGAGCTAGCTCATAATAGGCTCATAATTAGGCTGCTATTACTACTACTACTACTATCATCATCATCATCATTATAGCTATGTATTTACAGTTGATATTTTCAAGATCAGACAGATGTTATGACAAACCATGGTTAGGATATGTGAATGATTTTTTTCTGGTAAGTTTGGCCTCTTGTCAGATGGATTTCAGAATTCTTGTTGGCATCATGGACAAAAGTTAACTGCTGTCCAGTGTCATAGAAAGGGTTAATTTGTATTAGTGACCTTATTATATACATTTTGCATAAGCTTGAAGTTTGAGACTGGGAAAAGATAGGAAAGCTGGGAACAGACTGGGAAATGGGATTTTTCCTTGTTATTAACCTGCTTGCACAGTTCGCATAGCAGTGGGGGGATGGATCAGAACTATGCACTTTGATTTTCTTTGTTTCCTTCTGTACTACATAACATCTTGTATCACTCTCTCAAAGGTGCTCCCCAGCTCAGGGGTTCCATAGACAGGCATGGGGACTTAACTCGCCAACTAGCTATAGTCTGGGTATAATTAGTTGTTTAGACACCCAGTTCTACTTTTGGCTGAGAAGGGATGCTGGATCCCATCAGTGGAAGGGCTGAAATATTTCTCTGCTGTATACCATCTGCTAGATCATAAAGCTTTACATGCTATTAGATAAATCTTAGTTTTGCTTCCTTACTAATAGATAAACAGCTTTACTGTTAGATAAAGCTTATCTAATACCAGTAATGTGTGTTTTAGGGCAGCCTGGAAATATACCCAGTTGCAGAACAGAATAGCCTGGTAGGACCTTCAAGCCATTGTACTCATCCTCACAGCTGGATATTTCCACACACACACACATTTTCCTGACATAAGACAAATCAAAGCTTCAGCCAGAATAGTAAAATGTGGTTTGTACTTTCCTACAAGTCAGAAAAGTTAATCAAAGTTAAATAGTTTTCCTATTTTGATTTTCTAATTAAACGCCATTCATCATTATTTGCTTTAAACCAAGGAAAGAAGAAAGGAATTACTGTGTGTCAGGGCAGTAAGGATAGAGTATGGAAAGCACTTGCACCCAGCTCTTGATTAAGTAATGCCAGACTCTGATTTGGCATTTTCTGAACCATTCCTTTAAAACCTGTAAATGCTTCCAGTCATGTATGCACTTATAAGTGAGTAGGCCCCATTGAACATAGGGATAATTTTTTCAGAGTTAGTATGCATAGGGTTATTTATTATTATTATTATTATTATTATTATTATTATTATTATTCTGGGTGATTTGGGCAACATGGAATCTTGATAACCTTGATTTTCTTGAAAAAAGAATCTGAATATATGAAGCAATATTTCTGGCTAATGTTGCAAATGTCAGAATTTAGATTACAGATTATACACAATTTTCTATATGGTTATAGGAAAAATGTGAAATGTGTGTGTTTATGCTGATGCTAGCACAGTAAAAATATGTAAGAACTACATACTTAATTTGGGGGGGGGGATGTACCTGATACTGTTACTCCATCAATGAAATAAGTTTGCATTGAGAGAAAGGACAGCTTGGTTGAAAACAAGCTCCTTGAATGAATGGAAGTTCCTTCTGTCAACTAAACATAGGTTACAACCCTCCATCAGCACTTATCTGTTTTTTTCATAGGCACAGCTTTCAAAAATGAAATGGTGGTGTTCATGATGTATAAGGTATTAGTTAAGCAAAACTAATCTTTAGAAAGTACTGTTAGTTGAATTAATTTTATGGGATTAGTGTTCACAGTATCAGGAACATTAAATTCAGAAGAATTAAAGTTATCCGCTTTGTAGAATGAATTTATTCTAAGTAAACTACAAATATTGTCTGAATTGTTTTCATAGCAAACACCAAGAGTTAATGAAACAAGAAATAGAAACGATCTTACTGCGCCAGAAGCAGCTAGAAAAGAACAATCACCAGTTAAGAGAGTGGTCTGGAGATATTCGCCGCAGTTTGCGTGACCTTGAATTGACTGAGGAATGCTATAACAAACTCAAATCTCTTCCAGAAGATGAACTCTCTATTCCTGAATATGTGTCTGTAAGTACATGGGTAAATAATGCAGTGCATTGTTTGGAAAAAATATCACATGCTTAGATCTGTCAGAGCCAGAGGATTCACTTTGAGGATAATAGGACATGAAAAGGAATAAGTGAAGCAGTTTGCCAGTGTCGTAAATATATAGTGACCTTGGGGGAGTCATTAGGTAAATGCTAATTGTTTCTGAAACAATCTGTTATAATGTTATGAGTGCATTTAAAAAAAAACCTTTCTTTTTAGAACGTTGCTTTTCTACTGTTCATATATGGATGTTTTAAACATATAGCTAATTCTGATTTTCACTAGTACCAGTACCCTTTTAGTCTATAGATGTTCTCTCCCCACACCCCTGGAATTTTGCTACCCTTGAAGCTAGCTGTGCTGAATTTTGGGACCATGGTACTAGCACCCCCATTTCTCAATTAAACAAGGTACAAAGAACACACACTTTATTTCATGCTCTAGAAACCCGGGAAACACAATTCTATTTTACAACAAGGTGTGTATTCCCCATTTGCCTTATTTTACTGAGAAAATACCATGGGGGAAGCCAGAAGATGTTTTCTGCTACTTCCAGTTCTTACAAGCTGCTGAATCTTGGGGTGCATGATGGCAGCAGTTGGGACTGTAGTCCACAATGGGAGCTGGAATGGAGCAGAAATTGGTCCCCAGACCCATGACATTTGCTTATTGCCATTTTTAAACTAAGGTTGTCCTCATGTCACAAAAGCCCTGTGTTCCCCCCAGCCTCACGTCATCCTGTTTGGACATCTCAGGCCAAGACCCTCTGGCCAGGATTGTGCTGGATCCTGGCAAACCAGAGACAGATCTGGTAGATCAAACCCAATCCCAGGGTAAATGGCGTTTAATGTGGGTCAAATTGACCTCCTGTTTGTCAGGGAATTTTCTCGAAACTCTGCAGCCCCCCCCCCCCCAGCTGATTAGATGGCCCCCACTTACTCCTGCACCGTCGCCCCTACTGAATGGCCCCTCATTGCCACAACTGATGCAAAAACGGAGTGCCTGGCTATATGGGTACTGCTAGGCGCCCACATAGTAGTAGGGACAATAGCGCAAGATAAGGAGCATGCGCTGGTAACGAGCCTACGGGCTGGTGCAGGGACAGAGATGTAAACACCCTCCTGTCCCCATGCTGTCCTGGGGAATGGCCCAGGTTAGCACCTGGGATAGCACAGGCTCAATTCATGTTATCCTGGTCTGTCTGCTCAGCCTCTAGTTTAATTTGCAAGGTAGTAATTCAATCTGCACTGCTTATATTATTACCTTTATTTTTAGGAACCTTAGTTCAAAAAGGGTATGGAATAAAATGCATTTTCATGGGCAAGATCTCATAACAAAATTTGGGAAGTCAAATTCAACCTCCAACTTTGAGTATCATCTTATAGCAACCACCTGTTGGAGTTACAAGCAGGTAGATATGGGAGGTCTCTAGAATATAGAATAGTAATATCATCTGTAAAAAGCTGCAATGAAGTTAAATAATTTTATCTCAGTGAATGATCTGAGCACCCCATTTATGTTTTAGTTTATCTTTGAAACCATTTGTTTGAGAAGATACCTTCCAAAGAACTCAGTGAGGAGATCTTGATATGCATTTCTACTTTTTAATTTAAAAATGTTTAGAAGGTAAACACATACATTGCCACTGCTAATCTGAATATATGGCCAAAATCCAATGGGTCATACCATATCCAGTTCCAGCAGACTCACAACATTCTTCCCTTTCCTCTGCAGTCCTCTCATCACACCAGAAATGTGCTTTAAAGGCTTTCCCAGCTTTCTAGAGACTTAAAATGTATGGGGTTGGCAGAAGGCTATAAGAATTGCTTGTTGTGATAGAACAGTTGGTTTCAACAATACAGTTTCCCCTCCATTTTCACAGGAGATCTGTTCCGGATTCCCCCCCCCCCCCCCCCCCCCCGCCGTAAAAATGGAAAACCGTGGATATTCAAGCCCCATAGGCTTGAATGGGGGTGCATGCCTGAGGGTGCACGCCCTATTTTCTCGCTTGCGAATGGGCAAGGGATGCGGACTTGAAGTCCATGAAAACGGAGGGGCAACTGTAGTACTATACATCTTTTGATCCTGGCATAGGTGCCTGCATTCCTATAAGAGTCCTGAGAGTAAGCCCCTCTGAATTTGAATGACTTGTAAGGGTGTGTCCACACTGCAGAATGAAAACAGTTTGACACCACTTTAACTGCCATGACTCTATCCTACAGAGATGGGATTGGACGAAAAAGAGAGAGAATAGGACAGCAGAAAGAGAAAAAGACAGATTCCATCAATATAATTTGACTCTTGACAGAAATATGATTCTCTGCTATTGATTTCCCAGCACTTATTTTTAAGTGCTTTATGCAGAATTTAAAAGGAAATGTCCCTGCCTGAAAACTCTTCCAAATTGAAATCATTGCAAAGAAGGAAGTTAAGATGAAGAATAGAAAGATATGCAATATTTATAATTTTTTCACTTACTTTGGAAAGTAGTAATTGTGTGTGTTTGTGCTGTGGTTTCTAGATTAGATTCTATGAAGCAATACATCCTTTAAAAAGGGAGCTAAATGAACTGCAAGTGAAAAAGGAAGCAGCATTTGAAGAACTGGATGATTACAGATCTCAGCTGAAACAATTGATGGAGGTCTGTATGTCAATATTTCGTTTAAAATTGTCCTTTGAAGCAGAAATTAAAGCACATATTGAACATTCTAGGATTCTAGGGAAGTTCAGAATTGCCATCCGGATGTATTGAGAGATTAGATGTAGGTCATCAAATCAATGTTGAATCCAGAAAATCCTGGCAGGCCATGTGGCTGTTGTAGCCAGGACTGCCTGCAGCAGCGGTTGGGTCCCTTCATAAAGAAGGGAGATTTGGCTACTATGATCCCTGCCTTATTTTCTGCCTGATTAGATTACTCTCATGTGTTGTTTTGGGGGCTCCTCTTGAACAGCATTCTTAATCTACAGCTAGTGGAAATATGGCATGCACTTCAGAAACCTGGTCTCTGGTTTCCATTTTGTTTCTGATCTCCATTCAAGATCCTTGTTTTTATTTTTAAAACCTTGAACAGTTCGAAGCCAGAATGTCTGAAAGACTTCCTGCTCCTCTGTGAAGCTACCTGGAATTTACATGGTCTACCAGCTGAGCAGTTACATTTAGAAATTTCTGCTAAATACAGGAGCTTTCTCTATAGCAACAGTAGTACTGTGAAATTCCCTCCCAAGGGAAGTAAGGCTACCTCTGGTGAGCTCCCAAACCATATTATTTCTGAAAGCCTTTGGTGTTTACAACTAGTTTAATTAAAATTGACTTTTAATTTTGTCTTTAATCTGTTTTTTTTGTTTTTATTTATTTTATTGTACATAGGTTAGGGAGGTTGGGCTGGGGAACAATAAATATTTTGCTGGAACTGAGATCTGTAGCATAATCTTAAACTGGTTGATTTAGAAGAAAGTTGCATGCATTACAGTTCCATGGCATACTCCCAACTAGAATAGACTTGTTGACTCAGTTGATGAATAATGAGTCAACATGTAGGTAAACCCATTAGATGAAGTGCTTCTCCTTTAGTTGGGACTAACAGTGTGTCTAGGATTGCAGCCTTAATGCCCCAGGTGGATCCTATAGCATGCTACTACAAGTCTGGCTAGGAGGCTTCCCATTTTACTTGATGGTTATTACAAATTTAGAAGGGGCTGATGTAACTTTTTGTAGAAGGGGGGTTATTCATAGTGTTGAAGCCCATTTGAATGTATAGCAGATCATGGCAGTGGAGTAAGTGGATTATGAGTACCACATGTGGTAGCTGCAGACAAATAGGTGTGCTTGTACAGCATATTTCTGTCTCCTTCATATATCTGATGGTATTTGTCCTTAACAAAGGAGTACATATCTAACTATTGCATGTCTTATATTATCATTACATTTAAGCTGATATAACAATTTGGGAGATTGCTACCTATGCTCATTTATGAACAAATCTTGCAACAGATTGGCTTCTTTTCAAACAAATCATCTGTCTCTGGTAATAAATATTTCAGACAACAAACTTGCTTCCCACGAAGTACAGACCAGGCTAGATTAATGTATGTCCAACACTTTAATAATTTTGCTCTTCCAGGATCAAAAGATCTGTATTCCCCTTTCCTCTGAAAAATATTGATTGTTTGTATACCAAAAAATATATATATATTATGAGTATTTTTAGGCAATGTAATGCTTAATCCTCCTGCTACTGGATGAGGTATTTCAGAACCTCAAGCCACGTTGCTGCAGAATTCATATAAAACTAGACCTACAAATTATATCTTTTATACATTATTGTCTCATGACTTGTACACATTGTCTCCTAGTTACCTGAATCTGCCATGTATAAATTATTTAAAATTTAAAATGCACCACTTGTAGCTATGACAAAAATTGTCCCAACATCTGTTATATTTTTCCATTTGGGTACTCCGCAGTAGGGCAGTGATTTAGAGTGTCAAGAAACAACAGTGTACAAGTATGGGAGATTTGCTTCTAAGGACCCCTGGATTTGAGTGAGATGTTTTGGTTGTCTTTAGAGTGGCAAGCATAAAGAATGGATGTTCATTGATAGAATGAAAAGGGACTCTTTTGTTAGAGTATAAAATTACTTCATGATATCAGTAAGGTTTCCTGCAAATAAAAGTTTATGCTGCTTTCTTAATTTTGATGGCTTCACAACAGGGGTTTTTTTTTCCAAGTAATGCACATTATTTTGATGAGAAAGAGGATTTTCCAGAAGAGGAGATCATCTACTCCTTTTTTTAAAAAAACCTTCCTTTTGTCAACATTTGTTTTCTGGCTCTACATGTTTGCATATCATATAATAATACCTTCCATTCTGTACGCACAAACACACCTGTACACGTAAGGTATTTTTATCCCCCTGAAATATTTTGGCACTTTGATGATGTCAGAAAATACCTCAGAAATTACTCAGTGCAATTTTTTTCACCCATGTGGATGAGTGTCAAACAAGAGAAAAGAACTATGCAAGAAGATGAATAATGATTGGAATGCCTATTGCATACAGGAATAATTCATCCTGGTGCATCCACTTTTCGCCCTCATCTCTTAAAGTGCTGTTTTTTGAAAGACATGCAATGCATCAAGGTACTACCTTGAAAATTATTAGCAGAATGAGGGGGAAAACAACAACCAAACAATAAGTTACCATTCAAGTCAGCTAATATTCAAGATACATGATGTGAGCTTTCAACTTAAAACAGATTTCTTTTTCATGTTACATGTTCATGGAAGGCTACAGATACATATTTCACTGCCAAGTGGTGTAGTTTCCTATGGACTCTCCACCCCCAAGATTAGAAAAATATGTTGCAGTGATCAATTGGGTGAAAGTAGGCCATCTGTTCAAGCTTCAGGCCACTCAAATTCCTTAATATGAAGACCAGTGTGTCCTGATTTCTTGAGCATTACACTGTGACATCCTCTTTATTTCAGACTTGTATCAAAAGTTACCTTTAAATTCATGTGTAATGATGCCCTTAATTTTAAGCAGAATAAAGTATATAGATTTCTGTGTGCCAGAATATATTTAGTGTCTGTGTACATTTGAAACACTCATAATATGTTTTAGGCATCATTTCTGTACAGAAAGTATTTAATAAATGAAATGCTGTTAGATGTAGTTGCAGAAGACTAAATGTAAATGTTTGCTGTTTCTTACCACTTGGTGTCAGTATTTATTCAGAGGAGGCTGAATTGTATCTTGGAGTCTAGAACCTGTGCTTGACTTAAATTTAAAAGTTCATAGCTGAATACACTGCTCAGGGAACGTAAGGAGTGCTGCACCTTCTTTTAGTTCACAGGATGCTGACAATTTTTAGGTATTATACTTCTGGCAAAAGTTCCAAATTTAACATAATACCATTAAAAATATTAATGAAGTTGGTCTTCATTTTATTCACTGTGGAAGCTGTGTACTTTCCCAAATAGATTTTGTTGTAACAAAACTTGCTAAACTGAAATATCCTTCCTTAGATCCCCTACTTTATATTTCTTGAATGAAACTCTTGCAAGTGTCAGATCTAAAATTCAATTATATCTTTAACTGTTTTTG
Source organism: Phrynosoma platyrhinos (assembly GCA_020142125.1). NCBI lineage: Eukaryota > Metazoa > Chordata > Lepidosauria > Squamata > Phrynosomatidae > Phrynosoma > Phrynosoma platyrhinos. The sequence continues at coordinate 33,609,791 of JAIPUX010001232.1, forward strand.
CATATCTTGAGTTCTGTTCATTGTCTGGAAAAGGAAAAGCTTCTATTTTCAAATAAAAATAAGGGTTTATTTTGGCACCCCCACATTTAGAAAAAAAAGATTGTATGCTTTATCAATTAAACTAGGTTTGGAAAGAATCTATGTCTAATTCTTACAAACAGTTGTCCCTCCCTTTTCGCGGACTTCAAGTCCACAGCCTCGCTCTTCGTGGGGAGGGACAAGTGCCTATACGCACACGGCATTAGTTTTAATGGGGCTCAAATATTAGCGAGCCACCATTTTTGTGGGGGTTCAGAACAGATCCCCGTGAATTGGGAGAGGCAACTGTATTGCTGTAAATGACATAAAATTCTTGCTGTAATTATGTGTAATGCTCAAGAGGGGCAGTGTAATGCTCAAGAAGGGTGAGCAGGTGAGGGGAAGTGGGCGGGGGGGGCGGAGTGGCTCTAGTTCATAAGAACAATTTGACCTTGACCAGGATACCTATCCAGAACACGGTCCACTTCAAGTGTATGTACCTTAGCCTGAAGACTAGGGATAGTTTGGGGATTTTGTTAGTCTACCGACCACCCCGTTGTCTAGCAGACTCCCTGACCGAGCTGACACAGCTGGTCTCCGAGCTTATGTTGTAGTCTCTGGTTTGGGGGGACTTCAACATTCCACTCGAGACCAGCCTAACAGGTGCGGCTCGGGAGTTCATGGAGACCATGACAAACATGGGCCTATCCCAATTAGTCAACAGGCCCACACATTGTGCAGGTCATACACTCGTCTTTAGTACGGAACAGGAATATCTGTGGGCGGAGGTGGTAAGTACCTCCGCATTGTCATGGACGGATCATGGAACTGAGAGCCAATGTACGCTCAGCCGGGGGTGGTGGACCTATTAGAATGGTCCGCCCTCGAAGGCTAATGGAGCCAATTGGATTCCAGAAAGCCTTAGAGGGGTTAATGGTTGGGAATGCCGGTGATCCTGTCGAGGCTCTGGTTAATACTTGGAATAGCGATCTCACCAGGGCTATCAACACGATCGCTCCCAAGCGTCCTTGCCATCCCGCTTCAAATGGTATACACCTGAGCTTAGGATGAAGCGGTATGGGCAATGGCCAGAGCGCAGGTGGCGGAAAACTCAACTCTTATCTGACAGAACTCGCCATAGGAACTTTCTTTGTTCCTATCGGGAGGCAATACGTGCAGCGAAGAGGGCTTTCTCTTCTGCACGTATTGCGTCTGCAGAGTCTCATCCAGCAGAGCTGTTCAAGGTGGTGAGGGAGATGACGCAGGTGCCCCCTGCGCCAAATCCCCTACTTAACCCGATGACGGCCTGCTGTGATGCGTTTAATAACTTCTTTGCAGATAAAATCCCTCAGATAAGAGCCGACCTAGACACCACTATTGGAACAGAGTAATTAGGCGAGGTGTCCAGCAACTCCGCCGATGTAGTCATACTGGATCAGCTCCAATCTGTGAGTACCGAGGACTTGGACAAGCTGCTTGGTAAGGGGAGGAAGACAACTTGCCCTCTCGACCCTTGCCCATCATGGCTGGCCATCCGGGGGGGGATGCATTGAAGAGTTTCCTTATGGATTTCGTCAATGCATCCTTTAGGGAAGGGCATGTTCCATCTTGTCTTAAGGAAGCCGCTGTTAGGCCGCTCCTGAAAAACCTTCTCTGGACCCCCTGGATATGAGAAATTATAGGCCGCTATCACTTCTGCCATTTTTGAGCAAGGTGATCAAGAGGGCGGTTGCTCTTCAGCTC
>JAIPUX010001232.1:33611651-33622276 GCA_020142125.1 Phrynosoma platyrhinos
CGAAAATCGAGGCTTGTGGCTACCTCCCGGAGTGCTTTTTCAGTTGCCACCCCTAGATTCTGGAACGACCTGCCGGACAAGATCCGCCAGTTAACATCTCTAGACAGCTTTAAAAAGGCTGTCAAGATGGATCTCTTCCGGCAGACCTTTCCAGATTAATTTCTCCCGCCTCAGGTACAAATAGCCCACCCCAGTGATCCTTGCGTGGCCCCATCTAAGGATGGTTAGGATCATTGCTGCTAGGCTTATATATTGGTATATATTGGTTTTTATTGGGTTTTTAATTGAATTGTTGTTTTAAATTATTATTGATTTAATATTCTCTTAAGGGGGGAGGGGGTTAGTTGTATTGTATATGTTTTTATGGGTATTGTATATGTTTCATGCTTGTAAGCCGCGCTGATTGGAATTCCATAGGGCGAGATATAAATAAATTTTATTATTATTATTATTATTACTGGAAGCGTTTTTATGTTGCTTTTGTATATTTTGCTGATTTGTTTTGAGAATGCAAGCATTATAACTTACCTTACATGTCAAGAAGTATAATTTTAAACCATTAGAAAATGGCCATATAAAAAGTGTAAATCAGCACAATGCTCATGTCTTCAATAGACCCTCCCATCCTTTATGATGATGTCAAGTCTCAAAGGTGGTTAAAAATTCAACGCAGGCCTTAGTAGGTTGATGGGGCTGGGGAAAATTGTTTCTTGTCACCAAAATGGATGACAGTGGGAGTTATTTGTGTAGCCAGTGTTAGGTTGGGCATGTTTTAAAATTTTATTTAAGTGTGTGTGTGTGTGTGTGTGTGGTGTGCCTTCAAGTTGTTTCCAACTTACGGCGACCCCAAGGCAAACCTTCATAGGATTTTGTTGGCATGATTTGTTCAGAGGAGGCTTGTCATTGCCTTTCCTTGATGCTGAGAGCATGTAACTTGCCTAAGGTTACCCATTGGGTTTAATTGCTGAGCTGGGAATCAAACCCTAGTGTCTAGAGTCATAATCCAACACCAAACCACTATATCATGCTGGCTCTCTACCATTTATCATATCTAAATCTAATATTACCATAATATTGGAGAGGTTTAGACAAAACTTTGGATGTAAACTAGATATAACATTGAGTAGATGGACAGTTTTTCAGTTCGGCTGCATCAGCACTACAGAAATAATCCAGTTTGCCATCACTTTAACTGCCATAGCTCAGTGCTATGAAATTCTGAGATTTGTAGTTTTGTGAGATAATTAACATTCTTGGTCAGAGAGCTCTAGTGCCACAACAAACTACAATTTGCAGAACTCCATAGCATTGACCCATGACAGTTAAAGTGGTGGTCAGACTGGATTATTTCTGCAATGTAGAATGCAGCCTTGGTGACAAACCACTCTAACATAATGTATTGCTAGCCTTGAACAGATTTTTCTCTTCTTAACAGGAAGTGCCTTAAATAAGGGTCTGAGTGTACACCTGAGTTGGGACTCTGAACTCCTAATACCCATTTCTTTAATTGTTGTCATGCAGGTTGTATCTTTGTAGTTCTACATCCAAATGATCTGTTTCATAAGATCTTCCCCCATCTGAGTGTACATAAAGAACTATGATATTGAACATGCTTTTTTTCCCATATGCTGATATCACATCCATTAGAGCACCATAAATCCTCTTTTGTCATTGATAGGACAGGAAGAGAGTGAGAACAGACTTTATGCTTTATACTTGATATGGGAATACTGGCAGGAGCAATCCCAAGGACTTCTGCAAATGTGCTTTCAGAGTTTGTCATAAATTGTCGTGGTGCTAGCCTAACATGATTCATCCTCTATTTTACCATATATACTTGACTATGGGGGGTTGCAGACTGCCAGAAATAGTGGAAATTGAGTCCACTTTTAGGGTTAGGGTTAGTGCTAGGGAATCATGAAAATTGTTTTTTTTCTGAGACATTGAGCCTTCTCTGTCAGAGAGCTCTGGTGCCACAATAAACTACAGTTTCCATGATTCCTTAACCCTAACCCTAACCCTAAAAGTGGACTCAATTTGCACTATTTCTGGCAGTCTGCAACCCCCGTATAAATCGAGAAATTTTAGTCTAAAAATTAACTTTAAAACCTGGGTCGAGACTGGAATAGGAGTTGAGACTGACCCACCTTGGGGAAGAAGGAAGAAGGAAGCCAAGGCTATTGAAAAGACCATAGAGGCCACCTCTGCAAGCCTCAAGCCAGGAGGAGTTTACTGGGTTGTTTTTTTGATGATCTGCTCCCTCCCCTGCCCTCACAAGTCCCTGATAAGCCATCCAGAGCAGTCACTCCAGACCAGGCAACCAGGAGTATGGGACTAAGGGAGAGAATCATTGAAAAGCAATCCAGCAAACTCATTCCATCTTGAGGTGGACAGAGGCTGGCCCACCCAGTTTGAAGGAAAACCAAGGAGGAAGCTGTCCTGGAAAGCCAGTGGATGAGCTGATAGCCAAGGCAAGGGAAAGTCCCAAACAAAGCCCTAATTACCAATACAAAAGGGGCAGCCAGCAAAGAGTCAAACATGGTCTGTAGGTCGAGGGTTTCAGAGTAGCCGAGAGACAAGGCAGTCCAAGGTCCAGGGATGCAGAAGTAGTAGTCCGAAAGTAGTAAGTGGTCCGAAGATCAAGGATACTGGGAGTCCAGGATGGTCAAGAATCAAAGGTTCAAGGCAAGGAACAAGGAAAGCTAGAGACAGAGGCTTTCTCCAGGAGGCTCAGATAACATCTAGCACCGAGGCAAATCTCCCCCACTTGCTTAAATCCCTGAACTGCCAGAGCTCAGCTGGGGCTGGTTACTTTGATGACCTTGGTGTTTTTCATAAAGCCTCCTCAAGCGCCAGAGGCCCACACATTTGGCTCTACTAAAGGTAGGCATGGTCCCTGAATCCTCCTCCATGTCCAACGGCCCTGCCATCGGAATGTTTGGCTGCGGAACCTCTTGAGAAGCCACAGGCTCTGCTGGAGGCTCTGCTGACAAAGCACAGCTGCTAGGGCCGAGCTGGGGCTCCTCCGCTGCAGGCTCAGGACCCGGAGGAAGTTCTGACTTGTCCTCCAAGTCCTCATCCAGGTAGGGCATGACATCACTCCCATCCACCTCCCTCTCACTTGAAGGAGGCTGAGGCTGGTTGGGGAAGCGCTGATGAAAGGACCAGACCAGACGAGGAGCATGGACATCTATAGCGTCTTCCCAGGAGCGCTCCTCTGGTCCATAACTGACCCAATCCACCAAGTACTGAAGGTGGCCCCAACAATGGCAGGAATCCAAGATCTGAGCCACCTCGAATTCCTGTTCCCATCCACCAGGACCGGGTCAGGTGTTGGGACTGAACTGGTATCGGGCTGGACCCTTGTGGCTGGGAGCAACAAGGACCAGTGGAAAACAGGGTGTATCTGCCACATCCGAGGAAACTGGAGCCAGAAGGCCACTGGGTTGACCTGGGCCACGATCTTGTAGGGCCCCACAAACCATGCATCCAACTTCCGGCATGGCCTCTGCAGAAGAAGGTGCAGCATCAACAGCCAGATTGGATCCCCCACCCACAAAGGAGGACCTTCCTGGCGTTGTTGATCTGCTCCCTTCTTATATGCCTCCTTGGCCACCTCGAGTTGCTCCTGCAACAGGGACCGTGCAGCCCAAAATTCCTGGAGCCATTGATCTGCCACAGGGACTGACAAGGCAGGGTCAACAGCAGGAAACTTTCAAGGATGAAAGCCCCTGGTGGCAAAAAGAGTCTGCTGGGTCGAGGCATAGATTGAGTTATTGTAGGTGAACTCAGCCAGTTCAAGCAAGTCAGCCCAGTTCTCCTGAGGATAACTGGAGTAGCATCGTAGGTACTGCTCCAGAGTTCCGTTCATGCGCTCTGTCTGCCCATCCGACTGGGGATGATGAGCCAAGGACAGGTAAGGCACAATGTCCAGAAGACGCAGCAGACTTGTCCAGAAATGGGCAGTGAACTGCGCACCACAATTTGAGACCACTCCCTCAGGAAGGCCATGGAGCTGGAAGACGTGCTGGAAGAACATCCGGGCCATCTCCTTCGCTGTAGGGAGGCCAGCACAAGGCACGAAATGAGCCATCTTTGAGAAGAGGTCCACCACCATTCAAATGGTGGTATAGCCAGCAGACATGGGCATGTCCATGATAAAGTCCATGGACACTACCTTCCAGGGCCCAGATGGCATCAGGAGGGGCAATAACAAACCCACGGGCCGACCCGGGTGGTCCTTGGAATGGTGACACACTGGGCAAGTGTCCACATACTTGGCTACCTCCGCTCGAACACAAGTCCACCAAAACTCCAGAGTAAGGAGGTGCAGAGTCTTACAAAAGCCAAAATGTCCTGCTGGCTTGCTGTCGTGGCACAATCTCAACACTGCCTCCTGACACGGACCAGCCGGCATGTACGGGCGACTTCGGTGGTAGAGGAGGCCATCCTGTAGGATGATGGAAGAAGCATCCCCTTCCTCAGCATGTTGGGCTACCAGCTCTGGAGGTTGCGGATCTGGTCCAGCAAAGTAACCTCCTTCAGAATGGCAGCAAAATCTTGGGGAGCAGAATGGCGGACAGAAGCTCACCCTCCGGGTCAACGGCATACTCTGGCTTCCAGGAGAGAGCAAACTGAAGGGTTCTGCCAGAAAATATTGAGAAGCCACAGGCTCTGCTTGAGGCTTTGCTGACAAAGCAGAGCTGCTAGGGCTGTGCTGGAGCTCCTCTGCTGCAGGCTGAGGACCTGGAGGAGGTTCTGACTCGTCCTATAAGTCCTCATCCAGGCAGGGCATGACAGAAGCTGAGGCTGCTGAAAAGACCCTAGAACCCAAGAATGAAGCCCTGTTGCATGCCAGGGGCCAGCTGCATACAAGGCTGAGGTGAAAGAGTATGAGAATTAGGACCAGATTTCCTCCTCCCCTCAGCTTCACGCATGCATGTGTCTGTTCACACAGCACCTGGATCCAGGAGACCAACTATAACAAGCAGGAATTGGGCTTCTCCAGGCCCAGCAATGTGACTACAGCTGCAGGACATAGTGGATGTGCCCATAGCTCTGTAGACAAAAGAGCTCCCTGTGCTTGCTGCTGCCCAATAGCCAGCCAGCCTCCCAAGAGAAGGAGTTGAAAAAGGAGGTGGCAAAGAGGAAAGGAACTGTTGCTACTGCTGTTAGTGGTCCAGGTCTGAGAAAAGTCAGGGCCACTTCTGTGGCCATATTTGTGATGGCCCAATTTGGGATGATCACTCTGGATGGTTTCTCAGGGACCTCAGGGGAAGCCTGTGCTGCAGAGGGGCAGTCGAGGGAGTGGATAGTTGAAAATCAACTGGGCAGACTCCCAGCTTGAAAGCATACAGAGGCAGGCTTGGGGGCCTTTTTGGCAGCCTCATTGTCATCCTTCCATTTCCCCTGAGCTGAATGGGCCAGCTTTTGCATGTCTGAAACAGGAAGGAATTTGCTGAACCTATGCAGAAAGACTGCCTGGTTTGGACAAGGGAGGTGTAATGGCATGGGAGCACTGCTTCCATGCCAAGAGGGACTTCTCATCCCTGCTTCTTGTCACTGCCTTTGCACTGGATCCCTATTTCAATATTGACCCGTGTAAAGGTTGACCCATTTTTTTTTGGGTCTATGTTGTTGTCAGGGGGGGAAAATGACTTATACACAGATATATACCATATCTCTTTTTCCTTTATTTTTAAAACTGAAGGATCTTTGTCACCATCATCGGAATGGAATGATACCTTCTGCTTCTAGTTATTAAATTGTCTTTTAACTAGGTATTAGTTTTGACATTGTAAAAACTATGTTCTAGTCCAGTGGTCCCCAAACTGTGCCCTTTAAGAGATTTTGGACTTCAGCTCCCAGAGGCCTCAGCCATGTTGGCCAGTAGTCTGGGATTCTGGAAGCTGAGGTTCAAAAATCCCTTAAAGAGCACAGTTTGGGGACCACTGTAAAGAAAGTGGAAATATTTTAATTTCATGTTCCGTTCCATTTCTCTGAACTGATTTCAGGAATTAATAACAGGGTTCATGTGAGCTCCTTAACTGAGTTTGAGACTTCTGTGTGTGAAGCAGGTGCATTTTCATTGAGCTATGATCCCTTTGTCTATGAATTTGTCTATAAAACTTAGGAGTTTCTCAAATATTGCAAGGTGATCACATTTGTTAAACTTGTTATGACTGGCTAATTTTACAGCTTCTGAATTGAGGGAACCTTCCTTTGTAAATGAAAGGCAAAAGAAGCATAAAAGAACTAGTTTTTCAAGGCCTAACAAATCCACTTGCTTTGATAGTGATTCATCTGCCTCGACAGGTGGAAAAGTGACTGTACCTAGCTTTAAGGGTAAACAGTGTTTTGTGAGATATATATATATATATATATATATATATATATATATATATATATATACACACACACACACACACACACACACACACACACACACACACACACACTTTCGACTGCTTAGGACTTGCATAGATTCAAACATTTGTTAGTTTGTTGATAATTCATTCTCCTCCACCTCATCCCTAAATTCCCTAAGTCCCTAAATTCCCACACAAAAAGAATGCATAGAATATGTGAACTAATCATTGTAGGAGGTTTACTGTGCAAGAGGCACAATAAATCAAAATATGGTGTACTTATTGAGTTTGTAATGTGTGCAGAGAAAATTGAGGAAATAGCTTTAAACAATATTGCCAGTAGTACAGGGATTAGTCGAGATTGTGAAGATGGCAAGGATATGACTCTGAAGGATTCAATTGAAGCACAATACATTTTAAAGAGCCAGATGTCACCAAACGTTGTTAACAAGATCCTATAAATAGAACAATTTTTGAAAGCTAGGATATAAAGAAAAGTACAAAGAAAAAATGCTGCTAGCTCTTTAACAGACTGAAGGCCAAAAAGAAACGTAGTAGACGGTACAGCTAACCACTACACATTCTTTTTCTCATACTATCTGATCCTACAGTGGATACTCCGCTCAGTGGTGGATATTCTGCTCAGTGGTTATTGTCAGGAAATATTACATAACCACCAGATTCTGTAGAATAAGGGGGATGCCCTATATAAATCTTTGTAATGGAGTGTGTCAGAAAAAAGGCTGCATGTTTTTTATCCCTTCTGACTCTGCTTCCCGTCTGGGATTTTGAGAAACATGTTTGACTGTCTTCTGCTATAAACATGGAGCATATTCAAACTATCTGCTAAGTGTGGCTTTTTCAGAGGCACACTTTACATCTTGGACAGCTGCTGCTGCAAGTGGAACAGTGACAGATGGGAAAGTTCTAAGCGACTCAGAAATAGTACTGTCCTTAAAACAGGGAAAGAAAGTGATTGATTGTTAATGCCTCTAGGAACAGATTCACTGTATTGTGACTAGAGAACACTCATGGGCCATCCTAATAGCCTTTTGGCTAATGTGAAATTAGTAGTGCTGATGGAATCTCTTCTGAAACATGATAGCAACTAGTTATAAAGAGATCAGAAAGGCAACATGATAAAATAGACAGGATTTTAATGGCCTTATCTGGGATATTTTTATATCTGTTTGTACTGGAATGAAGTACATAGTGTGCAAGTCACAGCTTTGCAGGGCTAGAAAATTGAGTTTTCAGTGCTAGTCGTGATCATGCTAAGTACTGCATTGTCTTTGCACACCCTAAATCAGATTTTTTATTAAGATTTCTGTGTTATGATGGACTCTGCATTTATTCCTCACTTAAATGTCTTTGTATTTCTATATGGTAAAACAGAGTAAATGAAAAGAGAAAATACCTTTGTATTTTTTTTCTTTTAATTTAGTATATTACAAAAATTTAAAGGCTAACAAATTTGTTGTGGGATGAACCAGCCTTTTCCATCCTATCCTTGCTAGTTGGGAACAGTACAGGTTTAGTACCCTGATCTGGAAATACAAAATTTGAAAACCTCCTGCTGCTTTGTCTCTCAGATCCTTGGGCTCTCTCCAGCCTCACATCTTATACACAACACAAATAATGAACCAACGAGACACGAGGCTGGGTGGAGAGACTAGCAGTAAGGAGGGCCACAGCCCCTGCCTCGAAGGTGGAAGCAGATGGCTGGTAGCAAAAAGATGTGAGACTGGAGAGAGACTGAGAAACTGTGAAATGGTAGAAATCCTACCATTGTGTTTGAATCCACATCTCCCACGATTTCACAGATCCACCCTCACAAATACAGTACCAGTACATAGTACTTTACATAGTACACTACATGTGTATTTAAAAAAAATCCCAGCTCTGAAACATTTCTGGTCCCAAGCATTTCAGATAAGGGATACTCAATATAATAATCTAATAGATCTGGGTGGTACCATAAAACTAGTAGAAGTTTTTGTTGGTGTAGTCCTCTTTATAAGATGTATGATTGGAGTAGAATAGTGGTGGTAAGCTGAGGTCAGAAGGAAATGAACTGCAGAAAAGTACATAGAATTAGTACAACAAAAATTATTGTTAAGAGATAATACAAATATTCTGTTGCTGGTAAGGTAAAGGTGAATTTTATTATTATAATATTAAATATTTTTATTAAAGTTTCTAATAACAACACAAAGGAAACAAAACATACAACAAAGAAACATACTCACATATAACATTTTTATAAAGTTATAGACAAAATATAATTCTACTTCCTAACATGCATCTCCCTAGCTCTGAATTTTGAACCAAGCTGCTGGGCTGAGTAGCATGGTGATACCATCAGATCCAAATAGGTGTTTTTTGGGTGGCTGAAAACTAGAGTGTGTTGAGTGGGATTCTGACTGCTGTAACTTGTCAAAAATGGCTGCTGAAAGTCCTGACAGTTTCAAAGGTGTTTTATCACAAGGCATAAGTGACTGATATTTGAGAAATACAAGCTCAGAGCCCTCTTAGTTATGAAGAAGGAATTGTGGGGTTCTTTAATTTGCAGTCATGGCCAGGGATAGTCTATCCTCATTAGGCTGAGGATAGTCACTATTTCTGTTAGACCATTTTGGATGGAATCCCATTGCTTGTTTCCCAGTGGTTCTGCAGTGGGTATCTAAATAATGTCTAGTAAAGCAACTACTAACAATTGCCGTCGCCCCTCCATTTTTGCAGACTTGAAGTCCACGTCCCTTGCCCATTTGTGGGTGGCAAATTGAGAAGGACCAAATGGGGCACACACAGGCGCACACCTCCATTCAAGCCTATGGAGCTTAAATATTTGCGGTTTTCCATTTTCGCAGGGGGTCCGGAATGGAGGGGTGACAGTATGGCAGTGATAATTTGAATCCATTCATTTTTTATGGTGTTAATCTTTATGGTTGTTTTTCAGAACTATGAAGCGGAGAGAAGAAATCGTTCAGAGTTGGAAGTCAGATGTCAACGTTTAACACTGGATCTGGCTGATACAAAACAGATGATTCAACAAGGTGACTATCGGCAAGAGAATTATGATAAAGTAAAAGGGTAAGTGCTTTAGTAAATATAATGACAGAATGAACTTTCACTTCACTTCGCATTATCTTCAACCCAGTGTTTGCAATGGAACCTGTTCATGAACTCAGCTGTCAGGCATCAAATCTGCAACAATCTGTTGTTGACACAAAGGATAACTTGCAAACTCTCTTCATTGTAATGATTGCTTATTTAATTGTATTTTTCTTTAATCTGTGTTGTGGACTGCCCCCCTGCCCCGCCCCACCTTGGATTTCATGTTGGGAGAAAGAAATATAAATTTCATTATTATTTTCATATAATGTCAACACATATGATGTGCATGTGAACATAAGCATTTACAGTAACATAACTTGTTTTCTTCCTTCAAGATACTCAAAAGCCATTATATTTGGGGGTCTCCAGTGTGTGCACTTATTAACTGATTTATGTTATCTGTTTGATAACTGAATAATTAAGTAAAAATCCTTAACCATCCGGTTGGTCCACTGAGTATTAAATGTTTAATGGGTTTGTTTCAGGGTTTCCTTCTGCTTGGGTAGCACCCCCTGAGCAGAGTCTTTCTCGGAATACATCTACTAGAAACATCCAGGACAGATTAATTTTGCTAATTTTCCACTCCCCTGCAACTTTCAGCACTTCTTCCCCCACTGTTCCTGATAGTATGAGCTGTTCCACATTGAAAGAGACTATTTTTGCACAGCTATAGTCTCCTTTCAAAACTGGATAGCTACTTTTCAGGGGTGCTGTAGTAATGTCTTTCTTGCATTGATAGGGGATGGAATTAGATTACCTTTGAGGTCCATTCAATCTCTAGGACTCTGTGTTTCCTATTTCCCACCTCCCAATTTCATTTTGAGAATGAACGTAGAAAAGTGAATGTCATATCTGATGACTAATATATATCTGATGACTAATATTAACCATATTGGAATCATCACATGTGAAAATGACTGTGTCAGCAAGAGCACTTTGTAGAACTTGGGCCAAACATATCTTCATTATAGATGTGTAGGAAAGTGATGGTCATAGGTTCAGAGAGTGAAATGATGTGGGGAAGAGCACAGACTATTGTGTGAAATCCTGATGTCTTTCTTTCCCAGTTTTTCAGAAAATACTCAGAAAGAACCCAAATACAGTGGTACCTCTACTTACGAAATTAATCCGTTCCACAGC
>JAIPUX010001232.1:33622376-33636485 GCA_020142125.1 Phrynosoma platyrhinos
GAATTTTTCGTAAGATGAAGCATTCGTAAGTAGAGATACCACTGTATTGCAACTGGAATAAATTTAAATATCTTTGTATTTGGGGGAGGCCAAATTAAGTTAAACTGGAGCTCAATTGGGCCACCATTGGTACAAGAATATCTAAAGAGTAGTGCATGTTAAAGGAGTAGTGCATGTTGTATGAAAGCAAATTTAAGTAGAAACTGAAGCTTGAGATCTCTTAGGCTGTGACTTACAGTGGCATAATACTCCATCATGCCAATTTAAGGCACTTCTTGGAATAGTGTGCAGTGACAAGCCCTCTCCATTGCCAGAGAAAGTAGTTGTACTGGCTTCTCGGCAGCATGGGAAACAGGAAACCTCCTTTGTTTATTGAGATGACTTCCTATGCAATGTCTCGCATTTATATGCTGACCACAGCCATTTTAACAGTACCTGCATTGCTACCATTACCTGTGCTGGCATAGTTATGCTAGTTAACAGAATTATGGCCATAACAATACTGTGTCCCAATTATAGTATGCTTTTGTTTCAACAGTGAGCGTGATACATTTGAACATGACCTTTCAGAGCTCCAAAGAAAATATGAAATACTGGAAGTGTCTCATAAAGCACTAATCAAAGAAAGGAATGATTTCTCAAAAGAGGTAGAACCTTATTTAAACGTTATTCAAAACATTTGTTTCAAAAATGCCCAAGGTAGCAAAATTAGTGTTTTCTTTGGAATCGTAATTTTTTGTTTCAGTTTTATTTTTGGTATATGCTATTGGTGGTGTTGTGTGGTTTCAAGTAGTTTCCAACTTATGGTGACCCTAAGGCGAATCATGGGGATTTCTTGGCAAGGTTTCTTAAGACGGGATTTGCCGTTCTTTGAAGCTGAGAGAAAGTGACTTGCCCAAGGTCATTTGCCAAAGTGATTTGCCAGTGAGTTTTCATGGCCACATGGGAATTTGAATCTTGATTTTTCTGGAATTTCTAGTTGAACACTCAAACTACAGTTGGCCCTCCTTACACATGGATTCAACCATCCATGGCTTGAAAATATATATTTTTTAAAATATATAAATTCCAAAAAGCAAGGCTTGATTTTGTCATTTTATATCAGGGACACAATTTTATTATCCCATTGTATTTAATGGGACTTGAGCATCCATGGATTTTGGTATTCATGGGGGGGTCCTGGAACCAAACCTCAGCAGATACCAAAGGCCCACTGTACTATACTATACTGGCTCTCTGGTATGTGCCTAGAATGGTCTACAGTGGGCTCTTGGTATCCACTGGGGTTTGGTTCCAGGACACACACACCATGAATACCAAAATCCATGGATGTAATGGGACTTCATTATATACAATGGCATAGTAAAATGGTGTCCTTTATATAAAATAGCAAAATAAAGTTTTGCTTTTTGGAATTTATATATTTTTGGAATATTTTCAAGCTGTGGATAATTCAATTCTTGCATTGAAAAAATCTGTGGATATGGAGAGTTGACTGTATTTTGATGCAGCTTCATGGTAATACATAGTGCTGGTCAGTCCAGATTACACATTTATGTCCCACACCTGAATATTTTACATCTTGTGTTGAGCATTTTGGACAGAGGAGAAATTCTACTGATGTAACATTGCCTCACTCCCCATCATTCGTCCTACCTGGGTTGACAGAGTTTGTTTCGGACTTGTTGTTGTTGAGTACACCCAGGGTGATTTTTCAGGATGACCTGAGGCACAACTTTATGGCCACTGTAATAACCATGGGGCTGAGGGGCTGCTCCAACATGTCATTGACTAAAACCAGGATGCACTCTGAATATGGTTTTGTCAGTTGGGCATGAGTTTGGCAATATGGAGGTGAAGGATTTCACATCTGTTTCCCTAGTCATTGCAAGAATGCTTGCTTCTGAGGCTTAGCCTTTCAGAGGCTTTTCAATTCTGCAACCATGAAGAAATTGTAGTGGTTTCACTCTTGCTTTGAAGTCTGGTTGCAGAAGGTGGTTCTGGTGCATTGTTGCACTGCTTCATGCTAGCCATGCTTTGGAGTTCTCCATCCATTCTAAAGCATGTTCTTGGCCATGGTAATGGATTGAATGAAGACTAGTAAACAGAGACTCAGTCCAGATGAATTCAGAGAAATAGCCATGTTAGTCTGAAATAGCAAAGGGGTCTTGCAGCACCTTTGAGACTAACTGTGTGAAAGAAGCTGTAGCATGAGCTTTTGTTAGATTTCCTCAGATGCAGTCCAGATGAGGCAGAGATGTATTTTTGGATGGTCTATCTGGTTAAGTGGTATTCAGCCTGTTCTGGAAGAAGCTGCACTCCCCCTAAAGGATCAAATGCAAGTTGTGGGATGCTCTTATACCCATCATTGTTAGTGGAGCCACAGGTGGCTTCTGTGCCTCAGTGCACCTTTTATCAGCATATCTGATATGCTGACTATGACACTACCTGATACATTTGTAACTGTTAAATCATGTTCCAATAAACTTTGGATTGTAATATTTTGTACATGGGGCTACCTTTGCATATAGTCCAAAACCTTCATTTTGTCCAAAACAGGTCAGCTAGACTTCTCATTGGACTGGCTGATATGATCACATTATGCCAGTGTCTGAAAATATGCACTAGCTTTAAGTCTGTTTCCAACCCAATTCAAAATGAAGGTTTTAAGGTTTGAGGTCATACATGATTTGGGACCAGTTATCTGTAGGCTTCTCTTTTCCCAAATGTACTTACTAGGATGCTGGGGTCTTCATCTGAAACCCTTTTTCAGGTGCCAGGTGAGGTGAGATGCTTTCCAGAAAGGGACTTATCAAACTCATACACTGTTGTCTTTTCAGCATCAAATAAAGTCATTTTGCTCTTTCAGGCATTTAAAAATGTGCTTTTAGAATATAGCACTCATCCACTTAGCCACTTATTTTATTTTGATTTTACATGCTGAGTAGTGTGTTTTATTTTTGCTCCCTTTTTTTGCTTTTTATTTGCTGTCTCCAGTTGTTTATGATTTATACTTTTTTAATGTTTTGTAGACTGCAACCTTTTATCAGCTGATTTAAAACTATGCTAAATACAGTGGGCCCTTGGTATCCACTGGACCCCTCGTGGATACCAAAATCCATGGTTGCTCAAATCCCATTAAATGCAGTGACATAGCATGATGTTCCATATATAAAATGGCAAAATCAAGGTTTGCTTTTGGGGATTTTTATATTTTTAAAATATTTTCAAACTCTGGATGCTTGAATCTGTGGATAAAAAAATGTGGGTACAGAGGGCTGACTGTAATTGAGCTGGGCACTCAAAGGAGAGAATAAAAGTGTAAAATATAAGATATGGGAGGGCATAGACTGGGTCACCTAGCTGATTGTAGTATAACAGATATCTAGACCAGGAATAGGCAACCTTTACCCTTTAAGGGCCAAGGGACTTCAGCTCCCAGAAGCCTCAGCCATGTTGGCCAATAGTCCCATGTTAGCCAACAGCTCCTGGGATTCTGGGAGCTGAAGTCCATCGGCCCTTAAAGGGGAAAGGTTGCCTACCCCTGATCTAGACTGTTATATAGCAGAGGAAGTAGAATGAGAAAAATGGCATCACAGCAAATGTACTCTGAAGAGCAATAAATGCATATAAATGAAAATCCAGATTGTCGAGCCAACTAAGCAGTCTTGCCAGTTACAGTGTGGAGGTGCAGAGTTGAATCTCATTTTTGTAAACTACTCTGGAAGTTGCACTAAAGGATGGTATATAAAATTACTAAATACAATTAAATAATAATGTGTAATAAGGGAAATGACCTACTAGGAAATACTACATAGAGACAATCTGGTTTTATTTTATTTTTCCTCTTCTCAATTTAAAGGTTGCAACTTTACAGCAGTCTGTTACCTTGCTGCAGAAGGATAAGGACTACCTCAACCGACAAAATATGGAACTTAATGTTCGCTGTGCTCATGAAGAAGATCGTCTTGAAAGGCTTCAAGTTCAACTAGATGATGTCAAAAGGTCTAGAGAAGAAATGTATGAGAAATATGTAACCTCCAGGTATTCAGGTCAATTTATCCTTTCAGTGTTGTCCTGAGTCATTGAATTAGAATGTTGTTGGGCAAAACTATTTGTAACAAACACGATGTTTATGGTCAGTTTATCAAACACAATGTTTATGGTCAGTTTATCAGAGGTAATCAGATTCACATAACAGGAATTTGGTTCAGGGTCTTCAGTTTTCAATTTCTACATACAGAAAAAGTAAAGTGAAAGAAATGACAACCTGCTAATGGTAAAGTTCCCGTTATTTCCAGAGGATTCACACAGATAGAAATCAAGGTTCATCATATTTCTGACTGGACTTGCAATATTTATATTGTTAAGAATAATTTTATCCTAATGCCTGAAAAAAGGATTCAATAGCCAGTCTTGGATTTAAAATTTTCAAACAGCTAAAAAGTGATTGAAAATGAAGTTTTGGGCCATTTGAATGTTTATTTTTCTTTATTCATAGTGAAGGTCTTATACTTACTTGTAATCTTGTATTATATCGCTAGCACATTTTTATGAAAAGGAATCCCTGCGAATTTTGACTGTTTCTTGCAGTAATGGCAAGTCTTTTTGTCCACTCAGCTACTGCTAAGCTGATTATGTATAGATTATTAGAAATAAATTTTTAGCAGAGGCTGGTACCTTTTAGGTAGGGACAGAAGAGTTCTGTTCTCTTAAAACAGGGTTGAAAATCATGCAGCCCTTGAAATGTTGAAATACAACTCCCAACAATCTTGCCAGCATGGCCAATGGTGCAGAATGCTGGGTGATGCTGTCCCTTAACATCTAGAGTGCCACTTGATTCCCACTTTTGCTTTAAAAAAACAATTAAGGGGGATTAAAGTTAGAATAGGTGATTCAGCGGAAAATAATGGATTTTTCTTTATGTTTTACTTGTTGCTTTCAAGAGATCATTATAAAGCAGAATATGAAAACAAACTGCATGATGAATTGGAACAAATAAAACAGAAAACATCCCAAGAAATAGAACAGCTTCGAACAGCTACGAAGGAAATGTATGAACGTGAAAACAGGTAGGAAAATAATGATTTTAAAAATAAAGATTTATACCGAGTACAATTAGGACCTGCAGCAAAATGCTGCAATGCAAAATGCTTCTGTTTAGATTCCTATTTCTTTCCTATTCTAGTGTTCCTCTTTTTAAAAAAAAATTAAGAAAGAGAGGATGTGTACGATGCTTACATCTGGTCTTGTGGACTGAGGGTTAACCTGCAGTATTATAGATTTTCCTCTCCATGTTTGTAGAATGATCTTTCACCTACAATTTTCTCTATAAGGATTATGGTCAGTACTAATGGAGCTGTTTTGGTGCTGCCACACACACCCCTTCCTTTATTATTTATTTATTTATTTTTATCCCGCCTTTCTCTCAAAGTGGGACCCAAGGCAGCTAACAACATATATAAACATATATAAAACACATTAAACAACATATATAAAACACATTAAAACAGCAATTAAAATAGTACAACTAAACATGTAACAAATATAAAAATTACAAATATAAAATTTAAAACAGAGTTAAAAATAATAGAGGTTTCTTTTCTAAGACCTTTTATCCTTTTATCCTTTTGCATAACTTGGGCTTCCTGAGGCCTGCTGATAATCTTTTATTTATTTAAATATTAAAATTACTTATTTATTTAAATAGCTAAAATAATAACCAACTGTAGGGGGTGGTGCTCATCTCCGTTACTAAGCCGAAGAGCCAGCGTTGCCCAAGGACTGCTCTAACATGACTGCACTGAACGCTGTTACCTTCCCACCAAGGTGGTACCTGTCTAACTGCTAGGTTGGCAGAAGCTGGGACTAGTGACAGGAGTTCACCCCATCATACAGCGTTTTAACCACTAAGCCACCGCATCATAGTACAAAATCATTAAAAAATTAATTCTATTTAAATCATGTTTAAGATATTAACTTTTAAAAATCATGAAACATATTTTAAACCTCATACCAATTACATGTCCCTCTACCCTAATCAGTTAAGGCTAAAGTCCTGTTTAATAGGAAGGTTCCCCCCCCCCCCCCCCCCCCCCCCCCCCATGGAAAGAAAGTACAAAGTGGGCCTACCAAGCCTTCCTTGAGAGAGAGTTCCATAGCTTGGAAGAAGTCACAGGGGAAGGCTCCCCTGCCCTCACCAGACAAAGTCTGGAGGGATAGCAGGAGGGAGGGAAAGGCCTCCCTTGAGGATTGTAACAATCAGGCAGGCTCATATGGGGAGA
The DNA here is from genome assembly GCA_020142125.1 of Phrynosoma platyrhinos. Classification (NCBI taxonomy): domain Eukaryota; kingdom Metazoa; phylum Chordata; class Lepidosauria; order Squamata; family Phrynosomatidae; genus Phrynosoma; species Phrynosoma platyrhinos. The sequence goes on from JAIPUX010001232.1 coordinate 33,628,661, forward strand.
CAGGGCTTTCAGATAGTGTAGACCTAAGGCTGTAATTATTTAAATTTTGCCCAAGCAATAATGTGAACTTGTTGTCAGCTTTATGTTGTTGGTTGGTGCAGAGGATAACTGCACTGGATCCCTGTTGTGTTAATTTGGGAAAATAATTTCTATGGTTTTTTGTTAGTTTTTTGGGCTATGTGGCTGTGTTCTGGAAGAATTTATTCCTGGACAGAACACAGCTACATAGCCCGAAAAACCCACAAAAAAACTATGGATGCCGGCCATGAAAGCCTTTAACTTCACAAAATAATTTCTGTTTGTGCAATAGACCTATTACTACCACAACAACCCCCACAAATTCAGGACTCTGTTTCCTTTACCTTTGCTGCCACTTCAGGAAAAAGCTACATTGTAGACTCTTCTCATGTGGTCCTAGTTTCTGATACTAACTTTGTGAACTGCAACAGTTTCCACACCAAATGTTTCTCTTGAGAAGGATCACTTTGTTGCAAATAACATTTAGTGAGAATGGGGAAAGCTTTGGCTTTGGCCTCATTTGGACATAACACTAAATTATTTTGTATTATTACAATAAACTGCGGTGATCCTCAAGCTGCAGTCAGTTTTCCTCTTTCTCCACTGCATCCATAAGGAAGAATTTTGTTGTTGCCACTTCAGATTGCACCTGTCCTTAAATCTGAGTCATTGAAACAATCTAAATTCAAACAGCCATTTATAAAAGAATTAGTCAATCTGTATTGTTGCAGTCAATGATCAGTAATTAAGGAAACATTATACAAGAAATTATCCAGGTAAATTATATGAAGTGATCTAAAATTAGAGAGCACTATGTGTCATACCAGATAATAAAATGAGTTACAGTACTACAATCATTAAAAGAATATTATTAAAATGGCTAAAATTAATTTATTTACATGCTGCTGCACAAATTTCTACCACTTTGAAAAAATTTGCTGCACTCTAGGCTGGAAAACATTAAGATATAAAGTCCACCCAAATATCCAGGCAATTTCAATAAAAAAGATTCATTGTCAAAAAAAAGTTCATATATCACAATAAAAATGCATCTACTTTGCCTTTTGACTAAGATCAACTATGGTCCAAAACACACCTCAGAAATAATCCAGTTTGAGACCACCTTAACTACCCTGGCTTGGTGCTGGGGAATTATGGGGATTGTAGTTTATTGTGGCACCAGAGCTCTGTGACAGAGAAGGCTAAATGTTTCACAAAACTACCATTTCCAGAATTCCCTAGCATTGAGCCAGGATAGTTAAAGCAGTCTCAAACTGGATTATTTCTGCAGTGTATTTCAAACCTAAATATCAATTAAGCTTGATTAAGATTAGATACAGTTTGTGGTTCGTGGTTTGACACACTAAACTATGATCAAATTAAATGAAGGCAGACTATCCCAGTCTATTTTTTGTGGCCATGTAGGAAAAGATGGAACAGTGCGTGCCTAAGGACTGTTGTGGCTCTTTCTCATAACACTGCATTTAAACACAACTTTACATGGAATATATATTGAGGCAATTTCTGTGCACGGAAACTGAAAAAAAAATTATTGTTGAATGAGCATGATGAAAAATTAATCCTGGGATGGACACATGAATATACTTTTTAGTAAAGTGATGACTAATAAATGTTAATTTTTTCTTAATCTCCAGTACAATTTGTAATGTTTGGGGCATTCTGCAGTTTCATAATAGAGCTACCTGCCTGACTCAGATGAGAAATAAAAGTGCAGAAAAAGTAAGAGAAATAACCCAAACTAGTAGGAAACATGCCTGAAACTTACAGAAGTGCATATATATTTTTTCAGTATTTAGATATGAGTAGTAATTGCATATAGGCAATTTAATTTGTAATTGATGAAATGGAGGAAATACCATGTATATGGCAAGGGTGAGGAACCTTCTTCAGCTTGGGGGCCAAATTCAGTTTAGAGCTGCATTATAGTGGTGGATAGGATAAAAATGGGTGGGGTCAAAGGTGGAACATAAAACCCACACCACATGTTAACCTTTCAGAATGGGGAAAGCCCAATATAAACGGTAGAAATTGCTCAAACGATAGTGTCATGGAGCAGGTATGTGGCTCTCTAGGAAATCCCAGAGCAAGATTTCAGCCTGGGGCCAGAGGTTTTCCACCCATACTGTATGATCTGTGATGTAGTTGATCTCATCAGAGTGTACTGTATATACTCATGTGTAAGTCTAGAAATTTTAGTCAATTTTTTTCCTTAATCTCCAATATAATCTGTAATGCTTGTGGCATTGCGTAGTTTTATAATAGAGCTATCTTTTGGATGCATTTGCCACCTATTTGACTCAGATGATTTTAATCAAAAAACCAAAGTTGACATATCCACAGGTCAATGTAAGTTCTGTTCTTTTAACTCTTATTTAAAAATGAATCATCCCCTGATGAAAGGCAAAAGTATAATCTGTCCTGGAAGCACTGCCCCCGCCTCTACTTTCTCATCCATCCAGCCTTTAGGATGAGCACAGTTATGCTAGGATTTTTAAAGTTCTTTGGCATTGCTTTCCCTTGCTTCATCCTTTAGAATTTTTGTTATGTTTCCCTACGTTTTACCCTCGACTTATCCATGGGTCATATAAAAATCCATAATTTGGGGCCCAAAACCAGCCCTCAATTTATACAGTCACTCCTTCCAATTCGCGGGTGATCCGTTCCAGAACCACCACCTGCGAAAATAGGAGCTTGCAAATATTGGAACCCCCTTGAAAATAATGGTGCAGGCATGGCGTTGGGGACCACTGATCTGTTTTGGTTTAATAATCAACGCGACGCCGCAAACCCCCCCCCCCCCGTGGGCCGCGGAAAAATTATCAAACGTTGACCAGTCCACTGCAATAAAAAGGTTGGGGACCACTGCCATAGACTGCTAAAAAGACAAACAAATAGGTTCTGGAGCAAATAAGCCCTGAACTATCCCTGGAGGCCAAGACGACTAAACTTTGGCCATTAGAAAAGACATTAATGGCTGGAAAAGTAGAAGACAGTAGGAAAAGAGGAAGACCACAGTGCAGATGGATGGACTCAATCAAGAAAGCCATGACCCTGAGTCTGCAAGACCTGAGTAGGGCAGTTAAGGATAGGGTGACTTAGGGCCTTTGCAGACTGCCAGAAATAGTGCACACTAAATTGAGACACTGTCCTGGCTCAGTGCTAGGGAGTCACGGGAATTGTATTTTTTTCTGGGACATTGAGCCTTTTCTGTCAGAGAGCTCTGGTGCCACAATAAATTACAGTTCCCATGATTCCCTAGCACTGAGCCAGGGCAGTGCCTCAATTTAATGTGCACTATTTCTGGCAGTCTGCAAAGGCCCTTAGAGAGCTCTCATTCATAGGGTTGCCATAAGTTAAAGTCGTTTCTGTAGCAGTTAACAACAACAATGCAAACTTACCAAATTATGAAGAGTTCATAGATATTGTAATAGGTGGTAATGCAGAGTACAAGGTTTGGATAATTAACTTCTTTTGCTTGTATGCAACAGAAATTTCTGATTTTACATTTGTTTATACTGACTGCTAAAAGATAAAGAACGAATATAGGCAAGAATATATTTAGTATTTAACCTTATTTCCTTTCTCTTCCTCCTCCTTCTCCTACACCAATCTGCTAAATTGTGCCAACCGCTAACTGTATCACAGAGGTTAACTGAAATCTTCGTTTCCCATGTACTGACTTGTATTATGTTACATAAAACAGCTTTAAGGTCTGTTTGTTTATGGAGCTTTGACAGATGTAAAAATGTTTGCATGCAATATGGCTAAGAACATTGGTCTGGGACCAGTTGGCAGAAATTCTGTTCCTCATCTTGAAATTATGGTTTATTTACTGCCAAATCCTGAATGTCTTTATGATTTAAAAGAACATTTGTGAATAAAAATCTTGAAAACAATGCTTTATTTTTATCCCTATTGGAACAAAAAGGGTGTGGTGATTTAGTGAATCATTCATGCTTCCCCTTATATTTCTGTTTTTATGTACTTTGTGGTTTATGCCTTTTAATACATTATTTGGAGCCCTCTAAGATCCTTCAACACACACCCCCAGTAGTTGCCCATCTTCTACACTTCAGTTTTCTTTATAAAATAAACTCAAAATAACTTTTAAAAAGATAATATAATATATAAAGAAATAAAAGCAATTAACTCTACTAAAATATCATGCATTAGAAGAACTAAAAGTAGAAATGTTCATCTTAATAGGGAACCAGAGACATATTGGAATAAACATAATTTAAGCTCATAACAGACCTCTGAAGTAACTCAAGCTAAGAAATAGTGATTTGTCCGAGAACATGAGGTGACTTTTAAGGTTAAACAGTAAATTGGACTAGCCTCTGTCATTCAGCTCCAATATGAGATTCACTATCCCACAACATGCTTTATTCAGCCTGATACATCTCTTGTTTGGTGTCTAGCATGACTGTAGGGGTCATTTCCCATTTTCTCCATTTCTGACAATGGGGTGGATTTATGTGGTAGATCTTAGGCCTAACTGCCTTTGTAAGCCCCAAGAAGGCAGAAGGAGAGCTTTAAGACATTTGGTAACAAATTGAACAGTAAGTACAGACCTAGAAACCCCATCCAAGTAAGATGAGAACCATCATGGTGTAGTGATTAATGTGTTGAACTAGAACTGGGGAGACCCAAGTCCAAATGCCATCTTGACTCTGAAGCTCACTGAATGCTTATGTCAGTCTAACCTGCCTCACAGGGTTGTTATGAGGATTAAAGGGGGAGGCATTTTACGTCACCTGAAAAAAGCAGGTGTGAGCAATATTGGCTCCCTAGATGTTTTTGGCCTTCATCCCTTGTCTTTAGGCACCATAACTAGTAATAAGGGATGACAGGAAGTGCAGTCCAAGATAAAGATAGTACCTCATGATGGATTTATGTTTTGCTATTCTGTGACGAATAGAGTTATATCAACTCCACAATATGCTGGTATACATACCTAGGGAGGGGTCTGCATTTACTAAACATTTCATAAGTTGTACAGTCCTGTGTAACAAGATATTAATTTGATTTGGTGGCATTACCTTATGCCCAATGAAGATAGTTCATATCAGAATATTCTAGACAAGAGAGCAAGAAGAAGAGGGGGAGAATACAAAACTTAGGTGCAAATGAACTTAACTGTGTGGTTAGCTTTTTTCTCAGTCTGTCTGAGAACATATTTATTTACCACAAACAATATTTCATCTGATTATTATTTTATAAGGTGACATATCACATCGGAGAAAATGGCATTGACATGAAATATTTACCATATGACATTGATATAGTAAAGTCACCTTGTGAAGAGGTCTCCACATCAAAAAGTAATGTGAAAATTAAACCTAATGTTTTCAAGCTAAAAGCCTTATAGCTAAATGAATAAAGCTTTTTGATCTAAAAATAGTAGTTCTTAATGCAGCATTTACCCTACTGAACAAAAGCAATGAAACTTCAAAGGTGAAGTGTCTGTATGGCTGCCATGAAATGCAGCCTGGTTCACCAAACATTAACTCTCAACTTAAGCAATGGAATACGAATTGGTAAAATTGGTAGATTTACACCAAAAAATCCTATTTTGGAATGAAAGGGTGGGTTTTTTCCCATTTAAATATAAAATTACATTACATTATAACGCAAAACATTACATATCTACAATGATACAATGATGCAAACAACACTATATATATGAAGAAGAAAAAAGGAAAGAAAGAAAGAAAGAAAGAAAGAAAGAAAGAAAGAAAATAAATAAATAAATTACATACAATACATAAACAATGTACTTCCTGATTGCTTCTATGAGGAAATATTTTCTGTATATATTCACTTTTACAACCATCTATACAACTTCTCTCTGTTTAATATATTGTTCAAATTCCTACTGAATTGTTAAAGTTTATCACCTTGTATATATTATAATTCACTTTAAATTTACAGACATTCATACCCATGTCTTCTGTCTCTATCATTTATTTGATCCATTAAAATAAAATAAAAACTACTACTAATATTCCATCTGTAATATTAAAGTCAATATCCAGTTTTCCCCAGTTATGATATACATAATCTACACAATTTGCCAATTGTCTAAATATTCATGTGACATTTTATTTTGTATTCTTGTCATGTTATCCATTTCTATCATGTCTATTACTTTTGTTATCCAATCTTCTATGGAGGGTATAGTTTGTTGTTTCCAGTTTTTTGCATAAATCATTTTTGCAGCTGATAACAAATATTATCCTGCCATGCTTTTGCTCCAATTTGTTGTCCATCATATTTAATAATTAAATTTCTGGTTTCAAGGGTATATTTATCTGTAAGATCTTAAACAACATTTGATTAATTAACACCTAGAACTTTTTGGTTTCAGGTGGCATAAATTTTGGATATCTTTTCAGTTGTTAAATACCAAAAAAATATAATTTATAGTAGTTTTCTTTTATATCTTGACATAATGTGTATTTTATCCTTTTTGTTCATGTTTGTTCCCACTGATCTAATTCTAATAGATCTCCAAAATTTTGAGCCCATTTAATCATGTTTTCTTTAATCACACTTTCTTCCATATATATTTTTAACAATGCTTTATATAATTTTTACACCATGCCTTTTTTGTTTGGGATCAATATCTCCTCTCTATCAGTTGTTTCTTTGTCTGTACCTATCTGCTTGCAGTCCATGCAGAATCTTTCTTTCAGCTGTCTGTATTAAAACCAGGTACATTTTATCCCTTCTTAATTCAGCTTTTCTGAAGTTTTCATTCTACATTCGTTTTTGGGAGGGGGCAACAAGTTCTTATATGTTATCCTTCTTTCATCTAGATTAGGATCTATCCTGAATAAAACCTCATGAGGTGAAATCCATAAAGATATTTGGAAGAAATTCTATTTTTGTATTTCTTCCATATTGTTAACAAGGCATGTCTTACATAATGGCTTGTAAAATATCTATTAGCTTTTTCTTTGTTATAGCACATATATCTGTGCCAACAGAATCTTAAATCAGCCCCTTCTAAATTTAATAATTTTTAGTTTTCTAACCTCATCCAGTCTTTGATCCATGTAAAACCACATGCTACATGTGTTGCAGTTTTTTCTAAAGTTTTTGTTTTGTCTTCCAGTTTATCTAGGCTTATATTGACTTGTTGGATTTCTTTTTTAACTTCATCTAAAGATTTTATGACTACTTTTATTTCTTTCGTCATATCTTATTTCAGATCTGTACGTAATTCTTGAATTTCTGTTCTTAAATTTTTGATTTCTTGTTTTAGGTTTTGTTGCATCTCTGTTTTTTTATTTCATCCAAAATTTACATTTGTTCAGTTGAGCCTCTTTTTTGCAATTGAATTGTTGCTTGTGTTTGTATTGCCTGAGTCACTGCCATTTTTCTTGACATGATAGACTTTTTTTATATATTTAATTTGTCTTTTAATTTATATCAGTTTATTCTCTTATCCTTATTGCTTTAGTTTTTCTTCTTTTTGTTTCTTTATTGTTATTATTTGTTTATTTATTTTAGTATTTATTGTTTTTCCCCTTACTTTCTTCTCCTTCTTCTCTTCTTCTTTTTTCCCCCCTTTATTGATAAATGAATTCTTGCCAATTTTAAGTTTTGATAGTCGATCTGCTTTTACCTTTAATTTCTCTTTAAATTTCAGTTCTTTTCCAGTTTGGTTCTCTTTTCTCAGCTGTTTTCTTCATAGTGGATTTTCCCCCTTTCCTTTTACAGTTAACGTACTTTATTTTCTGGTGTATAAGACTACTTTTTTGCCCTGGAAAATCTTCTC
>JAIPUX010001232.1:33636585-33648711 GCA_020142125.1 Phrynosoma platyrhinos
ATATATATATATATATATATTAAAAAACAGAGTCCATTAGAAATTATTTCAAACAATCATGTGATAAAATTCCTTTTAATTCATTTTATAAACAATACCGATTAGATTTCTTCTCTTTCCTTACCCTGAACTCTAAATATAATTATATGAGATTAAGGTTGACTAAAGTTATGAAATTAAATTCATTTAATTCACTTAATCTTCTATAGAAGTACTTGGTGTTGCTTTGTGAATTTAAATTTTATATGAGTTTTTATATCAAGAAGAATATAAATTAATCAAAGGAAATCAATTCAAAATTAATTCAAGTCAGAGTTGAAGTTAATTCAGTTCAATTCATTCTGTCAAAATAATTCATTTGAATAGGTAGGTTTGAAAATTAATCTCAAAAATTCTTAGTCCTTTACTTTCCAGCATTTGTTTAGCTTTACTCACTGGTGTTCTTCTTTTATTTCTGTAATCTTCCTTAAGTCTGCTAGTCCCTTAGAATTTCTTTTTAATGTAGATGGATTAAATTATACTTTAAAAAAAGCAACCTCCTTCCGATTTTTATAATTATTTTCTTCTTACTGATAATGTTTTAAAAGTTGGGAAAGGTGCTTATTGCCTAAAAGGCATTGCTGTGTGGTTTGGCTCTCAAAGCTCCCTCTACTACTTGGTCTCTTTGTCTTTACCAGCCCAAGCATAAGCAAAATGCAGAACTCGGAGCTAGGAATTCTGAGCCTCTGGGAGGACCCTACTATTCCCTGTGCCAAGGGGAAAAGTCTCATCCTGGCCCTGTGCCTGCTGTTTTTGGCAATTGGGCCAATTTGGGCAGAAAGACCCACGACAAGAAGCATTCCATGTAGCTCCCGTAAACGCTTCCACATGCCTCCATTGCCCAACCAGACGTCCTGAAAGGAGTTTTCCAATGTAACTGAAATTCTGTGTGAGATTCTGCCATCTCTGCCTCCATGCTCCCATTTTTTGATAGATGTTTTGAGTTTTGCCAACTCTTCTCTCTCCCTTTAGACTTCATTCTAGCTAGTGTATGTCCTTCTAATAGACAGTCAGATTTAACTGGGTGATATCACTAAAGGAAAAAAGCTACTATTGTTGTGGGGCCAGTTCTTTCTGTATTGTATCGTATTGCTTTGGCTTATGTTTTTCACATTTAACTGCGCTACACTGTTATAGTGCTATTATTCCACATTTACTGTTATGGCTGTTTTCTGTGGCATTTTGGAGTTTGGAGTTTACTGAGGCCTCAAAGCTCGCTGGTTGAAAATTCTAAGTACCCTTCCCTAAACTACAAATTCCAGGATTCCACAGAAGGTAACTACAGCAGTAAAAGTGGAATAATAGTGCTATACCAGTGTATTGCAGGACATCACACGGGTCAAATCTTGCCAGAACTGCTGCCACACATTTCTGTAAACAGGCTCTGAATGAGCAGGGACAGGTAACAATTTTGCAAACACTTTTACTCACTTCTGAATTTGAAAATAAATCAATAAAATAATGAAAAATAAATGAAAGGCAATCTCCATTCTATAAAACATTTATGAAATGTATCTTCATTTCAGCTCTGTTGAAAAAAGATATCTTGGTCTCAATATGTTTTATGTATTGTATTTCTTTAAAGAAAACAAACATCTTAAACACAAACATTTAAACAGAAGACCCTCCTCTGTGCCCACTTGTAGGGATATTATGTGGAGACACAGGAGATAACCTTGTCGACTGTGACACTGGTGCACCCTGCCTTTGGAAGCCTGGTTGCTATGAATGCTGTCCTCATTTTGTCATAAAGCTGAAATCTGATTCTTTGCTCAAACATTTGTGGCCTAATGTCTGTCGGTTGACTTAACATACGAGCTTGTAGATTCCCATACTTCATTTTATCTTTATTTATTTATTTATTTATTTATTTAATAGTGATTTAATGTTGTTTTATTGGCTATCTCTAGAAAGTGGGTGGGATAAAAATATTTTATAAATAAATTATTATTATTTGCTGTCTCTAGGAATGTCTTACATATTTGGTATGCTATTGAATAAAATCAACCCAACATATTGGAGATACCTGTAGTGTGAATAAACAAATTACCTTTCTATTTGTTTACCAAAGATGCATGCAAAATATGGTGATGGCTACTGGCTTAGACTGTTCCTGAAAAGAATGATTAGCATTGTTTATGGAGGATAAGTCTTATTAATTTATGCTTATCATGTTAGGTAAATGGAATTGTCATGTATAAAGACACTATACCTCTGTGTACAGAAAACAAGAGAGTGCTTTCCTTCGTGCTCTGCTTATAATCTTTCTGTGGCAGGGAATGCATTATTTTGATTGGCTCAACAATTCCTATACAGGCTGAATATCCCTGATCTGGAATAATGAAATTTGAAATATTCCAAAATTGTCCACATTGGTGGCTGAGATAATGACGCCTTTGCTTCCTGATGGTTCAGAGTACACAAACTTTGTTTCATGTTTGTTGCTGTTGTTAACTGCCTTCACATCCGTCTCGACCCAACAAAATTATTTAAAATATTGTGTATAAAATCACCTTGAGTTTATATGAATTTAGTGTATACAAAACAAAAATGAGTTTCATTTTTTGATTTGGGTCCCAGTTCTAGGATATCTCATTTTGTACAGTCAGCCCCCCATATCCACGGATTCTTTATCCATGGATTCAAGCAGCCAAGGCTTGAAAACATTTTTAAAATACATAAATTCCAAAATGCAAAACTTGATCTTACAATTTTATATAAGGGGCACCATTTTACTGCACTATTGTATTTAATGCAACATGAGCATCCATGGATTTTGGTATCTACAGGAGTGGGGGGGTGGTCCTAACACCAAACCCCAGCAGATACCAAATAATATGCAGTATTTCAAAACCTGAAATCCCAAACACTTCTGGTCCCAAGCATTTCAAATAAAGGAGACTCAGCCTATATTAAGATTGGTGACCGAATGCAATAAACTAGAAACTTGCAGATGAGTTTTCTTTATTTTTTTGGCCCCCGTTGTCTATTTGACTTTCTCGGTTACATACTTGGCAACATTTGCTGAAAAAAAATCACACACAAAGAGGGGAAGCAGACGAGGGCGTCCAGGACGCCCTGGGCCGGCGCGCCGCGGGGCCGCAGCCTCCGCACCTCGGCGCACCGGCGGCGACCCTGGAAGGAGCGCTAAATCAGCGCTCCTTCCTCAAGACAGCGAAAGTGCGCACTAACAGCGGCGGGCGCACTTTCGCTGTCTTTTCCGCCGCGGCGCGTTCGGCTGCCGCGGCGTGAGGTCTTCCCCGGAGCGCCGGCCGTGCGGAGGGCTGGCGACTCCGAGGGCGACCTCAGGGAGAGGAAGGGGCGCCGAACGTGCGGCTGCCCCTCCTCTTCTGGGCCCAGAAGACGACTCTATTAGTCGTCTGCCGAGGCCCAAAGTCTAACAAAGGCATGGAAATATTGGCACCCTTTCCCTCAACACCTCAAGTGTTCTCTCATTCTTTCACTCATGCTGCTGACCTTAATTTTATTTTAACTTCATAAACAATTTGAAATCCTAAATCACTCCAAACAACAACTCATAAAAACAAGAAAAAACCCATAATGAAGATGGAGACAATAAAATATCCTTAACGGCTTGATAAGAAAGATAACAAATGTTTTCAGCTTACAGCTTGCTTTGCAATAATGTTTTGGCCAAATGCCTCAGGTCATACAGTGTTGGGACTTTGTGACTCTTAACAGGGAGGATGGGTGCCATTAGTTGTTGTTGCTTCCCACTGGGTCTTAGATCAACAAGTAACAGAGAAGGGCTTCAGGTGATAAATGGAGTATGTGGGAGTAGGAAGAAGTTAGGCCTTCAAGTGTCTAGTTCATGCCCTAGCTTAGAGATTTAAGATTAAAACTGGTACCTTGAATTGGCAATCAACATAGAGCAAACAAAATATGTGTACAGTAGCATATTCTTATCATCTTACTCCACCGGTATAGTGGCAGCAGTATTTTACAGATTTTTTGAAAGGCAGCCCCTGGAGGTGCCTAAGGTACAAATGGTTGTGACAAAGTCCTCTTTTTATCAGGTAAGGTTGTAGCCAGTGTACTAGCCAAAACTAACTTCCAGTTTTCAGGAAAAGATAAGATATATATTTTTAAAAAATTAATAATGCATAAGCTGGGAAAAGGTGTTTCTCACACCAGCATCACCTGCCCACTTAATGCTAAGGAGCCACCCTCAAACTACAGGTCTCAGTTTTTAAGGGGGAGTACATAACTACCAAATCAGATATTCCACCAGTTAAAAGTACTTCCATTTCTACTTACTCTTTCCTAATGTTCCTGCTTATCAATTAACTCCCAACTACCTGTTCGGTTCTCCGTTGTTTGTCCTTTTCAGGTCCTTGTGTTAGTGCCCTTTGTCTTTTACCATTTTACTGCCCAGCTCTTACATATTCTACCTACCGAATTACCATTACTAGCAACATATACCTCCTACACTGTCCTTGACTTTATGTGGTTTTTCTTTTGCACAAACATAAGAAGTTGTGCTTGCTGACAAATTTATTCTGGTATCCTCAAAGTTACAGATAGGAATGTTTGTTAGCATTCTGTAACTTCTCACATATGCAAATAGTGACTAGGAAGGACTTAAGAGTAACAGCAGTTTTTTTTTAGCCCATTATTTTAAATATAGCAAGAAGATTAATTAAAATAAAAATATAGATCAATGCAGTATAGTAAGTGTAATAAAAATAACAACTATAAGTATATAGAATTTTTAATAACAAAGTTGACACTCTATACCTTGTATGTGCATGGGCTGAAGATTTAAGTAAAACAGTATGGAAATGGATGAAGCATGAAAAATCAAAATATATACACAATGAAATTATGCTACAACAAAAATAAATTGCAGATAACTTGGATTATAACACAGTTTATTTATGAATACTTTCTTGGGGGTAAATGTTTGCTCTGTTACATTGTTAACTTTTAGAAATTTAAGAGAAGCAAGAGATAATGCTGTGACTGAAAAAGAGAGGGCTGTGGCTGATGAAAAAGAAGCTTTAGGGAAATATGAGCAACTTTTGGAACAGTAAGTATTTTTACCTTTCTTTTTCTTCTCATATATTTTGAACAGAGAAAAGCTAAACATTTGTATCAATAAAATTAAGGTGTGATTTTATTTTGTTTTCTAACCACCACCACCCCAAATCCAGAACAAATAATTGTTACTACTTGCTGAGAACTCAGAATTACCAGAGTACTTTGGGATTCTTTTTCACCATGTTTAGCTTGACTTATTCAGAGTTCTGGTAAGATGAAAGAGCCAGTAGAAATTGTTAAAGCACTGAAGAACTAGAAAAATTTCTAATGAACTGCTTTTCTAATGAAAAATATTAAAAACCTTACACCTCCCGACAAAAGTTTGAGTTTGTCTAAATCTGCCTTTCTAACCTCAGTGCCCTTCAGATGCATCCGACAACATCCTCAGTTGGAGATGATAAGAGTTTTGGTTCAACATATCTGTAGTGTACTAAGTTGGCAAAAACTATAAAGTTAGAGTTGTTGATACTGGAAAGTTGAATCTTTAGCAAAAACTAAAAAATTCCCTTGGCAACCCATACTGAGCTTAGAATATTCATTTTATTGGCAGAACAGACCTTTTATATCACAATGATTAATTGACTCCTTAATTACCGTATTTTTTTGAAGTAGCTTTAGTCTTTAGTCAGTTGGCCAGAAGCTTCCTTTTTCTTATCTCTTTACTTTTGCTAATCAGATGGTTCAAATAGGAAATAATTCTTAAATCTAATATATTACTTTTTAAAAACATAACGATAGCCATGCTATTGAACATACCTTTTTCTTGAGAGAAAAATTAACACAATAATCATAGTTTGCTGTTATTTATATTCATATTTGTCATGTGATCTTCCTGGGATAATTAGAAAATCTCTGTAAATATATAGCAGTTTCTGTTAATGACTAATATCACTTGGCTCTGGATGTGATCATAAATCTATTTTGAAATTTCACGGAACATACTGAGATAGCTTTTTGCTTAAATGGATTTTTTAGAAATAATTTTGTAAATTCTAAAAAAATCATGTATAGGTATTTGACCTCTGGTTTATTCCTAGAATTTTGTTATTGCTTTTTGTCAATGTATAGCACTAAAAATTATATATTACGGATTATATATTAAATTATTAAGGTTTAATATAATCATAGAATTAGATTAAAATGATTTCAAACAGTTCATCTATCCTGCCCCCTAGCTGTTTCTTTGAAATCAATGTTTGATTAAAAAAAATTGCTTGAATAAGATTTTTAAAATTTCATCTAATCAGTATGTCCTTGATCATAAAATGATTGTGGTAGTCATTGCATATTTAACAGATCTCTTTTAAATTTTAAATTTGTTTTATTATTGATTTAGCCTACTCCTGCCACATTTTCGGCCTTAGGAATATCAATGATATAATTTTATTTAAGATGTAAATGCAAGGGAATGAGAGGATTCCCTACTTCTCGACACCATTTTTTCCTTTGTTTGTTATTTTATTTATTTATTTATTTATATGCCACTTTTCTCCTAGAATGGGACTCAAGGTGGCTGACAAAAAGAATTAGCTAAATACAGTAAAAATTTAAAAGTACAAGTAAAATAATCACATTAAAATGTTAGATTAAAACAAAATGAACTCATTCAAAAGGATACAAAAGTTAAAAATTGATCCATAAGGAACCTACCTACAAGTAATTATACATGAAAACCCTGGTTGAGCAAAATGATATTTGCCTTGCCAGCAAAAGAAGGGCTGGGAGAAAGCTGGCCTAGCTTCCTGTGGAAGGGAATTTCAAAGAGTGGAAACGGTCACTGAGAAGTCTCCCTCCCATGTCCTCACCAAATGAGCCTATGATGGTGGTGGAACCAAGAGAAAGCCCTTCTTCGTGTATCTTAAGACTTTGGCAGGTTTATATAGAACAGTGGTACTCAAACCGTTTCAAATTCATATTTTAACATTTTATAAGGAAATAGCATCATTCAAATTAGGATAGTTTTATTTAACTAAATTCAATATTTAACTTAATGCATGGGTAAATTTGACACACAAAAGAGTTTGGGAAGAGGTCACTCAGTGTTAAGGGTCTGGGCTGCTAAGTGCTCATGAATCACAAACTACCTGAAAAAATTAAAATCCAATATTAAGTTCCTGCAGGAGATGCACAGAAAGGGGATAGGGCATATACTCTCCAGCTCAGTCTTCCAGACCCAATAATCTGCAGGGGACTCTATGAAAGCCAGAGGACTTGTGATTCTAATTAACAAATTCGGCCCATTTATATAGGAATGGGTAATAAGAGACACATCAGGTTGCTTTATAATTTTGCTAAGGTTCTGTAGTAGACAGGTGGCTCACTCTCGGTACCTTTTACTCCCCAAATAAAGGCACATGTATCTGACGTACAACCTTCACAGTGAAAACAAGCAAAGAATTCACTCATCTTTTCTTTAATCTCCTTATTCTTCTTTAGCACAACCTGTAACTGGCTAGTTTTCTGCTTCAAATATATTTTTAATTCTTTCTTCTGAAATGCTTTCTCTTTTATCAATATGCTTGGGTTTTTTAAAAAAAATAATAATAATTCCTTACCACCTGCTTGCATTCTTTGTTCTTGTTTGTGTACCTCCTTAATTGCATTAAGGAGAAATCCATGTATTATTGTGTTACTCCATGTATACCAGCTAACGATGCAGGAGTCCAAAGTCTTTTTTCTGTTTTGACTGTTGGTACCTCTCCCTTCTATTATATATATATATATTTTAAAAATCTCCCTTGCCAGCTAGACAAGGAGAATTTTCTGAAGGAAGCCTTCTTGTCTCTCATACGTTTCTTCCTTCTATCAAGCTTTTGAACAGTTGTACCTTCAGTGTGCTGTGTATATTGTAACTGAACATCTGTTGTCGTTTTAAATCACTCACCTGTTTATGGAGAGCTTTGATCCTCTTGATTTTCCCTTCCACTTTCTTTTTACCAAATACTCTTGCTTGTGAGAATTTTATTTTTTTAGAGGAAAATCTTTTTTAAGAGGAAAATCTGAATATGCTGGACTGCCTCAGCAGTTGTCCGTTTTGCATTGCACTGCATTATTAGAACTCATCACAAAGGCAAAAGATTAATTATGGTTAACAGTCCTAGTTACTAACTACTAATTATTATATTACCATAATCTGATTCTTGCAAACATATTTGATCATATACAATATACGGAATGTTGCCTGACTTGACCAGCCATTAAGAAATACATCTGGTTAACTGTGTAATGAAGATCCCAACCAACACTTAATTTTCTATTCAAGTATAATTATTGTAATTTTATACTTATTAGTGATTGGAAATTGGGTCATTTTACTCTAATACTGTTTTATAAAATTAAAACTACTGTAATACTTTATATACCATAGTAACTCTGAATATTTTAAAATGCAAACAAGGTTTTAATTTTCTACTGCTTCAATCACATAGTTTACATTTTTCTCTGTATAGAGCAAGTCCTAGCTTACAGTAACCTGTTTGCTATGTGCTTATGCAATTGCAAAAACTGTTGCCTAAGGTGAATCACAAGTGCCAAGTGAGAAGGAACTCTGTTGATGGCCATGTAAGGCAAATTCTAATTAAGAAAAAAATGCTTCCCAAACTATGAGGGAATACAGACTGGCCAAAAAGGCCAACCTGGGGGTGGAGTTGGGGCGTCGCGACAGCACACCGGCCACCCCAATTCCATCCTGATTCCACTGTCATGCCGTTCAGCCCACCGCAAGGCAGGCAGTGTCAGGGCACTCCATTGGCGCAGCATTCATATACGCCGTGCCAAAGGAGCGCAGAAAAGCTGCCACTGCAGCAAGGGTGGTTTTTTGCTGCTCTAAAAAGGAGCAGCATTTGCCAGCTCTTTATAAAGCAGCAATGTGTCTGATCGGGGCCGCAGCATGCGATTGCCCCTAAGTCTTGAATAGGAAAAATACTAACCTAATACAGTGCTTAACATTATTTCCAAAGTCAATCGTAAAGGTTTGCAGGACCTCAAGAATGGTTTAAGATGTATCACAGTAGGCTGCAGATGGAGAGAGGAAATCTGTAGAAATCGTGATACTCTTCTTCCTTTGCGTGAGCACAACTGCCTTTCTGCTTATGCTATTGTCTGTATCCAAGTTGTTAACCACTTTATGAGTGATCTGGCTCCATACTATGGTTGGCACATCTAGCAGTAAGAATGTTCTGGTTTTCTAGTGTGCCTGCCCAGCCACAGCTATCAATATAAATATGTGTACTTCATCTATATACATAGACATAGTCAAAAAGAAAGGCACAGAATATATTTCTTACAACTTGAAAATATTTGTTGTTATGAATGAATAACTTTGTCATAAAGTAATGGTCATCATCATCATTATCACCACGTCAGTTTATAGCCTTTCCTTTTATACGGTATGTTAAAACCAGTTCACAGCACAAGAGCAATACAAAAGCAGGAATACATATAAATACATCATTGCAACACACTGAGAAAGAATTTATTTACCTAATATTAACATCATTGTTTTTATAATTTTAACCCTTATTACTAAATAGGTAGTATCCATCTTTAAAACACATTATCAATTGATATTGGTTATTAGTAATTTGTAAACCAGAGTCAAATAGACCAAATTCGTTCCACTGCAATCAGTCATGAACAAATACAGCCAGTTTATCAAAAATGACAACTGCAGGAAACAGCAACCAGATCTCTCATAACTTGCTCAGGAGATCTCTTCCATGCTTCACTCTCTCAGTCTGGGGTGGTCTGAGCTGCAGAGAGTGCAGGTGTTAGTCTCTACTCCATGTTCTGCATGCTCTTGCGTCTTGCTCCTGGTGATAAGGCCAGGGACAGCCTGTCTTAGGGTAGAACTTGGACTAGCTAGTATTTGTTTGTAAATTGGTCTAACCCTTATCTTAATGCTACAGGGGAAAAAATCCATACAGTCTTAAAAATAATACTGTGCTTGCCATGCCACATTTTTTTCTGTCTTATGGAGCAGCAGCCTCTGAGGGCCTTTGCAGACTGCCAGAAATAGTGCAGATTGAGTCCACTTTAACTGCCCTGACTCAGTGCTAGAGAATCATGGGAACTGTAGTTTATTGTGGCACCAGAGCTCTCTGACAGAGAAGGCTCAGTGTCTCAGAAAAAAATACAATTCCCATGATTCCCTAGCACTGAGCCAGGGCAGTTGAAGTGGACTCAATTTGCACTATTTCTAGCAGTCTGCAAAGGCCCTGAGTCAGTCTTGATTCCCCATAATTGCTGGAGAGTCAAGCTGCATCAGGAACTTATATATTACAGGTTGAGTATCCCTTATCCAGAATTCTGAAATCTGAAATGCTCCCAAATCGTCCACATGGTGGCTTACATAGTGACAACTTTGATTTCTGATGGTTCAATGTACACAAACTTTGTTTCATGCACAAAATTATTAAAAATATTATGTATAAAGTTGCCTTCAGGCTATGTATATAAAATGTATATGAAACATAAATGAACTTCATGCTTAGACTTGGATCCCATCTCCAAGATATCTAATTAAGTATATGCAGATATTCCAAATCAGAAAAAATCTGAAATCCAAAATACCCGTATTTTCCGGCGTATAAGACGACTGGGCGTATAAGACAACCCCCCACTTTTCCAGTTAAAATATAGAGTTTGGGAAGAGTATGACTTCCAAAACTGTTGTTGTTGTTGCTGTGCACCTTCAAGTCATTTCCAACTGATGATGACACTAAGGCAAACCTATCATGAACCTCCTTATACCCGGTGTATAAGACGACCCCCCCTCTTTAACCCCAGATTTTTCAGGTTAAAAAGTAGTCTTATACGCCAGAAAATAAGGCACTTCTAGTCCCAAGCATTTCAGATAAGGTATACTAACCTTTGGTAGACTGAACCTGCCTCTTCCTCTCCTTTGCTTCAAGAATTTTGTTTGGATGATGATTGTTAGAAATGTCTCCACAAATAAGCCTGTCCCGGCCTCCTTACGTGGGCTCTCCACCTTGTCCAGTAAAAAAAAATCTAGCTTGAGAAATGTTTTCTCCAAGTGTTTAGGTTCACTTATAGGTGGGCGTGAAGACTGTCTTCAGTGACTTAATTATCTCACCATAACAAACACAAGGAATGATCCTTATATTTAGAACTCTCTAAAATTATTAAATAGAGAAAATTGGGTTAATTTTAAAAAGGGCAGTTTGTTTATTTAAATGCCCATCCTCTTTTAAATTATGATTTCCAAGGAAACACAGCCCAAAACAGGTGAAATTAATGGAACATTGAGGCAAATAAAAAGAATTGTGAGCTGGCATCAGACTAAGCAGGAGATGAGTTGCTCTCGAGAGAAAGTTAAATTATTACTGAAAAAGACCTTTCCCTAATTGTCTCCTTTGACCTCTGCTTAGGCACCTGGGGAAATATTCAAATGCAAATATTTGACAGTAAAAAGAATTATAGAATCATAGAGTTGGAAGAGACCACAAGGGCCATCCAGTCCAACTCCCTACCGTACAGAAATTCACAATCAAAGCAGCCCTGACAGATGGCCATCCAGCTTCTGTTTAAAAACCTCCAAAGAAGGAGACTCCACCACTCTGTGTTCAACTGTTGAATAGCTCTTATTGTCAGGAAGTTCTTCTTAATGTTGAGGTGGAATCTGTTTTCCTGTATTTTGAACCCATTGCTTCATGTCCTAGTCTCTGGAGCAGCAGAAAACAAGCTTGTTCCCTCCACAGTATGACCCCCCCCTTCAAATATTTAAACAGAGCTATCTTACTACCTCTTAACTGTCTCTAAACATGTCCAGCTCCCTAAGTCTCTCCTCATAGGGCATGATTCCAGACCCTTCACCATTTTGGTCACCCTCCTCTAGACATCCTTTTTTGAATTGTGGTGCCCAGAACTGGACACAGTTTTCCAGGTGAGGCCTTACCAGAGCAGAATAGAGTGGCACTATTACTTTCCTTGATCTAGACCAGGAGTAGGCAACCTTTGTGAGCCGAGGGCCAGGTTGCTGTCCCTCAGACAATTGGGGGGCCAAAG
>JAIPUX010001232.1:33672570-33689858 GCA_020142125.1 Phrynosoma platyrhinos
GGGGGTGCCGCTGGAGGACATCTGCAAGGCTGCGGTCTGGTCTCAGCCTTTGACCTTTGTCAAACATTACAGGATGGATGCCAGAGCCAGGCGCGAAGCAGCCTTTGGGAGGGCTGTCCTGCTGTCGGGGATGCACTGATGGTTTGATGCCGGCCATCGACTGGACACAGTGAGTGTTGTGCTTCCCTGTTCCTTAGGCATTATGTGTGCCGGTACCTGTATTCTGGCAGGGCACTCCCTCCGCCATCCACCTAAGCTTGTCAGTCCTACCCATTTATGTGATTCGCAGAGACCACGAAGAAGAAGGACAGGTTGCTTACCTGTAACGGTATTTCTTCGAGTGGTCATCTGCGAATTCACACAAATCCCGCCCATCCTCCCCTCTCTGTGCCTGCTTATGTTTCTGTTTATTTCACAGCTGGCGGCGAACTACGGAACTGAAGGGGGCGGTACCAGCACGGAGCCTATATAGGGATGGGCGGCGCTACCGCCAAAAAGTTGCAACTTAAGTCCAGCCTAACGGAAAGTTGCAACTTTAAGATCTGCCTAGCGATTCTAGAAGGATCCAAAGTTGCTGCGCATGCGCAGTGAATACCCATTTGTGTGAATTCGCAGATGACCACTCGAAGAAATACTGTTACAGGTAAGCAACCTGTCCTTCTCCCCCACTTGTGAATGGTGTGATACTACTTTGATAAAGACTATTTTTATCATTTTGATAGAGTCTTCCATTCATTTGAACTTTTCTTTTCTTCTGCATTTTGTACTTGCTTTGAGTTTATCTTAGGATTTTGACTTTCTTCATTTTTGTCTTTGTTTCTTTCCCCCCCCCCCTTTTTGCAGAATTTTTTTAAAAAATCAGGTTTCAGTTATAGAAGCATTTACTGTCTGCAAAAGCTGATTCTCTTTCTCTCTGTCTGTTTTTCTCTCTGTTTACCTTTTGCTGAAATAGAAGTTTGACATCTTGCTCAGGTTTTCTGGTTTACTTTGAACTGTTAGTAGAACGGCAGAATGGTTTTCTGTTTTCCCTCTTTACCCTGCTGCTCTTATAAGCTCTCTTAATGCCTGTGTCATATAACATGGAGGGCAAGAAGCTAGAGAAAGCCAAACTCAGCTGTGTCTTTAGTGGCAGAAGCTAGGTCCAGCAATTCCTCATGCTATCATAGGGGAAGGGGGAGGATAGGAATGGCAGAAATGTATCACTACAATAACAGATTGTGTGTACGAAAGTAAAGGTCACAGAGTGTCTAACTAGGAATTGAAATCTCCCTAATTTAATCTTTCTTGGTTTATCTTTCAAGAGTGCATTCAGTCAAAAAATATGCAGTGGTGATCTACTGATTCTTTTTTGAGCACTAGGCTTCAATTCTTTGGCAAGCTGAATGTCTGAGGCATCAGGGAGTGCATGGGAGAATATTTAATATACAGGCTGTTTGTTGAATTAAAAATAGAAAAACAAATAACACTAGAATGTCATTGGAATATGTTTTTAAATATCTGCACTTTGAAGAACTAAATTAGACCACAAGTCCAGCTACTAAAGATGTCCACATTGAACGTTAGAGGTAAAAACATGTGAAAGTTCCCAGTAGTTGCAAGAGGAAGCAATTTTCAGATACATTTGTATAATTTCAAAGAACAGCAGCCAGATTGTTAACTCGTGCTAGTTACAGGCAGCATGCAACTCTCTAATAGCTGCCATTCTGTTTTTAACCACACTTCAAAGTGCTAGCTTTAACCTGTAAAGGCCTGTACAGTTTGAGTCCACACTGAATAACCATATATGAGATCTCTAGGGGAAACCTTCTGGATTCTACCACACTCACTTTAGTGGGAATCTGATAAAGGGCTGCCTTGGCTGGTCCCAGACTTTGGAACCCCCTTTATAGGAAGTCTAGACTGGCTTCCTCCTTGTCCTTCATTTGGCAGGTGAAGTGTGTGTGTGTGTGTTTATTTCACAGGATTTTACAAACCAACTGTTTTACAAGGAATATGCTTTTATTCATATGCTATATTTTTAATTTTGTTCTCTTTCAATTGATGTTTTAAATGTTGTTAAAGTTTACTATATTGAATAGTTGGTTAATTAATTTAAAAATAACTTATGCAAGGTTTTATCTAAATGTGTTTTTACTTCTATCTTATTTTATTTTGTAAGTTGCTTTGAGCCCCAGCTTTTCAGGAAGAGGCGGGCACAAATAAACAAATGCAATATAATACATGTTTGGAGGAGTCCTGCCCTGTATGTGATGGGATCCATATATCACCTGAGACCTGATATTCATGAGAATTCTGGTCTTAGATTCATGTGTTTGAAGAACTGGGAGAATTTTGTTGAACTTGTTTAATATGCAAATATATTCCAATCATTTATTTTGTGGTGGGGGAATAATATGTTTGTTTCTATATAATTAGAACGTTACTGAAAGTAGTAAAACAACCTGTGATTTAAAACACCTTTGCTAACAATGGCAGATGTTGACAATTAGCTCAGCTTACTAACTACCTCTTGTTTTCAGTCCATCAATCTAAATTTAAATCTAGGGAACACCTGTCTTCTCACTCACTTTTTCTTTAATCAAATATTATTAAAAGCCAGGAGCTCCAGGGGTCTTTCCAGAGTGTCATTAGGGAGTGCATATGGGTGCAAGACACAACAAGTGACACCCAAAGGGAGAATGACACCTTTGCTCCCCAAACATCTGCCTTTTGGCAAAAGCGGACTGTGGTGTTCACCTGAGTCCCTTTAAAATGCTGGAGCTCAGTGGAAGAGATGGGGTGAGTGGAGTGAAGCTCAGTGTGAGAAAAAAGGAGAGGACTCAGTTTTTTTTAAAAAAAAAAATTAATTTTTAAAAAAATATATTTTATTTTTTTATTTTAAAACATCACATCTTACCAAATTTCCACTTTAACCACATGAAACTATGTACATACAAATATGTTTAGGCTGTGAGTATGGTATTGTAATTTAAAGGTATAATGTTAATTTTGCTAGTTGCTTATGTCAGTCACAATTATTGGCATTAAACTCAGTGATATATATGGGAATTATGATTTATAAGTAACATTAGTACAAAAATCATTACTAAGGATTCTGTATGGTCTGGCATGGGAGGAGGTCAGTGGGAGAGATGACATCATGAGTTACTTCACCAGATGACACCAGTCCTAATGATGCCACTGTTTTTGGCAAAAAGGGGCTGTGGCATTTATCTGCATCTCTTTAAAATCCCTGGAGAACAGGAGAAGTCCCAGCAGACTGGAGGAGGGCAAACATTGTCCTCATCTTCAGAAAGGAGAAAAAGGAGAATTCCAACGACTATCGCCAGTTAGTCTGACATTAATATCGGAAAAGATTCTAGAACAGTTCATTAAACAAAGAGTCTGTGAACATTTAGAAGGGAATGCCATAATCACTAAAACTCAACATGGGTTTCTCAAAAACAAAGTTATGCCAGATAATCTGATCTCTATTTATATATATCTAAAATTACCAGCTTGTTAGCTGCAGTAGACATAGCATATCTTGATTTCAGTAAGGTTTTGACAAGGTCCCCCATGATATTCTTGCAAACAAGATAGTAAAATGTGGGCTAGACAATACAACTGTTAGGTAGATTAGTAATTGGTGACTGACCAAACCCAAAGGGTGCTCAGCAATGGCTCCTCTTCATCCTGGAGAGAAGTGGCCAGTGGGGTGCCACAGGGTTCTGTCCTGGGACCAGTGCTCTTCAACACCTTCATCAATGACTTGGATGAAAGAATAGTTAATACCCCAGAAGACAGGATGAAAATTCAAAATGGCCTTAATAAATTAAAAGCTAGGCCAAAGCTAACAAAATTTCAACACAGAGAAATGTAAGCAACTGCACTTAGGGCAAAACAAACAAAAAAATGAAATGCATAGATAGATATAAGATGGGGGACACCTGGCTTAATTTGACAACGTGTGAAAGGGATCTAGGAGTCCCAGTAGACCACAAGTTGAATATGAGTCAACGGCGTGATGCCACAGCTAAAAAGGCCAATGCAATTGTAAGCTGCATTAATAGAAATATAGTATCTAGATCAAGGGAAGTAAGAGTGCCACTCTATTCTGCTTTGGTCAGGCCCCACCTGGAATACTGTGTCCAGTTCTGAGCACCACAATTCAAAAAGGATATTGAAAAACTGGAGCGTATCCAGAGGAGGGTGACTAAAATGGTGAAGGGTCTGGAAACCATGCCATATGAGGAACGACTTAGGGAACTGGGTATGACCCTTCACCTGGAGAATAGAGTGTTAAGAGGGGATATGATAGCCATGTTTAAATATTTGAAGGGGCGGAGAAAAGAAAGTCCTCAGAGCTTTGTTTTGTTTTTAAAGAATATTTTTTTAAATACTCTTTCAGATTTTCTTTAAAAACATTCCATCTTATCAGATTTTCACTTTAGCCTCATGAGTGTATGTACATGTTAGGTAGATTAGTAATTGGTGACTGACCAATTGTATTGTAATTTAAAGGTATAATTTTAATTTTGCTAATTGTTTATATCACAGTTATTGGCATTATGTTCAGTAATATATGGGAAGTAGAATTTATGAGTAACATTTGTATAAAAACATTACTATGCTATAGAAGGAGATCAATGGGGGGGGTGACACCATGAGTTACTGCACCAGATGATGCCACCATAGTGATCCCTCTGGGTCCTTCTTGATGTTTCTGATCTACCAATCAGGTCTCTCACAAAGCACAGGAGTGCAAAGGGATCTTGTAGCACCTTTGAAACTTTGAGACTGAGAGGAAGAAGTTGATAGAAGTTGTAGACTAAGGCCCATAACAGACGGGCAGGAGAGTGTGGCTTCTGGCCACTTTGGGAGCAGAGTTTGCAGATGATGTGGAGAGTGTGCCTGGCTGGGAAAAGCCATCCAGAAAGGGAGCGGGGAAAGACTTCTCTTTGCTAATGTCCCATTCGGAACCATGATGACAGCCTAGTCTGGGACTGGGCCATAGGGTTACCGCAGTCCCACGCCAACCAGTCCAAGTTACTCCAAGCTGCTGTTCTGCATGACTTCTAAGTCTAATTCATCAGATGCACGGATTGAAGTGCTTAGGAGCAGACCTTCATACCCGTGCATGAACAGGTTCACATGAAAATAGCAATAGGAATGCAAAACATGTGCATATGGTGATGAGGTGACCAAGTTCAGTTTGGGGACAAAGGTGGGAGGAAAGATACTGACTAAAGCCAACTGGACAAGTTCGACCTTATGAAGCTGGGTTGTTAACTAGTGTTATAGTCTGTGTAGTTTCCAATCTTCTTTTGTAGACTCATTTTAGGTATGTATTACAGTGTAATTTTGGGTAGGCATTAAGAAAAGGTAAGGAGCAGACATTAAGAAAAGGCAAGAAGGAGCTCTGAGAGAATTGGAACACGAACAAAGTAACATGAACAATGAGACCAGCTTTAGTCAAGGTATAGGGGCATACTGGGGTTCTTGGTTGGCACAAAATGAAAGAAAAAACCCTTCTATTTTGAATTCTCAGTGAGTGATTTTCTCATGTCAAACTGGGCAGTTGGGGGAAGGGGAAGTCACTGCAAAGAATGTCAGTTCTCACATCACTCCCAGTAGCCTTTTTGAACCACTCCATTGCATAGTCACCAGATCTACAGCTGGTAGGTGCCCCTGTGAATTTAACCTGAATAATCTGTGTGGTTGGCACAAACATTCTCCCAGCATTCTAGCCAAGGTGATTTTAAATTATTCTGATACCTTTCAGTCACTCAGGGAACAGATTTGCTCTCTTAAAGCAGCTTAACAGAAAGGAAGAAGAGGATGTGATCCAAAGAGCCACATCATGATTTTCTGCTACCCATGGCCCTTGTTATATCATGAACAACAGCCCCACCATGCCACTTAACATATGAAGATTTTCAGAAACTATTTGTGATTTGCTGGGATGGGCAACTGTCAGGGTCTATGGATGTGCATGCTACCCCAGGGGCAGGGAGACTTGCTGGCTACACAACCCATTACCCCTTTCTGCAAAATAGTGTACTTTTTGGGGGGTTGGAAATGCCTCCTAGGGAGCACAGGAGTGAACTGTTCTACATTTTCAGGCCCCTGGGTTATTTGGGGCCCCAAATAAACATTTTAACACATTTCTGGCTCACTTTTTAAAAACCCACTCACCCCCCAAAAAACCACATGGTCCTAAAATGGTGAAGATTGAAGACATGCAAAATCCTCCCCACCCCAGCCCCCATTGATATCAATTTTTAAAATGTTTTTGGAGAAATGTGACAGGAGGTCTCAAAATTGCTTTGGAGTCTCTCCACCCCTGCGATTTTCTACTGAACTGAGGGAGGCACACTGGGAAGACCTAAGATCTTGGGCACACTTACTGTAACTGTTTGCATTTGAGGCAGAAACTGTATGCCAGTGAACATGGATTTAGAAGTGTAAATGTGTATAAAGAAGGAATATTTGATTAACTATGTAAATCATTTCAAGTTTTCACATAATTGTCTAATATATACATTTGCTAAATTGTTTTATTTAACCCTCATATATGTACAGATTCCCTAGGACTAACAAGGCAAGAATATACAAATATATATTGGCAGTTCTGTCTAAAGACATGAGTCATTTGCTACAACACTTTTCAAGCATGTCTGTTTGATTTAAAGGCCATATTAAGTATTAATTAGATGTATATAGCTCTAAGAGCCATAGTACAGTTGCTGAACATCTTCAAAAGTGCCTTCTCCAGTTGCAGTCATTGTACAGTTATAATTTCCCTGACAAAGATGGCAAATGTTGTAACTGTGAATACTGGTATTCAACAATTTGGGGTACTTAATTTTTGCAACAGAAGTTTGCTTTCCACATCTAGAAATATTAGTAAGGCCCCCATGAGAAATACAAAGTTGAAAATAATATTTCCATTTAATTATTGCTAAAGAAATTGAGATTCATTATGATACCTGTTCCCTCACAATTGTGATAGTTTGTTGTTCTGTAATCATTTCAGTGGGTGAAGATTTTGTTTTTTATTTTATTACTTTGGTGTGATGATGAAAAAAGTGGCTGCCCTTCTGATCCAAAGAAAAGCAATCTATTTATTGTAACTTATTTCCCACAAATCAACTTACCTCTCCCGGCTTAAAATTTAATTCGGGCAGCATCCTGATATTATTGCAGGGATTTTGCCGCAGAATCTGCCACCCAGGTCCACCTCCGCTCCCAGGAGTACACCAGCGACCATTTTCTTAAGCCGGAAAACCCCCGACTTCGAAAAGAGGCGTGTTGAGCGCCCCTGGGACTGAGTATGGACCCGGGCGGCAGATTCAGCGACAAAATCACTCCGATAATATCAGTATGCCACCCAAATTAAATTTTAAACCAGGAGAGGTAAGCCATTTTAAAAAACGGCACAATAAGCTCCTATCTGTCCTTGCTTTTAGGATCTCTGCCATCATTTGAGAGTGTTTGTAGTTCATGACTTATTATACTGAACGTGTTGTGTATCTGTCCTAGCCTCTCCCATTTTCCCACCTTCATTACAATGCAGTTTCATTCCATTCCACAAAGCAAGCAGATGCTTGTTGTCAAACATGGATGAAGCTGTGTTAGAAGTATGCAGATGGACACAAAGATTTCAGTTTCTCAGGGAGGTGTGACTAAAATGGCCAGTTTCCAAGATATCTCATACCTATGTTGTAATCAAGACTTCTTTGGCAGCAGTGGTCATTATGAAGTGTCAAAACAACATATTTCTGTCTTATTTTCATTGCACCATGAACACCTGAAGTCTTAAACATCCAACTTAGTTATACAGGTGTTGTAGGACCTGTCTTTTTAGCAAATATGAAATGTTATTTGTACATTGAAGCCAAAGTCATGTATCTTGAAGGGACATTTAATAAACTGTATCTCCCCACCTCCCCAATTTCACTGCCCTGACATACGCTTTTCCAATTGTTGGCAGCCAGAGTTAGTTGTTCTTTGTGGACAGATCAAAACAGAAAATGAACTACTGCCTACTCAAGCATAATAAGCTTTGTGTTTAAGGGATATTAGAATAAGCTTACTTAATTTTAAGGGGGGGGATGCTATTCATGTTGCTTTTAGTTTTGTTAATCAACAATACAAAACAAAAGAGGATATAATAGACAAGCATAAATTTTTTGCACAAGTGAGCAGGATAGGGTTTTTTTTCCTCCCTCCCATATAATTTTCAAAACTGTGCTCATGCAGTGAATATGAACAGTGGTAATTTTTTCACATAATGCATAGTTATTTCTTCACATAGTGCATAGTGGAATTTTGTATTTTAAACACCAACTTGGATGGTTTTTAAAGAGAATTACAGATATCCGTGGAAAATTGGGTCCTAGATTTTGTTCTGTGCCTTCAAGACATTTCCAATTTATGGCAACCCTAAGATGAATCTGTCACAGGATCTTCTTAGTGAGATTTGTTCAGAGGGAATTTGCCTTTGCCTTTAAGGCTGAGAGAATGTGACTTGCCCAAGGTCACCCAGTGGGTTTACATGGCTGAATAGGGATTCGAACTGTGGTCTCCAGTCATAGTCCAGCACGCAAGCCACTACACCATGCTGGCTTAGCTATAGATTATCTCTAAGTTTAGAAGTGATGTGCTCCTGAATACCAGTTGCTGAATTTAAGCAAGAGAGTGCTCTACCTACCAACTTTTCATATGTATCTGATTGGTCAGTGTAGAAGCATAAGGCTTCCCTTCTTTAGACATTTGTTTTACATATACACTCACTTGCATGGTTGGAAAGGAGGCTGTAAACAGGACATTTAAAGCAGATTGAAATGAAGATAGCACAAATAGTAATAACTATCTGATCAATAATGTTTATTCACAAATCAGTTGTTGGGTGATAACACAAGAGAACTTTGCAGTGGTGACCTGATTAATACAAATAACATGTTCTTAAAGCATCCCTGTTCAAACTGCACACACTTATAGCTCAAGATAATAATTCTTTATGTTTTTGATAACATGGAGTGTGGTCCATGGAAATTTAAAGCATAATACAAAAATTCTCAGTTGTTTTTGTAAAAAATAAGGAATAATTGATGGGCTCTGGGAAGAGTTTAATTTCCATTATTTATTTATATATTTAACTGCTCGTAATTTTATTTCATTTCATTTTGTAATTGCAAGTCTGCACATCTCTAGACTTGTATAATATCTTTTTTTCCAGTAGGATTTGCATGCACATTTCTGTACAAGTTAACAGTCTTAGCAGGTTAATAGTATTCCAAAATTAGACCCCTACTTCTGAGTAATGATGCTATTTGGATGGAGATAAGTCAATTTCTAGTTTTTTTGCTTTTTCACATAAATGCTGGTTGTGCTGTGATTTCCCAGTTTATGACTTAGTGATTCTTGGGTTATTTTCAGCACAACAATGATTATGGAGCACAAAATATAAAGCAGGAGGAGGGTGGTCTGCTTTAAAGCAAGCAGATTTAAACCGAGCTGTAAGCTTTGCCTCACTCTAAAAGAGAGATTTCACTAAACCAAAACGCAAAATGTTCTGTAAGTTTTAATTACTAGATGGAAGACAAATGCAGTATCTGGCAAGAATACCAATTTAAATTACTCCTATTGTTTTAGTCAGAAGAAACAGTACTTAAAGGAAAATAGCATGCATTAAAAGTTGGCCATCTATTGGGAGTTGCAACAGTTGTAAAAATAAATAAATTGAAATGTATATATCATCCTCTTATTTATCTTTCATTGTATATTCACTTACTCAGAAAGAACATGGAACAGTGTTGCAGAATGAACAGTACAAATTTCATCTGTAGTGAAGTAGTTTGGATGCTACATTGGATGATGGAATAAGCAAAGACAATTTGTTTTGATGATATAAGCAAAGACAGTTTGTTTTGATGCAGTTGCCTGATAGTAGATTCATATGATCAACTTCACTTCTGAGTTTGGTTTTTCTTTTCTTATCTAAATTTCTTGATGTCCATGATGTCCATATACATCCCAGTTTTGTGATTCATTGAGTAGTTAAAAAAAAGTATTTCCATATACCTACATCAATGTATCATATTTTAATATGTTTATCATCAAAAATATTTTTGATATTATCATTTATGAGCAATTTTTGGATGGACTGTTCTTGTGATGAATTTTATCTTGTATTCAGATTACGGTAATGTCTTCCACTTTTGTAAATTGTTTTCAGGTGTTGATGTGAATACAGTGTGTTTGCTGTTGTTTAATTTGTGTTCTTAATACATTTATTTGTTTTTCATTTATGAATAAAATCAGTTCATGGAAGACTGATGGTGAAGCATCTTGTTTGTCACACAGGTGTATTCTGTGTGGTAACTCAGGGTATATCTACACATAGAAATAATGCAGTTTTGGATTACTTTAAGGGCTGTAGAGCCATCCTATAGAATCTTGGAATTTTCTGTTTTACGAGGTTATTAGCCTTCTCTTCCAAAGAGGCTAGTGCTTCACAAAACTACAAATCCCAGGATTCCATGAGATGAAGGTGCAGCACTTAGAGTGGTATCAAACTACATTATTTCTACAGTGTACATGCACCCTCAGAGCTACTTTCTGCAAGACACATTTCCTTTATTTCTGCATGTTATGTAGCAAATGAATTTGGCATATGTTTTGCCATATACAATGACAATACACACATGACAATACACTTGGAAGGCTGTGATGCATAATACCTTCTCTAAACTAAATACTCCATATGAACAATTTCTGAAGAATATGCATGTGCAGTTGCCCATATGAATATCTGTAAAAGGAATCCATGCATAGAATCTCTAAAAATAAAATATATAGTGATCTTTGTGAATACTCTGTTAATTTGTTGTCTGTCTGTTTTGATCTAATGTTGGAAGCATTTGGGGAAGGACTTTTTTATGTGGATGGCTGGGTGATGGGGATTTAATACTGTAAAAAGAATTAAAAATTCCTTGAATTTCATTTTTACATTGGGTTGTGAGACTGTAGGAGAAGTTTAGCAAGTGATTAGCAGAATTATTGCTATTTTTCCTATTAATTTTATAGCAGTGAAACAGCCTGCTTATAAAATAAGCTGGAAAAATATTTAATTAATAACTGGCAGCTCTAAGCAGGACTTTGCTGCTTCTAGAACTCTGTAGAGTTGGGGAGAGAATATAGTAGGTCCCTTGTTATCCACTGGAGTTTGGTTCCAGGACCTCCCATGAATACCAAAATCCATGGATTCTCAAGTCCATTAAATACAATGCTTTAGTAAAATAGTATCCCTAATATAAAATGGCAAAATCAAGGTTTCCTTTTTTTGGAATTTATATATTTTAAAAATATTTTCAAGCTGTGGATGCTTGAATACATGGATAAAAAAATCTGTGGATATGAAGGGCTGATTGTAAATACCGTTTCATAAGTACATTTAACTAAAGATTAATAGCTGGATGCTATGCATCTTTATTTGAAAGTGGGCAGCACTGAGTTGATTAGGTCACATTCCCAAGTAAATACACATGAGATTGTAGCTTACATTTTTCATCAACTGAAAACCATAGAATTCAGAGACATAGGGCCTTTGCAGACTGCCAGAATTAGTGCAAATTGAGTCCACTTTAACTGCCCTGGCTCAGTGCTAGGGAATAATGAGAACTGTAGTTTACTGTGGCACCAGAGCTCTCTGATAGAGAAGGCTCAATGTCTCAGAAAAACTACAGTTCCCATGATTCCCTAGCACTGAGCCAGGGCAGTTAAAGTGGACTCAATTTGCGCTATTTCTGGCAGTCTGCAAAGGCCTATAGTTGTGCTAATCTGGAATATCAGTGTACAGAATGTAGCACCTTTGAGACTAACTGTGCAAAAGAAATTGTAGCTTAGGCTTTTGTAAACTTGGTCTACTTCCTCAGATGCAATATTCATCTAGTAGACCAAATCTACGAAAGTTTTTGCTACAACTTCTTTTGCACAGTCTCAAAGGTGCTACAACATTCCATTGCATTCTAAAAACCCTAGGTTAGGAGCAAAAATGTAAAACTCACCTGCATTTGAAAGTAATAATGGTAGACATACATGTTTCCATTAATTTTTATTTTATTTTTTAAGAGCCATAGTTATTTTTATATTACATTTTGAGATTTATTTTCTGAGAGCCACATAAGACTATTCATTCTGGTGGTTAAGTTTGTTCAGTTTCTTACTGTTACATTACCTTGGGTGTTTTCAGATACAGGCAATTACAGCTCAGCACAGAAAGCAAAGTGGCTGAACTTCTCCATCAGAGCAAACTGAAGTCTTTTGAAAGTGAACATGTACAGCTTCTGCAAGAAGAAACTTCCAGGAATCTTTCACAGTGCCAACTGGAATGTGAAAAATATCAGCGAAAACTAGAAGTATGTAAGAAAAACATCAGGCAATTACAAGGCTCTGCTGATAATGAAATTGGGTAGGAGAGTATTGTAATATGGTTTTCCACAACCTGAACATTGCCTTCTCTCTATGAGGATAAACCTGTAA
This sequence comes from Phrynosoma platyrhinos, assembly GCA_020142125.1. NCBI lineage: Eukaryota > Metazoa > Chordata > Lepidosauria > Squamata > Phrynosomatidae > Phrynosoma > Phrynosoma platyrhinos. The sequence continues at coordinate 33,685,099 of JAIPUX010001232.1, forward strand.
TGGACTGTATCAGTGTAATGTGATTCTGAAAACCACAGTTGTGTTAGCCTGGACACTTGGTGTGTAATTTTATAGTCCTCTGTTAGCTAACTTCTGCTTTAATTTTCATCTGCATAGGTTTTAACCAAAGAGTTTTATAATCTGCAAGCAATGAGTGAGAAACGGATTTCAGAACTTCAGGTACAAAATTCTGAGTACCAGGCAAGGCTTGACACGTATGAAAAACTGGAAAAAGAACTGGATGAGATAATAATGCAAAGTGCAGAATGTAAGTCCTAAATTACTCTGTTTTTCCTGGAGAACTATGTTGGAATCTAGTTAAAATCTGATAGCTATTAATGAGATTTGGAACATGTATATTCCAGGAATTTTGAGTACATATTCTGCAAGTAGCAGTATAGTATAAATTAATATAAAGTATATATTTTATTATGCCTTAATTGGCAGTGAGAATATCTATTTCATTTTTGATTATCTGTTTAAATTACTCTGTACTAAATATTTTTTACTGTCTATGGTCCCCCAGGGCATGCATGTCAGATCTGTGTGCAAATATTTTGCTTGTTTCTCCTATCCTGTTTGTTTGGCATATGTGATATTGAGGTTGTTGGGAGTAAAAAAAACAAACAGAATCCCTCAAATTACATTAATTTCCCCCCAGTGTCATAAAATTTAACCCTCATCTACTTATTTCACAATTCAAAGTGCTGGTTGTGGCCTTTGAACCCTGTACAGTCTGGGTCCAGATAAACTGAAAAACTGTCCAAATTGCTTGATTATTGGGACCTTCTAGGGAATCATGGGAATTGGTTTTTGTTGTTTTTTTTCTGAGACATTGAGCCTTCTCTGTCAGAGAGCTCTGGTGCCACAATAAAATACAGTTCCCATGATTCCCTAACCCTAACCCTTAAAGTGGGCTCAATTTGCACTATTTCTGGCAGTCTGCAAAGGCCCTATGTGTGTGTGGGGGGGTGGCTTCTCAGTGGCAGTTCCAAGGTTGTTGACCTCCCTTTCAGGCCTTTTCTCTTTCCACCAGCATGCAAAGGCCTTTTTGTTTAGAATGGCTTTTGGCCATTAACTTCCTGCTATGGAAGGATCTTTTAATGGAGGTACTTACTTGTACTTCTCTTTCTTGTTATGTTTTTAAATGTTTTTAAACTGATTTAACATAATTCTTTGTTTTGATATCATAGTTCAATTGTTTTAAATTTTTCCTACATGTTACAACTGATTGTTTCCTTTTAATTATATTCTGTTTTATATCATGTTGTAAGCTGCTGGCTTGTGCCTTGTTCTGAGAGAAAAGAAGGATATAAAATACATACATGCATATCATGCATACATACTTACTAAAGGATTTCCAATACTGTTGTAACATTCTGATCGGTCTTTTTTTCAGCTGTCACTGTGGGTTGCACCTAAGGGAACTTTACTGCATTAGCCAGAGCAAAAGAAAGCAACAACAAGGAGAAATAAAAGATTGCTTCCGCCTTTTTTAAAACCACAGTTTTCTGCTTTCATTTGTCTGATACTTCGTCTGCATTGCTTAAGCCATTTTAGCTAAGCATATTAAGCTAAAGTTGCATGCTATCTGGTTAAGAGCGTCTAGGGGTTCACATATAGCAAGGGTGAGCAAGTGCCAGGGGCCATTATGCAGCCCTTTGATCTTTGGGGAACTGCAGCAGTCTCTCAGAGGGAAACCAAATGTGGTTGGAAGAGCCCTTCAATTTACAAAACAAACAGATTTTGGACCAAACTAAGAGGGGGGCTAATTTTACAGGCATGATTCTCTTGTGGTCTTTTTGAGGGGAAATCCCAAAAACCTTTTTGCGTAATTTTTTTCTGTTAATATTTGACTGATGGGCTGTACAACTACTGTTCCTTCTGTGTCGTCAGTGTCACATGAGCATTAGTGTGCCCAGCCCACACTAAATATCTGGGACACAGAATCTGCAGCAATGGAAATTTTCAAACCGGCTTCATAGTCTACTTTCCAGGGGAAGAAACAGAGGTCCCCAAGCAACACCTTTTGAGATTGTTCATCCATGGCTATCACCATCCCCAATATTACAGGATAAATGATCTAGAAGAATATCATAGCTGATGGGATTGATAGCCTGTGAGAGGTCTTGATGGTGAAAAAACCATCAGGATCAGAGAGTTGCCATACATTCCTGTTATGGTAACTTACTGGCGAAACAGATGGCCCCTTTGCGGCAGTTGCCCGGTGGCTTGGGAGGGTGTCATTTAGACGCCACATGCAGCAGGAGCATTGAAAAGCCGCTGCAGCGGCAGAAAAACCAACTTTTTTCCTGGCTCAAAAAGGAGCAGCTTTTTGCCGCTTCTTTTTGAGCCAGAAAAATGCCAGGTTGGAGGTGTGGTGTGAGGTTGCTGTGACCCCAACCCAGCAATCGAAGAGGTGGAGTGACGCCGCTCCTTCAGGGCAGTCTGTTTCATCCCTAAGACTGTTTTCTTGCCAAAATCAGGTCTGGACCCAGATTGGGAAGGATTTTTTTTATCAGAATCAGTGCTATTCAGATGTTGCCATATGCTCCAACACTTTACCCAAAAATAGCAAATTAGAAAATGAGCAGTATCTAGGAATATTTTAAGTTTCTTCAGGATTGGCTTCATATCTTCTGCCTTTAAGTTAGTGAGGCCTTCAAAGTGGCATTAATCATCTCCAGGCTATATCTAGCTGAGACCTAGTTAATTTTACAAACCTGGATGAACAAAGGCCTGGAATGAGAGGGGACACTGGTTACTTGAAGAACTTGTCAGCACTGTATACAATGGTACCACAAGACTCAAGTGGGCACTGAATGGCACCACATAGTCCAAGTGGGAGTAAAGTGGGTCAGGATCTCCTAAGCAGTAGTTCAGTCTTTCTGTGTATTGGCAGTGAGTCATGTAGACCAAAGTACCTCAAGTTTTCTGCTGTGATCTAGCAGGGTTTTGTTTTTTTCCACTATACCAGGCCAACACCATATTTCTACCCATTGGCTATAACTATTTCTTTCTTTCCTGAAAACTCACCAGGGACCAGCAACCAATATCTTAGAGACCAGTACCAGTCGATGGACCACCACTTTGGGTAGCCTTGATGTAGGGCCTTGGCAGACGGCTAATTGAGCCATCCTGGAGGCAGGGAAGAGGAGGGGCAGCCGCACGCTCAGTGCCCCTTCCTCCTCCCGAGGTTGCCCTCGGAGCCGCCGGCCCTCCGCACGGCTGGCGCTCCGGGGGCAACCTCCCGCCACAGCGTCCGCACACGCTGCAGTGGAAAAGCCAGCGAAAGTGCGCCTCAGCCTTTTGGGGTGCACTTTCGCTGACTTCTGAAAGGAGCGTTGATTTAGCGCTCCTTTCAGGGGCGGCGAGGGAGCGCCGCAGGAACAAGGCGTGGGGCTGCCTCGGTCCTGTGGCGCACCTTCCCGGGGCAGTGCAGAGCCGCCAGTCTGCTTCCCCCCGTAGACTCTAAGCTTAATCCTTGGTGAAAATCAGGGGTAGGCAACCTTTCTCCTTTAAGGGCCGAGGAACTTCAGCTCCCAGAATCCCAGGAGCTATTGGCCAACATGGCTGAGGCTTCTGGGAGCTGAAGTCCCTTGGCCCTTAAAGGGGAAAGGTTGCCTACCCCTGGTGTAAATGGACAGGATTAGCAGACTCTTGGCAGCAGCCTAAATATACCAAGCAGCTTCACATTCCTTCTATCTGGGGCTGCCTTTTAATTTAAAAAATAAATAAGTGTGTGTGTGTGTGTGTGTGTGTGTGTGTGTGTGTGTGTGTGTGTAAAGGGGAAAAAAGTACAACTAACTTAGCCTCAATAATAACAATATAATTCCTCAAACAGAATATTCAGAGATGTCTAGAAAGCCAATAAAATGTGAATTTTCAATTTCTTTTTAATATTTTGCCACACGCATACAGGACCACTACTTGTGTGCCTATGTAAATTGTTCTATAGAGCCCCTCCAACACTTGCTTTAAAGCTTTTTGTTAATATCTTATTAGCATCATCTATGTATCACCTTCAAATTAGCAACCCCATATTTCAGAAAAAGCTGTCTTTTAAGTATTTGAAAACTGTAGCTAATCCAGAATGCTACAACCAGACCAGGGCTGGTTACAGGGAGAACATAACTCTCCTCTTGCAGTAACTTCACTGGCAACCAGTCCATTTCTGGGCACAATCTGTGCTAGCTATCACTGAAAAAGGTCTGTACAATTTGTGAAAGATTGCATCCCATCCAGCCCTGTATTGAGGTCTGCAGAACAGGCCCTCCTCTCAGTCACACATAGAAAGACAGGAGTCTTTATTACCCTACCTGGAATTGGAAATTGAATCTGGGACCTTCAGCATGCAAAGCTTGTGCTCTCTCCTAGTGCTACAGACCTTACCTTAACAGTGGCACTACTTGGATTTCAAAGAAACAACACAAGGTTGTTTCAAACCCAGGAAAACATTTAGATCAGGGGTCGGCAACCTACGGCCTGCGAGCTGGTTCCGGCCCAGGGCCCGACGCTTACCGGCCCAGGCGGACCCCTGCCGCCACCGCCGCCGCGTGTTTTGTTCGCTGTGCGGCCGCGTGCATTGCAACCGCCATTTTGCTTTCCAAAATGGCGGTCATGATGCGTTTGCGCATGCGCAGGAGTACTGCACATGCGCAAACGTGTCACGGTGGGGGTGGGGTTGCGGCGGTAATTCCCCCAATACACTTTCCAAGGTTCCTCTGCTTGATCCTCAGGTGAATTCACCCGAGGATCAA
>JAIPUX010001232.1:33689958-33712937 GCA_020142125.1 Phrynosoma platyrhinos
ACACCCAACTCCCGTACAACCGGCCCCCGCACCATTCCCCCCCTCCCCCGGCCCCCCAGCAAGAAAGGCCACGGCAGCAGCGTGTGCAGGGGGTCGCGTGCGGCGGCAGAGGGTGCCCAGGTCTCAAAAAGGTTGCCTGTCCCTGATTTAGATAGTATGTTAGTACAAACAAAGTAGTAGATAGAGGCCTAAAAATTCTGGGTTAAAGTTTCTGCTTTGCTATAATCTCACTGGGTGGTTTTATAAAAACCACTTTTGGCAGATCAATGTCCCTTTATAAAATGAGACTTTGAATAGCTGTCTTACAGGGCGGAAGTTTCAATGCAAGCATAAGAAAACTGTCCACTTCCTCTGAGAGTGTGGGGGGGTTCATTAATAATTTCAGATCTTTCATTTGTTGCTCATACTCTGCACTATCAGTCTCTGCCAAGCTTGGCATTTGTTTTGGTATTACCATAGTACACATTTAAGCAACTATGTCTGTGTATGAGAGAGAGAAAAAATCCTATTATCAGTACCCTAATAAATATTTCCCACTGTAGTTGAAAATATTCAGAACTATCACTTCAATTTGTTCAGTATTCATTTCTTTGATTTTTCTCTCTTCAAAACCTCATTGAAATAAACTTTATTTCTTATAGTGTACTCTCTCCCTCTTTTTCTCCTTCTTCCTCTCTGTGTGTTTGCATTCAAATTTGAGATACTTGCCAAAAATATTTTGTCCTGTACATTTTGTGCTCATAATTATTCTCCTAACCGTGTATAATTATACTGTTGCATATGTTGCCAGGAAAAAAAGAACACTCACTTCCAGGGCTAAATAGTGCTTGTTTGCTCCTTTATATCATAGAACAGGGAGGGGGTGGGGAGGAAAGATTATTTATATATTTCATAAATGAATGAATAACTTCTTAAGGAGAACAACACGAATCATTTCCTGAAATGATACATTGATATTGCTGTGAAGACAGTTAAACTCTCAGCCAGTTATTGTTATTTGCCTGCTACTGCAAAGGGCATGCTATCATCCCCCCCCCCCCCCCCCCCCGCCCTTGGAGAGCAAAATGTAAAAGCAACATGTTGAAATCAAGCTGGCTTGGCTTTCTGCCACTTGCCTCCATATCTCTCTTCCAAACAATAGGAAGGCCATCTACACATAGAGGACAACCCTACCATAGACACCAAAAGTGGGTGGATGTGATACCAAATGAAGGATGGGTCTTGTGTGGCTCTCCAGATGTTGGCTTGTAAATGCCACCATTCCTAATATACAATATTCCTTAATAATGGGAGTGCTATGATTGATGAGCATTGCAATCCATCAGCTTCTGGAAAGCCACTCATTTCATATCACTGCCCTAAAGGTTGTGCAGGGAAGAAGTTGTTACTGTGTGTAACCAATCAACAAGGTATCCAGGTTACTAGATATGCCAGATATCACCTACAGGGGCACTCTCACTTTGCCCATCATGTATTTGGTGTATCCCTAAATTATTTTTGATACAATGCATCTGTAAAATCTAAGCACTTCTCAATCAATACAAATTTGGTAATTGGTTTTTATGTCCACTTTTCTATAAAGGTGATGATCCTGTTCAAAACAAATGGCCATATATCATACTATCAGTCTATGTTTTTATTTATTCATTAGTTATTCATTTAAGATATTTTAAATCACCTTCCAGCCCACAAGGGCTGCTGAGGCGATGGACAAATAAAAGCAATTAAGATAGTACAAAGGTAAAAATGTTATCAAAACACACCAAAATGCTCTCTAAAAACTTTAAAAATCAGTTTGAAGAACAGTCCTAAAATACAATTTTAAAACACAGCAGTTTCTAACATTGAAGGCCATGTGGAACTATATTGTTTTAGCTGCCCACTGGAAGCTCAGAAGAGATTGAGCTAGCATAACTTAGGGCTTTTACAGACTGCCAGAAATAATGCAGCTTGAGTCCACTTTAACTGCCCTGGCTCAGTGCTAGGGAATCATGGGAACTGTAGTTTATTGTGGCACCAGAGCTCTCTGACAGAGAAGGCTCAATGTCTCAGAAAAAAAATACAGTTCCCATGATTTCCTAGCACTGAGCCAGGGCAGTTAAAGTGGACTCAAGCTGCATTATTTCTGGAAGTCTGTAAAGGCCCTTACTTGGATAGGAAGTTCTAAAGTCAGGGTGCTACCCAGAGAAAGACCTGTTACATGGAGATACCAACCAAATTTTATGAGGTGTTGGGGCATGCAACAGGTCCTTTGAGGATTTCAGATTTCAGGCATGCTCATGTCTAGATCTGTGTCTATAGATGCATATTGTCAATATTATTATATTACTGTATAGCAACTCATTAGAATCATAGGGTTGGAATAGACCTCAAGGGCCATTCTGTTCAACCTCCTACCATTCAGGAAGACACAATCAAAGCATCCCCAACAGATGGCCATCCAGCCTCTGTTTAAAAACCTCCAAAGAAAGAGACTCCATCACTCTCTAAGGGAGTGTGTTCCACTATTAAACACCTCTTACTGGCAGGAGGTTCTTCCTAATGTTTAAGTGGAATCTCTTTTCCTGTATCAGTATTACTATATTAGAGTCAAGTGTAGAGCATAGCTGTGGTGTAATAGTTATAGTGTTGCGTGACTGCTGGTGAAGATCAATTTAGTGTGCACTTTTGAAGAATGAGATTTTCCCGTTCTTTGCAATGTGCAGGAGAAGTCCGGATCAGGTACAGGATGCCATGATCAGGTACGGGATACCTCCTGCCTGGGCACAGAGGTGTGCAATGAAATCTACGTTTAAAAGTCTTCATCCCATGCCTAGCTCGAGAGGAAATGATGGGGAAAGGACAGTGCAATAAATTTCTCTTTCTTTCTTTCTTTCTTTCTTTCTCTCTCTCTCCATTCTTTCAAAATACTTATATCCTGCTTTTATAGCTCATGTAGGCTCTCAAAGCAGCGTACAAAAAGTTTTTTTTATCATATCTCCTTGTTTAGCACACTACTTCACTTTTTCCTAGATGTTCTTCTGAACAGCTGCTTTGTATTTTTATAGTTGAAAATGAAGATGAAGCAGAAAGAGTTCTCTTCTCCTACGGATATGGTGCAAATGTTCCTACTACAGCCAAAAGACGGTTGAAACAAAGGTAAAATCTATATCAGCTCACCAGAGAGGACTACCAAAGTCACCTTGAAGAGTCTGTTCATTCTTTAGGCATTTCTGTAGCATGAAGCACTTTACTTGCACATGCTTGCTGTGTGTCTATGATCTAAATCATGTAGATTCATTTGAGGGGAGAGGGAGTTGATGTTTGAAGGCGAGTTGATGTGTCATGGCGAGAGAAATCTGACTTTTTACAACTGTTTCTGATCCCATTATTCTGAATTTCTAAACAAGTGTAAATGGCAGTTTCATAATTTCCATAATAGTCTTCTACAATTTATAGTACAGAAGTACTGAAAATAAATTGATTAGGTGTATTAATTATGTAATAAACAATGGTATGTGTAGACATGTTTTTAAATACTTAACATTTATATGGGTTTTTTGTTTCAGTGTTTTGTTTTTTTGCTTTTTAGAATTATATTGATCTTCTTTTAATTAGAATGATAGCTATAGCATTTGCAGTGCCATTGTTCAAATAGAAAATTGCACTTGCAACCAAATATTGTACTGTAGAATGCTTATGTTTATTATTCCAGTCGGCCATGCTGGCCTTCATAATAAACCATTCCATTCTATTTCCCCTCCCATTTTGAATTTCTTCCCCAGTCCATTAAAAAAAAAAAAAATGGTAGGTTTGATTTATCTTAGCCAGTGCAAAACATTACATAAGAAACAATTCTCTAAGTACTGTCCATACGTAAGAAACATAGCAGCAAGCATGTTCAATGTGCACAAGAGAAATATCAGCACATGGCAAGGAAGGAGAATGAACTGCATGATTTGCAGATGTACACACATATTCAGAGAGAAAGTTGTGGGTTGGACTAGAAATGCATAAGGGCAGTGAATGTTGAGGACCAGAGCCATAATACTGAACGAGGCCAATGTGACATTTCTATACTATATTCCTAAATTTAAGGGAAGACATATTCCTTCTAATAACAAACATGATTTGATAAGCTTTCCGATTTCATTCAACATATTATCTATTCAAATGTTAATTATCTGCATATTATGTTTAGAATGAAGCTGACATTTCTCCTTAAAGCATTTTGGTAGTAATTTCAAACAGCTGTTACAGCTTTTCCCATAGATTATACCTCACGATCTTCACTCTCAACTGCCCAAAAAAGCCCCAGTTTGCCTCAGCTTTATTCCTGTCTGTATTAGAATTTGTTTAAACGTATCCTACCCTCACCTTTCAGCAATAACAACTTTTCCCCCTAATAAAGCTCTTTCCGTTCATGGAAAATTAGATGTTCTGAATACAGCTTTCCAAATGGCAAAGTTGTAGTGCAGGGAATCTGCAGTCATTAGCAGCACTTGGGGTGAATTGATCCAAATTCTAGCCCCAATGTCTGAGCTAGTGCGTTTCTAGGCGATCAGTTGTTTCTTACATTGAGGCTACTGTCTTTAGTCTGGTATCCAAAGAGGTCTATCACTTTATTTGTATATCTGCTGTGGAGGGGGGGCATTGATTTCCTTTCATTACCTATGTGTTGTGTTTCTGGCTTATAGAACAATGTGAATGTCTATTAAGTGGAAGTGTGAATCTGGCACAACAGCATCACATATCACTTCTCTTTAAAAAGTAAAAAAATGTACTCCTACTCAATACAAAGGTTAATTTATTTTGTTTGTTTTTCTTTATCTAAAATGCATATTGCACCAACTCCCTATTTTATTTTATTTTTTTAAAAAAAAGATATTTCCCCTGAAGCAAAAATATGTCTTTGCTGCTCTTGGATAGGGCCTAGTGTTCTTTTAGAACTTGGAACAATTAATGCTTTGTGAGCTCATCTGGAAGGTCCCTCTTTTTCATAGCCTTCTGAAAAGTCTGTAAACAGTCTTGTGGTATCTTAAAGCTAACAGATCTATTATGACATATGCTTCCATAGAGAAGAACCAAGGAATGAAGTGTCATCCTGATTCCATGGATCTGATGAAGTAGCCTCTGGACACTAGAAGCGGTATGCCATAATAAATTTGCTAGCCTCTATGGTGTCACAAGACTCTGCTTTTGTACCATAATAGCATTTGCAGTTTTCCTAGCTATGTAGCAACCATAGCATCAGACTAACATTGCTATTCGTCTGAAAACTGAAAAGACTGAAACTTCAGGGTGGTTTAAAACGCATATTTTTTTAAAAAAATGCTAGTTTTCAGATAAGTTTTAAATTACAATCTCCGTGTTCAGGCTTTACCTTCAGCAAAATCTCTTTCCGAAAATGTTTGTAAGTGAAATATTCAATAACAAGTCAGTGTTATAATAAAATAAAATCCAAAGTCTACAAAAGAGTGATATCTTCATTGGTCAGACAAAATGCATAAAACACATACTGCAAGCTTTCAAAGCTCCATTGGCTTCTTCATCAGGCAAAATATGTTAGAAGATCATACAAGAAGAAATAAAAAGTGATGGTGTTGGAGCCACAGGTCTATATTTTGTACAGACATTATCTCTGCTGGATATAAAATCCATGTTATATTACTATAAAAATAAACAATATATACAGTAATTATTGTTAAAAAAATAATTTAACAATGCAAAATAATTTAACCAGGCAATACATTTATGTGCCCATGATGGGAAATGAACTTGCTGAGGTAGAAAGAAAACTGAAGGAATGGAAATAGAGTGGGCCCACTATAGCCATCCACAGTGGCTAGCCATTCTCAGATTAGCATCCACAGATAGACCTGCCCCATTATTATTAATGGCTGCATCAACATGGTTGTGCACATGTTGCTGCCCCTGACTATAATGGGACTTGAGCGTGCATGTTTTTCCTCATCCACAGGGCCCCCAAAACCAACCAACCCCCAGATGGGAAGAGCTACCCATATTGGTTCCGTAGAGAGTAAAACATGGCAGAACCATTGCCTGATGGAAGGAGATAGGAAATGTAAGGTTTTATGCAGTTTTAGTGTTGCAATCCTCGTGCATTAAGATGATGTTAAAATAATAGAATGGCAGGAAAAATCCAAAGAATATATAAGTAGCCAATGGTTCTCCATATAATCTATCTGAATGCTTACAGTGGGACAATAAAGGCAGCAAAAAAGGCTTTTCTCACCAAAACTATTGCAGCTGCACAGAACCATTCATCAGAGCTGTTTCAAGAGGTCAGGGATCTGTTATGATCTGGTTCAGAGGAGAATGTAAGCCACTCAGCAACTTGTGAAGAATTTGCCCACTATTTTGCAAATAAAATCTATCAGATTCACTCTCAGATGCCAGAGTGATATAGTGCTGGTGGGTGTAACCTTGGCCCCTGCTTGTCCAGTATTGATGGATTCTTTCAATTTGTGCAGCTTGAGGATGTGGACTGGATCCTTGGAGAAGTAAGACCCACCACATGTCTACTAGACCCTTGCCCTTCCTAGCTAATTAAACAGACCAGAGGAGGGCTGCCTGAATGTGTAAAGGAAGTGATTGCCTTCTTACAACAAGGCAGGGTCCCAACATGCCTCAAGGAGGCCTTGGTAAAAACCTTCTAACAGTATTAGATAACTTTTTAAAAAACCTTCCCTGGATCCTACTGTATTAGATAACTATAGGCCAGTCTCTCATTTTTGGGCAAAGTAGTAGAACGTGTGGTGGCTTCTCAACTCCAGGGGTTCCTGGATGAGGCATATTATCTAAATCCATGTCAGTCTGGTTTCAGAACCCATTATGGGACAGAGACAGCCTTGGTCACCTTGGTGAATGACCTGTACAGAGAACTGGACAGGGGGAGTATGTGTGTCCCTGTTGGTTCTACTGGACCTCTCAGTGGCTTTTGATACCATCAACCATGGTATCCTTCTGAGATGCTTCTCTGGGATGAGGTACTGTTCTACAGTGACTCTGTTCTTTCCTGGAGGGTCTCTCTCAGAGGGTGTGCTGGGGGTTTCCTGTTCAAATACTTGGCCATTGGCCTGTGATGCCCTTCAGGATTCAGTGTTGTCTTCTATGCTATTTAACATCTGCATGAAACTTCTGGGAGAGGTTGTCTAAAGTTTTGGATTAGGGTGTCACCAGTATGCTGATGATTCCCAGCTCTATTACTCCTTTCCACCTAGTTCCAAGGAAGTTGTTCCTGTGCTAAACTGGTGCCTGACAGCTGTGATGAACTAGACGAGGGCAAACAAATTGAAGCTTGAAGATAAGGCAGAGGTGCTCCTGGTCAGTCGAAAGACAGATCTGGGAATAGAGATTGAGCCTGTTTTAGATGAGTTTACATTTAGATGGGGAACCTGTGAAAACACAGGTTCACCGTTTGGGAATACTCCTGGATTTAGTGCTAAGCCTGGAGGGCCAGGTCTCCACAGTGACCAGGAGTGCCTTTTCACAGTTAAAACTAGTGCACCAACTGTGCCTGTTTCAGGAGAAGTCAGATCTGGCCACAGTGGTATATGTCTTCCCTTCTCAGTGGCTGCTCCCAGACTTTGGAAATCACTCCCCACAGAGGTCAGGATGGCTCCATCCTTGCTGTCTTTCTAGTGGAAAGTTAAAATATTTTTGTGCCACCAGGCCTTTACAGACAGTTGAGACTGAGCTGTTAATGCTGTGTTTTTCTGGTTTAAAAGTTTTTAAGGGTCTCTATATAGCTTAATTTTTATTGTTTTAATGCATTTTAGTTTTTAAAATTATCTTAATATGTACTGTTTTTAAGAACTTTTACCTTTTTAATTATATTTTATTATTTTAAAGAGTGATGTGTTTTGATACTATACTAGGCTAATTCCATTTTAATGCTCACTTCCCCCCCCCACACCTTAATTGTATTGTTCTTCTAATTTGTAAGCTTTTTGTATCTCAATTTTGGGAAAAAGCATGATGATGATATCTTTTATACATGTTCCCCAGTGTTAGAGACAGAATTATGTCCTTTCACCACAACATACAAAAATTGAATTATTTTATTATTATTATTTTTAAAAATGAAGCTGTATGTCATGTGATAATGTGAATCCTAGTGAACAGTTGTAATCCAAACATCATACACTCTCGCTACCTAGTGAATTTAAAATTTCTTCATGAATCAGGAAATTTTTTTGACAAGTTCTGTGTCTTCCATGTACTTTCTTCCCTTTTAATGACTCCAGAGTTCTAAGAAACAAATTTTAGGTACAAAGAAGATTGTATGGTATACACACCAGTCTAAATCCAGTTACTTAATCCCAACTAGAGTAGATCCATTGATCCAGTGGAAACTAGATTCTACTCTAGTTGGAATTAAGTAATTGGATTTAGGCCTCCAGCTGCATTCCTCTTTCAGTATAGGAACAAAGTCACAACCTGTTTCACAGTACCGTTCTATGTGGACATCCCAATTAGTCTGTCATTAAACTTCAGAGCATAATAAGCTTCAATGATGATTCAGTCTCTTAATTAAGACTAGGCAGCTAAACAGACTGGCATAAAGAGTGGGCACGTGGCACCTGCACACTGACCGCCCCGACTCTGCCCCCACGCTGGCTTTATGCCGTGCGCCCCACCACATGGCAGGAAGCATCAGAGTGCTCTTTTGGCATAGCGTCCATACGCACTGTGCCAAAGAAGCACAGAAAAGCTGCAACAGTGGCAGCAAGGGCACTCTTTCCATAGCACAAAAAGGATCCGCTTTTTGCAGCTTCTTTTTGTGTCGCTGAAAGGCCAGATCGGGGCCGCAGTGTGTGGTTGTTGCAGCCCCAATCTGGCATGGAAAGGGGCGCCGTCCCACCACCCCTTAGGGGCCATCTGTACAGCCCCTAAGAGATCAGCAGTGCCCAATGGGCTTGCAAATTCCTTCTTTCTTGCACAATTGTCTTTTGGGAGAAAACATTGTAATGTTCCAAAAGCTAAACTTGGTTAACTGTAAATTTACAACCATGGTTAGAACTGTAGATAAACTACACATTATAGCAACATATGTTCATAACCGCATAGTTAGCGACATAGACAATTTGTTTTCTTAACAAAAAGCAACCACCAATGTCTTTCTGTGGGAACTGTAGTGCAAGTGGTGGAGGAATTAACACCTGGAAGAATGGCACCAAAGAGTGAAGGAAATGCTAAAGCCTGAGTCAAGTCAAAGAAGGATCTGTGTCCATGGGACACACGTGAGCAATTTTGTGCTCTATGTTCTACATTTTCCCTTCTTAAAACCAAAAGTTCCCAGCAAGGTTTTGTCCTGCAGCATCCCACCATTGTTTATCTTGTCTAGCATTGTTTCTTGTTGTTTTATGTGTACATGTCTCCACATGCATGTGCTGCTCTTTCTGTTTTTAGAATTTGGAGATTTTTCTATTGTTACTTAATCAACAACACCCCAGAGCTGTCCTCTCCCAGTAAAAAGCTTCCCCTCATTATGAGACAGGTTCTCATTTTCATGATACTACTGTCAGCTGTAATTTAGGACATACTTAACAAATCTCTTTTATTCTCTGTATCTCCCCCCCTCTCCCCTCTTTGTGTATGTGTAAGTGTGTACATGTGTGTTTCCCAATGCCTCCCAGGGTTAACTGTGTCAGCATTTGACATGGCTGTTGACATGGTTGATACTGTACTCCAGGGGTAGGCAACCTTTTTGAGCCGGGGGCTGGGTTGCTGTCCCTCAGACAATTGGGGGGGCCGAAGCACCAAAAATAAATAAATAAATAATTTTTTAAAAAAATTAAAAATGTAAAAAATATGCATGCACACTCTCTCAGCCCCAGAAAAGCCATGGCAAAACCCCTGTGGAGATTTTGCCAAGAAAACCCCAAGAACAAGTAATAACAACAATAATCAATATCATCATGGCAGGCGGCGGCGGCGGCAGGACTGGCCTGGGGCCAGTCCAAAGGCCTCAGGGGGCCGCATCCGGCCCCCGGGCCTTAAGTTGCTTACTCCTGCTGTACTCAGTACCATTTGAAGACTTTGAAAAATCTAATACAGCCAGCGGATCTATATACCTGGATGTTTGGCATTTTCACTTATACAGATGAAAACACAAAAGGCAGTGTTACTACTATAAATCAGCATTTTTCAGGTTGTTGAAAGCTGTGCTTATCTATGGAAAATGAAACCAATAGCAACCTTCACCTTGTGTTTGGCTCCTTGTCTGTTGTCTCTCCACCCCCCTCCACCTGCCCACTCAGTTTCTCACACTGAATATTTCAGTTTCAGGTTATACTGCAATAAATGCACATTACTTGCATGTACTGTGCCTTTTGCAATAAGTCCAAGTAAACATTTCCCAAAGAGGTAATGACTGCTATAAACGCTCTCTTCCTTAGACACACTGAAGTATTGTACACATTCCAAGAGGCCTTCTTGTTTGAAACAGAAAACCATTTACCTATGCTTGACTGAACTTAAGCATATAAAGTGTTCATTTCAGGAAAAATTGGTTTAAAAACAGCAAAGAAGATTTCCTGGGTATGCATTTTAGTTGTTCTGTATATAACCTTCACCTAACAAATAAAGATTCAATATCAGATTGCTTTCAGAATTGATTTAAAACATCACAATCATCATGAAACAAGTTTTAAAATCTGAATTGTTTTGTGCATGCATATTCTTTATTCCGTATTACTTTATTCTTTATCACAGAGCCAATTCACATTCTAAACAGCAGATGTATTTGCCATATTCCTGTTTGTAGCTGTAAACCCAGTAAAGTGTGGAAGAAGATGTCTATAACCATGCACATACAATATGGAGTTGTGATCATTTAGGCTCGCCAGTCCATGTTTATTATTTTTGAACAAACATTATCTACTTGGCACTATCAAACTGTTACTTCTGTAAACATTAGATTAAATCTATTGGGCTAGCAGAAAACCTCCCCACTTTCAACCCTTTGTAATACTCAAAAATTGGCTGGGATTTTCCCCTATCTTCTGCCCTCCCTAGAGTGCCCTCCTGTGCTTTGCAACCAGGGTACATCTGAAAGGAATGGCATGCACAAGAGGGACATCAAAGTTGGACAAGTTCACATGAGGGAGATAGCTAGTGTGAATGGTCAGGGAATGTCCACTGCTTGTACGTGATATTATCCTGCTCACAGATAAGAGTGCAAAAACATTCTTCATACACAGTGCTCATACTTACATTGAAGCCTTTGTGTCCCAATAAAGGAGTGCAACTCTAATGAAGGTAAGCCCCACTGAAATTTAATGGGCCTTATGCAGGCTTAATTTTGTCTGTATTCTGTTCAAAAGGTATTATCGTTATTGCACTTAGAACACCCAACAGAAAAATAATAAAGTTCAGTCCATAAAATGATATTTATAGAGAAGCTTCTCTGTGTTTAGTTTAAACCTAGAGATGGCTGATGCTTAGACAAGAAGATAAACACTTCCCATTATTGTTGAATGTAGGAAGTTTTCTCCATCTTGCAGCCTACGTTTATTGTTTATTTGACAACGATTCAGTCTCATGGCCATATCACTTGCAAAAAAGAGAAGGGAAAAACATACACAGTACTGAGCAAACAAACTTTGCTGTGTTCAATATTTTGTTTCATGTTTGTCTTTCTTTTATAATAATAAATTACTTCATATGTTTACTCCAAAGGTTTTATAATTTACTACGGTTTAGATAAGTGCAAGTGGGAGAGATGCTTTTCTGTAATGATTGCCTAAAGGTAATTTTGTGGTCCATGGATGATCTCTGATAATTATCTAAAATGCAAGAGATAGTGGCCATTGCTGCTGTAAGCAAAGTAATATGATTATACTATGGGAAAGAGGGGGGAGTTTGAATACTGCTGATCTAACCCACTTAAAGCTGCATGTGTGGGCTGTGGCCCTCCAACTGGAGAGCTGGGAAATAATCCAGTTTGATTTCTATACCAAATGAGGTCTGTTCACACTCATTCTAATCAGTTTTATAGAAAAATCATTAAAATAAGCCCACTAAATTTATTAGCCCACAAAAATGCCTTTCTACACAGCTTCCTTGCATAAGCTTCCTTGCCTAGGCATTTGCGTTCTCCCATTGTGACACAAATGGTGGGCCGCAACTGTCTATATACCATTTACCATTTTTTAATTTTGTAAATAATATTTTCTTTCCCATGCTTGTTAATACTAATTAACGATAACTTCTTTGTGCTTCATTTGTCATATTTTGAAAGACATTCCACTTGAGATGTTCTTTTTTCTTTTGACACAGTGTTCATTTGGCTAGAAGACTACTACAGCTAGAAAAGCAGAACACATTACTTGTAAAAGATCTGGAGCATCAGAAGGAACAAGTTACTGAGATCTCACAAGAGGTATATGACTCCCAACATATAGATTCATGTGTGCATATGCGCTCGCTCTCTCTCTCTCTCTCTCTCTCTCTCTCTCTCTCTCTCTCTCATTCTCATTCTTTCTTTCTCTCTCTCTCTCTCTCTCTCTCTCTCTCTCTCTCGCTCACACACACACACACACACACACACACACACACGATATATAATGGACTGGGATTTTAAAGCAGCATTTTAATGTTTGGACAATTGAGGGAAACACATACATGCTAATCTGTTTCAGAGCAATTTATGTTGTATTAAAGCAAAGATGAAAAGACAGATTACTTTGCAGACTAAACAAAAATGCAGACTAGACAGATAAGTCTCTGTTTTCTGACAGGGGGGAAAACTAGCAAAACTGGTTCAATGTTCTTGAGGTGTTTTATTTTTCATGTAATACTGTTATTTTATTCAGTTGCTCTCAGATTCCTTATCCGCTTATCTGAAAACTCATCTGTTTCTATAAACTAGTTGATGTTCTGAGATTTTTTTTTGCTCACTTTTGCTATCACTCTTAAAATTGCAAAGTTTGTCTTGGGATTACTGAATATCCTGTTTTTAAGTTTATGGATTATGATAACTTGGGTAATGTAGTTTTATTATGTACAGTAGACTGAAATCATGTTTTTCATAACTAATTTAAGTTACATTGATGTCAATGAGACATGTCTTAATTATGAACAAGTTGGATCTAACCCAATAACAATACATTGCAGCATTACTTTTTTGTATTGAGAAATGTTGACATGTTGGAGAAAATATTGCAGGTGGCTTGAAATATCTTACATAATAATTGCATGTCTGTGTGTGTATCTGTGAATTGTGCATCTGGACATTGTAAGAGGAAAGAAAAATAGGTATATATAGCAAAAATATTGGATTCCCATGTTTCAGTTGGTGATTAAATATGGATCCTCAGCATATAGAAGTTGAAATTAAAAGATTACTTATTTATAACTATGGTTCTTCAAGAGCCAGCATGGTGGGCCCAACTAGGTCTCACCCTGCTTCTGAGGTGTCACCCGGTGCAGGCCGCACCTCCCACACAATCACTGTGATACCACTATATATATGTCCATCATGTCTTGTTATGACAGGGTGGGGAATATTTGACCCTCCAAATGTTTTGGACTACAGTTCCTGTACAGATTTACTTTTGGCCATGCTGCCTCTGACTTTTAGGAATTGAGGTCCAGAACATATAGCGTGCCAAAAGTTCCCCAGCATTCCATGTGATGAGAAGAAAACATGTGAACACTTTATAAATATTAGTTCCTCTTCAATCTCCTTTTGCAACCTGTATAATGTTTGAAATGGGCTATTATTTAGGTTTTCACTGAGAAATGATCTCAGAACCAATCATTGATCAAAATTACAATTGTTAGGTTTTAGGTAGTTTACATGTTACCCATCCTTATGTGTACTGACAGAAAACACTACACTGGTGTTATATGCGGCAATGTGTAATATTTGTACTGGGCAAGTATCTTCTCAAAACATATTTGCAACCAAATCCTCAATTAAATTAAATCAAATTTGAAGATTTGAAATTAGTTTGATTTTAATCAGACTAAACAACTTTCACTCCAAGACTTAGCTAGTCTGTGCTTATTAGAATCATAGAATCATAGCACTGGAAGAGACCACAAGGGTCATCCAGTCCAACCCCTGCCATGCAGGAATACACAATCAGAGCACCCCTAACAGATGGTCATTCGGCCTCTGTTTAAAAAGATGGAAACTCCACCACTCTCTGAGGCAGTGTATTCCACTGTCGAACATATCATACTGTTGCAGGAAATTCTTCCTAATGTTGATGTGGCGTCTCTTTTCATCTTTTGTTGTTGTGGAATCTATTTTCAGTGTTTTATGGTTGTGGTTATGTGTTAAGTTGACTCCAACTTATGGTGGCCTTATCCTAAAGTTTTCTTGGGAAGATTTATTCAGAGGAGGTTTGACTTTGCCTTGTTTTAAGGCTGAGGGCGAGTGACTTGCTCAAAATCACCCACCGTGTTTTCTTGACTAAGCAGGAATTACATTGTAAATTATGGTAAACAACGAATGATAATATATGTTATTATAATGGGAATTGGTCAGGGATTCAGAATTAACAGATAAAGGGATATTAATAAAGAAAGGGACATTTTCATATATACTGGCTGATTTACGTGTAGCATTGAATTTGATCTTATATGCTTTAATTATTACATTTCACTATATGTAGGATCTATGTGGTGTACATGATATTTGAAATATTCTAAAAGACCAGAATTAAATAAAATTAATGGCCATGGGTAGCAAGTTATGTCTTGGAAAGTACTTTTCAGTTAGCAATTTCATGCTACTTTGGATAGTGTTAACTGACTGTAAGTTGAATAGGAGTGAGAAGACAGAAGGCCAAACAAGAAATAAATATGCCTTTCAAATCATGTTGATTGCATATTTTATGTCAGTGGATGGTGAATGATGTGTGTTGCAGTTACCAAACATCAGAGTTGACAGGAAAAGCTGACATCCTTTCCTGCATGCCTCCAGACTTTTCCTCTGGATCTTGATGACACTGCCTGAGCTCTCCAGTCTTTCCAGCAGTCAGGAAACACACCAGTTATAGTCTAAGAAAACTGTCTTTATTCTACAACTAGAAAGATTTACAGCAGTTGTTTAACCTTCCAAACTCCCTCTCTCACTCACTCTGCCCACATGGACAAAGCATTTTGTTGTTCCCCCAAGCTGCCACCCACTTGGGTGTGTACATTACAGATGAGTGGCTGGGTCCCACTTTCCCAGACCTCCAGCCCATCCCATGTTGCTGATGTCCTTGTCCATGTGACAAGCCATGCTTACATAGTGTCTTTTGGTTAGGATGTGTCCTTTTCCCAAAACACACTAGTGTTTTCCTTTTCAAGTTCTGTTGTTGTTGTCTGATGTGACACCTGTTGTTTGTCTGCCCCAAACATGTTTTTTTTCTAACTCTTCCCACAGGAAAATTTGCCCATACATCTTTTACATTTCTTGTCTGACTGTATGTCCCATCAAGCATTTCTCTGACATTTGAGTCTAAAAATAATAATAATAAATAATATTAAAATTTATTTATATCCTGCCCTTTGGAAACCCAATCAGGGTGGCTCACAACCATAAATCTTACACAATACCCCAAACCCAACGACCCCTCCCCCCCTTAAAACATTATTAAATCCATAAGAATTAAAACCAACAATTCATCAATTAAAACAATTAACAACCAAACAATTTTACAGAAAACAATATTAAGCCCACAGCAATAATCCTCATCCATCTTTAGATGGGGCCACGTAAGGATCATTGGGGTGGGAGTACCTGAGGCCAGGATAATTAATCTAGAAAGGCCTGCCAGAAGAGATCCGCCTTGACAGCCCATTTAAAACTGTCTAACGATATTAACTGATGGATCTCATCTGGCAGGTCGTTCCAGAATCTGGGGGCGACAAGTGAAAAAGCCCTCTGGGAGGTAGCCGCAAGCCTCGATTTTTGAGCCTGCAGCAGATTCCTCCCAGAGGACTGGAGAGCGCAGGGAGGATTGTATGGGAGAAGGCGGTACCTGAGATAGCTTGGATCCAAGCCATTTAGGACTTTAAAGGTGATAACCAACACCTTGTACTGGGCCCAGAAGCTGATAGACAGCCAGTGGAGGGACCTCAAAACCGGGGTAATGTGGTCCCTCCTAGATGTTCCCGAGACAAGCCTGGCTGCCATATTTTGTACTAGCTATAATTTCTGAACCAAGCACAAGGGTAGCCCCATGTAGAGCGCATTACAGAAATCAAGGCATGAGGTTACCAGAGCGTGCACAATAGTCTCAAGATCCCTTACTTCCAGAAAAGGGTGCAGGTGGTATATCAGACGAAGCTGATAACAGGCGCTCCTGACTGTCACATTTACCTGATTTCTCATCAGGAGCGACGAGTCAAGGAGCACCCCCAGACTGCGAACACAGTCACAGGAGGAGAGTGTGACCCCATCCAGGACTGGAGGTTGCAACCCAATTCTTGGTTTCAGGGCCGCTACCATGAGCACCTCCATCTTGTCCGGATTCAGCTTCAATCTGTTTTTCCTCATCCAGCCCATTACCGCCCGAAGACATTCATTGAGAGAGGAGATGCCATTGGAATTTGAGGCCGACAAATGAGACACGGAGAAATAGATTTGGGTGTCATCCGCATGCTGATAACACCCAGCACCCTAACTCCGTATAATCTCACCCAGCGGCTTCATATAGATGTTAAATAATGTTGGGGACAAAATAGCCCCCTAAGGAACCCCACAAGTGAGGTCCCTCTTGCTAGAGCTACTGTTCCTGAACAGCACCCTCTGGGACCTACCCGAGAGGAAGGACCGGAACCACTGGAGCTCAGTGCCTCTGATACTTAACCCCCTCAGGTGGTCTAAGAGGATACTGTGATCGATTGTATCAAAAGCCACTGAGAGGTCTAGGAGCACCAACAGGGTCACACTACCCCTGTAAATGCTCAGACGCAGATCGTCGGTCAAGGCAACCATGGCAGTCTCAACCCCAAAGCCTGTCCTAAAGCCAGTTTGAAATGGGTCTAGATAATTGGTTTCATCCAAGACAGCTTGGAGTTGAAAAGCAACTGCCCTCTCGATAACCTTGCTCAAGAATGGCAATAGTGAAACTGGACTATAGTTATTCATATCCAGGGGATCCAGGAAGGGTTTCTTTAGAAACGGCCTAACAGCAGCCTCCTTCAAGCAAGATGGAATATGTCCCTCCCTGAAGGATGCATTGATGATGTCCATGAGGAATCTCCTCAATGCATGCCCCCCCGGACGGCCAGCCACAATGGGCAAGGGTCGAGAGGGCAGGTTGTTTTCCTCACCTTACCAAGCAGCTTGTCCACGTTCTCGGTACTCACAAATTGGAGCTGATCCAGAATAATTGTCTACAATTGAGGTTTACTGTAACTTTCATCTGCATTTAGGTCCAACCTACAACTTCTAAAATAGTGTTCAGGGGTACTTTACAAGATGTTTTTAAAAATTATTAAGAGCATCTGATTTTTGCTCTCTAAAGTATAAAGAGTGATTCATCTTTCTTATGTTTTTTTCCAGAGGGATAAAGTTAATTCGTTATTGAACCAAGTGCAACAGCCTTACAGGTACCTCATTGATTCTGTACAACAGAGAGATTCTCAGATACTTTTTCAGAAAGAACGTATTGCACAACTTGAGAAGGATGTTACGTAAGTATCCATATTTAAGAATAGATATTTTGGGCTAGATTTGGGAATCTTATCTGCTTGTCACATCCATTTTAATGACAGGACATATTAAGCCCTTTGAGTGCAAGCTTTGACTGCAACTAAAGGTTAGCTGAATTTTTTGGTTGCCAGTGCAATAAAAAAATATTTTGCATTATTACTTTGCACTTCAGTGTGTTATGTATGCTGGTTGCACATCATTAATTGCAGAAATAGTTTTACTTTTCCTCTTGAGCACTCCATTTTTAACAAACCATTACTATTCTCCAGTAACTATTTCAAAGTGGTAATTAGCACAGACATTTAGAAGCTGCATTGTAATTATAGTTGCATGTGTATCTCCTATGCCTTCTTGAGAGCCAAGGTACATGAATTGCTCATGCTGCCTTCTTTCTTTTCTTTCTTTTTTTAAAATATTCTTTATTGCAATTTTCTTATTTAAAAGCACAACAAATCTTTCATACAATTTCATACAGTTCAATCAAAACATAATCATACATCCAAACAAACATTACAATCATTCAAATGAAAGACTTCCTAGTATCTATATCCAAATAGTTATACTCATAGCTGTTTCGTCTTCCAATTTTCTGTTTATCCATTCGCTATCTTTCTCAATTATACTTGACCTTTTGTTCTAAATTTACCTTTAATTCTTACATTTATTATTTGTCTATCATTGTCCATTTGTCTAATTATTATCTCTAATTATTCTTTCAAAAAATATATCTCGTTTTGCCTCTTCTACAAACTTTGAATAATCATTTGAATCCTTTCTGTTATTGGTATCAAATCTTTATCATGTTTATCGGTTGATTTGTCCCTAAGCAAATGTTTCAATTTATCCATTTCCATATAGTCTAAGAGTTTCCAATAACATTCAGTTATTTCCAGTGTCTTACTTTCTTTCCAGGTTATTGCATACGTTATTCTAGCTGCTGTGAGCATGTAAAACATTATTTTCCCATATTTCCTCTCCAAATCTTCTCCTATCATTCTTAACAAATATATTTGTGGTTCTTTTTTGTATTCCAATTTCAAGATTTTTTTTATTTCTGAATAGATTTTTTCCCCAATATCTTTTTACAAATGGGCATAGCCACCACATATGGAAAAATGTGCCTTTTTTCTTTTTACATTTCCAACACTTTATGCAGATATCCTTTTTCATTTTTGCCAATCTCATTGGTATAAAATACCACCTGTATTGCAACTTGTAGAAATTTTCTCTCAAATTATAATTCAGAGTGTGTTTTAACTTTAATTTCCAAATTTGCTCCCATTCTTCCATCTGTATTGGTGTGCCCAGATCTTGTGCCCACCTTATCATGCACTCTTTTACCTGTTCTTCTTCAGTGTCCCACTGCAGTAATGTCTTATATATTTTGTAGACTAGATGGTCTGTTCCTTTTAATAAAAATTTTTCTATTTCACTTTCTGTCCCTGTTATTCCTTGAAATTTTGATCTGTTTTGTATCTTTCATTTATTTGCATATACAGAAACCAATTACATTTTATTCCTTCCTTTTTAAGTTCATCTCTCGTTTTTAATCTCCATTTTCCATTCTTCTTTAATAGTAGTTCTGCATATGTTACCCACTTATTTTCCATCATTTCGCCATTTCTGTATAGGGCTTCATTTGGAGACATAGCCAATGGTATACCAGAGTTTATTCTTTGTTTATATATCTCCCAAACTCTGTATAGTGATTTTCTCACGTAATGGTTTTTAAAATCTCTGTTCACTCTTACCTTATCATAATATAGATAAGCGTGAAAACCGTATACGTTATCCACTCCTTTTAGATATGCTGCTGCCTTTCAATGCTAGCAACCTAGATATAGATTGAATTTCCCTGGTTAGTGATCTGTCTCTCCATGCTGAATATTGTACATCAAGGATGAAAATGATGCTGCCCCTGAGATATTGATGGACTGCAACTCCTAGCAGCTCTAGTCACCATAAGAAATGGGTAGGAATGTTATATGATTCCAAATGGGTAGGAAGTTTTATGATTCCCACCTCTGACAGGGGTAGTACACACCTCTGACAGGGGCAGTGAACAGCCCTGTGGCGCAGTGGTTAAATGCCTGTACTGCAGCCACTCACTCATAGACCACAAGGTTGCGAGTTCAATACCAGCCAGGGCTGAGGCTCGACTCAGGCCTGCATCCTTCCAAGGTCGCTAAAATGAGTACCCAGATTGTTGGGGGGCAATCAGCTCACAGTTGTAAACCGCTTAGACATCCCATGCACGATATGAAGCGGTATATAAATGAAGCTGCTTTACACAAGACAGGAGAAAGAGCCAAAGTATCACTAGATGTAGGACTGTAATGGCTCCAGCCCAATAGATGGATTGTATTTCTCTGAGCTTTTGTGTTGTTTATGATAGCTTTTTTCAGTCTGTGTTCTACTTATAATTTTCTCTAAAGGCAACAGTTCTATTATTTATGACAGTAAAACATTCTCAACCCTCTGAAAGGTAGCCAGATTAGCATCTTAAGTGAAGCCTGACAAATATTAGCTTAAAACAGGGGTAAGCAACCTAAGGTCCAGGGGCCGGATGCAGTCCCCCTGAGGCCTTTGGACCGGCCCCAGGCCAGTCCTGCCGCCGCCGCCCCCCACCGGCCCCCGCCGCTGCCCACCATGATGATATTGATTATTGTTGTTATTATTTGTTCTTGGGGTTTTCTTGGCAAAATCTCCACAGGGGTTTTGCCATGGCTTTTCTGGGGCTGAGAGAGTGTGCATGCATATTTTTTTTATTATTTATTTATTTATTCATTTATTTTTGGTGCTTCAGCCCCCCAATTGTTTGAGGGACAGCAACCCGGCCCCTGGTTCAAAAAGGTTGCCTACCCCTGGCTTAAAAC
Source organism: Phrynosoma platyrhinos (assembly GCA_020142125.1). Lineage (NCBI taxonomy): Eukaryota > Metazoa > Chordata > Lepidosauria > Squamata > Phrynosomatidae > Phrynosoma > Phrynosoma platyrhinos. The sequence goes on from JAIPUX010001232.1 coordinate 33,710,500, forward strand.
ACCTGTGTCCCCCTGCAATATTGTACTGTTTTCAAGTATTTACCAATTAACTTGCTGGATAAATTTTAGATTACATCAATGCATCCCTGAATTAAGGCTGCCTTTTTGCCCTTTCACACTACACTAATTCACTAGAGTAGCAAAAGAAAGTTCAGGGACCATATTAGGCAAAGGGTCCTTATTTTCATGGTGATGCAGGTGTAGGAAGCAAATGAGAATGCTAAGAACTCTTAAGTCTTTGCTGATTGTTTGCTCCTTGTTTCTTCCAAAAGACAGAAATAGGCAGTTTATATATGTTATTTCATTACAAGACTGAAGAGTGAACTGTACCAGAAAGTCATCATTTAGAAGTTATTATTCTTTTCACTGTGAACGGTATAGCTGCTTCTGCTGAATATGTTGGGGATAGAAGAGAGGTGTGTCCAGATTTTGTGTTCCTGGGATCATTAATGCTTATTAGGAAGGCAATGGCAAGCTTATTCTAAATAAATCTCACCAAGAAAACCATACAACAGGATCATCATAAATTGGAGTCAACTTGAAGGGGTGTAAAATCTTGCCCAAGTGACCTCATTCCTTGATACCCCTGGACTAAAGACCAGCAAAACTGTTATACCTTGATTCTTTTTGTTCTTTGTTGTAACTCTTCTGTATTTGAACAGGACAGAACAGAAGCTCAACATATCATACATAATAATCCCTTTTTTTATTTGAAGTGTCCCCAAATGATGTGTGTCCAGTTTTTCCTTGAACTCTATGCTAAACATACATTTTAGTTCTTTTCTCATATGTCTTGTACATCTTTTTATCAATGTCATAATTCTTCCTTGAATCCCTTCCAGTTTTTCATATTCTCCTTGAACTCTGATGGCCATAACTTGAACAGTGCTATAAATCAAACCATACTTAATTTATTGTGCTTTTTTCTGTATAGAGTAATATTAAAGAAAATTAGCTGAGCTGAGTCAGCCTTCTCATTTGATTGATAGAATAAAGCATGAACCAGTTAAGCTGGTATACTTAACATTTGCAAGTACTCTATCCCATTGAAGTCATTGGTGCCTATGCTGGAAGAAGTACAAGTTTAAACATTCTGTAGATCACAATCTAAAGAAAGCATTAATGTCTTCCTTTCCAAAGTAATACTGTAAATATACATGTTTTAACTAGGGCAGAGTTTTTCTTTATGCTGTTGCTTCAGCATATATGTTCACAGTTGCCAGCAATTTCCTTTAAAAATTCATGTTCCAACCAGAATACAAGATTAAAAGAAATCATCTATTGCTATTACTGTTTTTCCTAATATTATCCCTCTTTCTACCAGTTTTTTGAATAAAGAAAAGACAGCTTTGCTCCGTGTCAAGAATCAAATGGCAGCAGATTTAGAAAGACTTCTAAATCACCGTGAGGTAATCTTCTTGTTTTAGTATTATTAGTCATAGGAATGTGTTCTTTTTACAAGTTTTGGAAATATACTTTGAAAAATGCCCAGCAAAGCACTTCCTTCTCTGCACATAATAATTTCTTCCTCCATCTCATCTGTAGCCCTTTGAATCCCTTAATACAGGTGTACTTTTAAAATAAATTTATTAGTTTTGGTATGGCTGATATTGCGACACACTGAGACTACTCTTCAAATGTGGCTTAAGTAATGATACCCTCTATGACAAATAGTAGCTCAAACAAAAGCTATTAACATTGCATCTCATTCCCACCTGCTTTGGTCAAATTAGAAGACCACCTCACTTCCCACCACAGTGAGGGGCACAGAAGAATTATATCCTATGTGATCACATCGCCATTTGGCATTTATTTATTCGGTAAAATTTATCCTGCCTTTAAGTATTGCTACTCAGAAAGCTCCAACAATGGCACAGCCTTATTTTCCTCAGCACAAAGCAAGGGGATTTTGACTGACCTATGGTTTAGTATTGCTTGGACAAGCCTGAATAAGTCTAAGGAATTTATCACATGGGACAAATCCCATGCAGAAACCGGATTTAAACTGAAATCAGATGACGTTCAGGCTTAACCCAAACAGAAAGTAGAAAAAAAACAGCACAAAAGTGGGTTGTTTTTCAGACAAGAATTAAAGTGACATTAACCCAAACAGAAACTGGACAAAACCCTCCTTTTTACTTTTGGACAATCATGAAAGTAAAAAGGGGTAGGGTTTATCTACTTTCTGTTCGGGTTATAATGTCACATTAACCCTGTGTGTGTGTGAAAAACTACCCACTTTTGTAGTTTTTTTCCGTTTTTAAATCCCGATTTTGCACATGATTTTTGCAGTTTGCCCTATTGATAAACTCCTTAGAGTTCTATGCTCCCCCCTCCCTTTCCTCTTCTGCTATGAGCAGGTACTAAATGGGTTTTCTTCAGAGGGGAGGTTGCCATTGCCTTCTCCTGAGGCTGAGAGTATGTGACTTGCCCAAGGT
>JAIPUX010001232.1:33713037-33759482 GCA_020142125.1 Phrynosoma platyrhinos
GGGGGGGGGGGGTTTATACATGTGCCAAACTCACTGTTTGGTATTTTGGTGGCACTTTGGATATTACTTTCATTGAGCAATTAATTATCTGTACTGATAATTTCTTTCCTTTTCAAATAATTATATTACCGTTTATTCTGCTTTATAAATGTGTTCTAACTATATCTGTTGGCAAAGTACTTTCAGATGCTGACAGAAAAGTTCTGTTATATTACAGAGAACTTGTACTTTATGTCAAGAACATTTTGTACATTATTTTCTATTAAATGCCATCAGCTGTTTCTTAATGCATTTATTGGATGCTACTGTCTTGAATGTGTAGTTAATTGTTAAGTTGTGATATGCATACTACTTAAAATATGTTAGTACTTATACTAGGTCTATTATACCTTTTCATTATATTTTTAATATATGGTCTCAGTCAGTATTAACAGAGAACGCATTCATTTCACTCTCTGTGAAAGAGCTGTTTCTCAAGAGGAAACCTTTAAATGCTTACAAAGACAAAGGCTACCAACATTATGCTAATGAAATAATATGAACAGTTTAAGATTTTCAAATGTTCTCCCACACAAGTAGGTACCTGCTTGGTTTCAGAATTGTTCTACAGTTTATGAATTTGTCTTCCATAATATTAACTATTACAAGTAAAATCCATTTATGTGATAGCTTGCTTTGAACTTTGCTTCCAAATCTGTATATGAAATCACTGTCAGTAGTTATCCCAAGTGACGTACGTTAGGAGGAGGAAATAAATATACATAAAACCCAATAAAGAACCCAACAACAAAGTTTAAAAATCCAAACCAAGCTAAAGACTTCAATACATTGATACTAATACAGTGAACTACATTACAATCATGGAAATTAAAACATCCATTAAGTATGTTACCAACCAATAGGAACTAAAATATGAAACTCTTTGAAGGGCTAAAATATGAAGCCTGAGAGGACAAAGAAGTCTCGGGTGATGTTGAAATAACGACAGTGTGGGTTCTGCAATGGAAAATTAACCTTCAAAAAGCATTCTGCGTATGTGTGTGACAGATAGCTCCAGACTGAGAGGGCATGTGGAGGATAGCTCTACATTATTTTAAGTCATAATAATAATAATAATAATAATAATAATAATAATAATAATAATAATAATAATAATAATAATAATAATAATAATAGTTTTTATTTATATCCCGCTCCTCTGCCAGGCAATCGGGGCGGCATACAGAATTCAAAACATTAACAATTCACATAAAATCACATCCCCTCCCTCATTCCCACCCCCACTCACCCCCAAAAACAAACTCAACAAAACAAATTACAAAACAGTTGTTAAAATATACAATACACAATATAAGTCATGGATAAGAATATATGGGAAAATACACAATAAAAGTCATATACAATATTGTACAATATATATAAGTCATATACAATATTGTACATTGTGTACAATACACAATATAAGTCATGGATAAGAATATATGGGAAAATGTCTTCTGTCAGGTACTGAGCTCCCAAGCTTTGCTCCGTTGTATAATTTAAAATCTCCACTTAGAATCGGGCCTAGAAATGAATTGGACAGATGTAGCTATATCTTTGTTACTCCAAATAAACTTGCATTTCTGTTTTATGTACAGAAAGCATTGACATCAAAAATATGTCCCTCCTTACACCATAAAGGTTCTCTCTTCTAATAATGACTTGTGCTAAATGAAAATACCTTAATTTGGTCATAACATTGATTGATTGGTACTCTTTCCAGTCAGTTCTAAACTGCCTGGATTTTGTCATTCTGGTATTAATTCCATCCCACAGCCAGTAATGGGATAGATATCCCCAGAGTGAGGTTTCAGAGTTGTCCTACAGCAGGGGTAGGCAACCTTTCCCTTTTAAGGGCCGAGGGACTTCAGCTCCCAGAAGCCTCAGCCGTGTTGGCCAATAGTCCCATGTTGGCCAATAGCTCCTGGGATTCTGGGAGCTGAACTCCCTTGGCCCTTAAAGGGGAAAGGTTGCCTACCCCTGTCCTACAGTTTATGAATTCCATACAGTATTCCATCAGTGTTTTCACAACATGAGATACCTTATTTTCTGGCGCATAAGACTACTTTTTAACCTGCAAAATCTGGGGTTAAAGTGGGGGGGGGTCGTCTTATATGCCCGGTATAAGGAGGTTCATGATAGGTTTGCCTTAGTGTCATCATCAGTTGGAAATGACTTGAAGGTGCACAGCAACAACAACAACAGTTTTGGAAGTCATACTCTTCCCAAACTCTATATTTTAACTGGAAAAGTGGGGGGTCGTCTTATACACCCAGTCGTCTTATACGCCAGAAAATACGGTAGATATGTTGCAGAGAAGACACGCCTGGCAACGGTGCCAAAGTAGGCAGTGTTCAAAGAACAAGTATTTTATCTAGTCTAGTCACAAAATGATGACATATTGGTGGAGAGAAGAGGGGTGTTTTTTAAAACTTAAATGTGCATTTCAGTAGTGCATGGAAGTTGCGATCTGTATCTGTTTTTTAAAACAACCTAGTATTTTCTCAAATGATATGAACTATGGCAAGGAATTGTCATTCATTGTTAATGATGTCCCAGGTATAGTTCTAGGTCTTTCACGCCCAAAACGTTTAGCATTGCAGTGATTTAAAATGTTCAGTTGCTCATTTAGCAAGACAGTTTAGGCATCCAAAGAAATGGAGCAGGTAAAGTTACCAAGAGGATGCGTACTCAGCAAATATAAGAATTCTAGATGTGGCAGTGCTTTCATGCTTTCCGGCCCCTTGTAGCTATACACCTGGTGATACCACTGGCACTGTCCAGTAAATACTCAAAACAATTGAATTCCACTGTGTCCATATTATAACTATTATGCTGGCATAGAAAAAAATGTACCGTATTTTCCGGCGTATAAGACAACCTGCATATAAGATGACCCCCCCCCCATTTTTCCAGTCAAAATATAGAGTTTTAGCACCTCTATCCTCATTATCCTTATATCCGGCGTATAAGACGACCCCCCCCCCACTTTAGCCACAGAGTTTGCAGGTAAAAAAGTAGTCTTATACGCAGGAAAATAAGGTACTTTTCAACCAACAGAAGCACTGTTTTGAGAAAAGACATCTAGTTCTTGAGAAACAACTGTTACACTATTATACTGTGAATGTGATGGGATTGTTGTTTTGATAGAGTACAGCATTTGTTTGCAAATCATTTTGAATAAGTGCCAATTATTTTTACTAAGGAGAAGATATTTGAGTACCTTTTTTAAACTAAATATTTGTTTTACACCATTTGTCTTTCAATATTGTTTCCCTATTTTTTTCTGTTCCTTTGGATTCAAAGACCCCCATGTATGTGCAGAAAGCACTATGATTGAGAAGTCACACATAAACACCCTCATTGCTGTAAATCTTAAAATTCTCTTTGCAGAGTTAGGGACCCTCCAGCGTAGTATGGAATGCAGGACTGGAAACTGCAGCTGGCAAGGTCTGGAGCAGGATTAGCAGTATCCCCTGAACATGTCTGGGGATGTTTGGGGGTTTTTGGCACAGGGTATAAAGTTTGTTCCTAACTGCCCTCGAGTTGATCTCGACTCATGGCAACCCTATGGACAAGACATCTCCAAGACCCTCTGTCCTCCACTGCTCTGCTTAATTCCTGCAACCCCTTAATACCCATCACCTCCTTAATAGAGTCCATCCATCTGGCATGCGGCCTTCCTCTCTTCCTACGTCCCTCTACCTTTCCCAGTCTTTTCCAGTGAGTCTTTTCTTCTCATGATGTGTCCGAAGTACGAAAGCCTCAGTTTGGTCATCTTGTCTTCCAGAGAGGTTTCTGGCTTAATCTGCTCTAGGACCCACTTGTTTGTCCTTTTGACTGTCCAAGGGATCCTCAACACACTTCTCCAGCACCACATCTCAAAGGAGTTTATTTTCTTCCTAACATCTTTCTTAACTGGCCAGCTCTCACATAAATACATGGTAATAGGGAATACAATGGCTTGTATGATTCCAACTTTTGTGCTGAGTTGTGTATTGTGGAGAAAAGGCAGAATAGAACATGCCTTAGCAACAGCCAATAGAATGTGAGCTGGCGGCAGCCAATCAAAATGGTAGACTGGAGATGTTAAATAAGACCGTTGCTGACAGTTGAAGTCAGACTGGGTCTGGATGGGTAACAGTCCAGAAGAAAGGGACTGAGGGCTAAAGTTCAGAAGGGAGGGACTTAGCTCTAGGACAGAACTCCAAGTGAGGGAGATTCTGGGATTTAGTTAGCTTTGGTTAGAAATTATTTAGTTTCCTGACTGCAGTCCCCATTTCTATCAATGTTTGATCCCAGGTATGGGAATTCTTTTATTATTTCAATTCTTCATTGTCTGTGTTGAACTTGTGAAGGCCCTCAGTGGTCATTATTTTTGTTTTCTTTACGTTAAACATTAAGCCTACCTTATCATTTTCTTCTTTGTTCTTCCTTAGTAGGTGTTCCAGGTTTGTGAAGTTTTCTGCTAGTACTATGGTGTCATCTGCATATCTTAGATTGTTGATATTCCTTCTTCCTATTTTCACTCCTCCTTCTTCTGTGTCCAAGCCTGCTTTTCTTATAATATGTTCTGCATACAAGTTGAACACACAGGGTAAAAGGATGAAGCCTTGTCTGACCCATTTGCCAATTGGGAACCATTCTGTTGCTCCATGTTCTGTTCTGACAGTAGCCTCTTGTCCTGAGTATAGATTCCTCATCAGGACTATCAGATGTGTTGGCACTCCCATGTCTTTAAGGGCATTCCATAGCCTTTGATGATCTATGCAGTCAAAGGTTTTGCTATAGTCTATAAAGCACATGCTGATATTCTTTTGGAATTCTTTGGTGTGCTCCATTAGCCATTGTATGTTTGCAATGTGGTCTCTCATGCCTCTTCCTTTCCTGAACCTTGCTTGGACCTCTAGGATTTTTTCTCTATGTATGGTTGGAATCTAAGTTGCAGAATTTTGAGCATGATTTTGCTTGCATCGGAGATCAGTGCTATGGTCCTATAGTTTCTGCAGTCTCATGTGTCTCCTTTTTTGTAGTTGGGGGTGTATATTGATTGCTTCCAATCTGTTGGCCATCATTTTGTTTCCATATCTGTTGACATATGTTTGTTAGCAATAGAGTTGAATCTGTCAATGTGGATTGCAGCAGTTCAGTTGGAATATCATCTGTTCCTGGTGATCTGTTTTTCGCTATCTAAACATTTACACTCTACTTGGAACTGGGAGGTCTGTGGATCCAGAATTCCCTCCATCCCTGCCAATCAGCATACCCCTTATATGCCTCTGACCTCATGGAGAAAATAATCCAGAAGCCTCCATTGTGGATCAGAGAGGCTGTATCTTAGATTGGATCTTCTTCTAAAAGCACCAACATCGCTTTCTGCCCTTATAGTGCCATATCTGTGAGCTCAAGGATATAGATGATTGCTCTCTTCACATAAAAGGGAACTGTATATGGGGGTCAGTGGGACCTCAGAGGAGTTAACACTGGAATCATTAGAGACCATAGTGTCATGTAGATGAACTCTTGCATTACAAGTTAAACTAATTTTTACATGGATTAATTCATCATGACAAACTTCACACTTTAAAAAATTGAAGTGCACTGATGTCAACATCAGAGTAGTATATTACATTTGATAAGCACAGGGGGGTTAGGAACATAAGAGCCATGCTAGATCACACGTGAGGCTAAAATAGCCAAGCATGCTGTGTTGGGAAGCAGAGCTAACATGCTGTTCTCACAGTGGCCCACCAGTTGCCTGTGGGATGCCTTAGAATAAGATAAGTGCAATTGCATCTTTCATCTCATTTCTCAGCTGCCTCTGATACTGGAAGTGACATATAACCATCCTGACTAATAGTCTTTTGATTGCCCTAACCTCAATTAATTAAGGTCACATGTTCCATATACTTATATAAATTAAATTGACTGGTGAGAGAAGAAGTCAATGAATGCATAAAATAACTAAATTCAGTAATTGGTTTTGTTGCTACTAGTACAAAATAGCAAAGTTCATACCTGAAAACAGTTCAGAGAGTATATATGTACGAAAGGAACAGGAACTCTTCCATTGCCTTATCCCATCTGCTATAATGTACAAGAAAACTCATGGAGGCTAGATGTGCATCGATTCATTATACTTCTACCCTACCTTTCCTTCAAGGAGTGCAAGGTGGCATATGAAACTCTTCTTTCATTTTGTCCTTACAACAGTACTTTGAGACCAAGGATGTTGAGTGTACAAAGATCACTCAGTGAGGTTGATGGCTGAGGATCAGCATAATTATCTGAATTGCTTTATTCCCTCCATCGCCTTGCTCTCTTCCTAACTCTAGGGAAGGAAGTAAGGAAGCTGCATGAAAAAGAGAGGCAGGTGAGCTCTAAGTAGGAGAAAAGCAGAAGCAAGTTCAGAAACACTTTGGGTAAACTGTCGACCTGCCAACAGCTTTTCCTTGCGTTATCAGAATCAGGCAGAATGGATGGTTTCTATTTCCTGGAGGAAGACCAACTCCAGTGCAGCAGAGCAGAGTTGGGGTGAAAATAATAGCCCTTGTTCTCCCAGATGTTTAGTTCAGATAACAGTATTCATTTTACCATGAATATGCATATACATAAGGCATTAATCTTTTTTTTTAATCCCTTATCTTTCACATCAGTTTGGAAACATCTTATTTCTGTCCCATTTCTCTTCCACACTGAAGAGTCATAAGTATTTTTTATAACTGTTTTTGAATTGTTGCCTGGATATACAGTGACTAATCACTTCCCTAAATATACGTGACAGCTTAATTAAGTTTTATGTTGCTCTGCATGGATAATTTCAGCCCAGTTTCATTTAAAGTGTGTTAGTGAATGAGACACAAGAATGTATCACAGGTCTTGAAAAATGACATTTTTCTCAAAGCATGTGTGGTCTTTCCAGTCAAACATTTCCTTTTTATTTAATCTATGGAAGAATACTTTGCATTTCATAAAATAGAGAGAGGAAGTGAAATGTTGCCTTTTATAAGGGGCCATTCATGTTCAGAATATTGTATGTGAGCTTTCAAATGAAACAGTTTTTTCCCTAAAGGTATACACATGCTAACCTAGCTTTCTGTTTATCCTGTTCATTAGCAACTTGTCACAACTGCTACTCTGATGAGGATTGCTTTTTTCCCTGATTATGTCCATGATAGTACAGTCGCCCATCCGTTCTTGCAGACTTGAAGTCCGCGGTTTTGCATATTCATGGAGGGGCAACCTCCACTGAAGTCAGTGGGGCCCACACCTGTGCCCACCCATAGGGCGCACCCCATTCAGGGCTATGGGGCTTGAACACTGGCACGTCTTTGTTTTCACAGTGGGATCCGGAACGGATCCCTTTTGAAAACGGAGGGCCAACTGTACTTGAAAACATTCTGATGTTACAGCTAATACTATCATGGGTTGTAGGTATGGACATAGGAGACTTTAGGAACTATAGGGAGAATCTGTGGCATCTCTCTAGCTCCAGAGACTGCCTGATGATAATAGGAAGGGACAGTACCAGCACCAGCCATTTCCAGGTCTAGTGTACATAAGGAAAAGGAATTCCTCTCTCCCTTCTCAGAGCATCAGCATGGAGAGGAATGGATGACAATGGAAGAAATCCTACATTTTGTCTCCTTGCTTACAGAAGATGTGCCAAAAAAGATGAGTTCCTCAGCACCAAAGAAATCTGTGAGATTATTGCAGCTATCAAAGAGTCAATGTGGTTTGAGCAGTTGACTATGTCTCTGGAGACCAGGGTATGGGTCCCCACTCATCCATTGAAATCCATTGAGTATTCTTAAGCAAACTATGCTCTTTCAGCCTCAGAGGAAGGCAAAGGCAAACCCCCTTTGAACAAATCTTGTGGAGAAAATTTTGTGATAGGTTCACCTTTGGATCACCATAAATTGGAAACGACTTGAAGGCACACATCAACAATCTCAGAATTAGTCCTAAATACCCTAAAGTCACTAGATCTTGGAAGTTAAGCCAAGTAGCCCTGGTTAGTACTTGAATGGGAGACTGTCAATGAATACCAAGATCCGTAGGCTACATTTCAGAGGAAGGAACTGGCAAAACTACTACTGAGAATTCCTTGCTTATGAAAACACTATGAAATTCATGGGTTTGCCATAAGTTGATAGGTGACTTGAAGGCACATATACATATACAATCTCAAAATTACATTTCTAAGATAATTTGTCCTCTTCAAATGTGCTATAACCTGTTTCAGACATCTAAAAACAAAATTGCTGGTGAGCAATGCTTAGTCTTTTAAACATTCAGTCACATGGTAATTATCATTTTTCTTCTGCTACATTACTGTTCTAAGATTCTATTTTTTTAGTAATTCTCTGTAAGGTTTTTTTTTATCCTCCAGTGGATTACAGGGACATTTTCTATATCACAAGTCAGTCCTGGAGCTATTCTCATCTGAAGCTTAGAGAAGCAGGCAACAATTACACTCAGTGATTGTTAGAACATTTCTGGTCCCTACTGTGCTGTTTTATCTGCACTTTTCTTTTTTTAATCATCTATTGGATTTTTGTATTCATTAAGCATGAATATGAAAAGGCTACTGAATTTATATCACCTAGGAAGCTTTTAACAAATGAGTTCATTCATGCACAATTTTTGTGGATGGAAGGAGGGCATTTTGAATAACTTGCTGATTTCTTCTAGACTTCCCCCTCCCCCAAAGAACTGTATTTTCTTTCATTGTGTCACATAAAATAAACATAAGCTGAATATAATTCATCTTCCAAGAAACACAGCTCGCATATACAGTACTACAAAAATGAGCAAGGTTTATTGTAATGTAAATTCATAAGAAAACAGTGTAAGCTCCTCCGGTTTTGATTTAGAAGGGAAATAATCCACAACAGACAATATTATTTTGTTTGTTTGGATTGCAAGATTGAACTGAGGAGTATAATATAAGAAATGTACTTTGGAAAGAGCCAAACTACATTTATTTATTGTTAAAGACTGACATTTTAGCAAGAAACAGTTGGCAATAAGATCATCCAAATATTTTAAAGGTGTGTGATTATATTCATTTTCCCTATGTTGACTAGAATCTTTCACGTATCTTGCAGTAGCTATTATCCAGCTGTGTAAACCTTTACATTTTCCCACATATTATCATAGTTTTGACATCATATATAAAATATAAATGGAAATATATTTATAAACCACCAAAACAGCAGGCGATAATTTATGGAATAGAGATAACTACAAACTTATGAAAACTATTGTAAAAGGAATTTTTCTTGTATATTTCCATCCCAAAAGCACTTTTCTTGTGACTGAGAATTAAAACTTAGGGAGAATTATTTTTATTGCAATTTGAGTTTACTATCCCTTCTTTTTTGGTTCTGGTGATGGGCCAGCCCGCGGCCCATAGGTTGCCAACCCCTGTTTTAGACAAAATATATGCTTCACAGGATTATAGGAGACTGCTGTCAATGAATCAGAAGAAGACTAGGAAGACAGCTATGGGAAGACAGCTATGAAGGAACTAGTTAAGACCCTGAAGTGTAAAGTTATATCATTGAATATTAAAGTTAAGATTCTCCATGCCATTGTATTTCCTATTTCTATGTGTGGGTGTAAAAGCTGAAGAGTGAAGAAAGCTGATATATAGAAAATCGACGCATTTGAAATGTGGTGGAGAGGAGTTCTGTGGATACCATAGATTGCTAAAAAGACAAATAAGTGGGTCCTAGAGCAAAAGAAGCCTGAACTTTCCCTAGAAGACGGCAGTTAACAACAACAATTTCATATAAATAAACTCTACATGCACTGTGCTCATAACAGTCTTTTTTAAAACAAGGATAGTAATTTATGTTGACTGAAAACTAAACGGAATTTGACTCAAGTGGTTTTAGGTATGGGTAAACCTGCGCATTATGTTAGCAAACCTGTTCTGAAATGTGTGTTTCGTGAAGTAGCACAAATGCATGGGCTGGAGAGCCATTTCTAAGGATGGATTAGTGAGGACAGTTTTGTCTTATGCCATTCAGTTCCCTGCAAATTTTTATTTGGTCATTTTTCCAGCCCCTTACTATGGCTTGTTTTCAGTGACAATGACAGTCCAGTTAAGCAAATAATGCAGGACATAATAACATCTGGGATTCAATGAACTGCTCATCTTCCCATGTGGTTTATGCATCATCTCCTCACAATCCCCTCCTGCTGTTTACATAGACAAACAGGTCAGGTTTTGTGCAAGCAATAAATGGACACAAATTTGACATCAGCAGTATCAGCATTCGGGTAGGAGGAAAAAGTTTTAGTCTTCCAGGACAGTTTAATGTTCACCTAAAAGATCTTAGTCCCCAGCAAAGGAATTTTAAACAGAAACCGCCCCCCGCCCCCATGTTCTGAATCTAATCTAGAACTTAGATACTCTTCGAGCATGAATAGATAAAATGACTTTCTGTCCCACTATGGGTGTTAATTAACATAGCAAAGCTGGGATGTTTGGGTTGTCACTTTGTTATTCTTGTAACAAAGTCACTTTGCTTTACATGTGTCAGTCAGATGCGACCAGCTAGATTTTTTTGTTTTGCATTGATATTTTGGCTTCTTTCCCCATCCATCTCATTGTTGCAAGTCTTTTAAATGTATGTTTTACTTTTTTATTTTCATCCCTCACACTGTAAGGGTGGCAACCTCCTAACTATTAACTCCCCAGTTAAATTATTTTTACTGTATTTTGCCCTATCTTACCTTACATCACAGTAAAATCCTTATATCACTTCTGGAAGACACCTAGACATGGGCCTGATGTTGGTTAGCTGGGAGATACTTTTAGAAATGATGTAAGAATGAATTACAACAGCTCCTTCCTGGTTTGGACAACATGTTCCATTGGCTCCTTAAAAGTCAGAAATGATGCAAGGCTTGGTTCAAAATATATGGACGGCCCTAACTTGTGGAGGGCTCATTTCAAATCTCCACTGTTTTTATAAAAGTACATTTTTTAAAAAATAAACACATGTGATTTTCTGCTATTTTCTTTAATGTTATTTACTCATTTTCTCTAGAGAAGTTAAGGCTTGTGCTGGCTTACAAAGAGGTAGAGAGTTTAAGCTGATAGGCGATTCTTTCTTTGTGTTGCCTAAGAGTTGGCCTCTCTCCAGGAGATATGATGGCCAAATAACTGCTAAAAGATTTCTTTGTCTTCTCTGAAACTTAAACTTTTATCAGCCTGAGAATTTCTTACAATTGTCTTTTTTTGAGTATAATGTCAACATCTTTTTGATCTGTATACAATGCTGCCAAGTTGTATTCTCTCGCAGTGGTTGCTAATATAAAAACATTGTTTGTATCCCAGTCCTGAACATATTTGGAAAATCTACTGATTTCTACAGCTTCCGAGTAGTAGGTATGCATGGTTGGCCCCTTAAAGGTGAAGCATGTGCCTGTAACATAATTGTCTAAGTTATTTTCATCAAGAAATTTTGTCTATGCATTGCTTTGGCAACATCTCTGCAGAGTTTACAACTTTCAGCAACATGTTGGTATCAGTTATGCAGTCCTTTGAAACAGCTGCTCTGCAATTGAGCTGTTTTGACATGCCACTGCACATGGCTGAATTATGCAAATAGTTACAATATTAAATGACTGAGCAATAAGAAGAATGCACCCAGTGGCCGAATTGGTTTGGTGTGCTTTAGGGTTTGGGATGGCAGCACGAAGAGCTCATAACTGAAATATTGGGCATTAATTTACAAAATGTAATCATCGCAACAACAAAGGCTGCCTATTTTTACCTTTTGAGCAAAAAGAATTCACATCCTATGGTATTATGGAACTGCTTATAAGCAGTAATGTATGAGGAATGGCATGCTTTCATCCTTCAAGGCATATGTTCATTATTGTAGCCAAAACAGTTTGTGCAGTCCAGTTTAAAATTAAGAAATCTATTGTTAATCTACATTCTTCTTCTACAACTGTAGAACTATCCTTGCTTCTCATCTTCTGACAAGCTGTGAGCATTAACTTGAGGCAACTGTTTTTTTGTAACAATTTGTGGCCTTTTATTTTTCTGAAGCCCATATCATTGTGAAATAAACAAATATTTCTATTGAGATGAAACGGGGCAAATGGAACCCAAAATGAATACCTGAGTGCCTTTGTGGTTATAATAACCTTTTTTTTTTTTTCCAAGCTTTGAAAGGGAAATTGGATTCATGTTTCATTCTCACACCTAAAAGTATTCATATTTTGAGTAAAAAAATCTTAGGATGATCTACTATCAGTAGAGACAACATTGTTGTTGTGTACCTTCAAGACATTTCCAGCTTATGGAAACCCTAAGGCAAACTTACCATGGTTTTCTTGGAAAGTTTCTTCAAAGGGAGTTTGCCATTTCCATCCAATGAGACTGAGGAAACGTCACTTACCTAATGTCACCCAGAGACATAGTCCAACGTTCAAAACATTACATCACACAACAACGTATATTTTTATCCAAACCACTTTTTAAAGCATATCTCCTAACTGAAAGTAGCAAACTCAAAATATTTATTTGCTTGTTTCTTTATTTTATTTATATGCTGCCTTTTTGCCAGAGTAGGACCATAACAGCTCACAGAAAGAAATTGGTGAAAATCTACCAATGCCATTTCTAAAACAATTAAAATAGTTACAATTAAAACAATATAAAATTACTTAAAACATGTAAAAGTTAAAAATAAAACACATACCTCAATTTAAAAAGCCTCCCTGGCACAATTACAAATTAAAAGCCTGCTTAGACAAAAATCTGTTTGCCTGCCAATGAATGGTAAGCAGGGAGGGGACCAACCTAGCTTCCCATGGAAGGAGTTCCAGAGGGTGAGAACAGCCACTGAGAAGGCTTTCTCTCTCTTGTGTCCTCACCAGGCAAGCCTGTGATGGTGGTGGGACCGAGAGGAAGCCTTCCCCTGAAGATCTTAGGACTCTAGCAGGTTTACACAGGGAGAGACAGTCTCTCAAATAGTCTGAACCTAAGCCATATAGGGTATCTACTTCTGTATCTTACTAGCACTTCTTTTGCAACAGAGATCACATGGAATTGTAATGTGCAAATTTGAACAGCACACTCATGAGTCCTGGCAGTTTGGGAATTATAATGTTAACTGGCGAAGCCCACAACATATTCAGGACATTAGACACAGCAGTTTTGCTTGTCCGGAAGCATGCAAGTCTACAAGAAACTCACTGTAATTTTATTTATTTTTACAATAAACTGCGAAAGAATCATAAGAGAATTAGGAGGACATAGAACAGTGTAACAAGATCACTT
The DNA here is from genome assembly GCA_020142125.1 of Phrynosoma platyrhinos. Lineage (NCBI taxonomy): Eukaryota > Metazoa > Chordata > Lepidosauria > Squamata > Phrynosomatidae > Phrynosoma > Phrynosoma platyrhinos. The sequence continues at coordinate 33,726,386 of JAIPUX010001232.1, forward strand.
TAAAGAAAATCTTTGATGATCTCTTCAGTACTCAGTACACACTGAGGGCTCATTCCCACCATGATTTACATCAATTTGCTGATCACGTTAAATGTGCCTTGTCCTCATTATTGTATTATTATTATTATTATTATTATTATTATTATTATTATTAAATTGGTTTCAGATGCAACTGCGATCGTTTGGACTCACTTTGAAGCAAGACAAATGCAAAAAAATCGCTCTTTTTAGACACTAGTTTTTGCTGGTCCTGTTGAAAAGAAGCAATTAGCAATCGTGTTGAGCAAGTGGGAATAACGAACCTGAGTCGCATCAAACTGAAGGGGAGGAATTACTGTGGCAGAGGGTTGGCACATCACTCACCAGTTTTTGGGGAAATCCACCATTTTCCCTCTCTCAGCATTGCCTTTGTGCTTTGTGGTGTGATCTATGGGATCTATGCAATCCATTATATTTGCAATTACTTCTAGGCGGCAAACGAGCCAACTGCAGCTTAGCGAGATAAGTAATTGCAAAAATAATGGAGTACATATGCTGTCAATTTTTTTAAAAAATTGCATTCATCCCAGGGGAGAGTCCTCCGTGACACCCATGGATGCATGCATCCCAGGAGAGAATTCTGGCCATGGCACCCATGACTCCCTACCGTGTTTTCTTGAATGTGTTGCCGGTTGCATCACCAATGACGTGTAGATGATTTACAGGCATTTCGAAGCGGCACAAACTAGTGGGAATGACAATCTTGCCAAAAAAGAAGCGAATGAGTGGGAATAAGTTCTATAGTGGGAACATCACATCAAGTGAAATCAATTCACTGACCTGTAGTGAAAGCAAATTGCAAACCGGGTTAAATGTAAGTGGGAATTAGCCCTGAGAAACTCTTCACTGAGAGCTGGTGTGGCATAGTATGGTGTAGTTGTTAGAGTATCACAGCAGAGTTCTGGAGAAACAGGTTCAGATCCACTTTGCTGTGAAATTTATTGGGTAGCCACTCTCTGGATTATCATGAGAATAAATGTAATTCTTTTCCTGTACCTAACAGCAGAACATGTGCTGCATGTTAAATATGTGATTGTTACTGTTATGTCATAAAATTAATGTTTAACATAATGCCATGCTTTATCATATACGCTAACCTTTTGTGTGAATGGAATTTAAAAAAAGGCCATGGACATTTCTGTCTGTTAACCTGACAGTATATCTAATAAGGAAAGAATATATGTTCTACACTGTTGTCTGTAACATTGTACTATTCATCTAGCCTGTACATTTTTTGAAAAGGTGATTTTTTTTGTTTCGGAGAAGAAAGCTCTTTTCTTAACATCTCTTATATTTTTACTGTAATGTCTGCAGTGCCTTTGCTTTTTTCCTGGATGTCACCCCCACCCCAACACCATTTTTCTGGGAGTAATAACTGTTTGATTTTTAAGATAGATAGATCTGGATTTATAAGATATACTTATCCCAACCATCTGACTGTTATTTGTAAGCATGCAAATTGGATTAAGCAAGCTGTTTTTCTTTCTGAAAACAAACCTTTATAAAGAAATGTTTTCAAATAAATGGTGGTTTAAGTGAAAAGGAGCTAGTGGAATGCTTAAGAGTGGTCTGTAAATCTTTCACTATTACTTCATTTCAGAAGATGATGAGTTTCTATTTCTATAAATCTTATGTATTTTTTGTTTTGTTTTATTACTTCCTATATGAAGTGGTTTCAAGTAAGTCATCAGACAGAAAAAAAGATAAGCATCCTTGCTATACAGTAATGGTTTCATTTTTATGGCTTATTTGGTGAACAAAAAGTGCTTATTCTATAACTAGTAGTTGAGTCTTATGGCTTGGTGTGTGTATGTATTTTTAAAGGAACTTGCTGTGATGAAACAGATGTTGATTAGTCTTCATGGTAAACCCCAAGGAGACAGTTTGCCTCAGAAACAGAATAAAAATCTGCCTTCAAAATCTACATCCAGCCCATCCGTCCAGTTATCTTTAGAACATGAGGAAGGAGGTATATTTGCACCCAAACCAACATTGTTTGTAAGTAAAGTAACTTTTCAAGATCTGTGAATTTTATTGATTAGGACCAACCTGTAGAGTGCATACAGGGTAGGACTAGGACTGGGAGAGACCTGAGTTCAAATCTCTACTCAGTCATGAAGCTTACTAGCTGACCTTGGACTCATAAGGCTGCATCCACACCACAGAAATAATCTAATTTGACACTGCTTTAACTGCCATGGCTCAGTGCTATGGAATTCTGGGGATTGTAGTTTGCTATGGCACCAGAGCTCTCCGACAGAGCAGGCTAAATGTTTCATAAAACTACAGTTCCCAGAATTCCATAGCATTGAGCCATGGCAGTTAAAGTGATGTCAACGTCGATTATTTCTGCAGTGTAGATGTAGCCATTATATCTCTCCATAACCTACTTCATAGGGTATTTATGAGTCTGAAATAGGAGAACTCTGAGCTCTTTGGAGAAAATGCAACATACAAATTCTTTGAATTAGGAAGACTGAAACTAAGAATTTGATTATTCTGGTTAGGATAATTTTTTGCAACAGTGTAATGTTTAGAACAGAGGTGAGCAAAGTATACTCCAAAGCTGTTTCTGTGGCCCTTGAGCCTCTAGACTACTAGGACTAGCCTCCCCCAGGTGACTTGGATCTGTTGGAAGCTTTTAAATTGGTTGGAGCCAATTATTCACTTTTTTGTTCCCTGTGATCCACACAAATAGGACCTGCAACTTCCAGTTTTGGGTGCTGGGGCATTTCTGATAGTATGTGCCTAAAGGTTCCCCAAGCAAAAAAAGTGGTCCCCAGATTCTGCTCTGTATTGAAGTGTGAAACTCACTGGAGTGCCTTGGCCATTCACTGTCTCTCAGGTTGACTTACTTTATGGGGGCAGAGAGGCTAAAATGTGTGAGAGAGAAAACACTTATACCAGCTTGAGCTCACTGAAAGAAAGAGACAATGCAAATGTTATAAAGAAAATGTTCTGTCCATCTGTTAAAGTATTTCACCAAATCTGAAGGGCTGGTTTGGTATAGTATGATTTAACATATTGAGTATATGCTGTACATTAAATTTACCTTGGGAGGGCACAGCAATTATTTAATTCATACAGAACAGTGTGCTTTATAACTGATTGTTAGAGGCATGCTGTCTCAAGGGCAATTGTTACTGATGTGCACCAGGGGGAACACTTGAACATTCAAAGTGTTCCTCCAGAGCAGTTGAACCTGAATGATCATGATCACTTGTTAATTATTCTCACAAGCAACACTAAAAATCAATTACATGTTTAGGCCACTCTTTCACCAAGCTCAAGGTAGTATACCTGGTCCTCTCATGCATTTTAAGATAAGAGAAGATGACTGACCCAGTATCCCAATATGAACCTCACTGACGAATGGAGTTGGGCCTCTAACCGCTACTTCCCTGTGGCATTCAGTCAAGAGAGGAGCTCCTAAGCAGGCTGCTCAAGACAGTTGGCCAGTATGAATCATAGGTTTCCTCTGAGTAAAGATCTTCTCCATCTAAGTTGAACACTGAATTTTAATAAGTGAAAACCCACAATATGTTCTGGAGGGCTCAGTCTTTCCCTTGCTCAAAGTATTACAGCTTTCCAAGAAGGAATAGGCCCCTGAAAACAGTATGAACAAGTAGCCAGTAGCTACTAGGACCTACCTGTAAATGACTGTTAGTTATAAAAAAAAGAGAAGAGTTTCACTTGGACTCATACATTATATACTTGGGCTGTTTTATACCAAATGAATTCCGTATATGAGCATTGCTTCCATGAGAATATTGCCTATACCCTGGCACTGGGTAAGTGCATGCACTTTTCACATGTTACAAAAAGTTTAGCCATGTAGATGTGATAATGAATGGAAAGATTGTTGCTGTAAATAACTTGTAAGTTACCTAGCTGGCTTCAGGAGTGGCAAAAGAAGTTACCCATCCTGGGAAACAGTTTTGCAAAGACAAATACAACCAGGAGAAAAGTGCCTGTGAAAATGGATTGCAAACATGATTGATTATTATTTAGTGTAACAATATCTGGGGGATAGAGGAGATATTACAATTAATCTACTTCACATGACAAGCCTCCATTTGACCATTTAACTATATGGCTACCATACTGCTGCTCAACAGTGGAACAGACCCACTTGGGAAGGTGGTGGGCTGTCCTTCACCAGAGGTTTGCAGCTATCACTGTTGTTAATAACCTTCTTAATGCAGAACATGTCCCAGGGATTGGCACCCTGCCTGCACTCTTAAACATGTGCCAGGCAGGTGATCAGCAGTCTGATTCAGGGGACAAGTAACCCACAAATTGAGACTATAGAAACATGCTAAACTGGGTTATTTGTCAGAGTCATATTAATTATATTTTTCAATGCGGTTGTCACTTGTCAAGATGGCAATTGCAGAAGAAGTGTTGGACAACTTGTATGCTTCTGCTGCTGCCTGCTGCTTTATTTATAATGATCCACACTCTTTCTTTCTTAACAGACAAATGAAGCTGCACCACAATGGTTGAAGAAAGCAAAACAGAAAAAAGCATCCTAGATTACTTTTCCCTGAAAAAATTGATCATCATAATCATGTTCTGCAAACCTCTTAATTAAGCAGCTCTATTTCAAACCAATATTTTGTTTCTCTTTCTTTTAATATGGTCATTACAATACAGTATTAAAGATTGCTTTGGGGACAACTTTTCTGATAATTTCAGAATTCATATATCAGTCAGTATGTTTAAATGATGCTAATAAAGACATGAATTTATTAATCCTCATTGATATTTATTTAAGAGTTCATTTTAGTTAATAACTTTTAAATTACTGAGATTCAGATTGAATTCCTGTTTCTTTGACTACAATAGAATAATATAAGATATATTAATTTCCATCTTTGTAAGAAATAAATCAATAGCTGGTGGCAAGAGTTTAATTTCAGCTGAAAAGAAAATATTTTCTGTTCAATACAAAATTAGAATTCATCTGTACAATAGCACATTTTCCAGGTGAGTTATTTACCTTTAAAAATTGATTGATAAGTAGAAATAGAATAGACACATTTTTCACTTATAATTTAGTTCAAACCTAACATCAAACCATGGTTAGCATTACATGAGCAAGCTTCAGGCTCAATGCCTTTCCCCTTCCTCTGATTTTTATACTTATTTCCTAATTTGTTCTTGTCCTCGAGTCCAGATTTGAAAACCATGGGTAAACTAGGATTTGTTGTGAACCAGGGAAAAGAAGAGACTATGGCTCACTGTGCAGATACCAGGCAAGCCTCTTCAGGAGTGCATTTTACCATCAAGTGGAAAGGACCTCTGTCCAGTAACTATAGACTGCATATCGTTTCATGGGGGCATCCAGAGAAGAATCTCAAAAAATGTTAATGTCTGGGCAGGCATATGTTGAAGACAGTGATTGTTGAGGTAATCTGACCCCAAGACTTTAAGAGTTAATGCAGAATGCACCTTCACGGTAAGTAACCATGGTGCCATTCTGGACTGATACCAAAGCAGCCTCACTTGTAAATCATTGCAGTAATCCAAGTAGAAACCAAGTGTCAATCTTTATCAGGGCCCAGCAACCTACGGCCCGCGGGCCGGTTCCGGCCCAGGTCCCGCACTTACAGGCCCAGGCGGACCCCTGCCACCGCGTACCACTGCCGCCGCGCGTTTTGGCCGCCATGCAGCCGCATGCGCCGCGACCGCCATTTTGATTTCCAAAATGGCTGCCGCGACATGCACGGAGGCAGCTGTGGCAGCGCGCAGGGGGGTCGCATGCGCGCATGAGCACACGTGCCAGCATTCCCCCCCCCTCAGCCCAGTGGGAGGGATGACTTTGGCGGACCAGCCCCCGGCTCAAAAAGGTTGCCTATCCCCCTGACCTATATGCTTGGAAAACCAGTGCTGTCCCAATTTTGCTCTTCATGTACCTGTGAGAGGTACAAGGTCACTGTCAGGAATAGAACACAGTGAAAAAAATTATATCATGTATTTACACAAAACATGTTTGGAGCAGCTGTGTTGGCCATGCAGCAAAATACAATAAAACCCAAAATCTACAAACAGTGATTTCTTTATTGGGCTTCCTAAAAAGCACGTGCATTTGCACAAGAACTCTCAGTATAGTATATGAGATGTTGCTGTTCTTTGTGGGCACGAATGGCAATAAACAAGATTGATTAAGAATATATTTTAGGCAGGAACATTGAAAGAATGCTATGCTTGCATGTCTTTTGTATTTGATTAACACAACTTGCATGGCTGTTGCAAGACTTGGTAAGACAGACATGCTGTCATTGGGATCTTCTACCTACTTAACATAAACAGTGCCTTGGAGAAATATTCACGTGCTTTTTACTTTTCCACATTCTGTTATGTTACAATCTGGAATTGGAATTGATTTCACAGACCTTGTTACCAGTTGATGTACACAAGATACATGTGAAGGTGCAAAATTGTTTTTATTACAGCATGAAAAGTTAAGTAAAGATAAGCAAACTGCCATTTGTTGGTTGCATAAGTACTTACCGCATTTGCTGAGACATGCCTAAAGAAGCTCTGTTGAAATTGACTGCCTCCAGAAGGAGCTGAATGAAGTCCACCTGTGTGCAATTCCAGTGCCACATGAGCTCAGACTAAATACACCTGTTTCTTAAAGGGCCCACAGTTTGTTGGGAGGTTTATCAATGTCAATAGCACCATGGAGACCAAGGGCCTTTGCAGACTGCCAGAAATAGTGCACATTAAATTGAGGCACTGCCCTGGCTCAGTGCTAGGGAATCATGGGAATTGTATTTTTTTCTGAGACATTGAGCCTTCTCTGTCAGAGAGCTCTGGTGCCACAATAAATTACAGTTCCCATGATTCCCTAGCACTGAGCCAGGGCAGTGCTTCAATTTAATGTGCACTATTTCTGGCAGTCTGCAAAGGCCCCAAGAAGCTATACTATCCAAAAAGGTCCATACGAAAAGTACACAGAAGCACCTATCAGCACCAAGTTACATTTTAAAAAAGAATCCCCAACTATAAAATCCCCTGGAGCACTGTTAAATCCATTATTGTAAAATGGAAAGAGCATGACTTAAGTGCAACTCTGCCTAGAAAAGGCTGTCCACAAAATCTCAGAGGCTGCATAAAGAAGGCATTGATTAGAGGAGCAAGCAAAAGGCCAATGGCAATTCCAAAGGAGCTGGAGAGATCCACAACTGAAAGTGAAAAAACCATCCATGGAACAACTATTACTGCGAAGCTCAACAAAACATCCTATGTCTGTGAAGGTGAGATTGCCAGAGTGTGCCCCCTTAAGATTTTAGCACCTGGGCAGGCTCATATGAGAAGATACCCTCTTCACATAGCCTTTACCCAGGTGGCACAAAGTTGATAGTGCTTATTGCCCTGAGCGTACCATCCCATTATGAATTATAGCAACATTGTATTGTGAAGCTATCTCTGCGAATCACAAATGGGTTATCTCTGCGCCTGCGCAGCTAGCTCAGAAAGTTCAGGTATCACTGGGCAAAACTTCAGTTGCAATTTTTTGGCAGTAACTCTGCCCACCCCTATTAATCCCCTGGTGTTCCTGTTCTTTCTCCAGTTCCTTTTGTCTGCCACACTTGCAGCTAGGAAGAAACCTAGCTCACTAGAACTGCTCTCAGACTTACTCCATTTGACCTATGGCTTTGATTCTTGTTCTGGTTTTTGACTTATTCTATCAGATTTCGGCTTTGTGATTGTTTGCGGATTGGTTGATCTATGGACTGTTTCTTGGACTTCAAATTTGCCTCACGGATGGCAACTTGTGTTTGACTATGGCTTTCTTCAAACATTGCCAAAAATGCAACTCTAAGATCCTGACTACGGATTGGCACAATCAGTGTGTTTTGTGTCTGGTTGAGTCCCATAACCCTAAGGCTTGCCCCCTGTGTAAGGGGATGACCACCCAAGCCCTCAAAAATAGGGACTTAAAGCTCAAGGCTGCCCTTTGGGAACAGGCCCTCAGACCGGCCTCAGCTCCAACTCAGGTCTCTGAGGAGCTTTTACTGTCTACTTCCAGGGAGACTGAGAGTGAGAGGGGCAGATCTAGAGAGAAAGCCTCAAAAAAGGCTTCTAAACCCGATAAGGACCAGGGCAATGGAGCTGAGAGGAAGACTTCTAAAAAGAAGCATATCGAGCCAAGCGATGGAGATTCTTCGGAGCGCCCTAGCTCAAAAAGAGCCTGCTCTGTCTCACAGCTAAAATCGCATTCAAAGAGGGCCAGATCCTCCTCTCTCAAGAGGTCTTGGCATCTTGGGGCCTTTGAGGCTTTGAAAACGCCTCTTGCCATCATCAGGTCCAAGTTGGCCCAGCTTTCTCTGGTTGCCATACCACTCTCCCCTCCAATTCGAGTAGAGTCTGAGTCTGAGGGTGACATCCGTGAGGAGCCACCAGAATGGACACCACAGCAGCAGTCGATTCCCAGCACCTCTCGAGCTCGAGAGGTTTCGGGAGATCAGTACCAACCTCGGGACCAAGCCTCCCTCAGGGTAGAGGTTGATCAGGCCTTGCTGGACAGATCTGCTAATAATAATAATAATAATAATAATAATAATAATAATAATAATAATAATAATAATATTTATTTGTATCCTGCTTATTGCCAGACAATCCAAGTGGCTTATAATAAAACCCATATGACATATCCCCAAAAAGAAAAACCAACCCACCCCCTAATCAACCTCTACTGCGTTCCTCATCCATCAACAACTGAAGGGGCCACGAGAGGAACGCAAGAGTCAAGGAACCCAAGGTCGGGGTGATTAGTCTGGGAAGGCCTGCCAAAAGAGATCCGTCTTGACAGCTTTTTTAAAGCTGTCCAGTGATGTCAACTGACGGATCTCGTCTGGCAGGCCATTCCAGAGTTTGGGGGCGACAACAGAAAAAGCCCTCTGGGAGGTCGCCGCAAGCCTAGATTTTTGAGGTTGCAGCAAATTCCTCCCAGAGGATCGGAGAGCGCAGGAAGGATTGTATGGAAGGAGGCAATCCCTGAGATAGCTTGGACCCAGGCCATTTAGGGCTTTAAAGGTAATAACCAACACCTTGTACTGGGCCCAGAAGCTAATAGGCAGCCAGTGAAGGGACCTCAAAACCGGAGTGATGTGGTCCCTCCTAGATGTACCTGAAACAAGCCTGGCTGCCATGTTTTGAACCAACTGAAGCTTAACCAAGCACATGGGTAGCCCCATGTAGAACGCATTACAGAAGTTGAGGCATGAGGTTACCAGTGCATGCACAACAGTCTCAAGATCCCTTACTTCCAGAAAAGGGCACAGCTGGTGTATCAGCCGAAGCTGATAACAAGCGCTCCTGACCGTCGCATTTACCTGATTTGTCATCAGGAGCGACGAGTCAAGGAGCACCCCCAGACTGCGAACACAGTCACTGGAGGAGAGTGCGACCCCGTCCAGGACTGGTGGTTAGTTGAATTTTGTACTGTATGGTTCATTGTATTGATTATTAAGATGCCTAATAAAGGTTGATGGATTGATGGATTGACTGGTGGTTGCAACCCTATTCTTGGTTTCGGGGCCGCTACCGTGAGCACCTCCGTCTTGTCTGGATTCAGTTTCAATGTGTTTTTCCTCATCCAGCCCATTACCGCCCGAAGACATTCATTGAGAGAGGAGATGCCATTGGAATTCGAGGCTGACGAACGAGACACGGAAAAATAGATTTGGGTGTCATCAGCGTACTGATAACACCCAGCACCATAACTCTGTATGATCTGACCCAGCAGCTTCATATAGATGTTTAACATCAGGGACAAAATAGCCCCCTGAGGGACCCCACAAGTGAGGTCCCTCTTACTGGAGCTACTGTCCCTGAGCAGCACCCTCTGGGACCTACCCAAGAGGAAGGACCGGAACCACTGCAAAGCAGTGCCCCCTTCAAGCGGTCCAAGAGGATGCCGTGATCTATTGTATCTATTGTATCAAAAGCCGCTGAGAGGTCTAGGAGCACCGACAGGGTCACACTACCCCTGTCGATGCGCAGACACAGATTGTCGGTCAAGGCAACCATGGCAGTCTCAACCCCAAAACCTGTCCTGAAGCTGGTTTGAAATGGATCTAGATAATCGGTTTCATCCAAGACAGCTTGGAGCTGAAGAGCAACCGCCCTCTCGATTACCTTGCTCAAAAATGGCAGCAACGACACAGGCTTATAATTTCTCATATCCAGGGGGTCTAGGGAAGGTTTTTTCAGAAGCGCCTAACAGCCGCTTCCTTCAAACAAGATGGAACATATCCTTCCCTAAAGGATGCATTGATGATATCCGTGAGGAACCTCAACAATGCATCCCCCCCCCTGGATGGCCAGCCATGATGGGCAAGGGTCGAGAGGGCAGGTTGTCTTCCTCAGTTTACCAAGCAGCTTGTCCACGTCCTCCTTACTCACAGATTGAAGCTGATCCAGTATAACTACATCGACAGAGTCGCTGGATGCCTCGCCTATAGACTCTGTTTCAACAGTGGCATCTAAGTCGGCTCTTATCTGAGAGATTTTATCTGCAAAGTAGTTGTTAAACGCGTCACAGCAGGCTGTCACAGGGTTAAGTAAGGGGTTTTGCGCAGGAGGCACCTGCGTCATCTCCCTCACCACCCTAAACAGCTCTGCTAGACAGGACTCTCTTCTGTTGCAGTACCCTGACCTCCAATTTGATCCGCCATCGGGCCGATACTACTTACCTGTCGACCCCAAATCCTTGGGTCAAGACTGGCAATGCCCCGTGCAGCCTGCTCTATCTCAGGTGTTGCTTCTCTCTCCTGCAGCGCCGCCGGTTCCACCTCGGCACGCTTCTTTATTCAGCCACAGGCCTCTCCCTTGCTCGCTGGAAGATTCTCCAGTCTTGGTCCATTTAGCGTTGAGGTCAAGGTCTCCATCTCCAGAATCTGATAAGGACAGATCATCACCTCCTCTTGCATTGGTCAACCTGGCATTGCCCTCCCCAACCGATGATGTCAGGTCTTTCACAGACCAAATTGTTAGACTGGCCAACGTGCTTGAGATTGAAGTGACCCGCATGGATGAAGAGGCTGTTGATCCAGTGGAGAGGAGGGTGCATGGTAAAGTACCCACAACACCTGCTATTGCATACCTCCCCTCCCTGGAAAAAATAGCCAAGAGGTCGTAGGTGACACTTGCTACTGTGTCATCTACATCCCAGATTGAGAACCTCTACTGTATCTCATCTTCAGGACTGAGCTGGCTCTTTGAACACCCATGACCTAATTCTGTTATCGTAGAGAGTTCGCAGACTGCCTTCACCCCTTGCACCTCAACTTTGCCGACCAACTGAGAGAGCAAAAAGCTGGATGCTGTCACAAAGAAAATATATGCGGCAGTGGTACTGAACCTGAAAGTGACAAATTACACGGCATGCATGGGCACCTATGTCCAACATCTGATGGAGAGGCTAGAGCCATTGTTGGACTCCATTCCAGGCTCTGACTGTGGCGATCCAGGCAGAGACTCATGCCTTGGAGGGATAACAGATTGTGTCTGCTTGCCACTCCACGGACTGCACTGCAAAGATGCTTTCGGGATCAGTGGCTCATCAGAGGCATTCCTGACTACGAGCTTCGGACCTGACTCCTCAGGCGGGGACTGCCATCGAGGACATGCCATTCGATGACTCCAGCCTCTTTAATAAGGACATGGATGAGAAATTAAACTTTTGATACCACACGAAGGCGGTGTCTCAAAAGCATGGCATGTCCTCTCCTGCCTTCCAGCCTTCCTGGAAGCATTACGGGAGTCAGCGTCCTTGGTTCCAGCCATACCAGCACAGGCCCTACCAGCTCCAAGAACATCAAGGCCAGCAGCAGATCCAGCACCGTCAGCGGCAGCCGTCGCAATCTTCATCCTCCTCTTCGGGACGAGGTCAACAACCCCTGCCTCGGTACTATCAGGAATTCCATAAGAAGCCCACAAAACCAGGCAAGAGGAAATTATGATGTGGGGCGGCGCACTTTGTTCCTTTCCCCTTTGGAGACAGGTTAAAGGCCTATTTTAACACCTAGGCCTCAATCACCTCCAATTCTTGGGTGTTAGACATTGTCTGTAGGGGCTATGCACTCAAGTTTGAAGAGCTCCTTACCACCAGGGCTGTCCTGTCTACCAGTCTCTCAGACACCTTACTCACCGAAGTGCGCTCATTGTTAAGCAAAGGAGCTATCAAACCCGTGGACCCATCTCGGACCCAATATTGCTTCTTTTCCAGATATTTCATTGTGCCTAAAAAAGACTCGGGCCTTAGGCCGATCTTGGACCTAAGACATTTGAATTCCTTTGTGTCTTACCGTCCATATGGTAACTCCCGCTTCTATCTTACCACTCTTGCAGAACGGACACTGGTTTGTGACCCTCAATCTCAAAGATGCTTATTTCCACATCAGCATTCAGAGAGATCACAGAAGGCTCCTCGCCTTTGCCATCGGGACCGACCTCTACCAGTTCAGGGTCCTACTCTTTGGACTGTCATCGGCACCAAGGGTGCTTACCAAATTCATGGCTCCTGTCGCTGCTGCCTACCTCAGATGGAATGGAATCACAGTTTTCCCCTACCTGGATGACTGGCTCTTTACCGCTCCGTCCCAACAGAGATTGAGGGAGGACTTTCAATTTGCATTGACCCTCCTAAGTTCTCTCGGACTCATGGTCAATGAGGAAAGTCAAGTTTGACTCCTTCAAAACAAGTCAAATTCATTGGTGCTCTCCTTGATGCCAACAGAGCCATGGCATTCCTGCCCCCAGACAGGCTTCAGGCCCTCTATGTTGCCGTCAGGTAATCCAAGTGGCCTTAGGACACATGGCTTCAACCACCTTGTTACTCAATGGGCTTGCCTACGCTTGAGACCAGTACAGTGTTGGTTCCTGTCCATCTTCGATCCTGCCAGCAACCCTCCTCCGAAATGGCTCACAGTACCAAGACTGGTAGCCAAGGCATTGGCCTGGTGGCTCAATCCTGACAATGTGTGTTTGGGAGTGCCCTTCTTGGCCCCTCATTCTCAGATCACCCTGACTACGGATGCTTCCCTGGAAGGGTGGGGAGCGCACACGCAGGACCTGACCATCAAAGGGGAATGGTCTCTACAAGAGAGAGAGCTTCACATTGATGCTCTGGAGATGCTGGCAATGGAAAAGGCCCTCAAGGCATTTCAAACTTTACTAGCCAGGAAGGTGGTCTTGTTGCTGATGGACAGCAGTACCGTCATGTTTTGTTTAAACAAACAGGGAGGCACAAGGTCTCAGACATTGCTAAATATCACCATCCGCATATGGGACTGGTGCATTTCCAACAGAATCATGCTTCAGTCTGTGCACCTGCCGGGAGAGGACAATCAGCTGGTGGACCGTCTCAGCAGGTCAGCCAATCCTTGCCACGAGTGGCACCTCCACCTGGAGGTGGTTTCCGATCTCTTCCCCATCTGGGGCAAGGAGGAGATCAATCTGTTTGCAACCGTCAGAACACCCAGTGTATCAGGTTCTGTTCTCGGGTTCGAACTCGATTCTCGCTAAGTGATGCCTTCCAGCTCAAGTGGTCAGGACGGAGGTTTTACGCCTTCCTTCTGTTCCCACTAATCACGAAGGTAGTGGCCAAAATCAGGTCTGACAAGAAGGATGCCATCCTGATCACCCCATGGTGGCCAAGGCAACCATAGTTAGTGCCTCTACTGCTGATGGCAAGGGAGGAGTATCGGTGTCTGGAGCCTTGCTCAGATCTGCTGACTCTGTACGAGGGTCAGGTTTTCCATATGGATATAGACAAACTCCCTTTGGTGGCGTGAAGACTGCATGCATACTGAACTTGCCCCCACCTGTACAGACTGTAATCCAGGCTGCACAGAAGCCCTCTACCATTAAGTCTTATTCTTTGAAATGAAACAGGTTCTTAGACTTTCTATCATCTAAGGACATTTTTTCATCCCGTGCATTGATCCTGACGATCCTGGAATTTCTAATGTTGCTAGCCGACACTGGACTTTGCTTGAATTCTATCAAGTGCTATTTATCTGCACTATGCTCTCATTACCAACTCAAGGGCAGGCCCTCTCTGGTTTTGGACCCTCTGGTGAAGAGGCTCCTTAAAGGACTTTCTAATTTGCACCCCCTAGCTTCTGTATCAACGCCGGCCTGGAGCTTGGACTTGGTTTTGGCTCACCTTTCTTCTAAGCCCTTTGAACCTATGGCCACAATGGACTTGAAATTGCTGATCTGGAAAACAGCTTTCGTAGTGGCCATCACCTCTGCTCGTCGTGCTGGGGAGATTTGTGCACAATGGATGGACCAACCATACCTTCGGTTTCATAAGGACAAGGTGGTTCTCCGTACCGACATCACATTCCAACTAAAGTGGTGTCGGCCTTCCATATTAACCAAGACATTGTGTTGCCCACCCTGGCTCCAAACCCGACCACTGATACCGAAAGGCGATTGCACACCTTGGAAGTTCGCAGGGCCTTGGCCTTTTATCTTGATAGGATTCAAGGTGCTCAGAGAGACTCTTTGTGTGCTACTCTGAGGCCAAGAAAGGACTGCCGGTCTCGGCACAGAGGTTTTCTAAGTGGGTGACTGCTGCCATCCATCTTTGTTACGAACTAGCGGGCAACACCCCACCAGACAGGGTGCAGGCACACTCAACTATGGCGGTACAGTAGCTGCATCCTCCATTGTTTTGTCTGGGGTGCCGTTGGAGGATGTCTATAAGGCTGCTGTCTGGTCGCAACCATTGACATAAAACATTACAGGTTGGACACAAGGGCCAGACAAGAAGCCTCTTTTGGGAGGGCACTGTTACTATCTGCTTTTCCCTGAAAAGCTATTTCAGGTGTGATGTTGACTTAATTCCAATATTCATTGCATACTTGAATACAGTAATCGACACCAGAATGTTTGGTGGTTACAGTTTGCAGTTTATTGCTGTTAATAACTTTTATCTTGTTTGAACTTACAAGATTGTGTCAGGACACTCCCTCCTCCACTGACCGAAGCTTGTCAGTCTGAATAACCCATTTGTGTGATTCGCAGAGACCACGAAGAAGAAGGACAGGTGGCTCACCTGTAACTGTATTTCTTCGAGTGGTCATCTGTGAATTCACACAAATCCCACTCATCCTCCCCACAGTTGTGTCCTGCTCATTGCTAAATTCATGCTGTCGCTGTTTGACGGCATACGTTTTGGAACTGGAGAAAGAGCGGGAACACCAGGGGATTTATAGGGGTGGGTGGAGCTACCGCCAAAAAATTGCAACTGAAGTTTTGCCCAGTGATACCAGAACTTTCCGAGCTAGCTGCGCAGGCACAGAGATAACCCATTTGTGTGAATTCATAGATGACCACTCAATGAAATACAGTTGCAGGTGAGCAACCTGCCCTTTTCTTGGCAGGAACTGGGGAAATGGTCAGAATTGAGAGCAAGATGTGTAGAGCCAAATAGAGGACAATTCTAGAGGAACACTTGTTTCAGACTCCGACTCCAAAGGACTTGGGACTGGGCAGAGGTTCATCTTCAAATAGGACAATGATCCTAAACATGAGGTCAAATAACACTGGAAAGATTTAAAAACATAAACCTTGAACGACAGCTCAGAGCGTCACTATTAGTGTGAATCCCTGTCTATACCTGAAAGTTGCTATTTCCTAAATGTTTTCATCCAACTTGACAGAGCTGGGGCAATTTTAGCAAGGACAATAGACAAAGATTGTAGGATCTGTATCTGCAAAACTGACAGAGACTTCCACAAGAAGACTGGGAGCTCTAATCACTGTCTAGTCTTCTGCTGGAATTTCTTTGTTCAAGGACATGATTTGTACATCCCTTACTGTATGTCCAAGAAGGTTGAAATGTTCAGTAACTGGTTTGGGAGTATTACAATTTCTAATGTCAGATTGGTGTCCTTTAATCCTCTTGCGTAGAGACTATCCTGTTTTTCTAATGTAGAGCATACATACTAACATGGAGCCCAGTCTCCTAGAAGGCACTGTACAAGGCTTGCTAAAAAAAATTCAGTGCTTTCCCAAGCTCTTGTTTATTCTATAAAAGCCTTAACAAAAGACTTTTCCAACAAAGCATCAGTGGATCACATCATTTCCCCACAATGCTGCTCTTAATGGAAGCCACAATCCATTGTCTAAAGGGACTGTCTCACCTTGGCATGGAGATAGGCCAGTTTTGCATCTTTTTGCCACTTATTTGTGACCAACCCCTTTCACCCTGGTTCTGTATAGTCACTTATCCAGATGATAGAATCTTGGGTTGTAATTCTATTTGATATTAATGTTTCTTACACTAACAGAGAAATATTTCAATTAGGGCATATACAAAAGTATAGTATTTATATAGTATAAAATATAGGTGCTTTCCAGAACGGGGGCGGGGGAGGCAAACCTAGAACATAGAACTGATACATATCGTAGTTCTTTCTAATGCAGATAGGTAAAAAGGAGATCCAGATCTATTGATTGATTTGTGATAGACAATAAGCAAAGATTTCTGACTCTCAGAACATTTTTTAAAAAGAGTCACTAGTTGACCTTAGATAAGTCACACACTCTCAGCCTGAGAGGAAGGCAGTGACAAATCAGCTCTGAGCATTCTTGCCAGGAATCCCCATGACAGGTTCATCTTAGGGTCCCCATAAGTCAGAAATATGTTGAAGGCTCACAACAACAACAAACAACAAGGCCATCACCACCACCACCACCCTGAGGCTACCAAAATGAGGAAAAGGACACTCTTGTTGCACTGAAAGCAAAAAGCTATGGACATTCTCCAATCTAAATTAAATGTTTTCCCTCCCTTCTATTTTAAACCTGACTCTGAGTGGTTGATCATAGTTCTCAAGCTTGCTGCCAGATGAATTCTGAGACAAAACATTACAAAACTTACATTTTAAAAGATGAAATGGTTGCAGTACGTTGGCAAGCTGGTTAAGACGTACCTCAAAGCAAGCCCCTGTTAACATAGCAGGTCTTACTGCTGGGTAAACACACATAGAAGAGCCAATGTGGTGTGGTGGTTTGAGTGTTGGATTAGGATGCTAGAGACCAGGGTTCAAATCCCCACTCAGCCATGGAAACCCATTGGGTGACCATGGGCAAGTCTCAGTCTCTCAACCTTAGAGGAAGGTGACGGTGAGCAAATCTAAACAAATCTTGCCAAGACCCCCACCATCATCCCCATGAATGTCACCTTAGGATCACCATAAGTCAGAAATGACTTGAAGGCACACAATAACACGAACTTCCATAGAATTGTGCTGATCTGAGCTATGATTGTATGCACACCTATTAAGAAACAGGTGTCATGAAATAGATTGTATGTATACCTATTTTAAAAGGTGGGGGCAAGTGTAGAATTATGCTCTTAACTGCAGAAAAGTGAAATGCATGAGAAACATTATATTCAATTTCTTGTTGTGTGCCTTCAAGTCATTTTTGACTTTTGGTGACCCTAAGGAGACCCTATCACAGGGTTTCCTTGGCATGTTTCTTCAGAGGGGCTTTGCCATGGACATACTCTGCAGCTGAGAGAGTGTGACTTGCTCAAGGTCCCTATCTCTCAATCTAGTGGGTTTTCATGGCTGAGTGGGATTCAAACCCTGCTCTCCAGAGTCCTAATCCAATGCTTAAACCACTACACTACATTGACATTGAGTAGTGGCCCTTATTTGTTACATTTACTTAATGCCTTTCTTCCAGGGACCTCAAGGCAGTGTACATCCTCCTCCTCCCAGTTTCTGTTCTCACAGCAATCTTGTGGCGTAAAATAGATTGAGAGACAGGGACTGATCTAAGGTTATCTAGTGAGTTTTGTGGCTGAGAGGAGAATTTTAACTGGCTTCCCCCAGTCCTAGTCCAGCAATCGAACCACTACTCCATAGTGGTTTCTTCAAGAAAAGCAAGGGGGGAGAACACTTTTGGAGAGTTGCTATTAATTACCATCAAGTCAACTTTGAATTATTGTGAACCGACACATAAGAGATCTCCAAGAGTCCCTGTTATCAAGAGCCTTGCTGAGGTCTTGCAAACTCAGATCCATGGCTTCCTTGATTGAATCAATCCATTTGTAATGTAGTCTTCCTCTTTTTCTACTGCTTTCAGTTTTTCCAATCATTATCATCTTTTACAATGACTCATGTTGTCTCACAATGTGTCTGAAGTATGATGGCTTCAATATAATCATTTTGGGTTCTGGTGAGAGTTCAGGCTTGATTGTTTTAGGAACCATTTACAGTATTTGTCTTTTTGACAGTCTTTGTTACTCTGTTCCAGCATCACGTTTCGAAAGAGTTTTTATTTCCTTCCTTTCTGCTTTCTTCACTGTCCAGTTTTCACAACCATATATAGAAAGTGGGAATACTATGGCATGAATGAGTCTGACTTTGGTATTCAATGATATATCTTTATTTACGGTATGTTATTTCCAGGATTTATATCCTGCATTTCTCCCACAGTGGAATTCTTTACACTTTAGGATCTCATTTAGTTCCTTCATAGCTGCCATTCCAAGCTTTCTGATTTCTCATTGCTGTTGTTATTGTGTGCCTTCAAGTTGTTTCTTGACTACAGCATCCATTTTCATCAATGTCTCAGCATAGGAAAACTTTCATATTTTGATGTCTTCATCACCCACTTTAATGTTATGCAAATCTTATGTGGTCATTATTTTTTGTTTTCTTACGTTCAGATGAAACCCACCTCTTTGATTTTCTTCCTTAACTTTCATCAGTAACCATTCCAAGTCTGCTATTTCCTGCTAGTAATATTGTGTGATCTGCACATCTTAGAATATTGATGTTTCTTCCTCCAAATTTTCACACCTCCTCCCTCTGAGACTAATTCCACTGTCTCTAAGAAATAATAATAATAATAATAATAATAATAATAATAATAATAATAATAATAATAATAATTTTTATTTATAACCCACCCCTCTGCTCGGCAATCGGGGCAGCGTACAACAAATTAAAAATACAACAGGTAAAACATTCCATCCTCTAACCCTACCACCCCTTAAAACAGGATTAAACTATTGTAGAATTAAAATCAAAATTCACAAATAAAATACGATACAATACTGCCAGATTTGACCTATCTATCAGAACGGCGAGAAGGATGAATGGCGGATCGCCTCCAATTTAGCTGGACAATTATTCCAGGAAGGCCTGCCGGAAGAGAACTGTCTTTTCTGCCTTTTTAAAGGCAGCAAGGGTGGTAATATTCTGCATATAAATTAAACAGACAAAGTTTGATAATATATATCCATGTCTGACCCTCTTGCCAATTGAAAACAATTCTGTTTTTCCATATTCTGTCCTGGCAGTAACCCCTTGTTCAGATTATAGGTTATACAACAGGACAATCAAATGTTGTAGGACACCCATTTCTTTATAGTGAGCCACAGTTTTTAATGCTGTACACAGTCCAAGGCTTTGCTATCATCTATAAAGAACATGCTTATTTTCTTCTGAAATGTGTTGTTATATGCCCTTAGCCAATGCTCGTTTGCAATATGTGCACCTCTACTGTCTCTTCCATTCTTGAAACTGACTTAGGAAAAGGTTAGTTCCCATCCTGTATGTGGCAAAAGTTTTTGTTATAAAATGTTGAAATTACTTTGCTTGCATGGGAGATTAATGCAACACTCCAATAGTTACTACAATCACTGATGTTCCCTGGAATGTATACTGAGTATTCCTTGCCTCTGGGCCACTGTTTTATTTTCTATTTTTGTTGGCAGATGATGATGATGATGATGATGATGATGATGATGATGATGATGATTTTGGATGGATGGATTGATTCTGTCTGTATATCTTGAAACAGATCTAATTATGTTATGTGTTCCTGGTAGATAATTTATTGCAGGTGCTTTCAGACCAACTTCCACATGTTTTTAATGTAGGTCCCTCTGAAAAGATTGTACGTTTGCCTTTCTTTCAACTCTTTTGTATTGTTTTTCAGTGCATTGCTTCCATTGTGTTTTTATTTTGTCCTGGTCATATAATGTGCTCCTTGTTGATCGTTCTCTTGGTTTAAATCTCCCTTTGCTTTCTCAGATCCTGTGGAAGAGGTCTCTTGTTCTACTTTTTCTTCTGTTTCTCTGCAACTTATTATTTTATTACTTCTGTTTGTGCCTATATACAAATAATTATAAAAACAAAACATTTTTCTTTTTGTTTTTAATTGAGCTGGCTTTTGGCAATTGACTGACTCCTGGGAAAGGAGCTTTTAATGTATGGGCATTGTACTTTTCAATGATGTATTTTTACTGATATTTTCTAAAATTCCTTTTTAATTCACTAGTTTTTCAATATTAAAATGTGTTTAATTATATTTTAACAGTGTTTGCATCTATTTTTATCTTGTTGTAAGCTATCTTGAGAGTCATTATTGGGTGAAAAAAAAGTGATATGATTACATATAAAGTGATTTTAGTGCGTGAATTGGACATTATTATGTCCTTTAAGAGGACTCTGACTTATGCCAATTATACAAGTAAAATATAAAGTTAAAATAGTCTATGCCATTGTATTTCCAGTTTCTGCATGTGGTTGTGACAGCTGGGGAGTGAAGAAAGCTGATAGGAAGAAATGCAACTTATTTTATGGAGTGCTGGAGAAGAATTCTATGGATACCGTGGACTGCTAAAAAGTCAAATCAATGTTTCCTAGAGCAAATCATGCCTGAACTCTCCCAAGAAGCCAGTATGACTATATTGAAGCTTTTGTGCTTTGGACACATAATGAGAAGACATGACTCACTGGAAAAGACAATAATACTTTGTAAGGTAGAAGGCAGTAAGAAAAGAAGGAAGTCTGCATTCCACATAATTGACAAACTCAATCAAGGAAGCTACGGTCCTGAGTCTGAAAGACCTGAGTAGGGCTATTGATGATCAGGGTGACTTTGAGGTCTCTTATTCATAGGGTCACCATGAGTCAAAGTCAACTTGACATCCAATAGCAACAATAGTGACCACTATCACTATTCCATGTTTGTCCTTGCTAAGAGTTGTTAGGAAGCCTGCTTAGCATTAGTAAGTATGCATACCAAACATGAAGCCATCCAAACGTTGTTGGACAACACTTCCCATTATCCCTGACTATTGGCAGTGCTGTTTATAATAACTAATAATAAGTTGTGTTTCTTACCCACTTTCTATATTTCTTCCAAACCCTAATTAGTGCTTTCCCGACAAAATGATTTTTAAAATTGTTATCCACTCGATCCTTGTCATAAAACAGATATGCATGAAAAACAAATTGCAGGTCAAAACCATCATAATAAGTTGTATTTCTTACCCACTTCTCCCCAAGGCTCGATAGTTAGGACTAATGATAGTTGTACTTCACTGAGATCTGAATAGATACAGGGCCCTCTCCCCTGGTGTTCACATAAAAGCAGCGAATTTTATATCATCTCTTAGAATCTCCAAAATAAAATTGGGGAATGTGTGGCCCCCCAAGTGTCATTGAACTGCAACTTCTAACTTCCTTCAGCATTCCAACAATACCAAGAAAGCTCCATTTGCCAACCTGGTCTAAATGCTAGAGTTCTCTGAGGATCCTTTTAATTTCAGTGCAAAGATGTGGAAACTGCAATCCTATGTACGTCTACTCAACAGTAAACACAGCTGAGTTTAGTGAGAGTTACCCCTTCTTAAACACATGTGGTTTTTCTTTATTTATATCTAGCAAATCACACCATCATAAAATCTTAAAACAAACAGCAATATAAAACCAGAGTAAGAACAATACTAGCAGGCATTTGTCCAAGATTTGTAAAATATATGAAAATTGGAAAGCTGGCCGGTGGGGGGGGGGGGGGGGAATTAAAATCTCCATCTAGTACAGAAAGGACTACAGTACAGGCCAGGCAAGACTCTTTGGAGAGACTGTTCTACAGATGAGATACCACCAAAGAGAGAGCCTTTCACTTTCATTTGGTGCTGGCGTCCAGAGAAGACCCTCATACAGTGATCTTAAGGTCTGAGAATGTCCATACATGTAGGGCTATATGGGGGAAAACAATCCTTTGCAGATCAGTTTTAAACATTAATACCAAGACTTTGATTAGGGCTCAGAAATGGGCTGGAAGACAGAGCAAATGGTAAATTACCAGTATAATATAATCATAACGACCATTTGTGACTATTTTCCAAAGCACCAAGCAAGAGTATTATTTGTGTATGTATGGTGGCCCCTTGGAACCCACTGAGGTTTGGTTCCAGGACCACCACCCCCCACTCTCTATGTGGATACTAAAATAGGTGGATGCTCAAATCTCATTAAATACAATGGCATAGTAAAATGGTGTTCCTTATATAAAATGGCAAAAACAAGGTTTGCTTTTTGGAACATATATATATATATATATATATATATATATATATTCAGTCCATGGATGCTTGCTCTTTTGCTCTTTATCTAAGTAGGTACAGCTTGGAAGCATGACTTTTTGCAACCGCAGCTGCCAGAATCCCCTCCAGTATGGCCACTGGCCATGCAAATAAAGTTTCTAAGCTCTACAAAAAGGTTTCCTTTTTCTATGTGGAAGGCCATCAGAGTAATCGGATACATATCTTATCAAAACAAAGTCCCTTCAGCCAAACAGGGCTTGCCCCCAGGTATTTTGCTTGATGTGTGCCTTCAAGTCATTTCTGACATATGGCAGCCCTAAGGCCATATGGAGTTTTCTTGGCAAGATTGTTCAGAGGGGGGCTTGCCATTGTCATCCTCTGAGGCTGAAAGAGTGTGACTTGTCCAAGGTCACCCAGTGGGTTTACATGGCTGAATCAGGATTTGAACCCTGGTCTCCAGAGTCCTGTTCCAATGCTCAAACCACTCTTAGCCCCCAGGTATCAAATTGCACCCACTCTCACTGGAGCTCCTTTTGATGGAAAAGCCTCCTGAGGGTGCATTTGAATCCAGCACCTCTCTGTCAATGTAAACTGGTCCCCAAGATTGCCATGAGAGCATGCGGAATCATTTATTTCCGGTGAAAGGTGTGTCCAAGAAGACAAGGTACAAGGGAATTGGTCTGAAGCACAGCAGACAGCCCTTCTCAGTTGATCAGTACTTTGTGTTCATGAGTGTTTTTACTTCTAAAATCCATCATGGCACACCAGCCGTTCAGTCATGCCATTGAGGGTGCCCTGGCACATAGTGTGGGAATGGCTGTGTCAGAGAAACAGAACACTGTAAAATTGTTGTGCAGGAAGAACATGCCCCAGTTAACCACTGACAGAGCGCAGCACAGAGAATCAGTTCTAGCTGCTGCTCTGGAAGGTTTTAAATAAATCCTGTATTGTGTAACGAAAAGGAAAAATGAAACGATCGTCAGTGAAATGTGGTCACAGATTCCACCCAAGACTTTTCCTGCAATTAAATTACATTTGCTGATCCAACATGCCTTTAAGTGAACCATTGATAGAAAGGCTTTGATTATTCACAGTCAAAGAAAGTTTCTTCTTTTGATTGAAAAAGAAAGCTTTCTTTTTACAGGGGGCTCTTTTGGAGTAATCCACATGCAGAAATCCTTGCGGGCACCCAAACTATCCTATCATTTAATAGAGACATATCCTTTGCTCACACAATGGCAGATTACAACAGTTAATATTTCTGTCTCTCTGAATAATATGGATGAGATTTTTTTTTCTTCCAAGTTCCTCTCACAAAAGGCATGTGATTCCACAGAGTGTTTCCACACTGTGGAATTACAGCAGTTTGACATCACTTTAAGTGTAATTACGGTATTCTATTTTACAGAATCCTGGGATCTGTAGTTTAGTGAGTTATTCCGCCTCTAGTCTATCAGTAAGCTCTGGTGCCTCACCAAACAACAAATCCCAGGATTCTGTAGGATAGAGTTGTGACAATTAAAGTGGCATCAAACTGCTTTAATCGTGTAGTGTAGATGCACCCACAATCTAACCCTGTTCTTGACTCTGGCATACAATTGTGTGTGTCTCTGTGCCTTCAAGTAGCCTGTCAGCTTATGGTCACCTCATGTAGGGTTTTCTTAAGCAAGGAATACTCAGAGGTGGTTTTGCCAGTTCCTTCCTCTGAAATAGAGCCTCCAGCATCTGGTATTTGTTAGCTGATTACCATTTCCCACTGGCCCAGAAATTATAACCTTTGCCAGGATACAAAGCACTGAGAGCCAATGTAATGCAGTGATTTCAGCAGGTGACTGTGCCTTAGAAGAACTGGGTTCAAGTCTTCCACTGAGCTATGAAATGCATTGGGTGACCTTAAGCCAGACTTTTCTGTCTCAGCTGAGCCTATCTCACTGAGTTGTTGTGAGAATTTGTGGGGAAAAGGAAAACCTTATACACCGCCTTGAGCTCACTGTAGAAAAGGTGGGAAATAAATGTAATTAAATAAACGATGTATGACCTGAACTAGGCTTTATAAGTGGTGGGCTGTGAACAGCCTTCGAAATTGAGTCTCAAACAACTTTGTGATGCTCCATGGGAGATATTTAGAGGCAGCATGACTTAGGGTTTGAGCGTTTGACTCTGGAGACCAGGGTTCGAATCTTGGCTTGGCCATGTAAAGACTCTGGCTGACCTTGGGCAAGTCACACTTTCTGAGCCTCAGGGGATGGCAATGGCAAACGCCGTCTGAAGAAACTTGCCAAGAAAAACCCATTAAAGGATCACCTTAGGGTCACCCTAAATCAGAAGCAACTTGAAGCCACACAACAACAACAACACATGGGAGAAGAAGAAAAGGCAGGGGAAGGGGAATGGACAACATCAGAGCACTCTTCAAAAACACTGAAAGGCTCTTCCATAAGAAAAGCTAAACCCATGTCCTCTGTTAATCCAAAAGACAGGACTAGATCTAATGGGATTCAGAAACAAAAGGTTAGGATTTGCTTGGATATTAAGAGAATTGTCTTGATGACAACTACATCTGGACAGTGGGACCAAGAGGAGTACTGGGTTGACTGTCTGGATATCTTCAAGTGGAGGATGGCCAGGGGATGCTCTGATACAACTTTAACTGCCTATGGAAACCTGGGATGTATAGTTTTGTCAGGTATTCCCTGCCAGATTGCTCTAGGGCAGGGGTCGGCAACCTACGGCCCATGGGCCGAATGCGGCCTGCAGAGGCCTTGGGACCGGCCCGCCGCCATAGCTCCCGCTGCCGCTCCTGCTGCCACCAACCCGTGCGTCCCGTCCCGCCCTGCGCATGAGCGCGGGTGCCATTTTGGCTTCCAAAATGGCACCCGTGCTCGTGTGCGCATCCGCACAGCGGATTGCTGTGGACCTAATATTGTCTTTTTGGAAAATTGTTTAATTATTTTAATTGTTTTAATTGTTGAACTGTGGTTTTAATTCTATGGATTTAATACTGTTTTAAGGCGGGGAGGGATTGTTGGCTTTGGGATATTATGTAAGATTTTATGATTGTGAGCCGCCCTGATTGGTTTTCTAAAGGGTGGGATGAAAATAAATTTTATTATTATTATTTAATTATTTCCAAGGCCCAGGGAAGCCCCCCCGCGTGGGGGGCCCTTCCGAAATGGTGCCTGCGTCGCGTGAGCATGCGCACAACAGCTGGCGCCATTTCAGAAGGCTCCACGGTGGCTACGCAGGCAGCGTTGGGCCTTGGGAAGGCTGCACTGTGGCTGTGCTGGGCGAATTCGCCCACTGCAGGCATGGGGGGGCCTTTCCAAGGCCCAGGAACCCCCCCCCCCCCGCATGGGGGGGCTTTCCAAAATGGTGCCTCCATCGCACGCGCATGCGCACAGCGGCGGGCACCATTTTGGAAGGCCCCATGGCGCCGGGTGAATTCATCCACCGCGGGCACTGGGGGGGGCTTTCCAAGCCCCATGGAAGCCCCCCCGCGTGGGGGGCCTTCCAAAATGGCGCCCGCATCATGTGCACATGCGCACTACGGCACAAGTGCACCCGCACCAGCCCCCCCTGTGCCATTGCCCCCCCCGGCCCCCCGGCAACAAAGCTTGCCTACCCCTGCTCTAGGTCTTCATCAGACCAGCAGTCCATAGGATGCAGCCATGGCAGGTAAAGTGGTATCAAACTGCTATAATTATGTAGCCTTAGTGTCTTCAGACTACATGAGAAAGTTTAAAACAATAGTAAAGAAACCCCTTGATTTTTAGGTAGGAGGAATGTAATTGTTCCAGACCTCACACATCATGAAAAATGATCCAGGGAGAGCAGGGTGTTTCAAATTAAGTATTGGCCCTGGGCTTTGCAGGGGCGTAAGTTGGAGAAATATCCCCACTGCTGCTGCAACTACTGTGTCCTGTGTTTCTACATATAAATGATGATGGTAATGATGATCAGTTCTGGATGATGATGCTTTCTTCAGGTCAATAACTGTCATGCAACTTTCTGCTTAGATAAGGAGAAAATATCCCTATTGACAATGTGAAGTGAATTCATAGTTTGTTCCCAGGCCTTCAGCATGATCCCAAATTAATCATATCAAATAATCATGAACATCGAAACTCAGAACTCTTTGCTATGCAAATTTTCAGCCAGATTTACTTGAGGGACAAAGGCCAGAAAGAGTTCAAGTTTACAAATGCTGCAGGGTTGAATCCATGCGATAAGCCATCAATTATGAAGAAATCCAGACTGACTTCTGACACCATATAATGGCTGTTGCCTATCCCAGAGTTCAGGAGTAGCTACTTATAAATAGCTAGTCACTTGTAATCAGTTCCTTTCTCATAAGTGAAGTATAGCTGTTGTTGCTGTGTCCCTTCAAGTAATTTCTGATTTATGGCGACCCTAAGGTGAACCTATCGTGAGGTTTTCTTGGCAAGATTTGTTCAGAGGGGGTTTGCCCTTGTCTTCCCCTGAGGCTGAGAGCATGTGACTTGCCCAAGGTCACCCAGTGGGTTTCATGGCTGAGTGGGAATCGAACCCGGGTCTCCAGTCCAACTCTCAAACCATTATGCCATCTGCTTCCTGAAGTATAACTAATTTACATTATTATTATAACTTAAGGGGGAATATTGTCATACATTTTGTGGAATAACTAACTTTTAAGGCTTTATCACATACTGCAATGTGATAATCACAGTAAAAAAATAAAACGGCAACCTACCACTGTTATTGCAGCCATAACAATAGTATTAGGGTTAGGGTTAGCGTACTAAGCGGTTTACAAAGTGTAAGCCAATTGCCCCCAACAATCTGGATACTCATTTTAGCAACCTATGGAAGGATGCCTGGATGACTCGACCCGGAGCCCCTGGCTGGGAATGAACTCACAACCTTGTGGTTTGTGAGTGAGTGGTTGCAGTACGGACATTTAACCACTGCACCACCAGGGCTCCCATCATCTCACTATGATTGTCTTTCAAGCGACTGGGAGCTGCTGCCCCCATCCCTTCCCATCCTGTCCCTTAATTCTGCCCTTCCTCCCTCCATCCCCAGCATGCCTTTGTTTTTTCAACTTTTTTTCAACTTTTTTTCGTGCAGTTACAGACCTCTGCAGCCCCGATTTAACATTTTAATTTTAAAAAAAAATACTTGAGGCTGAGGAGCTCCAAAACTGTGCAAAAACCTTAGAAAAAGAAAATAAAAATAGCAATGGGGGAAGGGGGAGAAAGGGACAGTGACACCGTGTGACTGCCAATGGCATGAATGCCCCAAGAATGGCTTTTTGCACTCAGGGCATTGCGTGATTCATAGAATCACAGAATCATAGAGTTGGAAGAGACACCAAGGGCATCCAGCCCAACCCCCTGCCATGCAGGAACTTACAATCAAAACACCCTGGGTTTCCGCTGTGAATGAGAGCTGGGGGACAGGGCAGGGCAGGTACAGGAGGGAAGTGGCATTGTGTGATCACTGTTGCGGATGCGCTTCCCTCTCAATGAAATCATGGTTTAAAAGCCACATGCAATAAAACCCTTAGTTACCTTTATAGTTACTGGGGTGTGACCTAAGGAAATGGCAGAGGAGGAATGGTACATGGTTCAAGCACTGGCTCATGTTGGTGCCTCATGCTCTGTTACAGATATTGAGTTGACAATGAGAAGGATAGCAGTAGGGCATGTTTTTTTTTTTTTTTGCCATGGCCAGAAGTTCATAGCATTCAGCTGTTTCTATAAATAAATAAATAAATAAATAAATAAATAAATAAATATTTTTGAAAAACAGGAAAGTAAAGGTTATTTTAAAATTGGAATTATAATGGCAGCTAATTACTTTTGCAGGGTATGTGTGTCTTGATACCTCTATAACTAATTATTTCTAAAACTACTAAGCTCTGGCTTATGTAGGCAAAATAAATCTCAACACAAGTCTTCTATATGCACCAACATTTGCTAAAATGATCCTTATACACTGACGTTTAACAATATACTGTGACCAGAGCTACTAGATACCAGGCTGGGATGACTAGTTTTATTTTCATATTAGGTGAATAAACATTCCCTACCATTCCTTCAAAAGACCAATATATCACATGGTCACTATGACATCAGATTTGAAATAAGCAGCTGATTAACAATAAAAGAGAACAATATTAATGATTATTGACCAGCAAAATGTTTGCCATCAGAATGGTTAGGTTTTGCTGCAAGGATAGGCGTGCTTGTATACAGTGAGAACTCCTGGAGGCTAAAATATAAGGCCAGGTAGGCAAGCAGGCAGCAAGCATTGCACTGGTAAAAGCCTTCCTGTGTTAGAAAATAAAGAACAGGCTATGCCTTTACTGCAATAATGAACCCAAATAAAAATGAAATTTAAAAAATAACTGCTGGTTCAAGAAAGAAAAAAGAAAAGAAGTTCATTTTTGGGAATCGTTTCCAAAGGCAGTACTTTATTTATTTTTTATGTGCATTGCCACAGACCCACATTTACACAGCCTCATCTGGGATTCTGTTTTTCTGTTCCAGTCAAGACTGACAAAATTCCAGGAACATCATAAATATACATTTTGATGCATGACGTGCCACTCACAAACACATCCTTACTTTGAAGAATACATGCACACAATCACATTCCCTTATTAAAAAAAAAAACCCAACTCTTCCCACACTAGAATTTTCTAGCAAAGATCTGGGTTAAGCTTACTTCACAATTAATATTCCCAAGTGATGTTGACTGGACTACAAAACAATGACATGTTTACCTACAAGAACTTGGCATTATTTTATTTATTTATTTGGAATGAAATCTCCCAGCATCTGGAAGTAAAGTAGTTTAAGGGCCTTTGCAGACTGCCAGAAATAGTGCAAATTGAGTCCAATTTAAGGGTTAGGGTTAGTGCTAGGGAATCATGGGAATTGTTTTTTTTTTCCTGAGACATTGAGCCTTCTCTGTCAGAGAGCTCTGGTGCCACAATAAAATACAGTTCCCATGATTCCCTAACCCTAACCCTAACCCTTAAAGTGGACTCAATTTGCACTATTTCTAGCAGTCTGCAAAGGCCTGAGTTACTTAAAAAGTAAAATTTATAAGCACTGACAATGGATTGTGTAGTGGAGGTGACAATTAAATATTTGTATTTAAGCAAAGATACAATCTAATTTGTATAAGAATACAAAAATCACACATACTAAAGGCATACATAGGTCTGTTCCTCTCTTTCCACTCCACCAAATGCACCTGTGGAAGTAGACTTAAGTCTACAAAAGCTCATGCTGCCAACTTTCCGTGCAAGCAAAATTATGTTCAAAATTTTGCAACATAGACTCCAACCATACAGGGAGACAGAAATCCCAGAGGTTCAAGCAGGGTTGAAGAAAGGAAGAGGCACTAGGGACCATGTTGCAAACGTACGATGGTTAATGGAGCATACCAGGGAATTCCAAAAGAAAATCAGCATGTGCTTTATAGAATACAGCAAAGCCTTTGACTGCATAGATCATGAAAGGCTATGGAATGCCCTTAAAGACATGGGAGTGCCAGCACATCTGATAATCCTGATGAAGAATCTGTACTCAGGACAAGAGGCTACTGTCAGAACAGAACATGGAGAAACAGAATGGTTCCCAATTGACAAAGGAGTCAGACAAGGTCTCATACTTTCACTCTATCTGTTCAACTTGTATGCAGAATATATTATAAGAAAAGCAGGCTTGGACACAGAAGAAGGAGGGGTGGAAACAGGAGGAAGGAATATAAACAATCTAAGATATGCAGTTGACACCATAGTACTAGTAGAAAACCTCACAGACCTGGAACACTCACTAAGGAAGATCAAAAAAGAAAGTGCAAAGGCTGGCTTAATGTTGAACATAAAGAAAATAAAAATAATGACCACCGAGGACCTTCACAAGTTCAACCTAAACAATCAAGAAACAGAAATAGTAAAAGAATTCCCATGCCTGGGATCAAACATTGATAGAAATGGCGACTGCAGTCAGGAAATCAAAGGAAGACTAAGAATAGGGAGGATGGCTATGAAAGAGCTAGAAAAGATTCTAAAATGCAAAGATATACAACTCAGTACAAAAGTTAGAATCATACAAGCCATCGTATTCCCTGTTACCATGTATGGATGTGCGAGCTGGACAGTTAAGAATGATGATAGGAAGAAAATCAACATATTTGAGATAATGTGGTGCTGGAAAAGAGTGCTGAGGATCCCATGGACAGCCAAAAGGACAAACAAATGGGTCCTAGAGCAGATCAAGCAGGAAGCCTTCCTGGAAGCCAAGATGACCAAACTGACACTGTTGTACTTCAGATACATCACAAGAAGGAAAAACTCCAATAATGCTGGAGAAGATGGAGGGAAGTAGGAAGAGAGGGAGGCCGCAT
Organism: Phrynosoma platyrhinos; assembly: GCA_020142125.1. Lineage (NCBI taxonomy): Eukaryota > Metazoa > Chordata > Lepidosauria > Squamata > Phrynosomatidae > Phrynosoma > Phrynosoma platyrhinos. The sequence goes on from JAIPUX010001232.1 coordinate 33,757,212, forward strand.
GCCAGATGGATGGACTCTATTAAGAATGTGATTGGTATTAAGGGGTTGCAGGAAATAAACAGAGCAATGGAGAACAGAGGGTCTTGGAGATGTCTCATCCATAGGATCACCACGAGTCGAGCTCAACTTGAGTGCAGTGAACAATAACAACAAAATAGTAACTGCTCTGCAGCCTCCTGCAACATGATACCAACCTTATTTTTCCCCAGTGAGAGGGGTGCATGCCAACATAAAATGTGGAATCAGGGCAACAAGATAGAAAATCTTGTAAGACAGGTATGCATTATTCTGTTCCTCCTGAGACTGAAGCTTTCAGACGCTTTAATGAAGAAACACTGCCCTGCATAAAGCCATATAGTGCAAATCCTCTTACTACCTCTTAAAGGAATTAATTGGATTTGCAATGTTGACTAAATGCAAATAGATATCACACCTGTGGAACAAACAATGTTATCATCAACTGCTGCCTGAGCTGGAAAGCAGGAAGATTAACAGAGGCCAGACACCCAGGGGGTGTTTGATCATTCCTTTCTCTGAAAAAGGCACTTTGATCTGATCTCAGAGCTTTTCCCCTGCCAGTGGTCCAGTCAGGTCATTTTTAGACCCACCATTTTAACAGAATCCATTCAGACAGTCATTGGTATGGCTTCAGTCATGGAGCATGCAACTAATACTTCTTTCCACCACTCAGTGCCAGATTTATGAGCAACTGAAGTAAGCTACAGTTTAGGGTAGCCTTTCTCAACCCTTTTACGCTAGAAAAATCTTTGAGATAAATTTCAGGTCTCTGCATAAAAATTATTATATTTACAGCTTTGAAAAAAGTTGTTCTTTTTAAAAATCACAATATTTCACAGAACTCCTTGTGACTTCACAACCTAAGGTTTCCAGAGACCATGGTTGAGAAACCCTGGTTTAGAACCTCAGATTAAGAGACTGCTCTGGATACCCTTTTTTAAAAAAAAAAAAAAAATCTTACTAAGTTTCAAGTTTTATAGAAAACACTTTTTAAAAAATAATGTTATGGGACCCCTTAAATTTGGTGTAGGACCTCTGTATGTCTTAAAATAGCTGTGCCTCAACTTCAAATCTCCCCTCTATGACTTACAGCCACTTCTGCATTTTTGATGATAGAGCAAAAAGACACAAGTGGGAAATCATTTGCCAATCCTAAATTCTCTAAAACAAAACCAAACAAAACTCTGAACCTGTGCAATGTCACGATTCATACTCATTTCAACCATGAAATCATAGCACTATCAACACTAGAGAAAGAAATGATGTGTACTTTTATTTGCCTTCTGCTGAACATGTTTAATTTGAGAATAAGCTGTATTTTGTTCTTAAAAAGGGGATCATGTTTTTAAGTTTAAAAAGTCATAAGATGAAGACCTGTAACTGGTTATGCTGGCTGGAGGATTCTGAAAGCTGTAGTCCAAAAAGGTAATGTTTCCAAACTCTGGAAATATGATATCCCTGTATCACATATATAAAGAAATATCTGCAAGAGTCTGTCCCTTTCTGACTTACTTTTTATTCTGACGCCCTTTCATACTACATAACTATAGTGCTGTGATTCCACTTTGATTGCTCTGGTTGTTGGCTGCAGCCTATGAAGGCCTGGGATCTGGAGTTGAGGGAGAAACATGTAGAATTCTCAGTCAGAGAGCTCTAGTGCCTCCCCAAACTACAAATCCCAGCATTCCATAGGATGTTGCCGTGGCAGCTAAAGAAAAGCCGTAATGCTATAATTATCTAGTTCAAAAACCAGGGACTGAATAAATGGCAAGTACAATTTTAAAGATGGTTACCAATGTGCGTGCTTACTCATGTACTTTAGCCTAACGCAACATATTTATGTCATCCCTTCGTTGTCCCAGTATGTTGCAGTGCTCATTCTTCATCTTGTCAAAACAAAATCAGATCATTTTGTGGGGGGAATGGATAAATGATGGAACGTGAACCAGAGAAGATAGCAAAGAAAGAAAAGTGACTATTTTTGTTTTTTAAAAAATGTTTCATATAAAGTAGAGCTAGCCAGGTTTCAAGGCTGCAGGATCTACTTTGCTCTTCAACGCACATGGATCCAAAGGTCTATCTGCATCTGAGCAAACATCTATAATCTACAATTGTTGCTGTTGTGGGCCTTCATTTCTGATTAATGGCGACCCTAAAGCGATCCTATCATTAGTGTTTTCTTGGCAAGATTTCTTCAGAGAAGGTTTGTCATTGTCTTCCTCTGAGGCTGAGAGAATGTGACTTGCCCAAGGT
>JAIPUX010001232.1:33777797-33826090 GCA_020142125.1 Phrynosoma platyrhinos
ATAATAATAATAATAATAATAATAATAATAATAATAATAATATCCTTTCAAAACACAGGACAACCCTTAGTAGGTAACTTGAATGGAAATGCATTTCACTTATGAATAATAATAATAATAATAATAATAATAATAATCATCTTTCAAAACACAGGACAACCCTCGGTAGGTAACTTGAGTGGAAATCCATTTCGCTTGTAAATAATAATAATCATAATGATAATATCCTTTCGAAACACAGGACAACCCTCGGTAGGTAACTTGAATGAAAATACATTTCACTTGTAAATAACAACAACAAAACAACAACAATAATAATATATTCCTTTTGAAACCCAGGACAACCCTCGGTAGGTAACATGAGTGGAAATCCATTTCACTTGTGAATAATAATAATCATCATTAATAATTTCCTTTCAAAACACAGGGCAACCCTTGGTAGTTAACGTGAGTGAAAATACATTTCACTTAATAATAATAATAATAATAATAATATTATTATTATTATTATCCTTTTAAAACACAGGACAACCTTCCATGGGTAACGTGAGTGGAAATACACTACACTTGAGATAATAATTTCCTTTTAAAACAAGACAACTTTTCATGGCTAATGTGAGTGGAAATACCTTTCACTTGTGAATCATTATTATTATTATTATTAATTTCATTTCAAAACACAGGACAGCCTTCTGTGGGTATAACATGAGTGGAAAAACCCACCCGCGGAGCTAAACAGTGCTCTTTTTCTCCCCCATGGAGTGTGAGGGAAATGCATAAGCATGAACTGATGTGTTCACAGGTCTTGTTAAAACGGTTCAGCCGGAGAAGTGTCTGGGGTGGAGTGGGGAAAGAAATAAGCCAAATAAACCAGGTAAGGAAGGTAGTTTGGTTTCAGTGATACTTCCCCCCCCCCTCCCCTCCTCTCCTTTTTCTGCATAAGTGTTTCTGTCATCAAAGCAAGCAACGTTGGGGTTGTAAACAAGATCTGGAAAAAGTCGCTTGGCATGTTAGGGCAGATTGAGAGCGGAGACAAGAGGGCTGCTGTTCCTCTTTTTTCTGGTGGTGACTGTGGCTTCGGAGACGCTCTGAAAATAAACTATTTCTCCTATGTTCAGTTTGTCAGCAGACCCTCACTTCAGAGTGCGATGGAAAAGGATCTGGCATGAATGGACTCCTTACAGAGCAAGGGGGAATGTAGCATTTGCTCACTGGAGAGAGAGTACATGAGAAATGTTTGACTGATGACTGTGCCTGTAATGTATCGGGCTGCTTCCACCCACAGATTCCCCAGCACTGCTTAGCTAGTTAAATTATTCGCCCCCCCCCCTTCCCGCTCCACCTTATAGGTAATTAAAGATAACTTCTAGGATAGAGATGTATGCGTATGGATGTGTTTATTGGTGCTCTAATGTTAGAAAACCCTTGCTTTGCTGGAGAGACTGGTGAATGTTTCATAAAGCACTTGATATCCAGAGACAGAGGTTGACAAAGGGGGGTTGCAGACTGCCAGAAATAGTGCAAATGGAGTCTACTTTTAGGGTTAGGCTTAGTGCTAGGGAATCATGGGAATTGTGGTTTTTTTCCCTGAGACATTGAGCCTTCTCTGTCAAAGAGCTCTGGGGCCACAATAAAATACAGTTCCCATGATTCCCTAACCCTAAAAGTGGACTCAATTTGCACTATTTCTGGCAGTCTGCAACCCCCCAAAGTTACTTTTTTGGACTACAGTACCAGAATTTCCCTGTCAGCTCGACCAGTGGTTGTACTGGTTGAGAGTTTCTGGGAGTAGAGTAGTAATCCAGAGAGTAAGAGAGCGAGCACAGAGTAGTGGTTTGGGCGTTGAACTATCATTCTGGAGACCGGGGTTTGAATCCCCACCTGGTCATGGAAACCCACTGGGTGATGTGGGCAAGTCACACTCTCTCAGCCTCAGGGGAAGGCAAAGACAAACTTTTTGTGAACAAATCTTGCCAGGAAAACCCAGTGATAGAGTCGGCTTTGATTTGCTGTAAGTAAGAAACGACTTGAAGGCACAAAACAACAACCACCATGTTGTCAACCTCTGCTTTCAGGTAGAACTCAGTTATATTTATGTTGTCAGTGGTGACTGCCAAGTAGAACTTAATTGGCCATACTGAATTTTAAGTTTCGTTCTGTGCATGATCACATTCTTTGACCAAATGAAGTAATACATGTGTGTGTATGTGTGTTTTTAAAAGAAAAAAAAATCCTTACACCTCATTCCAGCATTTAGCATCACCCACAGCTGTAGTCCAGAGTTTGAACATGACTTAAGGCTTTCACTCTGACGTGGCAAGAAACCTCTTCCCTTACAAACTTCATTATAAAAACTAGGAAGTTGGCAGGGAGGTTGCTAGATTTCTGTGTACCAGGGACTGTTTTGTATGGAGGTCAGGCTGAACCACCACCTGTAATCTAAAGTGCTACAGTGCAAACTGTCTGGTTGATTATGGTCTATTGCTAAACTGTGCTCATTATCTGGAAATAGCCATATTGATTTTAGAGTGAGATGAGAGTCTTGGTCTTCTTCAGGAGGTGAACTTGGAAGTCATGAAACCTGAAACTCCTAACTGGCTTGTTTCATAGTATTTATGCACAGTATTTGTGCAAGGACAGGATTTAGAAAACCTTAAAAAAGGTTTTTTTATTGGGACACTGCTCCCAATTGCTGCGTAAGAGTCTAGGAAAAGAAATGGACTTACACCGACGCAGTCAGTTCTGTATTTATCAGGCTACTCTACACAGTAGTCTTCCTAGTAGCATGTTGTTTACCTTGTCTTAATTCTTAATGAATCAAATGAAGAGAAAGCTTGTGTACGTGAAAGGTTTATTAAACTACATCACTAACATTTTAATTATAACACTGATGACATGATATACTTGATGTGAACTAAACACTTCTCTATATAGCTGTAACGTTGCAGTCGGCACACTCTGAAAAGCGAGCGAAAGATTTTATTATACATTTTAATTTGGACTTGTGGTCACAGTGTCAAAACATTTTTATTATCTATTGATATTTGTTATAAAAAAGGTCTTACTTTAGTCTCATTCAACCTGCTGATTCCCTCCCTGCCTCCCGTTTAAAGTAGTATTTGTCAAACATGCAGATGGTACAATCTGCCCCAAATGAAGCATTTCTAATCCCAAATGAGAATTAAGCACTTGCTTACATTGCTCCTATTGAAATCAGCAAGACTTTATTTTGGCTGGGTTATGTCCACATCTTATTTGCAGTGTTCTTGGCTAACATAATTTCAACACCCCACTCCTAACAGATTTCTTGAAAGTAAATCCAGTTGATTTTACAGAGATTTTTCAAACACATGAATGTATTTCGGCTTGGGACTTAATTTGTGTTTGGGCTCAGTATATATTTTTATTGCCAAAGCTTAATCCTGAAATAGATTAAAAGTGCCCTTGGCCAGGTTCAAGAGGGTACATTTGCTTCCCCCTTCCAAGGAGTTACCATATATCCCAGAGTAGGAAGAATGGCTTCCAGACTAGAGTAAACTGGAGGGTAGTGTTTATACAGACCAGCCTTCCCACCCCCTAGAAACCTAAGAAAGATGGGACTGCTGAGATTTCTTCCTTATATACAATCTGTTTGGATTCCTAGTGTTAGTCACATCAAAATAACCTTTCTCTCTCTCTCTCTTTGTTGTCCAATTTATTCTAATTCAGGCACGATGTGAAATGGAGAAATACCTGACAGCCCAGCTTCCTCCTGTCCCTGAACACAAAAAGTACCGACGAGACAGTGCCTCCGTTGTTGATCAGTTCTTCACCAACAGTGAAGGGGTGCCTTACAGTGTCAACATGAATCTATACCTTCCCGATATTACCCAGCTGAGAACGGGCCTGTATAAATCACAGAGGTCCCCGGTTACCCACATTAAGACAGAACCCATCACTACCTTCAGCCACCAGAGTGAGACGGCGCCTCCAGCTCCCAACCCCACCCAGGCGCTTCCAGAGTTTACAAGCATCTTCAGCTCCCATCAGGCTCCAGACATGAACAATCTATTCATCAAGCAGGAACTCCCCACTCCCGATATTCACCTCTCCATCTCTGCCCCCCAGCAAGGCCAGCTGTACCAGCTCTTGAGCTCTCCGGATTTAGACATGCCAAACCCAACTACGCAAGCTGCAGTGATGGACTCCCTCAATAATGTTTCTATGTCCTCCGCCATGGCAGGCCTTAATACGCTGTCCTCTGCTATACCACAGACATCAATGAAACCGTTCCATGGGCTCCCTCAGTGCACGTACACCATGCCAAATCAGTTCCTTCAGCAACAAGCCACTTACTTCCCTCCTTCTCCACCAAGTTCAGAGCCTGGCAGTCCAGATAGACAAGCGGAAATGTTGCAGAATTTAAGCCCTCCTCCCTCTTATGCTGCTACAATTGCTTCCAAGTTGGCAATTCACAATACCAGTTTGCCCCCAAACATCCCAATGAATTCACCATCTGTCCCAGCCGTCAGATACAACAGAAAGAGTAACCCAGACTTGGAGAAGAGACGGATTCATTTCTGTGATTATCCTGGTAAGCCTGGGGTGTGGAGAAAGAAAATTGTTGTTGTTCAGGTACAAATGCAGCTTAGTGGTAATTAAATTTTGAACCATTGGCAGCGACACCACCACAAAACTAAAACTTAAATTTCACACATAATAAATCCAGGTAGTATCATTCTAGAAATGCTTCCTTTGCTCTACTCTCTACAATCTAAGCTTGTAGAGGACTGGTTTTGGAAGATACTGTAGAGTAGTAGAATCCTAATTATGCATTCCAAAAAAACGTTTATGGGTTTTAAAAGCATAAACAAACAAACAAAAATCACCCTCTTGCCCTTATGTAAGTACAGTAAAACTTTGGGCTACATTGAGGAACTGTGTTCAACAAACTACTAGGACTGACCTTGTAAAACAGTTCACACAGTAAGACACAGCAAGTTCTTGGACTGTACTTGTTCAGATTTGGAACTGTTTGTTTCAATGCCCTCTTCCTCAGAAAACAAATCCCTCAGCATAGGAACATTGACTTGGAAAAGTCTAGGCCCCAGTTTCCAACCTTTTTGACTCGCAGAGCCCTAAGGGCTCCACGAAGTACAGGTTGGGAACTGCTGGTCTAGGGTATAACATATCTAATGTATTTTCTATATTTAAAATATTGGCGGCAGAGGAAGGGCTCAGTACAGTTAATCTCCCTCTTCTGCTCCTCCATTTTAAATATGATATAGTCCAAGTCCATATGGACTGTTCATATAAACATGATTTAAGTCAATAATTTGACCCAGAGATTTTGTATAAGCTTGGTAGCTAATGGCCCCACCTTCTAATCCAGGAGTAGGCAACCTTTCCCCTTTAAGGGCCGAGGGACTTCAGCTCCCAGAAGCCTCAGTCATGTTGGCCAATAGTCCCATGTTGGCCAATAGCTCCTGGGATTCTGGGAGCTGAAGTCCCTCGGCCCTTAAAGGGGAAAGGTTGCCTACCCCTGTTCTAATCCCTCCCTCTCACATTGTTGGACCACAAGTTCCATATTTCCAGCCATGTTGTTGGGATGATCAGTATGGGGAAGGCTGGCTTAACCTGCTGGGGGAAGGCAGTGGCTTTAGAGAGGACATTCTGGTTTTTTCTTCATACACTGAGTAGGAATAGGGAACATGTCACCTACTAGATAGTGGAGTATAACTTCATTCATCCTTGACAAGCATAGATAATGTTGAGGAAAGATAGAATGCAAGTTCCCTATTTCTATCCTGGAAAAAAAGCAACCTCACCAGCTGCTAAGCTCACATTGCTTTTCCAGCTTTCAGCAGGGGATCTTATATATGTGTTCCGTGCATGTGAGCCTGCTTTCAAGTCGCCTGTTGACTTATTGCAGCCGTATGAATATCACATAGTTTTCTTAGACAAGGAATACACAGGGGTAGTTTTGCCTGTTCCTTCTGCTGAAATAAAGCCTACAGCACCTGGTTTTGTTGGTGATCTCCCAAGGCTGCTTAGTAACCTTGGTTGGCTTCCAGGGTCAGTCAGGATCTGGTGCCTTTAGGGTCTAAAGGCCCTTTGCGTCCATTGCACCATCACATATTATGGGCAGGAGTCCTTACATTATAAGCTCTGTCTACCTTCCTAAGGTGTTTAGGTGTTAAGAGTACTATCCTTGCAGGCTCCACTTGATAAAGCAATAGATGCCCTCCTGTGGCTGGGATCCTGGTGTAGAATTTCCTGATCTAAATCTTTCTCTCTTACAATATAGCAGGGGTAGGCAAGCTTTCCCCTTTAAGGGCCGAGGGACTTCAGCTCCCAGAATCCCAGGAGCTATTGACCAACATGGGACTATTGGCCAACATGGCTGAGGCTTCTGGGAGCTGAAGTCTCTCAGCCTTTAAAGGGGAAAGGTTGCGTACCCCTGCAATATAGAGTTGGGGTGAGGTTATTTGGGACTTCAACTCCCAAAAGCCCATATCAACATGACTAATGGCATGGGATTATGGAAGTTGTGTAAAACTCCTGAAGGGCAAAAAGTTCCCATCTGCTACAGAGCCCTGTCTCCTAAACTCACAGAGGGCCTTTGCAGACTGCCAGAAATAGTGCAAATTGAGGCCACTTTAACTGCCCTAACTCAGTGCTAAGGAATCGTGGGAATTGTAATTTATTGTGGCACCAGAACTCTCTGGCAGAGAAGGCTCAATGTCCCAGAAAAAAATACAGTTCCCATGATTCCCTAGCACTGAGCCAGGACAGTTAAAGTGGCCTCAATTTGCACTATTTCTGGCAGTCTGCAAAGGCCCAGAGTTATCTTTAGACTCAGTGACACTGCAAACAACACAATATGAGAGGGTAGTATGCCTTTCTAATTCCTTGCTATATATCCCCAAATAAAATAGTAACTGTTGCTTTAAAGCCAACCTTGCCTAATTGTTGAAAGCATAGTTGAGCTACATATGAAGAAGTGGAAATGAGGAAATCCTGGAGTAATAATAATACTGTGTAATTTAAAATCGCATATTTAAGAAGAAGCTGATAATGAATTGAAGAAATTCTAGGTGTGGCTGATTGCTTGAGATATTTGCATGCATGTATATAGACCTATCCTCTATATGCCAGAACTAGGAGCTGTCCTTTGCTGTTAACAGAGAGTGGAATATTCTATAAGACATACCAAAGTTTTGAATAACTTTCTTAAAATAAAACAGTGCTATCAATTAGAGCTACCAGTAATATTTTGGTGATCATGCTGAATTGTAATGTTTTCTAGCCAGAAATCCTCCCAACCCTGATGTCACCTTTCATATTTTTTTTGTCTTAGGTTGTCAAAAAGTATACACAAAGTCTTCCCATTTAAAAGCGCACCTGCGAACCCATACTGGTATGTGTTTACTATGTTTCTAAATGTCCTACAAATATAAATTGGCCATCCTTCTTTCTCTACTTTGCTTGAAAGGCTTCAGTTGGTTTGCTTCAAGCTGAGAGTTGTAAATCAGCTAAACAGAGTGGTTCATAAAAAGAAAACTGACACTTTTGAACTTCTTAAAATAAAGAAGTTTAGTTCAGGCAGAAATAAATACTCCCCTTTAAAGCCCTATCATTCTCTTCTCCCTCAAACATTTTACAACTGAATTATGCTGTGATTTGGTAGAGGTTGTACTTCTGTTTTGCACTGTGTGGGTTTTTTGTTGTTGTTGTTCCATGTATGTATCATGAAGTCATTTGGTTTAACTAAACTGAGGCTACAGTCCTATAACTTTCCAGGGACTAACCTCCGAGTAGACAGCTGTAGGATTGCACTGTGAAACTTGGAAGTCCTTCTTTTCTGTTTTGTAAAAATAAGATTCCCAAAGTTTTGTTTTGGTTTTCTGACAAAAGGCTGATAAATGTTTGTCTCTCTAGCAATAAACATAGCCAAAAATATTTTTTAAGATCATTAAACCTGTTTTGTGAACTCTGCTCTGGCCCCTCCCTTCAAATTTGAGTAGCCACTTTGAATGTATGATAAAGTCAGTTATGAACTGTGTGCATTTTCTGAACTATAAAGTCAATTTTGAATTATATGCATCTTCATTCAGGTATAGTTGGTTTTTGCATGGCTCCTTTCACCAGCTCCAGACAGTGTTGCTATTGTGGTTTGCACACTTTCTGATGCCTAGAGGAATAGGACCTTTATGGGTCCAAAGTGAGGAATTTGCATAGATCTTGAATGTTAAGGTTTGGCACCGTTGGTTCAACTTGAACAATTAAAACATGATGACTGAGGAGGTGTATTGAAGGAAGGGACATAGTTTAATGCTAGAGCATATGCTTGCATGCAACACATTGTGCATTCTGTCCCAGACATCTCTTGGTAGAACCGGAAAGACTTCTGCCCAAAATGGGCTAACAGTCTGATTGATGTATGACAGCTTCTTATGTCTCATTATAAGACACAGCATCTAAACTTTTTTTTAAAGACTCCTTGTGGCAGCAAATTTATTACAGAGCTTTACAGTTGTCCTTGCTGAACATATATCTAGGATATGTAGAATAAGCTCATGTATGCATCCAAGCATTTTGCATTTCCAAAATGACACTGGTGTTTGCTTTATTTTGGTAGTTTGTATGCACTAGGCTTGTGGCTGAAATGGTTTTCTTGTCATTGTAAAGAGTAAAAAATCTGGATAATAAATTAAAGATCTGTGACTTATTTCATCTACGAAACAAGGGCTTGCATTCAGTGATTGCTCATTGTCGAAAGACTGAATATCTCCAGGCAAAAGTGTTACTATGGAAATATGGTTTTGATAAACGAAGTAGTTATCTCTAAAAGGAGCAGCAAAAAAGAACCCAAAATTTAAAAGAATTCTAAAATGGTTTGTAGTGTGGATACAAAGCACTCCCCCCACAGAAATTGCTGCCCGCTCTCTTTCTCCATGATGTACTAATGTGGTCTTGCCTTCTTCCAAGTGAGCCTCTCCTGGCTAGGTGATGCTGCTACAACTCTGGTTTGTGTGCAAGGACTCATGCACATACAAATGCACACATATCATTCAGCTGCATCCAAAATAGAATGAGCAAGCACAGAACTATATGTTCTCAGAAGCGTATGCCCAATTTTGTGTGTGTGTGTGTGTGTGTGTGTGTGTGTGTGTGAGCCAGCGTGATGTAGTGGTTTGAGCGTTGGACTACAACTCTGGAGACCAGGGGTTGATTCCCCACTCGGCCATGGAAACTCACTGGGTGACTTTGGTCAAATCACATTCTCTCAGCCCCAGAAGACTCCCAGAAATGATAAGGCGAACCACCTTACGGTTGTCATCGGTCGTAAAGTATTTGAAGGTGCACAACAACAAAAATGTGCTTTTAAGTCACCTGTGCACTTATGAAGACCCCATGAATTTCATAAGATTTTCTTAGGCAAAGAATATTTCCCAGCGTTTTTTGGTTTTTTTTGCCAGTTCTTTCTGAAACGTGTAGCCTACAGCACCTGGGGTTCATCGATGTGGCTGAACCATGCTTCGCTTCTAGATCAGGCAGGAGCTAGTGCCTTTAGGGTACAGAGTAAGTAACTCCGTCCCACTTTCTGTTTGTAAAGGAGGGCTAGGTAATGTGTGCCCCCTCAATGTTGTTGGACCATAAATGATGAGAAATGATGGGAATTGTAGTCCAGCAACAGCTGGAGGGCTGCACATAGTCCACTACTATCTTAAAGTAACTTTGGAGAGTGAAGTTTACTTCTTTGCGTTTCATACAGTGTGTCTAACTATCCTCAAAGCCTGCCTTACTCTGAACTGCCAATCTGTCTAGCTCAATATAATTTGGTGAGTGAGCCTCAAGATATTGGTAGACTTTAATACTTGTTAGCCCAGCCCAAGGGGTTATAATACAACAACATTTGGAGAGCTACGGGTTTCTCACTATTATTATAAAGTAACAGGTTTAGAAAATTTCTTTCTAAGTGTGCATGGGACAAATGAATAAAAAGTTAATTCCTTAAAACATTTTAATTGTAGGCTAGCGAGGTGTGGCATAGGCCACTCCATAAAGTATGAAAGTACTTAAATGTTTGCTGCTAACCCATGAATATTGTCAATTTTTGGTTGCTAAATTTGGATGCTAAATTTCTCATGTTGATTTAATGTGAAATTAGTGTAAGCTTTTCTGTAAAATGTTGTTTGAAGAGGAGGATATAAATCTGTTAATAAACTTGGCATTTCACTGCTATGGTAGGAAAGGCTAAGATTTTAAATATTAAAACACTATTTTTAAGAACATATTTGCCTGATTCAATAATAGAAAGTACTCCGAGATACACTATTTACATATAAATGCTAAACTATTATTTTTAATATGCCTCCTACCTTATGTCTGTGTTTCTGTACTTTCCAGGGAGTAAAAGATAATTGCATTGTGCAAATACTTGTAGAACAATAACAAAAATATGTTTTCTTGCTGCTACCAATGATGCATGTGACATAAATAATATACTGAAAGTATAATAAACTGAAACTATATGAAGTCAGTTTGGATCTGTTATGTGACAAATTTACCCAGAAAGCTATGAGCAAAACAGCACACCTTAATTATGAAGCTTAATCTGGACGTTTTTGCAAAATAGGCTTTCATCCTGTGTGCTCATTTGGCTTCATTTTTTTTCTTACAAAAAAAGTGCTATTTGCAAACGCCGCCATAGCTTGAGAGCTTTAATATAAGTAGGTCATGAAATTCAGGTTATTAAAGTTTTGTGTGATACTCTTTCCAATCCCCTTAGGGGTTTAACAGACCTGTTTATCTGGCTCAACTTGTTCTGTAGTATCTATGGAGGACCACTGGTTGTTTTCTCTCTTCCTCACAATCCATCTTAACCCAGCTCTTATCCACCCTTCTCTGCAATCTGTCACTTAAAAATACTAGCAAAAGAAAGAAGCAATCCTGCAACAGCAGTGAGCATTTTGAGAAGTCAAAACAAGACTATATCCCTCTTCCTTTGTATTAGAAAGCCTGTGCCTTTTCATAGTATTTATTTAGCAACCTGTCTCCACCTGAATGGCTTTCAGGGAGTTTAATGACATTCTTTTCAAAGCAAACTTAAAGGCAGCAGCAGTGGTGAGAGATGGATTGTGGGCAGCAGCAACAGCCTGTCTTTCCATTCAGATAGGAGCAAGCTGGCAGGATTTATAAATGGCAAGAAATAAAGAAATTGGCAAAGGACCATAAAAAATGTACAGCTCACTTGGGGTGTGGGAGTGGGTAGGAATGGACTCTGAGATAGCATTGTTGGCAGCATACAGACTAGAGTTGCTAGCTTCAGTTGGGTGGTTTCTGTAGCTGTAGCTCTAACAGAGGTTGCATCTGCAGATATGCACAGGTGATACTCTGATCTATCTTTGGTGCTCTAAAATGCTCCATACCCATTCCTACAGATCACTTGCAGGCCAGGCCATTTTTGCTCAGGTTAATTGGCAGCTCTAATATGAGTTATATTTCAGCAGTGATCTTTCAGGATCTAGTGATTTGAAATCTACTTTTATTTCAAAGAGTTGCTAAGCAGCTTGCTGTAATTGTGATTTCTTCATAAGTCTGAAATGATTATCTTTCTCAAAGCTATACTGTCTTCAGCAGTTATGGACAAAACTTTTACAAAGGCAGTATGGTGGGTCGAGGAGAGTGCTGGTTCTGGAAAGGGTGGGGAAATTGTGGTGGCACGATAGGAAGCGATCTAAAGAGCTCCCATGTTTTAATCTTCTAATGAGGTTTTATCTGGTGTGTTGGTCTTGGATCAGTTTGTGTCCATACCCTGCCATGTAATTTGGTCAGTTACTTTAGTCCAGTTGTTATTTCTTGATGGGCTGCAATCCTGTGCATACTCTGCTTGGTAGTTATCCTCACTAAATGCAGTGGGGCTTGAATCAGAGTAAGGATTCATGAAAACAAGGCATTATTGCAAGAATTAAATGAAATAATCTGATTTTTATCACCCTGAGCTGTTAAGGAGGTTTGATGAAATCATAATTGGTACTGAAAAATACCAGAGCGGGTTCTGATTAATATGGCCATATGCAAAAGATGCATATGTGAAGGGCTCCTTCACCTTTAATAGTTGTATACAGGTGATGTCTGCTGTCAAGTACTTTAAATGCCTGTACTAAAAGTGCAGGAAATCTGTCCTACTTTTGTTTTTAGCCACTTTACTTCACACGTGTAAGCAAGCCTTGCCACTGGTAAGCTGTAGAAAAATCTGAAGCTTTTAAATATGCCTAAATCTTGGAGTGCATCTGCCGTCTAGAAATAATGCAGCTTGACACCACTTTAACTGCTACACTTCAGAATGGCTCCATACTACAGAATCATAGGATTTATAATAGTTTGGTGAAGCACCAGCACTCTTTGGCAGAGAAGGCTAAAGACCTTGTAAAACTACAAATCCCAGGATTCCATAAGATGGCACTACAGCACTTAAAGTGGTGTCGAACTGTATTATTTCTACAGTGTAGATGCACTATTGATCTTATTTATTACCTGAAATCTACAGTTATTTCCAAGGGCTGGTAGGACTAGGGAAATTAAGGTATTGGAAACACCAGTCCTAAGTCTTTTAATAACAGAGATTTGAAAAATTACTTATTTTTAAATTACAGCTCCCAGAATCCTCCAACTGGCATGGTCACTAGCTGTGGGATTCTGGGAACTGTAGTAAACAAACAGACAAACCCTTTTTGCATGCTCGGCTTAACATCTGGTATGCTAATGGTGCTATATAAATCTTAAAACAGAGCTGAAGAACATGTGGTTTTCAAAGTAGTTTGGCCTATAATTCCCCCAATCCATTATCATTGGCTGTACTATGGTTTTGTGGGGGTAAAACATCTGAAAACCCAGAGTTTCCCCTCCTCAGTCTTTGAAAGATGTCTGATTTTCATTTCTTTTATTCTAGCTGAAGCTACATTTAAAAGATGTATATTTTTTAAAAAACCATAAAGCAGAGCTTTCCTCTGTTTTAAGCATGGGAATAACTTGAGTTTCATAAGTGGCATTATGCAATCATCATAATGATGACAAAAATGCCTTTTATAGGTTGTAGTACCATAAACCTTCAGCAATTTGGCATTATCAGCTCCAGTGCCTGACTTGACCTTGCTTGCCAGAAACCAATAAAAGGAAGTTAATTATATTTTTTAATAAATAGTTAACTTTTCTGCCATGGTATTTGCTTGCAGACTATAAAAAAATACAAATCCAACAAAAGTTGAGGCCATATTCCTAAATAGCTCTCCAGTATTTATGCCAACTTTGTTTTCTGAAGAGTGCCTGGAACAATATCTCCCACACCAGGCCTGCATGACTTGTGACCTTTTCAATATTGTTGGACAGCAATGCCCATCAGCTCTCACATGTACTGTGGGAGTCTGATAGGAGTTGTTATTTGGCAGTCTCCCGAGGATTTCTCTAGACACAGCCTATTAGCCATCTCTTTGGGGTCTTCTTTTAAGGGGGCAACAAAAACAAGGTTTATTGAGATTGCGTTACTAGCTGTGTACCTTAATACACCATGATCTCCCCATCTCAGGTGTGGACAGAGTCCGGAAATGCTACATCTTATGTTACAACTCCCACAAGTCCTGCCATCTAATTGGGGAATTCTGGAAGTTATAGTCTAAAAAAAGCAATTTTTCTAATCCCTTGACATGAAAGCCTTAACTCCTCCTGTGCTACTGAATGTTATAAGAAGGCAGTTTGCACATGTTCAAAAACTCCTCACTTGCTTTTTCTGCTGCAGGCCTGTGATTGCAATTTAGTTGCTCTTCTGAGATTAAGTCTTGCAGATCTTATTGGGACTTATTTTTGGATAGAGATACATTGGGTTGTACTGTAGAACTTGTTTTTTTAGTGGGGAATTTCATGGCTGCATTCTGCTCACTCCCCCCAAGCGATTGTCGGTTCACATGGAAGATGTTCTTGAGCAGACTCTTGGTTTTCCCCACACAGAGAAAGCTTCTGAGCAGACATGTCCTTTGGTCACATGCCTGCTTTGCCATTAATAGGTCTCCAGTTAATGCTAGAAACTATTTTCATCTATCTATAGATATAGCTTGTATTTGCTGTTGGGGAGAAATGGATGCCCCTGAATACTTCAAGGGAAGTGGCATCCTCTGTAACAAGATGCACACAATCCAGCATTTTTATTGTATTTTTTTTTTAAATGAAGGCAGGGCAATCTAAAATGTCTCCTTCCCAACACCCTCGGATTAATTTTTGGGGTTTATTGCCAGTTGTTCTTTAAAACCTTAAAAGGAGATGATGGTCAAGAGCCATTACTGAGTGAAAAGACTTGGACAGGTGCTAGAATCATACTTTTTTATTGCTTTATTTTGATTCCAACGTTCTGTGTAGGGGCTCAGAGGCAGAGCCTGTCTAGCGGGGTCTTCCTCTCCCTGATTCTGTTTTGGGAATAGGACGGAGGAATGATGGCTGTCCCAACATCACGCTTGTCTTATAAATGAGCAGAGTTTGAGACTGTATTTTTTTCCTTTTTGGATTACAGCTTCCATGTCGCTGCTGAATCCAGCATGTGCTGCTTGGGGATTTTGGTAGTCCATGAAAGTAATATTTCTGATTTTGGCTGAGATGTAGTTTGAAGATTAAGCTAAAAAATTTGAAGCCAGATTAAAATGTATATCATTGCACACCCATAATTGGCAGGATCCAATTCATTGTTTAGTTGAGACAGGCCTTATATAGTCACTCATCAAATGTCTGTCAAAACAGAAGTCTTTATTTGTCTGAGATAAGAAAATAGGGAGGGTGCCAGTCTAACTTTGGGCCTTTGCAGACTGCCAGAAATAGTGCAAATTGAGTTCACTTTAACTGTCCTGGCTCAGTACTAGGGAATCATGGGAACTGTAGTTTATTGTGGCACCAGAGCTCTCTGACAGAGAAGGCTCAGTGTCTCAGAAAAAAAATACAATTCCCATGATTCCCTAGCACTGAGCCAGGGCAGTTAAAGTGGACTGTATTTGCACTATTTCTAGCAGTCTGCAAAGGACCTTTCCTGGGGAAGGGAGTTCCAGAGCCTGGGGGACAGCCATTGGGAAGGCCCTCTTCTGTGTTCCCACCACATGCACCTATGAGGATGGCGGGACAAAGAGAAGAGCCTCCCCAGCAGATCTTCAAAGCATGGGTTGTTAAAGGAGAATACTGTCCTTCAACTAACCTGGACTTGAGTCTTATAGGGCTTTATAGGTCAAAACCAGCACTTTGAATTTTGCTTGAAGATGGACTGGTAGCTATCAGAGCTGTTTTATGGGAGTTATGTGTTTCCGATAACCAGCCCAGTTAGCAATATGGCTGCAGCTCTTTGGACCAGTTGGAGTTCCCAAACAGTCTTCAAAGGCAACCCCATGTAGAATATGTTACAGTAGTCCAACTGGGATATAACTAAGGCATGTGTCACTGAGGCCAGATCTGACATCTCAAGGAACGGGTGCAGCACACAAGCAAATGCAGTCCTGATCACAGCTGAAACCTGAGCTTCCAGGGTCAGAGTTAAGTCCAGGAGTACACCCAAGTGGTGGACCTGTGTCTTCAGGGGGAGCATAAACCCATTCAGCACAGACTGAATCCCTTTTCACTTATCAACCTTTCAACTGACCAACAGGAGCTTCTCTCTTGTCTGGATTAGGGTCCAATTTATTCATCGTCATATTCTAGACTATTACAAACACCAATACTAAAAGGTATTTTTGTGGGTAAAGGCTCTGCAACTTGAATTCATGTGCTAAATACATATATGAATTTAAATACTGAATGCCAGAATGTGGGGTGGAAAGAGGAAAATCACTCCTTTGATTCTTGATTGTTGTTTTTTTAAAAAACACACACAACCAAAACCTTATTTTCAGTACTCTTTGTTCTCCACTTGCTTTGATCTGTTTTGCATCTGTTTGTCTCACAACTATTGTCTTCTTTAGCCTTATTATCTTTTATTTTTCTCATTACTGCTTTTTTACATTGGTTCCCCTTTGTCTGCTCATTTGTGGTGTGTTTAATGGTCCAGCATAAAGAAGGTGTACAGAAACACACTTAAGATTTTGAATTGAGGGCCTTTGTTATAGTTATCTGTCCTGCAGCCTGTGACTGTAACCTCTTTTCTCTTATCTCTTGCCCTATCCTCTTGGAAGCAACAACAGTATCTGAGTGCTAATGTGCTAAAACAATTAGTTAGAAGGGGCTAATCTTATGTCCAAAGAACTTTAAAAACATGGACAGGAAATATTTCTGGCAGTAGCTACTCCTCAGTTGTGAGTACAAATTCAGATTCCTTGGAGGAGAGGATCATTTCTTTATGCTGAAGCCAAAGGAGGAACATATGCATGAGCTTCTTCCTTGATCATACAATGTTCTGAAGTCATAATATTTATTTTTGAGAGCCAGTGTGCTGAGGTGAATAGAGAATTGTACTGAGACTTGGGGGAACCAGGTGCAAAACACCTGTGAACCATGAAACTCAGTGACTTTGGGCTAATTTCTTTGCCTGATCTACTTCAAAGGGTTGTTGTGATGATAAGGATGGCAGAGAGGAGGGCCATTTATGCTGACTTGGAATTAATTGTTGGAGGAAAGCTGGGCTAAAAATGCATCCATAAAATTGAGCAGACTCATCTGGAAAGTGATAATAAGGACATGTTAAACAGTGTTAACACAACTATGAGTGTTTGTAACATTCCCTCTCTGTGAATAGGTCTCTGTATAGGATGGACTAGTAAGTTTTCCAAAACTGCTTTCTGTAAGGCAGGGGTAGGCAACCCAAGGCCCGGGGGCCGGATGTGGCCCCCGAGGCCTTTGGACCGGCCCCGGGCCAGTCCTGCTGCCGTCGCCGCCACTGCCGCCCGTGATGATATTGATTATTGTTATTACTTGTTCTTGGGGTTTTCTTGGCAAAATCTCCACAGGGGTTTTGCCATGGCTTTTCTGGGGCTGAGAGAGTGTGCATGCATATTTTTTTTATTTTTTAAAAAAAATTAATTGTTTTAAATGTATTTATTTATTTATGGTGCTTTGGCCCCCCAATTGTCTGAGGGACAGCAACCCGGCCCCCAGCTCAAAAAGGTTGTCTACCCCTGCTGTAAGGGATGCCTGCCAGTTCTATGTCCATACCTAGAAAGTAAGAGGCTTTCCTTCTCTGTTAGCAATAAAATATTTGACTCATGTACTTACAGGTAGAGAAGCTTCCTGGTTGTCAGCCATCAATCATACTGATCATGATTGTTAGATGGATATCTGTTAAATCAGGGTGGATACAGCCCCCAAGAAAATAACAGGGTAAAAAAAAAATCAAATCTTTATTTATGGTTTAAAACCATTCCTTCCTCAAGAGAGAAATTGTAAAGCACATGCAAAAAGGATAATGTATGTTTTGTTTTTCAGGTGGTCAATGAATGGCTGTAGGTTTTTGTTAATGTTAGACGAGGGATGGCTCACTGGGCAAAATTCAGCCCCTCAAGTTCTTTTTTTTAAATAGGTGACTCTACCAAATTTGAATCATAGTTTGCTGAAGCATTGACCTGCCATTGAGCCCGTCCTATTTTTTGTACAAGATCTTTTCAAGTTGCAAAATAGTTTATTCATTCTTTGTGACATTTGTATGGATGTGTATTTGTTCTCATAAATGCCACATAATCTTGCTACTCTTTGTGCTGGGTAGAACCACCTACAAAGGTGGAAAGCCCTGCCATTTAGGGGATACAGATCGGAGTGGATGAGGACTGGTTGGTGCGGCTAAAAGTGTATTGTAGGCTCCAGACTCCTGTTGCCTGGAAGGTAAAATAGCCACCAAGAATTCAGAAATGGACGGTCCCTGTGTTTGATTAGTCCTTCTTTTTCATTTGTATCCAGTTACTAACTTAGAAACCGATGTTTTTGTTTTGGGGATAGGAGGCTTATCGAGCCATTCATGTAGATCATTCTTATTCGCCAACGTGGGTTGAACAGTGCAAGCTATAATGAGGCTGGTGTGTGTGTGTTTTGCTTTTAATTCTTAAAACCAGCAAAAATTGTTTTTGATTAAATGCCTGATATATCCCCTGTGAGCATGTCACTTGCTCTCTCAGAGGGATTAAGTAAGCTTCAGTTCCAGGATATTTGATGACTGATAAGGATGACTGTTGCTAGCCATAAATACAGTTCATTCTGAAAAACCTTACAAGGTGTTTCCCCCCACTCCTGAATCTGGCTTTTGGGTCACAGGAGTTGCCAGCAGCTAACACTTTTCCATTACTTGATAGGGAGCAACTTAAAATTTTGGCTACATTCTTTGAACAATTGAGGATTTTCTCTTTGCCTGACAAGGCTATATTATAACAAGAATTTAGAACAGTTACTGTTTGGACTGTGGCAGGCAGCTTTTCCAAGTTCTGACTTTAAAGTCCATGTTGTTGGCGGTCTGCTTGCCAATCTGCATTTCCATTGAAGGGATACTAGAAACAATTTGAAATAGTCAGGATATAGGTTACTCCATTAGGAGAAAAATTTCCACAGCTCCTAGATGGGCAAGCCTAATAATAGTGCCATAAAGTAATGAGCAATCCTTCGGGTTCTTCAACAGACTGGATATTTGCCTTAAATGTGGAAGTTTGCAGGCATAATAGGATTCATTTATTAGATACAAGACAGATGTAAACATTCATTTTAAAAAGCTGTAATGGCTCCACCTTCATTAAAATAAAAATAAAATTAAAACATGATAGTTTCTTAGTTCTGTCTAAGGCCAAACATAAACATTCACATACAGAAGGATCTACACCCATGGAGAGGAAGAGAACAGGGTAAACAAAACAAAAAACAGTTTCATTGTTAAGTGCCATCAATTTGACTTTTGACTTATGGTGACCACATGAATGAGGGACTTCCAAGTCATCCTGTCATCAACAGACCAGTTCAGGTCCCACATACTCAAGACCCTGGCTTTCTTGATTGAGTCCATTCATATTTAATGTGGTCTTCCTCTATTCCAGCATGTGTACTTCAAGTTGTGACCCTAAGGTAAACCTATCATGGGATTTTCTTCTCGATTTGTTCAGAGGAGGTTTGCCATTGCCTTCCCCTAAGGCTGAGAGCATGTGGGTTTCATGGCAATGCTGGGAATTGAACCCTGGTCTTCAGAGTCATAGTCAAACACTCAATAGTATGCCACATTGTCCTATTCTATCTTACAGTCACCTCTCTGTTTTCGCAGACTTTGAGTCTGCGGTCTTGGTCATTCACAGACCGGCAAGCCCCATTGGCTAAATGGCACATACGCCCGTGGCATACACACAGGGCTGTGTGCAGGAGTGTGCAGCCATTCAAGCCAATGGGCTTGAATATCTGCAAGTTTTCAGTTTTGCGGGGGGGGGGGGTATCCGAAACAGATCCCCCGTGAAAACAGAGGGGCGACCGTATTGTTCTTTCTAGTGAGTCAGGTCTTCTCATGATATGGCCAAAGCACAACAGCCTCAGTTTAGTCATCTTGGCTTGGAATGCACTTTCTCCTTTCCTGCTGCCTTCTGCCTTACCCAGCATGATTATCTTTTCTAATGAGTCATGTCTTCTCATGATATGGCCCAAGTATGACCATCTCAGTTTAGTCATCTTGGCTTCCAAGGAAAGTTCAGGCTTGATTTGCTCCAGAACCCATTAATTTGTCCTTTTAGCAGTCTGGGATAACTGTTCCCTGGCACTACACACATCAATATTTATTAGTAAAGTTAGTGATCCATTGACTGAAGGGCATAGAACTCACCCATTTCCCTAATTAGCTGTTACCACTTTCTTCCTTTATGTTTCTGTATAAGGATTCCTCTCCTGGATGCCTAAATGTGGTTCTCCCCAAAGCATACACGAGTAAAATGTTGTGATGACACATCTGTGAGTACAAGTGTCTCTAGTGTTCTGGGTCAGGCCTTTAAGTTATACCTCACAGCATGCAGTTTTGAAAATGCCATCTAGGTATTACCTGGCTTTTGCCGGCTTCCTATCTTGACAGACTCCATTAAATATATGCATATGCAGCGATTTCTGATAAAAGGCAGTGTTCAGATGGAGCTTCTGTTGCCTAGATCAAAGCCGGATTTTAGCATTAAGGTTCTTGTTGTGTCAAACTCAGTGAGTTGGTGGTCTCTGAAGCTATCTATATAAACACCACTATTAAAACTGGAGCGGGTGTGTGCTGGGGGGTGATGGCTTTTAGCCTAGAAGTGCCATCTTTGAAGCGTGAAGTGTGAGAATGGCAGAGCGCAGCTGAGCAGCTGTGGAACCCATACCGTATACAAGGAAAACTTACTCCCTGTATATGGGACATATAAATACACATGCCAGATGGCGTGGATTTATTACAGATCCTCTTTTTAAAATTTGACAGTCTTTTGTTGTTGTATAGCTGGTGGAAAAGGCTACCTCTGCTGTAATGTTATAATTGGGAGACTTCCCTGCCTGTGGCGATTCTCTAGCCTCCATTCAGAGATGGACTTTTCTCTAGTCTTCAGATGAACATCTCCTCATAAATCACACAATTTGGACCAAGAAAAGTAAAACTCTGTATGTTTATGAGGTAGCCTAAGGAACTCAGTGTGGCAAGGAGGAGTGGAAGTTTGAAATAAAAATGTTTCACCAGTAAAGGCATCATGATACAGCATGTGACCATGGAGCACTGGCCTCTTTTCCTCATCTGTGAAATGGAAATAATAATGGTTGACTGGAAAAGACCTCTAAAATCCAGTAGCAACTTGTGGTCCCTATGTAAGTGGGACAAAGAAGAATCGGAGTTTTGGCCCAACTTTAAAGGAACCATCCAAACTGCCAAATCTATTTTGAGGACAAGATTAAGAACCTTTGATAGTTCCTTAAAGATCAGTAAAAATAAAAAAGGGAGGGGGGCTCATCTTGCACCCGTGGTATGAGACACCCTTTTTTGCAGACACCAGTGAAGAAGGGACATCTTTGTAGAGCTGATGTCAAAATCGCAACCTTCTGACTTGCAGAAAAAGATTTTCTGTATGATTAGCAATCTGTTGTGAATTAACTGTTTGTAAACCAGTCTGGTACCCTTTTTAGCTAAAGTGTGGGGTGCAAATATTTCTGGGGAATATCAGCCTGAGAAGGGGGAACAGGGCAGGTTGCAGCTCTCATATTTAACAGTACAGTTTCATCAGCCAACATTGGTTGGCAACAATATTTAAACTTCCCAACTGCTCCTAGTGTTTGTGCCTTTACTGGACCTTTTGTGGACAGTTGGCAACTATAACAAGAAGTGCATCTCAGTATCCTGGTATCTAAGGTAATTGAACACACTTTGGGTCTGAGAATTGAGTACCTTTCTTGTTCCTGTTCAGGTTAACCTTTTCATATTTGCTTGCTTCTGAGTTGGCTAACAGTTTCAGTAAATGCTAGTCTTTTATGGATGTAAAAACTACTTTGCCAGATGGCCCTGATTAAAACAAACTGTCCTTTCTCTGTCTTAACATAATGCTACCAACTTAATTGTATGATGTATGGTGGATTACTGTAAGGATTTGTCACATTTATATCTAGACAGTTCTTCAAGGAATTCAGGCTGCAGTATGTGAGGCTCTTTACGTTTTAAGAACTCTGTGAAGTCATTTAGGGTGAAAGAATATGTAGTTTGTTAATTTACTGGGTGTATACCTTTCTGCAGAAAATGAGATGCAACATGGCAAGTCAGTAGTGACATGACCATGAATACCCAATGAATTTCATAACTGAAAGGAATTGAAAGCAAATACCCTCAGTCAGATACTCTTCCCAGTTGTGTGCCTTCAAGTCTTTTCTGACTTACGGTGAGCCTAAGGCAAGCCTATGACTGGGTTTTCTTGGGCAAGATTGGTGGTGGTGGGGTTGCCTTTGCCTTCCTCTTTCCGTGGCCAATCCCAGTCTCCAGAGTCATAATCTACAGATCAAACCACTACAGCACACTGGCTCTTTATAATATTGGCTCTTAACTACAGTATTATTGATGTGACTGGGAAACGTTTACGTTAATACCTCATATAATTCCTCCTCCCCCCCCCCCAAAAAAAGCAAATGGTTCTCTCTCCAAGTGAATACTTTGAACTAGATCTGAAACATATCAGATGATGTAAAGTGTGACTTTCTAGGCTTAAGAGCCATAGCATCAGTAAGGTCATAACTTCCTGCCTTTTTCAGGGAATACAACTAAATTACAGCACAAATGCTACTTTGTGACAAGATTGTTGTTCTGGTTCCTTCTGGGTTCAATCCAATTTTAAGCATGTGCATCTGGGCTAATGATGAAACCAGTTTCCCTGACCTCTTCTTTCTATGGACCTTATCATACGGGGTCTAAAGCAGTGCCATCCCCGTCCCATCTCCGTCCCATTGCGCTTCCTTACCCTGAAAGCAGCATCATTCCAGTAGCATTCCGGTTGCGGGAAATGTAATTCCCATTTACAACCGAAATTAAAAAGAACGGGGATGATTCTGGATAATGCAGCATGATGCCGCATTGGGACGGGGATGGCACGGGGACGGGCGCGACGTCGTGTGATCAGCTGGGGGCAGGAAGCGCGATAGGACCGGGATACGATGAGGATGGGCGGGGTTACCTTGCAATGTTGTGTGATCAGCCGAGGGCAAGGACCGGGAAGCGACGGGGATGCGACGGGGATGGGTGGGGTCTCCCTGCGACGTGGTGTGATCAGCCGAGGGCAGGAAGCGCGATAGGACCGGGAAGCGACGGGGATGGCACTGCTTCAGACCCCCGTGTGATAAGGTCCTATGGCAGCCCATCTAGTCCCCTGAAGTGCTGCTACACAAAGAAGTAGGGGACCCTGTTGCCTGGAATGAGATGTGCTGTGAGGGGCTGGAGGGATCCCCCAAAATCTAGTAGTCTTTTATGGATGAAGCTCTTTCTGTCCATAGAATCAGGTCTTGATTCTAAAATCCCTTATTATCTTAAGGGTGTCTCTACATTGCAGAAAGAAAGCAGTTTGACATGACTTTAACCATCCTGGCTCTATCCTTTGGAGTGATGGGATTTGTAGGTTGGTGTGAGACCAGAACTCTCTCATAGATCAGGCTGAATACCTTACCAAACTACAAATCACAGGATTCCACAGGATGGAGCCATGATAGTTAAAGTGGTATCAAACAACTTTATTTCTGCAGCATGGCAATAGCTTTAGACAGGAGAAAGAGTTGCCAAACAGTGGCTAATTATATAGGATAGCAACTGTCCTGGGAGATAGGGTTCAGTTAAATGAGGTAACCATATGGAAGGAGATTATTCATCTCCAACCTGGAGCTTGTTTGGGATTCAGGTGCAGTTGTTCTCTTCCTCTTGGCAAGGCTCTTCTCCTTCTCCCTCCTATATTTATCTTCACAACAGTCCTGTGATGTAGACCAAACTGAAGTAGTATAACTGGCCCAAATTCAGCCAGAAAAAAAGCAGACCTCAGCAACACTAACCACTGCTCCACATCACCTCTGAATCTGAATGGCATGCTTGCCTTTGGCTCACAAATAACAGTAATTATTATTTCAGAAGGACCCAAAAGCTAGGCAGTCTACAAACTACTCTCTGTATTGACAACAGGAATACTACTTTTTAAAAAGTACAAAACCATCAGGCATGTGAGTATGAAACTAGTGTGTCAATAAGGGGTGTTCTTTTTTTAAAAAGAGAGAAGAGAAGAAAATCCATATATATGTATTGACTTAATGGGTGTCATAGATAGGTAGCACTGGCAGAACACATGAAGACATTATAGAGTTCTAGCATTAGTAAAGACATAGCTGTCTGTGTATTCTTGGGTATAAACCTAAATTTAGGAGGAGAGATGGGGATATGTTGAGCAATAGGCAACCAGAAAAAGATGAAGACCAAGGAAGAGAAGAGAAATCAGACAAGTGAGTAATTTACCCTCCACTGCTTCCTCTCTGGGGAGAACACAAAGTACTATCTAGGAAAAGTACCGTAGTGCAAACTTGCCTTTATCAATAGGATAAACTTCCCATTTATCTTTCCTTTCAGGTTAGTAAATTATCATTTTGTTGGACTGTTTGTAGAAGCATGCTGCTTTGCATGCTTGAACTTGTTTTGTTACAAACTCTTTTGAGTTTTTCCTTTCTTACTCCCCTAGAAAATAAAACTCCACCCTATGGATCTATTTTAAAGCACATTCTTTTTTAAGTTTAAAAAGAAAACATGGTGCTAACCATGATCTAGGAATAACAATGTTGAATCCTGGCCTGGAGATGCATGCATGGTCTGGCAGTCATTTGCAGAGCAAAGCCGAGACAAGCAAATGTTTGTGTTCTGTCCCACCCAAGGCAGAAGATGGAAGAGTCCAGGGCATTTGATATTTTAATCTAGCACATAGCCAGGTGCTGCTTCAAAAGTTAAACCTTGAAGTTTGTCTTTTAATGTACATTTAATATCTGTGCTGTAGGAGAGGGTAAGAGCTATGCTGTGTCAACAAGAGCTATTCCCTATCACTTCAAATGCATTCCTTATATTTTTGTAAAAATTCCTGCAACAGCCCTGCAGTGCAGGCCAGTGTTGTGGAGGATAAGAGGGCTTGAGCTCTGAAATTGTAAGCATAATGGATTGCTTCAGCCAGTTCACTGGTCAATGAAATGGAATTTAAATCAGGCACATCCAGATACACATTAGTTTCTAAGAGTCTGGAAGCTAGGTTGTTATAAACTAGTGGTGGGAAAACTTTGCCCTTCTAGACATTTTGGGCTGTTAAGAGTAGCTACACCAAATTAAAACCTGTTGCATGTGTTCATTTATCCAACATTTGAACTGTTTGAAATGAGGTCTGTTTTACAGTATCCCACAACAGCTCCCATGCCATTAATTCCACACACACATTAGTGCTCTTTACAGAGCAGAATAACCAAGACACAGCACCCTTCCTCAAGTAGATTCCAGAGCTTGGAAACTTTGGCGGGAGTTATGGATGGAAACATCAGAAGGGACAAAAGTTCCCTGTCTCATTCATCATAAGCCATTTCTACTGCTGCCTAAAGATAAGGCCTTAATTCTGCACCACCGTCTTCTTGAACAATTGAATGTACTTCTTTTTAAAATGAATCCTTCCTCAGCAGAAGCCTGAATCTCCCTTCCCTAACCTGGTGCCTGCAGATATTTTAGGCTAGAATTTTCACCACCTCTGACATTGTTCATACAGATTGGAGGGTAATGGGACTCACAAAGTATAATCATTATATGGGGGAAATGCTGTTGTTCTAAGAATTATTTTAGACAACAGTTCCCAGAATTTTCCAGCCAACGTGGTTATCCTCTACTAGCTGGGGATTCTGGGAGCTGCATTCCAAGCTCTGGAATCTACCTGAGACAAAGGCCTGTGTCTTGTTCATGCTCCATAAAGTGCCCTGTGTAAGGTACGTGTGTGGTATTAATATGGACATACTTCATTTCATATAGATCAAATGTTTAGCTCCTCATGGTTGAGCAAATAAACAGGTCTTCTTAAGAGGAAGGAATCTGGAAAGAAGCTGTGATTAAAGGTGAAGTCTTTTCTAGTCCCTGCAGTGCCCTTTCCTTGCTACCCTTCATCCAAGTACCTGATTTCCACTACCTCCAGTTCCAATCTCCAAATTTCCTTGAGCCAAAAATACTAAGCAAACACACATCTTATTCTTTCTTCAAATACCTCCCCCAAAAACACAATACGTGATTCAACGTTAGGTAGCTATGTGTTTATATTAGTCAAGCCAGCATTTTTGGTAGCAGAACTGTTTTCTTCTTCTTCTTCTTCTGTTGGTAGAATTTTAGCACCCATGACAACATCCATTGTTGATAAAACAACATCCTAGCAGAAATTATGGTATCATTTTCAGGGCAAAGCACGTAGCATATTTTTAGGCTATCTCAGCATGGTTCAAGAGCTGAAACTGAGCACAGCCAGTACCATGGCACCAAGAAGATATATTTATGGGCTGTATGATTGGATACTGTGCCTGATGGACAATATGGACTGGGGCACTATACTCTGCCTCATTTATCTCAATGATACATCAAACGAAGGATTTGTGTTATCTGTAGCACCAGTAGTTGCTCAATAAATAGATTTAGATGACAGTGATTATTATTTTTCCCCCTAGTTTCCTTTTCTTATCTTGTTTTGTGTGGTCTTGTTCTAAACTGGTTCCAAGTTAAATGTTGGTGTTCAACCAACAATTATACATAAATGTATTCCACAAGCTTTCCAAACTTTTACTTAAAACAATAATAATAAAAAAATCTACTTGCTAGAAGGGATGCGTATGAGCAATGTCAATGACTTAAAAATACTTTTGGTGATTGATTCAAGCCTAACAAAATATTTAAAACCTGTGAGATTGGACGAAGATGATGCAAAAATCAAATTAAAGTTATAAAGATTGGGAGAAGGGGGAGAAGTCCTGTTGAAACATAACTTAAAAGGAAAGCAGTTCTGTTTTCCCAGAAGTGATGTGTATAATATTTCTGGCTTAGGAAGAAAGAACCGGAGTGTTGCCGCTTAGCCAAAACTTAGTACCAGCTTCCTCCATGCTGTTTTAGTTGAACAGTGTTGACATTTTAGCAAACTCTGTGGAAGCTACTCTGAAGTGGAAGAGTTCTGCTGGTGTTTTAAGGGTTTTTAAAAACATTTTTTACAGTGAAATATCTGTTTTAATGCAGAGTCCATGTTCCAGAAACAGAGTTCCAGCACAGTTGTATTTGATGACCAGTGGCATTCTTGGGTTTCACGACCTCTAAATGTTCATTCTAAATTTCTGGAGGAGAATCAACTATTTTCTGAAACTTTGCAGCTTCTGTATTTTGTAGTCATTAAGCTGAGCGACTCTTGCATTGCTATGTGGCTTGTAGACAGCGGGAATAAAGGGTGCAGTGTCTCCTTGCTTTTAGAGCAAATAAATCTTGTTAACCTCGGATTCCTCTCTTCCATAAAGCTCACCATAGCAAAAGAAATGGAATAAGTTTTAAAATAACTTAAAGCAATTCTTGCTCTGGAACTTGGGCCAATTTTTTCTTTCAACTAAATGACAGAGAAGTATGTGGAAATGTGAGAGAGAGATACTGCCAAGGCATGTTCTCCTGATCTATCACACAATTCTTCATTTATCCCATACTTCATATTTACCATTCAAGAGAACAGAATCAAGAGGATAGAATACCGTTGCTTTCTAAAATGTGGTGCTCACTGTGCATCTGTTGTGTGTTGGATGCTGTTGCGAAGTTAACTGTATAGCAAAACTTTCTCTCTAAAGATCAAACTTTACAGTAATTTACAGATGTAGCTACAAACTCTGTTCTTAAAAAAATAATCTAAGAGGAACTTTATTGGAAATCTTGTGTATATGGGTGAAAGAAGGCGCAATAACGTTCCCTTTGAAAATAAGGTCACAACTAGTAACATTCAAATAAGAAGCCATGTTAATCTCTTGCAACCTAAAAAGGAGGGAGTGGGAAGAAATGTAACAGCCCCTTTAAGACTAACTCATTTTTATTTTATCATGAATTTGGTATAAACCCACTTCAGAAAAAGTACTGAATGGATCCTATTGCATTCTGTCCCACTCCCACAACTGTATAATATGATTTATATCTCAGCCCTTAATACCACTCAGTACTGCATCTGAAGAAGTGGGTTTATACCCAGGAAAGTTCATGAAAAAGTAAAGACTAGTAACACTTATCTCTCTCTGTAATTAGTGATGTTTCCTTGTTTCCCACCCCCCCCCCCCATTAGTGTGTGTGGGAGGCTACAATGGTTTCTTTGGGCATTTTGATGTATACCACTGTATTACTTTTTTAGGATTGTTGGGGAGGAACTTAAGGGAATGATGCATGTAAAATAGCAACACATTTGAGTTGGTAAAAAATGTTTTCCAGTAGCAATGATAATAAGTTCCATTATGGAAGTTTATAATGGTCAACATGATGATGCTAGGATGTGTGTGTGTGTGTTTGTGTTTGTGTTTAAAGAAACGTTCCAAAGTCCACAACACACTGCAGAAATAATCCAGTTTGAGACCGCTTTAATTGCCCTGGTTCAGTGCTAGGGAATTCTGGGAATTGTAATTTACAGAGGCACCAGGGCCCTCTGACAGAGAAGGCTAAATCTGTCACAGAACTGCAGTTCCGAGTATCCCCTAGCATTGAGTCAGGGCAGTTAAAGCAGTCTCAAACTGGATTATTTCTGCAGTGTATTTTGGACTCAAGTTACTTTGATGTACCTTCAAGCCCCTTGAATTAAATATCCAGTCCATCTCTGTTGTAGGAGAGAAATCCACTGGTGTATTTTCTGGTCCTCTGTGCCCTCGCCCTTCATCTTCCACCCACTTGGCTAGCTGTCTGGGTTTGTCAGTAAATAGCTGCTATCTCTGACTTTAAAGTATGAGGGAGATTGTATATGGAGGCGAAGAAAAATTGAACACTTTCAACCAAACATTTAAAAACTGGCCCTCCTAAAAACTATTCTTTTCTTAAATTACCGGTACAATATTTCAGAGTTAAATAATTCATTATTTAAGGTGCCTCAAATAACTAGCCCTATTATGTTATGTTAGAGTAGCAAAAGATGTAACATGTATATGTTTCCTTCCCTAAAATATTATTGAAGATGTTTGCTAGAAAGGGAGGAAATCTGGAGACAGGAGAAAATGTCCCCTTTCAGAGTATTCATTTTGCTGCAAGAAAAGATTTTTCCATGATATATTTTGATTGGTATTTATCATACTAAATTATTCTTGGTTGTTTTCAGTTTTTAGGCTGGATTTTTTTTTTACAGATTTACCTGTGAGTCCCATTGAACCCAATGGTGCTTATTCCTGAGTAAACATCTATGAAATTGCAGTGTTAGAAACTCAAACCACTGAAAACTGATTTCTCAGTAGATTTTACTGGAGACAGGTCTTAGAAAATGGCTAGCATAGTTTGAACTGCCCATTTGTGGCTGCCACAGTGATTGCATGGCAAAATAACAACTTCAAACAACATGTCATATATGGATTAAAAGGAAGGATGGGAAGAAAGAGGACTGTGCCTCAGTTAGAGAAATGGGATGTGAGTCTCAGAGGTGAGGTCCTCCTTACTCTTACACATTGCAGTCCTGCACCTGAAGATGTTTTATGTCTAAAAGTTAGGAAGTAAATGTGGCTTGACTACAAAAAGTTTAGGGAAAAAACCTACTGTGGTCTTACACAGAATGCTGTAAGAACTTTTGCTCTTCAGAAAGAACCTGGACAATGTTGCAGGCTTATTTGAAGTATTACTTAATTATTCTGCAAGAAGAAGAATCAACAGATCTTGCTGAAATGGTTAGATTTTCAAGCAATTATGTATATGAATAGTTGCGTTTTATGTGGCAGTGTGTGTCAACTTTATAAGGATGTAACCATCTCAACTAAATTTATATGGTTTCTGCATATGATGCATATAATGAATTAAGAACACTTCAACAGGAGGATTTCATAAACAATTGTCAAAATGAAAAGGGAGAGAAATACAAGGTATCCAGGTACCTGGATACTTGTTATTTCTCCCTTTTCATTTTGGCATATGATGAATTACACATTCTCTTTGGTATTTTGGTGCATTTGTTCCATAGGTGGACATTTGGTACTTGCTTAATGCCACAAAGTTCTAGAAAACTAGTTTGAGCAGCTGCAATATACAACAGGACAATAGAAACATGCAGGACAGAGGGATCCAGGACAACAGGATTCTTTACTGCTTCACTCCATAGGCTGTTTTCCACCTCTCCACAAATTCCTCTTCAACATTCATATCGGCTGTTGGTTTACTTTTCCTTTGGCCCCACTGCTATGTGCAAGTCTCATTGAACAAAATGGGATATTCTTCAGAGAAAATACATACTGGACTACTCTGTAAATATGTCACTACATTTTGTATATTCTGTATATATATGTCTGTATATTGCTTAGCACACTTTCCCCCTCCTTTCCCACATTATTCCTTCTGCTTTCTTTCTCTCTTTCCTCTATTGAAGTTAAGACGGTAAGTTCTGTAAGATAGGGGCCTGTACCATCTTTTTTTATTCTATAGATGAATATTTTGGTACAGTATGGTGTGTGTGTGTGTGTGTGTGTGTGTGTGTGTGTGTGTGTGTGTGTGGCATACACACATGCACATATGCACGTATATGTTTGTCCTATACTGAGTCAACTCTGTAGCTCCCTGAGGTTTCAAATAGGAGTCTTTTCCAATCTAACTTGAAGATGCTGGAGATGGAACCTTATAAGTTTGCATTTTATGTTGAACATGCCAAGAAAGTGGCATATGTACTTGTCACTGAGCAAAGACAAAGGATGGGTCTTCAGTGAAAGTAAGCCAGTGTCTTTTGACACATTAAACTGGACAGGTAATTTGTGCTGTGCATGTGCACTGAGGGTTTTCTCTTAATGAAAACCAGCATTAGTTCAATCCATGTAAAAATCCAAAACATTTCTTCTGGCTAGAAAGCTACCATGTTCGGTTCTAGCTTTGCCTTTTTATTTCCTCTTAGCATGAATATTTTCTGTGAGGAGAAAATAGTTTGTTTAGAAGTTCATCATATGAGCCTCTCACCTGCAGACTGTTGTGGTGCAGCCTAGGAGCAGATTCAACTCCCCTCACACACACGCACACACACCTAAATTATTATTTTTATTTATATCCTGTCTTTTCCCAAGACGGACTTAGATGGCTTACACAATGAAAAGCTCACAATTAAAAGGGCAACACTGAAAGCAAATTAAACTAGGAGGCATATTAAAAACATAACACCTCATATACTGTTTGCACTATGTCTGGGGTGATACATAACAACAAAGGTTCTGAAGATCATGATAGATAAGCATTACAAGGGAATGTATGTGTAGGGCTGTGCCTTTATTGGACAACAGTAAGCTATAGATGTTGTCCTCTCAATGTATCTTTATATGGATGGTGTTTAGACACAGTAATAATGCTTTCTCAATTCTTAATGAATAGACTCATTCGTACATAGGAGGAAAAATCTTTTCCCCTGGTCCAGCT
Organism: Phrynosoma platyrhinos; assembly: GCA_020142125.1. Classification (NCBI taxonomy): domain Eukaryota; kingdom Metazoa; phylum Chordata; class Lepidosauria; order Squamata; family Phrynosomatidae; genus Phrynosoma; species Phrynosoma platyrhinos. The sequence continues at coordinate 33,808,867 of JAIPUX010001232.1, forward strand.
TTCTATGAATACTCTTCTCATCAACATAGTTATGAATTTTATAGGTATGCTTAAAATATCCCACTTAGAGTACTAAATTAAATGACCATATATTTAGCTATCTGTGACAACATGTTCCAAACTGACTGTGTAAAGCTCTGCAATTAAATCTATATTGGGCACTTACATAAATCTGTGGTCAAAATTTCAGAGGTGTTAAGTATTGTACGTTCCAGTTGAAGTCACTGGGAATTTCAGGTACTTGTCACCTCAGAATAGCTGCCTCATTATGCTGCTAACTCTAGTCCACAAATCTGAAACATTTTGAGTCTGATTCTTGCTTATAAAAATATACTTTTAAGTACTGGCCACATCAGTCAGACAAGCTGGCTTTAATCTTGTACTGCATCATCAATTTGTCTTCTTGAGAACCCGATTTTCAACTTCCAGCATATTCAAACAAGTTGCTAGAGTTTTAAAAAGTCATAAAATGCACAAAAGCCTTTGAGTAATCTGTTTTTTGTGTCTACACAGTTCTCTGCTTTCCCTCTTATCTTCTGATTACATAAATTTTGCTACTTCTGTTAACTATTCATGGCTGCCTTTCTTTCCAGATTAGGAGAGGGCAACATGCGGCCCCGAGAATGCATATCGCTGCTCTCAGGACTGACCTTTTTGGCACAAGAAAATGAGAGAATTGGTGTTCCTAGACACATGTTGCAAGCTCCCACTTCTGATATTGAACATTTTTTCAAAAAAAGTACACCGCCCGTTTTTCAGAACAGCTCCTGGCTATATCCAGTTAGGGCTTCCCCCTCACATTTATTTATTTACCCATTTATTTTCCATTTTTGGTAGTCCATATAGTCCTGGTGGAGTTAATTGCCTACTGGCCACACAACTTCATTATGCTGCTCTGGACCATGTTCAGCAAAGGCACAGCTGCCAGAATGGAGGCTATAAACATGAAGGCCACGATTCAGGTAAACTTTCTTTGTAACTAAATCCCAGTGAAGCCCATGAAACAAGTCATATTTAATTTAAGTCCTCCTGCTTTCACTGGAGCTTAATGTTAGCTGTGATTTGACTTGTTTCACTGGTTTCAGTGGAATTTAGTTAGAATCGCTTTCAGCTGGATTGTGGCCTTTGTTTTTACTTCTTTTGTTCTGACACATCTGCCTCTGTTCCAATATTGAGTTGTGGTTTATCTTTTTAAAACGTATAAATTATCCTGCCCTTTGTTGATTGCCTTGCTCGTGCCTTTTTTAAGACTTTATCACTCCAGTTTTAGAAGAAATAATCTTCATCTTTCAGTCAAATGCAATTCTTTCGGAACAATATTTGTAATGTACAAGCACACTGTGAAAAGAATTGGATGATGACTGTTCTTGCAGTTTGCCTACAAGCCAGAATTTCAAAATTTGCCTTTTCTGTTTTTTTGGTTTTTTTTTTTAAATTTGCCTTCTCTGGTTTTGATGCAGCCCTGCAAAAATGTTGCTTTTATGTTTGTTGGACAACTAAGGAGACTGAAACTTCACTGTATTGGGAACTGTGTCGTACCGACTTCATGGAGTCCATAAGATAAGCTTTCAACCCATTCCTCCAGATCAGCTCTCTGCTTCACTTAAGGGGCTTCATTGCTCAAGTATCTTGTGATTACTTGGTTAGGATTGTGAAGCTGTGTCTCATGCCATGAAGTCTCAACCGGTCAAGAAATCTGCTGAGATTTCTTACTTTCTGTGTGAGAACAACAAAACATAAGAGAATTTACCTTCCTCTTGCACTCCTCTTCCCCAGGTGGCCATTGAGCAGCCAGCTATCTTCCTGTATCTAGATACACAATAATGGTGTTTTCCTTCAGGACCACCTGGGAGGTCCTTAGGGATAACATTGTAATTGTACATCTGACTACAGTATAGGAATATAGCCATATGTTTGTTAGTGGCCTGAGGAGGTCAAGGGGGCAGCTAACTTGAAGTGTTGAGGGGCCCTTGTGGGAGGAAAATGAGTTCTGTGTGTGGAGTGGTCATTGTGCAAGAGGAGGTAGTGAATACTTCTTCCCACCATGACTATAAAAGGACACCTGTATACATAAGCTAGGCTTTGGCTTGCATATATTACCAATAGGATGCCATCATCATGTTAATCACATGAGACCACACCATGTGTAGGCCTGCAAGGAACACTGCTATTTTGAATCTGTATGCACTACAACTGACCTGCCCTATTCCCTACATTGTTGTAGGACTTACAGTACTTTGCCCTGGGCATATGCTGGTTGCCCATCTATGTGGCTTTTTGTACTTTCTCTAGGGACTTCTGTTCTGTATTTCCTGTATATTGGTATGTTGGTGGGACATGTACAGTTGATCCAGTGGTTATGATATTCCAGGGGTAGGCAACCTTTCCCCTTTAAGGGCCGAGGGACTTCAGCTCCCAGAATCCCAGGAGCTATTGACCAACATGGGACTATTGGCCAACATAGCTGAGGCTTCTGGGAGCTGAAGTCCCTCAGCCCTTAAAGGGGAAAGGTTGCCTACCCCTGTGATATTCTTTTTTGTTACCTCATTGCAATTGTTGGATATTAATTTAAAGGATGAGGGGAGAGAAGAAACTGGTGCACCTAAATTTGGGGCGGGCTACCTCTTGCACTTGGGACAACTGTAAGATTAGCATGCCTTGGGCTATCTGATCAATATTAACCCAGATTATCTAATGCCTTGGTGACCGTTGCTCCTTTTCATCCAGACATCTTTCTGTGGACCAGGACTACTTGGGAGGGGCCTATGTAGCCTACTCCGTTCATAGGCTCTCCCCTCCCTTCAGATGGTACTAACTCATGTTGTACATTAACAAATAGAAGTTGTCCAATGGCAGTTTCTCCCAGAGTCTGTCCTGTTCTGGGTGCAGTTGAACTTTATCTATTTCTTGAACTTTGCTTGCCACCCATATTTTGCTCAGGCTTCTCCACCTATCTCAGGTCGTCATGCCTTGTAGCCTTCTCAGAGAAATTGATTGGACTGCTACAGGGGTAGGCAACCTTTCCCCTTTAAGGGCCAAGGGACTTCAGATCCCAGAAGCTTCAGCCATGTTGGCCAATAGTCCCATGTTGGCCAATAGCTCCTGGGATTCTGGGAGCTGAAGTCCCTCGGCCTTTAAAGGGGAAAGGTTGCCTAGCCCTGGACTTCTGGATGAATCTAGTGGGGTGGTTCTCATGTTCTTTTTGTATTACTTGTTCTTGAGTAAATGGAGCCATAATTGCATGTGACAGTTTAAGTCAGGGGTAGGCAACCTTTCCCCTTTAAGGGCCGAGGGACTTCAGCTCCCAGAAGCCTCAGCCATGTTGACCAATAGTCCTATGTTGGCCAATAGCTCCTGGGATTCTGGGAGCTGAAGTCCCTCAGCCCTTAAAGGGGAAAGGTTGCCTACCCCTGGTTTAAGTTGTGAAAACACCTTAGAGAACTGAAAAAAACTTTCAAGGGTCCCTTTAGTTGTATAGGACCTGCTGCATCATGATGTCTTCCCATGCTGTTTTAGTAATTTATTTTATTACTTTTATTCCATGCTATAGAATATGCTCCCAGGCATACAATAAAATCAGTTTTAAAAATCTTTTAAAACAGACTAATGTCACAGGCCCTAGGTCATGTGGAAGAAACAGACACTTCAGCTTACTCTTCACACCCTTGTTGTGCCGCAGTTACCATGTGTCCAGAGGTTTCTGGAGTTATGTGTGCAAACTGCAGAAGGAAGGAGCACCATGTAGCTCTTGCAACACCAAAAGGGGCCCTGCAAGCCACTATGGAAAATGAGGTGGTAGAACTCTGCCCCACATTAGACTGTGGGTGGGGTGTCATGTTACTTAATTCTCTGTCATGTACCATGCTCCTACCTTCAGTTAAATTTTGGTAAATAAAGGCTAATGTTGTTCAGTCCCTGTTGTGCTAGGAACAAATTGACTGGGAGCTTTTATTTTTTAAAAAAAATGGCTTTGCTAGTTTGATTGGAATCCTGCCTCTCTCATTTGAATGAAGCTTCACTGAATCTTTTTTGTGCCTTTTTAATGTTTCCAGGAGAGAAGCCATACAAATGCACATGGGAAGGATGCGACTGGAGATTTGCTCGCTCTGATGAATTGACTCGCCACTACAGGAAGCACACCGGGGCCAAACCTTTCCAGTGTCCTGTGTGCAGTCGCAGCTTCTCTCGGTCTGACCACTTGGCTCTGCACATGAAGAGACATCAGAACTAGGCTGGACTTGTCCATGAGGCTGTTGGTATCTATGCAACTTCCTAGTGACTCAAGTATATACATTCAGTTAGAATTAGCTAAATGTTTGCGTATGAACACTCCTCCATTTTAAAACAGGAAAAAATAATAAAAGAAACTGGAATTGTATATTTTGTATATTTATGAGGAAACAGGGAAGACACTGTGTTGCAATACTTGGAGTGTTTCAACAATTTACAGCCATGTGACTTATTCTTCATGTATTTGATTTTTAGTCCCCCGTCAGGTGTCATCTCAGGGTTGTTTCCCCTGGTATATATTTTGCAGATACAGATTTATCATTGACATATGTTCATCTGCAAAAATGTGTTGTCAGAATTATTCATGCTTCCAGCTTCTATGCAGACCTCTGAAGCTGTTTGCCAGGCTTGGAACCTTCACACATGTGTCTGGGGCCTGAGATTTTGCAGTTAATGGCTGAGTTTACACTGTATTTTCATCCCAGAATTATGCCTTAATAAGAAATGTTAGTGGACTGATATTTACAGCCTTTCCTGTTTTGTCCTTCCTTTTACATGAGTGAGTAACCCAACCATTGTTTATTGCAACCTAACAATCCAGGACCATGATGGCGAACCAGTGGCACATGTGCCAGAAATGGCTTGCAAAGCCATTTTCCCCAGCACGCAGAAGCCGGAGAGGAGGAGGTAGAGGCATGCACCTGTTCCTCCTCCTTTCCAATTCTCCCTGGTCTTCAGTTGAATTTCCAGATGCAGCTGGGGACGGCACGGGGGAGGAGGAGGAACAGGCACACGCCTGTTCCTCTTCTTCCCCCCTTGCCTCCCCTGGGCCTTCAGCTGTCCCTAGTGAGGCAGCTGAAGGCCTGGGAGGCTGGGGGAAAACATCCCACCTCGGAGGGCAGAAGTTCCACCCCCAGCACTGGGTAACACCTGGTGCTGGAAGGCCTTTTAGTTTGGCCACTTGGCCCCTAAAAAGTTTGCCATCATTGAACCAGAATTGTAGCCAGTGTTTTTATCAGTGTTTACTAATCCTGGTTATATATAAACTATAATTCCTGGTTTGGATGTCTGTTAGCTGATTGGTTTACCCACTTCCACAAAGGGATGGATGATACAGAAGCAATTAGGCCCTGCCCATGTGTTCATGTTCAGGCCTGTGGAGCCAAAATTCATGGCTTAAAGCAGGGTGGGCAACTTGTGTTCCTTCAGAGTTTTTTAGACTTTATTCCCAAGCATTCCTCACCATTACACTGGCTATGGTGATGCATGTTGCAGTCTGACAACTTAGAGGGCCTCAAGTTGCTATTTCTTGCGTTTGTGAATGCACCCAGCATGTGGATTCTGAGAAGTCTATTTTTTCTTATGTGTGGATTATCATGATTTTGGATATACACACAACACTGATGTAGCCTGAATGCTATTTCCGTATTCCCAAGGGACTTTGAGCATTTTTTGTGATGGAGGCCAGACCAAACCAAAATCCTCAGAAAACTTTGGGAAAAGAAATGGTGGTTAGCTGGTACAAAAGCCAGCATAAATTTGTCATATAGCTATGCCTCAGCTTATGTTTGCAAAATACATCACAGGAAGCATGTCTCTCAATCTAAGTATTATGTCTCAGAAGCTCTGGTACAGGGGTAGGCAACCTTTCCCCTTTAAGGGCCGAGGGACTTCAGCTCCCAGAATCCCAGGAGCTATTGGCCAACATGGGACTATTGGCCAACATGGCTGAGGCTTCTGGGAGCTGAAGTCCCTTGGCCCCTAAAGGGGAAAGTTGCCTACCCATGCTCTGGTACCTATTTTTTTTAATGCGCTAACTAAAACATTTGTACTGTAGTGAGCAGTATTTAAAAAGATACAATTGAATTTGAATTTACAGGCTGAGGAATCTAGAGGACAAGCCACAATTTTATTTTCTGCCAGAATTTTACTGGATATTTCAATATGTGTGTTTTATTTTTTTCTGTGGAAATGATATATATAGACAAATTCATAAATAGCCATAGAACAAAATGTTCTGTATGTTGCATGTTTGCTAAGACAAAGATTTTGTAAATATGCAAATCGGCTTTTAACGTTTTATTACAATTTTTTCTGGAAATCAGCTGGGAAAAGTAGTAGGCATCTTACTTTGGACAGTTTAATATGGTACATCTAAAATCCAGCCATTTTTAAATACCTCTCAAAATGGTACCACCTTAGTTTGATAATCGGATAGCTATTGAAATACTTTCTTCATACAGACGTGATGCACTGAAGTATTTAAAACAGGATCATGGGTTTTTTTCCATTAAATGTTTAAAAACACAAAATATTTGAAAAATAGGAACTGTTAAGTAACTGTCAGAAGCTAAAATAACAAGGTTGGCTATGATACATAATGTTAAACCTCTTACTATAAGCTAAACTTAATATTGCTTTAAAAAGAAGGATTTAGAATGTGGTTTTAGAATAGCAAAAACACTAAGCTGGTTCGACACTAGCACAATTTAATTCCATGCGGATTTCCTGCTCTCTCTCTCTCTCTCTCTCTCTCTCCCCCCCCCCCCCCCCCCCCCCCCGCCTCCCCAAATATGCCAGAGCCAAGGTTGTGCAGATACAGACCTTTCAAAGAAGCTGCGGTTACATTGGTCCACTGTTTAGGAAGTAGAGGAAGAAAGAGTGACTCCTGTGAATTGCAGTCTATTTGATGTAAATGTGCTGCCCTGGCTGCCAGATCAGATTAAAGACTCAAAACACACAGCTCTGTTTGTTTGTGTGATTCCCTGTCCAGTCCAGTGATACATTGTACTGAAACCTTCTGTGTATTTATCTATGTAATATGTATAGTTGGATTTGGGAGACTGTAGCTTTCCAAAAGGTAAAGAATATTGTAATTTTTTTTTAAAGAAAGTTCTGTAATTAAAATATAAATCTTTTTTTAATACTGTGCATTTGAGTTGTGCCATCAAGAGGAAGGATTCTCTGTTGGTGGAGTTTAGCTCAAATTGTTACAAGTTGGGCCAAGAGTCTTGCTGGCAGATTTATGCACATACTCTACATTTGGTCCTCTTTAAGTGTTTCTACTGAAACTAGTAGGAAAACACTACAGTTGTGAATGTGTCTCCTTATGTGTATATTGAATAATGTAATGGCAAACAAATCCAGAGTTTGGAAAAGTTATTACTTTGGACTGTAATTCTATAGTCATTGCCAAGCTGGCTGAAGGATTTGGGTAGTTTTAGGCCAAAATATAGGCCAAAATTCTGCAACAGACACATAGCCATGATGTTGTGGCTACACTCCATCTTGATCGGGCCCAGGAAACCCATTTAAAATCCAGCTAGCTACACAGAAGGATGGAGTACTGTGGCACTGGAAAGCAGGGTGCTGGAGGAGGATGCATCCTGCCACTTCCCACCAGGAAGCCACAGTGCACCAAGGGGTTGCAGCAGGGCCGTATTATAGAGTCCATGCTTCTGCTCCTTGCACTGTGGCTCACTGATGGGAGGCAGCAGGACATACCATCTTCAATGCCTCCTTCACCAGAGCTACAGAACTCTATCCCTTGGTGGCTGTATTTTAAGATTTTTTCCCCCCAGAGCATTTAAATCTGTAGCAATAGATATGAATAGGAAACAGCTACAAGGTTGTAAATCTAAAGGCCTTTGCAGACTGCCAGAAATAATGCAACTTGAGGCCACTTTAACTGCCCTGGCTCAGTGCTAGGGAATCATGGGAACTGTAATTTATTTTGGCACCAGAGCTCTCTGACAGAGAAGGCTCAATGTCTCAGAAAAAAATACAATTCCCATGACTCCCTAGCACTAAGCCAGGGCAGTGCCTCAATTTAATGTGCACTATTTCTGACAGTCTGCTTAGGCCCTAAGTTAACGATATCATAACTGACTTACAGGATGCTAGCCATAATTTCCAAGCTCCATAGAAATCCGTGGCTGTACTTCCATGTGGTGCTTAGTATGGACACATGAAGATGGAGATGAAGGCAGCTCTGAAATTGTCAAAAGCGCCATAAAGTGATGAACTGCAAACCAGTGCCAAAATTGTAATTAATTAAATAAAAAATACTCAGGGCCTTTATAGACTGCCAGAAATAATGCAGCTTGACTCCACTTTAACTGCCCTGGCTCAGTGCTAGGGAATCATGGGAACTGTAGTTTATTGTGGCGCCAGAACTCTCTGATAGAAGGCTAAATGTTTCAGAAAAAACTACAATTCCCATGATTCCCTAGCACTGAGTCAGGGCAGTTAAAGTGGACTCAAGCTGCATTATTTCTGACAGTCTGTAAAGGCCCTCAGTGTGTTTTAACTGTTTGCCTTTAAGGGTAATACTGCTTCCCATTCTCACATTTCAAAACTCTCTTTGAGTTCTGGGGTTTTTTTTTATGTATAAATCAAATAATGCCTTTTCAGCATAAGATTTCATAGGTTAGTTACAGCATATTTCAGAGGCAGAAATAGAGAAAAACTGGCAGAACAACAAGATGAGAAGTTTAAAAACAAGGAGTGCTGAGAATAAAGAAAGCAAGAAGCAAGTTTTGTTATGTTCAGTGAGGCTTACTCCCCAGTGTTTAGGATTAGCGTCCCTGTTCATAGAAGTTAAAAAAGAAATTTTATGGGTTTGAAACAAATTTTGATATTTTTGAGTCCTGTGATCTCAGTGAGCAATGTTCTCTTTGGAATCAGTAACAGCCAAAACCAAAACCCTCACATTGGGTTGTAGTCTAGGTCATTATTAATAGCTTATGAATTCTAGTTCTTCTATCTCTTCATTCTGTACATAGAGCAGAATCAGTCTTCTTGAACAAGGGCCCTAAGGTCTCATGCTCTACCTAGTGAGCCAAAACTGTTATTTGCTTTTCTCTTTTTTATATATATACATGGTGGTTTAGTGGTTAGGATGCCAGTTCTGACAATCGTAAAATCGGAAGGTTAGCATTTCGAGGTCCAAATGCCACATGAGCTCCTGTCACTAGTCCCACTTTCTGCCAACCTAGCAGTTTGAAAGCATGTCAAAGTGCAAGTAGATAAATAAGTACCACTTTGGTGGAAAGATAATAGCATTCCGTACAGTCGTGCTGGCCACATGGATCACAGAGTTGTCTTTGGCAATGCTGGCTCTTTGGCCTAATAATGGAGATGAGCATAGCCCCCTACAGTTGAACACAACTTGACAAGCTTGTCAAAGGGGAAACCTTTACCTTTATATATTCTCTAGAGACCATTCAGTTTATCCAGTGCATACTGACAATATTTTAGGGAACACAGTTCTTTTTGGGAGAACCGGTACTCCAAAAGAGCACTTTCTTATATAACTTTGAGAATGTGTTGAACTTTGAGAATCCCTTGAAGACATATGGTCAAAACACACTGGAACATTGTTATTCAGTTCAGTAGTTCTCCACTTGGCACTGGGTTGAAGATGTGTCATATACAAACAGCTGAACATGCATTTGTGCGCTGCAAGAGCACTGCTGGTTTCATTGTGGGACATGTGCATGGCAGAACTAGTCATGGGCATTTTGGCATGAAGGACCTCAAAGAAATTGTAACCATGCTGAAACTCAGAATAAATCAAAGGATAAGAGCTGTCTCTTCAAATGTTCTGCATTATGTCATTTCAACACTGATTCATCTGTTGAGGAAGCCCTCCTTTCCCCACACCTCACTGAACATTTGTATTAGAAGTGGGGAACCTTTGGTCTTTAAGATGGTTTTGGACTTCAGCTCCCATTAACCCCACGCAACATGGCTGATGGTAAGATATTATTGGAGTTAAATCGCAAAACACCCATACTAAAGATTCCCAACTTCTATGCTATAAGTCAGGGGTAGGCAACCTTTCCCCCTTAAGGGCCGAGGGACTTCAGCTCCCAGAGTCCCAGAAGCTATTGGCCAACATGGGACTATTGGCCAACATGGCTGAGGCTTCTGGGAGATGAAGTCCCTCGGCCCTTAAAGGGGAAAGGTTGCCTACCCCTGCTATAAGTTATCTCAGACGATTCTGGAACACGTTTTAGGAGGGAAACTGTTGACGAGGACCACTGGATGTCCTTGCTGCCCAAGTGAATTCCAGCCAATACTCCTGCATTTTACAGGGAAAGATCAATAACACTAGACAAAACTACCAGCCTTGAAGCTTAATTACCATTACTGCTTTTCTCATTGATAATCCTCTTGATGTTTCTGGGGAAGATTGTCCAGAGAACAGTGAGAAAACACAAGTCTTATCATTCGTTGCCAGCCAGGAACTTGGCCCATGGTATTGACTGCAAGTAAAGGATGTAAAATAAGAGGCTCTAGATTCTGCATCACAACTAAGCAATCCGTGCACACACAGGTTGTGATGGTGAGAAAGTCAAGCTCTGCATATGAAAAACCCAAAGCTTCCTTAGAAACTCTGGCTCAGAAGACTGGTTAAAATCCTCTGTTTGTTCCTTGCAGTGCTATCCTACTCAGGAGTGGAGTAGGAAACCTCTGGTCCTCTTGATGATTTGGGTTAAGGCTCCCGTAATAGAATCATATTTCATCTTTTACCATTGGCTAGGCTGACTGTCACTTTTGGGAGATCAAGTATAAAACATCTGGAAGACCAGTGGCTCTTCACCTCTAACTCAGCAGCAAGTTCCCACTGTGGTCAGTGGCACATATGCCCAGGTGGCTTATGTAGGGGATTACAGTTCTGGCCACTCCTGAATGTACTTAATTGTAGGATCTAACGCTCCTATCACTGATCCCATACTAGGTATGGTCTGGGAATACAGTGGAGCTGGATTTTTGAGGCTGGAAGAGGTGGTGGTTTCTAGTGCTGTGCACGGAGCTGCTGCTGGCACAAGGCAAGAGGACCTGTTGTGCGCTTGGGAGCCCTTTCATGTCTCTGTGTCACAGCCACTGAGCTGTATTATCATGCTGTTAACCAAAGGGTAGAAATTAAAGTACTTAACTGAACAACATGCCAAAAAAAGAAGAAGAAAAGAATAAAATCTCAAAGCAAAACTATGTTCAAGACTATCTTTTGCCTCGTTTATTTATTTTTGTGGTATATGGTAGAAATTTTTAGAACACAATTTTCCATAAACTTGATAAATTAATGTTGTTTGTTATAGCTTTTTTTTTTTTTAGTGTTGCTCTGAATTGTAAATAGATGATGGAAAAAGATGTACATAATTTTTTTTGTAAGGCTTCAAATGTTTAATCCTGGAAAAAAAAGCATATATTGGTTGCTGTTTTGCTGCTTTATCCCCAACCCCACTCTTTTTCTCTCCCTGTCCATATTTTTGTATGGTGATATATCCTATGCAGATGACTGAGCAAACAGCTATATTGTTGTTGAAAGAGATTGAAATGGTTTATATATAAAAATACAATTTTTGACAATAAAAAAGTGCCTCAAAGCATTTCACTGTTGTGTGTATGGAAATCTGTTCAAGGTTTGGCTAACAATATCAGGTCATCAACCTGTGATACAGGGACTGGCAACTGTGGCCCTCCAGATGTTTTTGGCCTACATCTTCCATCAGCCTTAGCCAGAAACAGTCAAAAGGGGAGGGACCATGGGAGTTGTAGTGCAAAATTTTTGGAGAGCCACAGTTGTCCACCTCTGCTTCAGTGGGTGTCTAGTTCTTTACTGTGTGTGCTTATTTCTAAATTCTTTAGAAGAGTAATTTTCAAACACTGCTGGGGCATACCAGCTAACCATGTACAACTGAACTTTTCCAAGATCTCCAGGCACAAAACTTATTAATCTTTAGAAATATCTCCTCTGTCAGAGTTTATGAAATATACCATCCCATTGCACTGGAGTCTGCAACAATTTCAGATTTGTATTCCTGGTGGCAAAACACACTTCTCCCAGACCCAACACTATTTATATGTGTGAAAGACAAAAGTCCCATTTCCCTGCATTCTCTCATATACATAAAATCAGACCACAAGGGCCATCCAGTCCAACCCCGTGCCATGAAGAAATACACAACCAGAGCTCACCCAACAGATGCCCATCTACAGGATGATCAAATGTCATAAGCACAAAGTAAGACAAGAGCCTGCAAAATGTAGGACATTCTAGAAAAATGTAGGGCCTGGCCAAATAAAGGCTAAAAACATGAAAATAAATGTAAATATCATGCTTCTTAGTCATGCTCAAAATGAAGGATATTTTGACATTCCTCCTGAATAGAAGGTTGAAATGTAGGACATGTCCTGGGAAGGGAGGACATCTGGTCACTCTGGCCATCTAGCCTCTGTTTAAAAACTTCCAAAGGAGGAGACACCATCATACTCCAAGGCAACATATTCTACTGTCAGACAGCTCTTACCATCAAGAGGTTCTTCCTAATATTGAGGTGGAATCTCTTTCTCTGTAGTTTGAATCCATTGCTTTAGGTCCTAGTCTCTGGAGCAGCAGAAAAGAAGCTTCTGAGCCCTGGTGGCACAGTAGTTAAATGCTGATACTGCAGCCACAACGTTGTGAGTTCATTCCCTCAGGGCTCTGGGCTAACCCAGCCTTCCATCCTTTTGTAGATCGGTAAAATGAGTACCCAGCTTGTTGGGGGCAATTGGCTTACACATTTAAAACCATGTAGACAGTGCTTAGCTCACTATGAAGCGGTATAGAAATGTAAAGTGCTATTCCTATTGCTTCCTCTATCCTCAATATGACATTCCTTCAAATATTTAAATATGACTATCATGTCACCTCTTCTTTTCCCCAGGCTAAACATACCCAGGCTAAACATACTAAGCCACTCCTCCCAGGGCATGGTTTTCAGACATTTCACCGTTTTGGTCACTTCGGGGGGTTGCAGACTGCCAGAAATAGTGCAAATTGAGTCCACTTTAAGGGTTAGGGTTAGTGCTAGGGAATCATGGGAATTGTTTTTTCCCCCCTGACACATTGAGCCTTCTCTGTCAGAGAGCTCTGGTGCCACAATAAAATACAGTTCGCATGATTCCCTAACCCTAACCCTAAAAGTGGACTCAATTTGCACTATTTCTGGCAGTCTGCAACCCCCCTTCCTCTGGATACACTGCAGCTTGTCAATATTGTGGTGCTCAAAACTGGGCACAGTATTCTAGATGATGTTTGACCAAAGCAGAATAGAATGATACTATTACGTCTCTCAGCATAGACACTATATTTCTATTGCTGCAGTCTTGGCTTTTTTAGCTGCCACATCAGACAGTTGGCTTTGAGAATACTTGGAGAACAGGAGAGGTCCCAGCAGATGGGAGTATGGCAAATGAATCCCAGCTTCAAAAAGGGGGGAAATGAGGACCCAAAGTATTACCCCCAGTCAGCTTGACATCAAGCTGCTGAGTTGCCACATCACACAATTGACTCATGTTCAGCATGTAGTCTTCTAGGATTCTCAGATCCCTTTCACATGTACTGTTGTCAAGCCAGGTGTCACCCATCCTATATCTGTGCATTTCATTTGTTACTGCCTAAGTGTAGTACCTTACATTTCTCCCTGTTGAAATGAAATTGTTTTGTTAGCTTTGACCCAGCTTTCAAAACTGTTAAAGTCATTTTGAAATCTGATCCTGTTTTCTGGGTTATCGGCTACCCTTCTTAATTTGGTGTCATTGGCAAATTTGATAAGGAAGCATGCCCTCTATTTCATTATCCAAGTCATTGACAAAGAAGTTGAATAGCACTGGACCCAGGACAGACCCTGTGGCACCTCACTGGTCAGTTCTCTCCATGATGAAGAGGAGCCATTGGTGAGCACCCTTTGGATTTGGTCAGTCAACCAACTACAAATCCACCACACAGTTGCTTTGTCTAGCCTGCATTTTACAAGCTGTTTGCAAGGATGTCATGGAGGACCTTGTCAAAGGCCTTACTGAATTCAAGATACACTACACCCATAGCATTCCCTTCATCTACAAAGCTTGTAACTCAATCAAAGAAAGATAAAATTAGTCTGGTGTGACTTGTTTTTGAGAAACCCATGTTAACTTTTAGTGATCACAGCATTCCTTTCTAAGTACATATAGACTTTTTAATTATCTGCTCTAGACTCTGCTCTGGTATTGATGTCAAGCTGACTGCACACTAGTTGGGCTCTCTTCCCCCCCTTTTTTAAAATTTTTTATTTACAATCTAGAAAACAGAAACCAAACATATACGTAATAAACAATCATCGGAACATCCATATCACCAGATTAACCCCCCCCCCTTAGTCTCTTATTCCTTGTTTCTTCTAATAGTCTATTTCCTTCTTGTCCATATTTACTTGTTTGTCCATAATCCTTTTTCCTTGCAAATCTCGGACTTCTCCTCCCGTTTCTTTCTATCTTCATCTTCCATTTCTCCTTTCTTATTGTTTAATGAGTTACCTAATCTGGCTTTTTCCAAACATTTATACATTATAAGACATTCCCTAATTTAATAGTAATAATAGTAAGTGATGATTGGAAGAGCATGAGTAAAAAAGCAGAACAGCTAATTGATAGATTCAAGAAAAAGTGATCTTTCCATTTTTGTCCTCTTAGTCTTTCCCTTACTCATCTTTATCCATCTCTCTCTTTTTTCCTCCTCCCTTCCAAGCTGGGGACAACATTTGCCCTCCTCCAACTTGCTGGGACCTTTTCTGCTCTTCAAGAATCCTCAAAGATTATTGACAGTGGTTCTGAAATTAATTCTGCCAGGTCTTTTAATCCTCTTGGATGAAGTTTCCTGAGACACAATGATTGGTAGTATCCAGTTTGATACCCTAATGGATATCATCTTTCAGCAAGTGGAACTTGACAATATCTGTTCAATCTCAATGCCTGTGTTTGTGTCGGGGGATATCTGCTGGTCCCAAGCAGCTTGGCAGTACCAAGAATTGCCACTAATCATAAAAACTCATAATCTCTCTGAAGAACAGGGTTGTTGTTTTTTAAACTTCTGCTCACCCCTCTCTTAATATAATAGTCCTCAATGTAATTGCTAATAATATTAGCCAGACTTTGGACTAAGTGTACCACCTGTGACTTTACAAACTGTCTAGGCCTTAAGCAACAGGTGCTAGAATGGATGATAGAATGATGCAAACTGAATGTGTTCAGCACTTGCCATCTTAAGATGGCACTACTCCATTTGTTCTCTTTTGACTCACAAAATGTTTTGTGCTGCCCACATCAATTTTCTGTGGGTTCCATATAGGAATACTCTGGATCAAATTGTATATTTCAGGCCTGAATTCCAGATGGCTTAGTGTTTTCCTCATCCTGTTGTTGGTACATGATGCCAAGGGGATTTCCATTCTAGAGTCATGGGACTTTAACTGTTCTTATTTAACAGCCCTTCTCCTAACAGTTGTTTCAGTATGATCCTTTGAAGGATGAAGGATTTTTCCATATTCAGGAATGCTGTAAATGGCTCTGGCCATATCTTTAATACATTATTTAGCTAGTAACAGAACATATCTTGGAGCCCTCTGTAAAAGCTGGCCATTTTCAGCTAGGTTTTATTGTCAAGAGCTGTCAGTTTCCAAATCTCAGTGAGTTTTCTTACCCCATCAGGAAAACAACAGCATGTGAGTCTCCCAAACATTTGTGATGGCAGAACAACTGTGAAGTTTGTTTTATTTGTTAAGAGATGCTGATTCTGTTCTTTTTTTAAATCAAAGTAAGATAATGGCCAGGATCTAAAGATCTACTTTAGGCCAGTAGTATCACTGGCTATGTGTGTGTGGACTGCACCAGGTGACACCTAGTCAGCCCCCCCCCGCACCATCCCCCAGACTGTCCGCCATGCTCACCGCTCTGTTCCCCGCATGCTCACATGCCTGTCCACCACCCTTCCCACACTTGTCTGCCACTCACGCATGCGCGCACCTCTACATCCCCTCTGGAAGGCCCTGACCCGGATGTCCTGCCCCTGGAAGCCCCGCTCACACACCAGGTGCCACCCAGTGCAGGACAGGAACACCACTGCTTTAGGCAATAGGCATGCCTTGTGAGACTGGGACTTGGGGAGGGTTGCCACTAAACGAGGATCCTCCATTCTTACATGCAATAACAGATTAGCCTTTAAATTCACACAATTATTAGGTTTTCAGCAGAAGCAAGCAAGGTACCAAGGGAAATCCATAAGCTTTTCCTACAGGGTGGAAAAATGAGCTTTGCTATGATCTACTTCATTATTATGGGAATCTTGAGATCCACTAACCAAAACCCAGTATAAAAGGGTGTGAACCAATACATGTGCAGATTGATGGAAGGGTGCACCTATGAGCACATAATTAGCACATGTTTGGTTTTCAGCACCAAAACAGAGCTTACATTTCTGACATTCAAAAATCCACCTGTGGTTTCTATTCTTCTGAAGTCTTTTTATTTACATAGCCTAAATGACACTGTAACCCCCAAAAATACATATGTTAGAGTACGCCCTATTGAACACAGTGGGACTACTACTGAGTAAACACGCAAATACACTGCATGTGTAGTGTAGTGTGAGTGGGAAGGTAGGAAGATTTAAAATTGTAACTATTAAACTAACCCTGCCCTAAAGGCACCAGATCCCATCTGATTCTGGAAGCTAAGCAGGGTCAGCCCTAGCTAGTACTTGTATGGGAGACAATCAACGAATAACAGGTGTTAAAGGAAGAGACCACCTCTTAAATATTCTTTACCTAAGAAAACCTTATGAAATTCATGAGGTTGCCATAAGTGAACAGGGCACTCACACACTTTGGGCCGATGCAGACGGCCTGTGAGGGGTGGCTCTGGGCCGCCCCTGGGAGTGGCAGATCAGGTCCACGGTGACCACACACCGCAGCCTCAATCCTCCTTTTTGCCACCCTCAAAAGAGCAGGTAAATACCGCTCCTTTGGGGGAGGAAAAAAGCCGCCCTTAGAGTTGATGCAGTGGGTCTCTTGCGCCCTTTTGGCGCAGCATGGTTTTTATGGTTGTAAGCCGCCCTGATTGGGTTATAAATTTTATTATTATTTTGTTGTTATTGATTTTAAATTGAAATTGTTTAATGCTGTTTTAAGGG